>CAVLEF010000100.1:0-653174 GCA_963661955.1 Leptosia nina | reverse complement strand
AACTTTTCCAATTAGCGCGATGTATTGTACAAATACAAGACCCGAGGAAAGTAGACGATCGTTTATTTCATATCTCACGTACGAAACAACAGCAGCTGTACCAATTACATGCTTCCAGCTAGCGCTATCTCTTTTCTTTCGCCATTATCAGACAAGGACGAAATATGCATTTCCTTCATCAATAGCTCATAAAATCATATTGTACTTAATGATAAGTATTTGAACAAATTACAAGATATTAAATGTGATGTCTCTAGAGTCTAGAGAGATAATATTTTAATAGTCCTATTGTGTTAGGGGTAAAAACGTATACTATGTTGAGTGCAATTAACGATAGTCGTAATAGACTAAGTAATCACATACGACATTCAAAAACTGGGGGTTCGATGCTTGGCAGGTAAAATAATATAGATATCCGAATATCCAAAGCGAAAATAGGTCGAAAGCGCATCTTGAGTAAATGTTCTTCTGCTGTGGTATTTCACCTCCCATCAAGCGAACCCAATGCTTCTCTGTCCTCCTCTATCATTGAAAAAAGGTATAGTGCTCACGATTGGAATTAAGTTCCAATTTTCAATACGAAATATGGCTGAGAATAGTGTGCATAATTTTTTCATAAAAAAAGGTTTCTTCAGTAGGTATTAACAGTTTAAAACTCGAAATATATCAGTTAAAAAGCAACGCCGGGCAGTAGTTAAAATAAATTATAAATAAGTTAACGAATATATTTCGCGACCAAACCGTTAAAAGTGTTTTAGTTAAACGGTATTTTTATTAACCTAACACACTAGCCTATCTATAAATTCTCCCAATTTGACAGTTATTCAAAAGGTTTTTAATTGACCTAAAGTAACTCACAAAAAGCAATATATAACCGATGTACAATGTAAATATCGCGTCTTCGCACGCGATGCAATAATATTTCATAATTCCAATATTTTTATGATTAACTAATTGCTGTTATTAGTGTATTTTCATTGATTGCAATTTATGAACCCGATGTAAAAGTATTTTTCCACTTATTGCTTGTGGCTTAATTTTTACCAAATAAATATATAACAATCATTATAAGTCGTGTGTTTCGATCTGTCTAATAAATATAAAAATACACGTGTGTCTATTGTATATCTTTGGAAAATAAAATGAAATTCTGTCTTCGGAACTAAATTGAGAATTTTGTAGGAAATATTTACTATTTGTTCAGTTACGTCCAAAAACATATTCACACAAACCATCCGCCCTTATTTAAAATAATACTTACTAATAGATCTGTCTATGCACTATCTTACCGTTTTCACTCCACGCGACTTTTAAAACACATTCTTAATACAAATTTAAAATATAATTGAAGTTCAGTTATTGTTAAAATTCTTATATACCCAAAAAAAGTTTTCACAAAGAGAATAACGCTTTGATTTATTTAACAATGCTGGGTTGATTGACTTACTTCGACTTAATATCCTGTGTCCCCTAGTAGTGTTTACAGTGGCCCTCCATAACGATCGGTTTTGACCTTCGCGTTTTATCTCGCTCCATGTTTTCCTCACTTTCTTCGCCTCCTCCTCAACTGTACGCCGCCAGGATTGTTTGGAGCGTTTGCGCTTTCCTTGAGGATTCCAATCAAGCGCTTGTTTGGGACTATGATCGAAATCTTTACAGAGTGTGTGGCCAATCCATTTCCATTTGCGACGTTTAATCTGCTGGTCGACTGGAGTCTCGTGACAGCGCTGTAGAAGACGATCGTTTGATATTTTCTCAGGCCAGTATATGCCGAGAATTTGGCGGAGGCAGCGGTTTTACAAAGACTTGGAGCCTCTGCGAGATGTCCTTTGTGACCTTCCACGTTTCAAATCCATATAGCAGCACCGATTTGACGTTGGAGCCGAATATTTTTAGCTTGATTCGGCGGGGATCTATGTTCTTTTATATATAGTGTGTAATCTGCAGTAATTAGGAACATCAAAGTATAATTTCAAACAGATTTAGCCTCAATTTCAAAGACATATAGTATACATTCGCTTGCATTTAAATCTTCAGTTTTCCTTCACAACTAATTTCATTTCAATAGAAGTTACCGTACCGTACATCTTCAGCTATTTCAAAACTATTCTGTACCGTATCCAGTTGTGTTAAGGGTGATTTTGGTTTGGTGGAGTACTGCTACAATTATCATGAGATAAGTAACGAGGTCTCCGCGGTCCTTTGGCGATGTCTAAAAGGATCTTTAAGGTAGCACCGACAAATTGTTCTATTCATCGTTGGCGCAGCAATTATTGAATTCCCTCCGCCATTCATTTAATGAACATTGTCTTCTGTTTCCGCTGCCTCAATGGGATGAGATAACGTGAGCCGTTTTATTAAATCAGGAATGTCCTGATTAATTGCCTTTTTCTATATACCTTATATACACGAGTTAAAATGTCTAGAATCTAGATGTACAGGGAAAGTATATATTTTTAATAACCTAAGTTATATAAGGAATTTTTGGAATAGTGAAAAACAAATAAACAACTAGTACCTTACTTTGTCGTTTATTTATATTATCTTATAAAATAAGTTGATAACGTTTGAAAGTAAATATTATAAGGTCACTTTAAAATAAAACCTCAATTACAATAGTGTTTATCGTAAATTTGCATGTAAACAAGCGGTATTAACGGGTCTTAAAATGCGCAATTAATGGTTGCGCGCGCGCTCGTAAAACACACAATTATTGACAAATAAAAGTGGACATCCTTAAAGGGTTATGTAAAACAGGGCTTTATCGAGGCGCGTAATTAAAATCTTAAGATAATGTAAATTGAAATCGTTTAAGAAATGATTTTATTATCGCCGAGACTGACGTTTGCCAAATTGCATTTCACACAGATGGACCGAAGTCAAGTGAATTAATTATTGAATTCTTCAAAGACCTTAAAGAATTTAAATTAGTTTGAATCACTCATAGAACGCTCTTTTATGATGCATACGCCAAACTTATTCTATTTAACTACTACAACCAAAACTGCTAACCTTCACTAATGAAGCACATAGATTATCTAACAAATCCAATGTTCTAATGTCAATTAAACAATTATTTGTCCCCACACTTGACAACAAAAAAGCCTCCACCCTTATTTTTATTGTGATAAAGGTTCATTTGTGAACAGATACCTCAGCCATATAACATTTAAACAAGATGCGTTGTCGACCGACCTATTTTGGCTTTGGATATTCGGAAATCCACAGACTGAAACCGAAACGAAATTAAACTAAACGGCTTTTTAATCTGTGGGCGGTGGTGTGTGATCCGGGCTGAATTTCGATATTCCCGTTTAATATCCAGATGAAGTCCGACATGTACCAGAAATATTATAAATTGATTAGAAAATTGTTGGACTTGGTGGGGATCGAACGGGTTGTGGCCGTTGATTATTAGACATACATCGCTTCCAATACAACAACGAGTTCATCAACCCTTACGTAATATAAACGGCTCAACCGGAATTGGAACCCATATGTCACCACTAAATGTACAAAGGTGATCTTAAGAAATACATTCTTCTTGACCTGTATAAATCCAATTCATGGCAACCTGTTTTAATAAAGTTCATCTCAAGATCGTAATCGGTATCAAGAAACATAATAATAAACATGAAGTAACAATAAGCAATAAACACTTGCGTGATATAAATCGGATCGCTTTAAGCACCTCGTATACTGCTACTGAAAAGCATTTGCGCTTTTATGGCGGTTTCGGAACAAAAACAACAATCAATATATCCTCACTTATTCTTATTATAATAAAGATACGTTAATACGGTTAGACAAAGTAAAGTGAAATATCCCAGCCATATAATATCTAGACTTGATGTGCTATCGATCTAGACTTTGGCTGGTATCCACAGATTTTAATATGTAGATGGCAGTTCGTGAAACATACAGAATTAAGATATGCCTACTTGTATGTTTAGTAATAACCAGGTCCAAAGTCGAATATGTTTCAGAAAAATAACGAAAAATGAGGAAATAAACGGGGAAAATATTCATAATTGAGAATTTTCATTGATGGCGCTGCGCGTGCCTTGATCTATAAAAGGTAAGCGACAGTGTACATGTCTATCTTTTAAGATTAGCCCGTAAGAACGAGGGGTGCGGACGACGTCGTGGGTAACACAGATAGAGTTTATAAAGCTGAGGAGGTTGCTTGCAAAAAAAAAATAGGTGCCCAGAATAACAATTCTCTTGTATAATATAATAATGAAAACATTTGTCTATGTTGGCCCTTCCTCATAAACTACAAAGCATATAACCATAATTGAAATAAAAAAATAGCAGTACTAGCCCTATTTATTGCAGTAGTATGACAGAACTCGCGTTTACCCAATTAGCGAAACCTCCAAGCGAGAACAAAAGGCACTTATTAAATTATCACGGTAAGTCAACGTTAATAAAGACGAATTCCAAGAATGCCAGACAAAAAGCAGCTCCAAATAACCTCGGTGAGCTCTTCATTAGTCGATCTCCTCATAATATCCCCATAAATATCCTTAACACCTAAAATGACGAATACGCTGAACCGACCTTCCGTGGCGACAAAAAATCCTCTCGTATACTATTTCACGGCAAATATGCCAAGTTTTTGTCGCCGACATTTTAAATTTAAATTAATACTCATTAAACATTTCGTCTCATTGCTCATGCGCATAAATTAGATGCGTGCTGCCATTCTGGGTGAGCTTTAGGCAAATTGTAGTAAAGCCTTCCTTGTTCCATTTGCGATTTTTTTGGGATCGATATTGCTTACTTCCGTGCGTTAATTACAGGAAAGATTTTAAAGTGCGCTTCATAGGTCGTTTTTTCAGTTACACTTTTGGAAACTGGGTCATTTATTGGATATATATTTTTACTTTTTTTAAATAATATTGCACAGACTAGCTTGGGGAAATAAACCAACCATATAACATCTCAACAAGATGCGACATCGACTTATTTTTGGCTTTGAATATTCAGAAATCGATAGACTAAAATCGAAACGCGATTTTTTACTTAAGTTATTTCCGGTGCAGCTAGGTTCGTGATGCGACGAGAAAAGTTGGACACGACACAGGTTAAATGATATGGGGAAAACAAGTCAAGTATTTACATTCTTCAAAAGCTTGGTTGTGTAGATAATGACTAATTATACCTACCTATACATTTTAAGAACTTTGTAACTACAAATATTCTCGGTCAAAATGTTTGGCACACATGAAAAGTTCCAAATATTATTATCAGAGTGTTTAAATAATAATCAAAAATAATATAATTCAAATAGGTATTATTATTATTTCTTTGATTTAAGGAGAAAATTCCAAGCTCTTATTCATGCAATTCGAACACTATCTAGAAGCATCTATTTATTATATTGAAACTGTCGTATCTATTCACTCGTCGATTGTCCTATTAAGGTAAATAATTGCTTATTTACAGGATGGATCACCACCACATTGATGGAATACACCCAAAGACATCTTCAGAATACTCTTAATAAGCTCCCAAATATATCTTTATTTCTTATTCTATGTGTCTCTTACCATATATAGAAGGGATTGTGAGAACTAATTAGGAATTTTCTTCTATTATTTGTGGCTATGAAAGTCGCGATTTACGAAAGCTTCCTTCGAAAGTCCTTTGTTCCAATTTACCACAAGCTGACTTCACTCGGCGTCCGGAAGAAAAAAGGAGAAAAGTGATCTTCTTCTCTTTAACGAGGGTAAAGACAAGCGTAAAGAAATGAAGCATAAAGGCTTTTACTGTTTACCGGTGTGTACTGTTACTACTTTTAAATAATATAAAAGAGAACAAATAACGTAAACGTACGCATAACACATAACGACGAAACGTAAAAAGTATTTTTTTTATTATATCAAAAATATTGAATGCTAAAATGAGATCGGTATAAATTTAGTTTCCACTTTATGCCTCGAGTTTGTAATCGAATTTGTAAAGTTGGTTAAACGTATTGCCTAGCATTGCGTTGAGCGTGAGCGTCCTGGGCTCAAATCCCAGGGAAACCGATCGGAGAATCGGGAAGAAGATCGAACCGGAGGGGAACAGATCAATGAAACGGAGACAGAAATTTGTTCGCCCCATGCTCCACGAGGGGGAAACGGCTCTCACTCATTCTGGTATTATTCTATTCAATATGTGTTTGACGTTGTAGCGAGTATGGACACGATAAGACACGTAAAACATTATAACTGTTTCAAACACGAAATATATCAGTTGACTTCTCGCCCTTGACCAAGACATTCGATGCGATGGGTTTCCTAAAACTAAGTTTACCAATATATTTAAACTGTATCATTTAGTCTTCAGTCATTGCAATAAACGCCTATTTAGTAGCTCCAATTAAATTCCCGTAATATTTATATAGCATTGTCTCTCAGGGCGATAGTTCTCGCGTCCAAGTTTCGTAATAAAATAAATCAATTGGATAAATGGCAATTATGTGGGCTCAAGACCGATCAAAGTATACTAATTGAAAGAGATTTATTGGATTTTTAAAAGTGTTTCAAATGCGATTACATTACTACGAATGGTCTATAATCAACCAGAATAATTATTAACTAAGGTATGGAAACATTTGTTATACGATAAAGAAATAATTTATTCGTTTACCTAAGTAATTGTTGACGGGTCGTGGTTCTATTCCCACCGGGTCCAGTAACTTATTAGAAATATGTTAGCCTTCATGTCAAAATCTGGATATTAAATAGGAACATAGAAATTCCACGAGGGTCACGAACTCTTCCGACCACGTTCAATTGCGTGACGGTATAAGTCTGTGTTTTTCCGAATATCCAAAACAAAAAAAAAGTAGACGGCGCGTCTTGTGTAAATGTTAGTAGCTGGGTCATTTCACCTTTAATTAAGCATATGGGGATACTGTCTGTCCTCGTCTAGCTTAATTAATACAAAAATTCTATAGCTCGTAGTAGTCTTAGTAGATATCCGGGGTTTGAATCTGTATGAACCCATAAATTGTTTCGGGTAGGACACTATGTCTGTAAATAGAATCTGAAAGAAAATGTGTTTGAAATAGCACTTTTCTTTTAAGGTATTGTCAAAAGTACTTGTGCTTTTATGTTATTCATATATACAAACTACATTAACAAATTTATTCAGCGCAGTGCGTGCGTTTAATTATAGCACGTAATAATATTACAGGCTTCTTTTTGCCTTCTGTTGTCTTCTAATAACTATATCACTTTGACTCCAGGGCAGATCTCCTCTCACATACAAGAGTTCAGTACGTGTTGGCTTTTGTGACTACTACTAAATTAGTGTCCATAACTGAAACCGACGGGTTAACGTATTCTACAAGATTTGCCTTCCAACTTTCCCTAATTTATTTACTAAAGAAAACCTCCTAATACCGAAGTACTGGTACCAAATATCGATACGTATAGTTATTTTTGAATTGACCTTATTTTGGCATCATTAATCATAATTTAATTACGTTGACAGTGCGTTACACATCGAAGTACGTGAAGTAAATTAATTTCAATCAATACAGTGCTATCGTTAACCTGTCAAAAGAGAATTTTTCGAGAAAAACCTCGGGCACGCCGCATGATAAATTATACCGGGGCGAAAGTTTTAGTATTAATTGATTCTGGGTTCGATGCCCGGTGCACCACATTCGATGTCGACGATGAAAAATTATATCAATAACGGAACATGTATATAGATTGCTCTGTTGGAGTATTGTGTGATAATTTGTTTTTATTCCATCTTACTCTTTTTTTATTAAATACAATATAATGTATAAGTATAAGGGGATGTATTATGTCTGTTTCAAACATATTCTATTGCTTGTAGTATCAGGTAGACTACCAACCAAGTTTTTACTTGGTTGTCTACCTGTACTTAGCTTACTGAGGATCGTATACGTTTGTGCAAAAATTATTATTTTTACTTCGTTAATCTTCAAGTGAGAATAAAACACTGAAATTGAAACTATACCAAAATGTTCTGAGAATCAGAGGAACAGTTGTTTGACAAAGAATAAAAAAAAACATGTAATTTAAATTTTGTTGAAGTATTTAAAATTAAATTAAACTAAGTTTTAAAGTTTTTTTTAGTAGAATAGATGTATTTTACCTAGAAAGTATTAAACAAAACAAATGTTCAAAAATTGGTTTCAACATATAACGCGATAAGGTATCACCCTAGTTTAAAGTTTATACAGGCAGCTCTATTAAAAAACTTAAATGATTAATTCCTTATATTATGTAAGAAGTGAAAATTAAGTCAACCGAAATTGCCTCAACGAATCCAGTTCAAAAAAGAAGACGCACGGAAAAATTAAAAAGTACTGGTTGTATGCAATTAGTACTTTCGAAATACCAATATCTGAGACGTAGGTAGGCATCTTCACCCTTATAAGGCTCGCAGGGCGCCCGAGATTGTGAAAGCAGATATTCGGATTACTTAATGCTATGTGTCCCATTTGGGGCGTGACTGAAAGAAAGGGGACATTTAAATTGTAAAAAGTTACAGCTAAAACGAATAAATATATGAGCAGAATTGTTTACGTTAATAGTTAAAGTTAATAGAAATATTTAGTGTCTTTTATTAATTAATTTTGCTATAACTTAGAGTTTACCTGTGCTTTACGTATTTAGCGAGAATATTAATCTTTGTCTTGTAACTAAGTAAAACGCTTTTAACGGCTTTAAACGCGAGTTATATGTTCGCCTTGCCACCACAACTGTTTCAGAATTATTATATATTGATTTGTAGGAACTCGTGGGAATTGAACCCACGAGTCTTCGAATATCCCTACGTTGCAACCATTGAACGAATAAGCCCGTAGATTGATTAAACAATCAATCCACTTTTTACTAACCGTTGCGTGTAGCTTACACGAGTAGTACACATTCAGATAACATACTTTTAACGGTTTTAAACGCGAAATTTATCAGTTTTTTTACAACTTCACACTTTTACAGTTTATTAACTACGACCTGACATTTTGGTAATCATGGTCACGGGGAATTGAAGTTGAAAGGTGTCCCTAATCTCAAAGTCGAATCTAATACGCTAGCGCCATCTGTTATCTCCAGGTAGATTCTCTAAATACATAAATGTATTTAGAGAATCTACCTGGGTCCTAAAAGAAATGACACACGGACTCTATCGAAATTTGGTGTTTTTTAAATTTCACTTTCAACCTTATTGTTACTTTAAAATTAAGTTTTAAATCCGCTTGCCTATTAATGACCACTTCCTCACTCCTAGGTGCTGTTCACAATAGATAATGAAGCTAGCGCATAGACAAGCATCGGCGTTAGCCTATTCCAAACTAGGCTATCAGACCAATCACGAAGAAGCCTTAATTAACACTACCTTTATAATTAGCTCGTAACATGGACTGGGAAAATCTTCAACGAAGTTAATACAGAGTAAAACAAAAATTAAAATTAACAAAATCATACTTTAGAGAAGAATCACTCTTTTGTTTATATTTTTTGGATATCCTGTACCGTTTTCGCAGCGTACGCAACGGAAACACTCAAAGACACACTATTAGACAAAATACTGTCGATAGTTAGTTACTAATATATCGCGTTTTAAACCGTTAAAGTGTTTTATATAAATTTATATTAGACTTTTACTAACTTAACACTTAACTTAAAACTTAACACTTTTAAGAGTTTAAAATGCGAATTACATTAGTCAAATTAATATTACATAATATTTTAATTACATTAATTAATCTTAATTTATTTTAAGTAAGAACTGACGTGATGTTTCGGATGCTTGAAGCAGACGTGGTCACAGGGGGACTAAATATGTCGGGTGTCCCTAATGTCAAAGTCTAAATTTTTACGCTAGCGCAGCCTAGTCGTAGTAACTTATCCTATCGTTTTAATTTCTTAAAAGTGTTTTGTTAGAAATTTGTACTACTCGCGTAAACTACAGATTATACTTATTAGAAGCTATTATTATTGTGTCATAAGAATAAGTTACAATTAGTGCGTAATGCAAGCGAAAGGGCCCCGCTCTAAGTGAAATCTCAAAGTCTGTTTACTTAGCCTTTATAAGGATGAGAAAGTCACCAAAGCAAGAGTTCACTGTTTAAACTCAGTATTTACATACTGTGTTATATAATATATTTATCTCACTTATTGTATGCTATTACCGAGGGACAAAACATACATTTACACACATACGTAACAATTTCATTAGAATCCGTCGGTTACAGAGATTCGTGACAAACAAATAGATTTTGTATTTTGGAATTAAACCTAGTTATATTAAGAATCCATTTAGAATAAAAAAAAAAGCACGGAAGATTGTGGATACGGGTTCGAGTACCGCCAGATCTTAACCTTAATAAATTTGAATTTATACAAACACCATCAAAGTTTGCAATTTTGAAAATCTTATAAATTAAGTGTCGTCGCAGGTAGGTACCTGATTAAAATCGTTTTTAAATAAGAACCTAAATTATATAAACAAAAAATGAATTTACCTTATACTTTTCCAACGCTGGCATGTCTTTTCTTCTATATGACAAAAGAATTCAGACCTCAGACCCACCACGCCCTGTTGATGTGCGAACCGAACCGATAAACTTTACTTAATTTAAAATTGTCCTTTTTATATATAGTATGACGAGCTTTTGTCGTTACAAACACTAGTTTACATTATTAGAATGGATTGCGTGTTTTGAAATCGCGAAGCCTACAAACGACCACTAAGGCTAAAAGGTAACAAATCAAAAAACCACAAACTCAACTCAAACGGATGGAGACCACAAATATTCACGAGCCATTGACTTCTGAGGTAGTTTAAATCATGGGAAACTCATTATTTTCATCATTTTCCAGAGAAGGAATTAACTACATGATAGATAAAAGGTTTTATTCTAAGAGTAAGGCGCCGCTCTTAATTCGAACGATTAAAAGTATTGTCTGTAGTTTACGCGAGTAGTACTTTTTTAAAGAAAACACTTTAACGGTTTAAAACGCGATATATTCTATAATAGTTAAACTTGTGTGAAAACTATTTTTAACCACGACCCGATGTTTGCATGCTGTGCAGCAGCCGTGGTCACCGGTCTCCCCGATTGTATGTCTGTACATATTTAAAACAGAACATGAAATAAGAAAACTGATATCGATGGGCTCTTTGTAATCAATGGGTCGTGGGTTGGATCCCTCCCGCCGCCAACATGTTTTTAATCAATATATATACCGTTTATAAATCGTAATACAATATAATAAATTGGTGGTCAGAATATTAAAATTCGCTCCGGGACGCGAACCACCAGGCACGGATGAAAAAGTCACGACGTTTAATGGCGATTCGGTTTCAGTATATATGGATTTTTAATAATCTAAAAAATAGATCGACAGCGCATCTGGTTTAGATATTTTATTGCTGGGCTATTAACCTTCCGTTAAGTGAACTCTACGCCTGTCTGTCCTCCTTTACATTAAAAAGCGATTATATAAGAGCCAACTAAGGCTAATAAATATATCAGCACATTCAACCTCCTTTCAGCCAAAAAACAAACAACATAGTTCGCCGAAAAAGGCAATATTACGACCGTTTCAATTTTACACGACGCGCTTATTAAAATATGTTCCGACCAAAAAAGTTCGACAAGATACAAAAGCGATTCACGTTTATACTTTTTGACGGAAAACCTATTAAATTTTATGAGTTTTCCATACTTGCTCTGCTCCAGTTTTTTGCACTCGAAGACTCTTAACTTGAATGGAATTAATCTCCTGGAATCGACACTGTGCTTAACCATTTTAGTTAAAATACACAGTATGCAATATTTATATAAGACACATACATACTTATATTAAATCTTTTGTTCGTATAAGAAATACAATCTCGGTACTTATATGTATTTAATGTTATGATCGTTATAAGTAGCTTTATGGTGTATAGCATTTTTTAATAAGACATTTTTAACGATCTGAAATGGAAAATTTATAGCATTTTTTAATAAGACATTTTTAACGATCTGAAATGGAAAATGTATTGAATTTAATTTTCTACGTACAAAGGTCACCTGAAAGAAATCGCCATAGGCGATAAGGCCGCCTTTGCACGAACATGTTTTGTTTTGTATAATATATAATTCGAAGTGACTATGTTTGTGCAATAAAGAATCTTATTGTTATTATATTTTTTTTTTTAAAGACGATTGGACGTTTCAGATATTACTGAACAAAGCAAACAATTACATTTTGTAAATCATAATTTCACCAAAATAGCTTACAGAAATAAGGAATAAAGTAAGGCAAATTAACAAAACCCTTAAGAGTTTGCATAACAGACTTGTTAAAAGTAAATTATGCTTCCCATACACGTCGCCACCGGCATTATGCCTCTTAAATTCCGTTTATCTTTAAAATCAAATGAACATTAAGGCAAATGATGCTCGGGCGAACCCCTCAATCGCTGAATATGAACAATAAAATCCGTTTAATTCGCCATTAGTCCATCTAGCGGATTTATGGCGCGACCGGTGCGAGGCACCGCGTCCGAAATCTTGATTCTCATAAAATTTTATGTGTCTCGAACAAAGCGAATTTTGTTAATTAACTGTTTCGCGTGCCTCACTCCCTCCGATAGATAATGCTCTCTCTTTTTATCGATACCATCTTAATACGCAGCGATGTGCTAAATATTCTTAAACGATCCCGAAAGGGATGTACTTGGATCGGAATTTTGCTCTTGCGCAGCGGATTTTTCGGCAAATGTCGATTTATTGTTTTTTTTTTTTTGTAATAAAGGAGATTTGGAAAAATGAGGTTCTCTTGATAGTAGTTGAAATAACCCAGCCATATAATATCTAAACAGGCTACGCTGTCGACCTCTTTTGGCTTTGGATGTTTGGAAATCTACAAGCTGAAACCGAAACGCTATTAAACCTTATATCTTATTCATCTGTGAACGGTGGTATGTGACCCAGACGGAATTTCGATGTTCCCACCACTCATTTAATTTCCAGATCCAGATTTTCAGTCAAAGTCGTTTTAGGAAAATTGTAAATTCCTTAGAAGCCTGTTGGATCCGGTCAGGATCGAACCCGTTGATTATTAACCATACAGTACTACGATTAGTTATTAGACCAACGAGTCTGCCATCATGTGTTATCCCCAGTAACATTACGTACGGACTCTTCATATTAACTCCCTGCTTAAAGTTATGTTTAGAAAAAGAATAGACTTTTTAAGAAAGCATTTAGATCTCGTCGGAAGTGGACCTCACGACCCGTTGCCAAATCCAAAACCATCGTCGAAAAGTCATATCAAACTTTAAGCTAATATGCTTCCTGTGTATAAACGTTGAATTTCCGCGTATTTATAATTTTTTTACAACTTGGGTAAAAACGTGAAATTTTATTTTTCCACTTTTTTTAGTGTAAAAGTACAGTAGAAGGTTACTGTTTTAAATAAAATATTTTTAACGAGTTAATATAAAATTATATCATCCGAAGTCACGTCGACACAGGGGAAAACGTCAAGTCGTACTCAAAATAAGTTAGGTTTCGCGTAAGCTATTTACGTTTTTAAAATTACGAATTTCTGAATTCTAAACTCGGTACTGTGTTGTCACGAACTTGTCGTATTTTAAATGGATGCACTTTTTAAACAAACGATACTTAAAAAAACAATCCTTGAATTAAATGCAATTAATTAAGGAAACGAGTGAAAATATTTCGTTTAAACCCGGTGTAATTGAATATAACGATGTCACTGATCGAAGTTCACTTTTTACTCGCGAATTGCGGGCAAAGTATTTTGATTAAATTCACAATCAGCTCGTGAAGAGTCAATTATGTTTTATTAGCACTCGTTTTGGCGTCAATGAAGCCAACTCGGTTATTGCTTGAAGTGTTATTAAAATGGGTAATTTAAGGTTCGGCCATGCCGATCCAGTTGTAACTTGAGGTCGGAAGTTCGATTCTCAGTCGTGCTCCTAAATTTACCTTTTTTATTCGATTATTACAGACATAAAAAAATCGTAAATGATTATGCAACATTGTGCAATACAAGTTTCTAAAACCAATTTATATTTTTTCTGAAACATCGTCATCGTTGGGAAATCTAGTTTTTAAATGGGTGGTAGAAATATCGATATCCCGGTCGTGTTATGAAATTCGCGAAAATGGCGTTTCGAATGGCGAATACCAAAAGCGATAATAGGTTGAAGTTCATCTTGTTTGGATGTTAATATGACCCTTAGTTAAATTATTTTTTCAATACATCGTGACGTTTTAATGTGTACTGAAATGAAATAAATAGATTTCAACCGAATGAAACCGGTAGTGGCTTGTGATCTGGGTGGAATAGTGTAGTTTGACCTATTTTTGGGGCGACAGACGTGAAACGCGATTAAATAGACAGAATTTCGATATTCCTATCAGTCGTTTAATATTTAGATTCCCAGACGAAGTCCAGAATGTTTCAGAAATTATAAATCGATTAGAAAAATGTTAGACCCGGTGGTGATCGAGCCCAAAACCCAATATTAGTTATAAATTACAACCATTACACCAACGAGCTCGTCCAGTATTAGTTAGTAAAATAATTTTCTTTACTTTAAAAATACTCATGATTAGTAGACGTAGGTATTGAAATTAGGTTTAATGTAATAATTGCGTGATTGGGGTACCTTGATGAAATGCAATGAGGTATACAACCTTTAGCTAATGGGTGCATCCACAATACACAAGCGACGACAGGTACCAAAGGTTATCTCTGGGATGCCTACTTTCACCAGAGCCTTTTTAATCGCTACCATCTACGTCTGTTACACGAATTTGTATCTTATTGCTATATAAATAGGATACACTAGAAATGCTAAGATAAGCTGGCGATACCATCTTTCTTTATGATACTTGTTGAAATAATTATTTTGTAATAAGTCCACTTATTTCCTTATGTGAAGTGGTATTAATCTTGAAGTATACGCTTGTTGATTGTCAGAATTCTAATTATATTTATTGATTCATATGTATTTGTAACTTATACCAGGAACGACTTAAGCAAAGGTTTAAAACGCGATATATTAGTTAAACTTATTTTAAAATGATCGGCCCGACGTTTCGGATGCTTTGGATGGACAGGGAGACGTCTCCCCGTGACCACGGCTGCTGCAAAGCACCCGAAACGTCGGGCCGATCATTTTAAAATAAGTTTAACTAATATATCGCGTTTTAAACCGTTAAAGTGTTTTATTTAAATGTGTATTCGCGTAAACTATAGACAGTATTCAATCTATTTCTATCTGCCAGTTTTTCACGCTCGTTCTACAGTTTACTCTCTTTATTTGATAACTATTAGTAAATGTAATATTCATTAATACCAAATAAAATTCATTAAATATAATAATAATAATAAAGTCTTTATTGCGCAAACATAGACATAAGAACATGGATACATAGAATTATATATACAAAATAAAACATGTTTTATATAATATATAATATTTAAAATTTATTTATATAATATCACTCATAATTCTATAGCATAAGATTTTAGTTAAAAAATGAATGTAGTCTGAAAACCAATATTTTTCACATGATGGCAATATATGAATAAAAATCGATTATAATTTGAAAAAAAAATTACGACTCGGGTATAACTTGAACCGGCATCAACCGCGGTCCGTGCTGTTGCTCTAACCAATTGACTCGGTAGTTCAAAACCGAGAGTATATATAAGTATAGTAGGAGCGTGTATAAAACCACACTGTCGCAATGCGCTTTGCCCTCTTGTCATTAAAATTTTATTGCTAACACACACCGGATTTTTAACGTCAAAATGTTTTCTATTAATATAATCTATACTAATATATAAAGCTGAAGAGTTTGTTTGTTTGTTTGAACGCACTAATTTTAGGATCTACAGGTTCGAATTGAAATTTTTTAAAAGGTTATAAGCTATAAAACATCGCTCTGTGACTAACGCAAGCGAAGATACAGCGATAAATGTGAAAAGAAAATGGGAAAATTATTTATCGTTATAAGTTTTCGAGGCGTACGCTGCAAAAACGGTTCAAGATACCCAAAAAAAAAGAATAAGAGAATGATTTTTCTTTAAATGATCTAAAAAAACATCTAGGACGCTCTATGTCTATCTTTTAAGATTAAAATTGCTAGAATGACGGGAACGGACGCGACCGACGTCGTGAGTAACACCTTAAGTTTACAAAAATGAAGGGGTTTGCAAAAACGAATTTGGATGCACAAAATATTTACTACGCGGACGAAGTCGCTGATATAGCTAGTAATGTATAAAAATATTTTTGATGCACGGTTAGTGATCGATTTTCCGACATAACATTTCGCTTTAATACTATATTTAACATACACTTGAGAGCGATTCAAATAAAGAAAACATAAATATATTTTTGGAAAATCTTTCCCCACAAACTTTAAAGAATATATCAACATCACCGCTACAGTTACAATTTGCTTTGTAAATACTGTCATTAGAAAGTGAGACTTATTACCTATAGTTAAGGGTTAATATTGGGTAATAGTATTTAGCAAAATAAATCTTGTTGTCGACCGACGGTTAGTATTTAGCAATTTACTTGTCAACATGATATCCCATTGATAAGTTTAAGTCATAAGATATTAGCGTAAACATAAAGCAATAAATTAGTTCGTTTTGTGTGTGTGGCGTACGCGCTTTTGTGTCTGTTTTTACAAGCAGAATAAATTTTCTAAGCCCTGCCCAGCAGAAAGTTTTCATTGTATTTCGAGTTTTGAAAAGGTTTTAATATCGGTGTTATATTTAATTTTATTGGTTTAGAAAGCGAAAATTACCATATATTGGGATAGACAAAAAATAACGTTGTTGGGTAAAAGAAAAATGATGTATGTGCTTATGTATCTGTTTTTTCTTGTATTCCAGTTTATCAATTCTACAGTTGCACAAAAAATAAGCAAAAGCACTTTGATACCAACGTAAATAACAGTCTGTATAATTGCCAGCTTAATGGTAATATTTCGCATTCAGGGAATGATTTTAAAGGAATGAAGGGAGCTACGTGGCACAGTGTGAAATAAACAGTGCGAGGACAATTTTATCAAGACCAGAAAATAATGATAAATAAAAATATAAAATATATAAGGCAGCACAGGATAAAGCGAACTGTGTCGTGTTCAGTTTCTTTTGGTACTTGTAAAATAAAAGTCTGGCTTTAATATATTAGACATGTAGAAGAACGAATTAATACAAATATAGGCAACTGTTTTAATAAAAGACTGTAACTACGCATTAAGGATTTTTATCTTTTGACTACTGTGTTGTTATCTTAAACTGTGGTATAGGGAATGAGAAAATAGTTTAAATACTTAGATTACTTGATAATGAAGTAAATAGATAATGTATGGGAAGCAATATTGATTATTATCGGACGATAAATAACACGATTTTACTACGATAAGAGGTAATTTCCATCTTCCTATCATTTTTATCTTTTTAATGTAAAATTTGTTTCATTAGATTAATCTCTGAGATCAAGAGAGAGAGAAAAATCAAACACACTTCGCACATAGTAATACTTATTTTTATGTAGTTGAATAAACATTTTTATTAACATAATTATTGTGATATAAAATTGTCGCAAATAAAAAATGAACTGTTATGATCGGTTCATAAGCGACCAAGTTATGAGCGAACAAAACATAATAAATTTATATACGAATCGAATAAAGAAGCTCTTCTTTGAAGTAGTTTCTATATATACACTTATGAGAAAATAATAAATATTAACATAATATATCTATTTTATGATAAAATAGTACATACTTTGGCTTTTCCATTTGTGAATCTTAATCGGAACGCTAGAAGAAAAATAAACTGATTTCAGTAATATATGACTCGGTGGCAACCGTTAATTTTTAGTTAAACATTACTCCTATTTGAAAAGATATGTAAAAAGTGGAAGCCCGTTTACCCCTCGTGGGGCGAACACATTTCTCTGTCCGTTTCATTAAACCGTTCTTTTAACGGGCAAGTAGTTGATCAGACTTCTATGCCCTGCCCGACCGAAACATTTTTTTTGTTTGGGATTCGAACCCAGTACCTCTCGCCCTGAACGCAATGCTAAGCGTTTAACCATTTGGCTACACAGGCGGTCTGAAAAGATATGTAATATATTATTTTTTAATTTCGACGGAGTTTTAACCTACTAACCAACATACTATACCGTTGCAGTTTCAATTGAACTATGTCCTTTCTGTTGAAAGAATTTCTAATCCCTGATGTTCAACTTAAGCGAAAGTTTTATCTTTGTCTGTACCGTAGCATTGTCTACAGTCCAGATCGTCGAATCCAGTCAGTCTTCGATTTTTTAATGTCACATACATCAAAGTCGTGCATTTTTCGACTTGTGCTTCCCTCACTATCGTTATCTTATTCTTATCATTACTTGGAAATGAGCATTTCCGTCAGAGAAAGCTCGATTAAGAAACCAAGCAGCTATGCAGATCATAATTTTATAAGCCAGCTTAGGCGATAACTAATTATTACATTTGGTAGTTTCTACTTTTTATCGACGTTATAACACTTTTGTTACAACAAACGCCAATTAATCGTTCCGTTATGGTGCTGGTTTTAATTTATAGGGATTTGAAGTCACTCGTGATTGCATACGGTTTCGTTCGAGTCAAATAATAATATGTAATGTTAGAATTATAGTGAATGCGTAGCTAAATTGTTGAGAGTTTTACCTAGTATTGTGCAGTACCTGGCATTGTGTTAAGTGCGGAAATAATTCGGTCGCGCGGGGCACAGGAATGTATGCACAAAAGAGGAAAACGGGGTTTCACACTGTCATCGAAATAACGTAGGCTTTATTTGTATTGTACATATTAAACCTGATCAAAATAATACACTCCTTGCCAAATTTGCTTTGTGTTATCATATCCTTTAGTACTCTTACAAAAAATGTTTACATTGTGAGAGGTTCATCAAAATCCATTTAACCGTTTACAAGATAGACAATAGTAAATATACGTTTCTTTTTTAATTTTTAAAATGAATAATTGTTCTTTGTACAAAGGACATTTATTATTACAAATGCAGCAATAAATTTAATATTATAACGTGAGATAAACAGACACACACCAGCTCTATATCTGTATATACAGAACGGGCGACAGTTTTTGCAAAAGAAACCCGGCTCAAATAAAGCGGTGTGCGATTCAATTCGAATGAGGCTGACAAGAAATTAATTCCTAATTCATTAGAATTGCAGAACCCGGCTCCTTAAGGCGTTATGATTGCGCTTATGCTATAAACTCAACCACTAGAATACTTCATAAATATATGGAGTGTGAAGATGGTGTTGGTCGCGATTCTGCAGCGGTTTTTGTCGTCGTAGCGTCCGCTTTTTGAACGCGACTAAAATAGCTATTTTGCGCGATTGTGCGACTTTTTAGCGTACCTATTTATCTGTGGAATGTGTTCAGTGGATCGGTGTTAGTATGTTATTTACCATGTAGAAATTAAGTCTTTTACAACTTGATTGTTTTTGCATTGAAGCCACTTTAAATACTAAGGTTTTATTCGTTCATACGAAGCAATTGATGCAATATTTAAATGAAACACTTTTTGCGGTAAAAAACGTCGGGCCCTAGTTAAAATAAGTTCTAAATACGCTAACGAATACATTTTGGGTTTTAAACCGTTAAAATGTGTACTATTAGCGTAATAAACAGATAACGATTGAATGGAATATTGAAACTTTGTTTAAAATAGTTTAATGTAACTTTGAGCAATACCTACCGTTAAAATAATGCTCGCTAATAATCGTTTCATCTATTAATTGCTGATGGTGCTACATACGACTCTGTACTTTGTCATACTTACTATGCAATTAAAGTAATTTCTACATTTTCCCGGAATTCGAACCAAGAACCTCTTTCGTTTAGCGCAATATAATGCGATCAAAACAAACTATAATTCGCAAACTGCAATAAAATTATCTAATCCAATGCTCTTTCATCAATGTCGCGGCAGTATTGAATGCTTGACTAATAAAGGTTAATATTATGCGTACTGACTGACCGTTGAATGGTCCGTATTGATCCCTTTGATGCGCACACGCAGGCTATGCTAAACGGATCGAGGAAATTGCAAATCGTTTATGGCGCGAAACTAAATAAAGCAAAATGAAAAATAAATAAGACAGCAACACAACAATATGTAGTAGCAATAATATAACTACTATAAATACTAATTTTAAATTTTTCTTACTCGTCTACATTGAGATAAATAAATATATCATCACAGTACAAATAAACATTTCAATACATTTTTACTGCGAAACATTTTTATTACTTAATTATTTTAATAAAAAAAGTTTTTCACAAATTTATTTTTAAATAAATTTGTGAAAAACATTTTTTAGTAAATTTCTTCGGTTTTTCTTAAAATTTTTATGGCATTTTACTTTGTTGATGAGGATTATTTTTTTTATTTGCCATAGAAATAAGTATATTTAGAAAAACAGCAAAGCTTAGACAATAAGTTAAATATCTGACATTTAACACAAATAATTGTTGAGCGAAAACTAAGTATCTTGGTAAATACTCAGTTTTCGCTTGGACTAAAAGGCTTGGACAAAATCTAGAATAGCCTTATGTAGATTTCTCAAATCATTACTTGTAGTCTAAACAAAGTCCCTGCAACAGACCAACTCTGCACATCGGCGATGTTTATCTTCTATAGCCTATGTCCTAGTACGATTAAGAAACGCATGGAGTCGTTCTTATATTGCTGTGGATTTTCAAAAGTTTTAATCGGTCGCCAACACATCTAATTGAGATGTTATCTCTTTTAATATTATAGAAAAAAAAATACTGAAATTTACAAATATATTTAGTTTATTATAACTATTATTATTTTTTAAATAATTATTTAGTAATAGGCATGTTTCACAGCAGTGTTGAGTTTCAAACCGTTAAAAGCATCGTCGTTAGAAAGATATGATACTAAAAGGATGTCTTATAGAGTGTGAAGAAACTGTTTCCTCAAATTCATATTTTATCGGGAAATAAATTTTAACACTATTTGGACTACTCATAAAGTTTTCTTTCTAAGTAATTTTGTAAATATTCAGAAAATAAATTTCTTCTACGACAAATAAATTTTACGAGAAGTCTCCATAGCTTTGAGTTCCTCCCATTGCGCTTGTCCATTTGTACAGTGTAGACAGGGTGATAGTTTTATATAGGGTTTACCTGTTTGGATTTTATCGTGTAATGATTGATTGCGAATTATTTTGGAATATTTTGCGATGCTATTTGCATCTATGGAGTTGAATACGAATTCAGTCTTCGGCGGTTCCTTCAGCAGGGTATGGGGCGCATCTATATTTCTTGTTCTTATAATTTTGTTTATATCATTTGTTTACTTAATAAAATTTAAAATATCTCGGCCATATAACATCTAAACAATCTTGATTAGATTCTTCACGGATTTTTCAACCTTTTTTTTAAATGTACACTTTAGCAAATATGACATCACTTTGTTCTGAATACCGAAATCGTTACAACTCATTTATGGTGCAACGACGAGGTATAAGAACTTAGATCTTCTTTGCTGCTCTAATGCTGTGTTCTTTAAAAGCTACTGTCACTAAACGGGGACCGATATCTTAAAGTAGTCCAAAAATAGAAATGTTAACATCACCGACTTTAGAAATCAAAGCTGCTATTAGACGTTTTATAACAATTAAAAAAAACGGTTTAAAACACGAAATGTTTCAGTCAAACTGAACAAATTATTTTAACTATGGCCCCACGTTTTCGTTGCTTTGCAGCAGTCGTAGTAACGGGGAAACTCGCCGTCAAGTTTAACTAATACATTTCGCGTGTTAAACCGTTAGACATGTTTTATTTAAGTATGTAAACATAATAAACGTATATTTATGTTTGTGTGTGACATTAAAATAGCTGCTAGACCAGAGTGACTGACTTTAATACAAAACTGTGCTAATCTACCTACATAACGCTTACATTTATATATATTATGTGCTAACATTTCGCCCAATCTGTTCTTGCAACCGTGGACCTCTTGTTCTGCAGTCTGACATAAACTTTAAGCAAAAATATAAGGAATGAATACCATGTAAACACTTACTAGACTTATAAATAGCATTTGCCAGCAGATTCCACTCTGGTCTTCTACTGGTCAAGACATGTAGAAAATACAATGTCGCACCAAAACTGTCACCAAATGTTTGCTCTACAAACACGATCTATCCAAATAGAATTAGGAGACACTGTTGAGTACACAAGCGCTATAGAGCTCGGCTTGTTAACATAGCATTAAGAATCAAAAACATTTTTATACCATTATTATTTAAAAAAATACGAAAATGAGACAAATTTATATTGTCTCATTTTCGTCTACTTTTATATATTTTATTTTCACAATTGAGACTTCTTAACAGTATATATGTTATTTGTCAAGACCCATAATAACATCTCTTTTTTATTATTTCTTCTTGAAATAGCATTGTCGTTTAATCTCGTTTTGGTTACTGTCTATGGATTTCCAAATATCCAAAATTACAATAGGTAGACAGTGCATCTTGTTAAAATGTTATATAATGATAGTTGAAGTGACTTACATATACTAATATACCACTTTAAGAAATATAACCGATGATTTAAGAAATGGTCAATGGTCTGACTAATAAATTATTATTATTATATAGCGGGGGTACCATGCTTTCCGTCTTCCTCTAACGTAAAAAAATACTCTTCTTTTCAAGTCCATGCTGGCGATACGCGCTCTATAATTCCATGCAACACATGCTACCTCAGTAGTTCCGAGATGTGACGTTTAATCGACAAACATTGGCCCAGAATATAATGTTGGGCCAACATTGCTTTTTGTGTCGGCCACCCACGACGCTTTCATTAAAGATGCGAGCTCACTCATGGAAAATTATAGTATTTACACCGATGTAATGATATCCTATAGAATGCAGTTACAATATGATTAACATAGCTAATGTGTCATTGCCTATATAGAAACGAACATTTAAAAGGTTAATCATTTCCTTAAATATTTGTAATCTGCATATATACGCGATCTATTTCATATATTTTAAATGGCTCATTATGTACAGAGATACTAAGTGTCGTAATTAAATTGTAATAAAACCAAATGGACAGTAAAAAATGGCTAGTAAATGAGGCAATTAAACCGGGTTTAATATCAATGTGCACAAACTCAGTTTCCACGCGTCAATTGAAATATAACGATTCTATATTATTTAAATAAAACACTTTTAACGTTTTAAAAAGCAAAATGTATTGTTAAAAGTGGTTTGTGTAAATGTTCGACGTTCTGCTTACGTAGTTAAAATATTTTGTAAATAAGTTCAAGTAGTACATTTCTCGTATTAAGCAGTTAAAAGTGTTTTATTTAAATAATATGGAGTTGTTATATACTCGCGTAAATTTGTCAGTACTTTATTTAATGTTAATTTAAATTGGATTTTTTGTTTGTTACAGGACAAAGATTGGAAGTCAAAAAACTCAAATCAGTAAGTAACAATCTCTTTTCAATGTTATTTAAAAAATTATTGTTTCCTCCCTTGTCAATTGAGATGTTAAACTTTCAGTTCGCGCTGAAAAAAATTTTCCCAGTATTCAATCACGACAAATGAAACTTTCTGAGTGAATAATTCGCGGTTTCAGTAATAAGTGTCGCCGAAGCAAAAAAACAATGATACATTTCCATAATCGCCCGTTTCATAAGATAAGTAATTTTATTTCCCACGGTTACTTGCACGAAAATGACACCAGTTTAATGCAAACGCAATCAAGATGTTTTTGTTGCCAATGATTTGGTAAATGAGAGGACAACGGGAACTGTTTCATTTTTTATTTAATGACATTAAAAACTATTGAAACATTAATTTAATACAATAATTAACTTAATTAGCAGTAAATAAAGCAAACTGTCTAGCTTACACGATATTTAAACAAAACACTTTAACAGTTTAAAACGTGAAGACCACGGATTGCTGCAAAGCATCTGAAACGTAGTTAAAATAGTTTTAATCCGTTATATTGTTTTATTTCAAAAGCTTTTTTTCAAAGGCGTTATATAAAGAGTGAAACGTTAGTTCACTTAGTAGAGCACCAGCGGTAGGGGGGTGTGTTTGAACCTGCCTATGTCCTAGGTTTATCAATATTTTAGAATTATTGTAATCCTCCTTATATGATTTTATAATTTAAATATGTTTGGTTTGAAGTAAAAATCAGTGGATCGTTGATATCTATTTTTTCATAGTTTAGCACTGTCGGTGCATCAGAGAAAGGCTAAATTTAAATAATTAATAAAATCGGCTAAAGCGAGTCTGACTAGTATACGAAGGGTTACATCCTTAACCATTTTTTTTTTTTCCATCAACAAGTGGTACATACCCAGCTTAGGTCCAATGTTTTATGATCTCCACTTCAGTCGGAACTTTTGACATTGTAATGCAATAATTACACCCATATTTGTAGCACACAGTCTAGGGAAGCTAAACTTACTTTTTGCAGCGGCTTCGTTTGCTTTGCCATTAATTAGGGAGGTATGTCTTTACTGACTGGGAGAAGGGACATGTTTATATAATAATTAATTGGCTAAGAGTTTTACTGCTATAGGGAGAATAATATTTTATGTTTATTTTAACGAAAACTCAATCAGAGAGATGCTTTCTGTAGCTAAATGGTTAAACGTGTTGCCTAGCATTGTGATAAAAAAATAAAAATTGTGATTAATTTGTTTGGCTTTAACTTAAGGTTCAGTGAAAATGTCAAAACTTTAAAGTTTCATGTTTTAACTAGCGCAAAGTTTGTGTTCAAGTTTTCTTAAAATAAATTAAATCCTGGGAAAAAATACTGTATATACCAGGAATTAGTTTAGCAAATATTGTCTATATAGTTTATGCGAGTAGTACACATTTAAATAAAATAAGGGTTTAAAACGCGATATATTAGTTTAGCAAATCAAAATAATTATAAGCATTACTAAATTTTATGCATTTTTAAAATAAATCTAATGTATCAATTTCTCCAACTGTACTATATCGTGTGCTTATGTATAAAAAAGCCTTTATTCAAAATTATTTATTTATGTGTGTTTTTCTATCCTGAAATAGGCCGAATCTATTAAAACTTGCCATATCATAGGTTAGGTCAGGTAGGCACATAGCACAGCATATTATATATAAAGCTCATAAATATATCTTCACGCTTATAATTACAATCTGCTCCTGTTATATAGATGACAGGCTCAACAAATATAGAGGCACAGATAAAATACGGAGTGTCGTCGATTCATCAATGCAGACTCGATCGAGTCTCAAAGGCACCGGCAAATAACAGACAAATTAAATGGCTGTTAAAAGAATTCGCTACCGGATGCGACATTCAGTGCAGAGCCTACTTTATATCCTCCCGTGTCGCTGTAAACAGGGATGTACTTGGCTAGAAAAGTTAACTATTTCTACACCATAATACTAGTATTTCTCTGGTATTATTTTTAGTGGACAGGCGTTGCTATTACTTAACAAATTTAAATTAAATTCAACATTTGACGGGTTCCTTGGTCTAATTGTAGCATTGTAAGTCTCAATGGGTCGTTGGTTCGGACGCCACTGGGTCCAATATATTTATAATTTTCCAAAACATGTTCGACTTCATCTGCAAATCTGGATATTACACCGTCCACAGATGAAATAGCTGGTGAAGTTGGTCGAGTGTCTTTCAGTTTGTGGATATCCGAATATGAAAGACAAAATAGTTCAACAGCGCGTCTTGTTTAAGGCTTAAGTTGTAACCAAAAATTAATACCCAGAACCGCTGTACAGAGTCGATACAGTATTTTAATTTTATTCCATATTTAAATAAAACACTTGGTCACGGGGAGACTCATCGCCACGGCTGCTGCAAAGCATCCGAAACGTCGGGCCGAAGTTAAAAATCATTTTCAAATAAGTTTAACTAATATATCGCGTTTTCAACCGTTAAAGTGTTTTATTTAAATGTGTACTACTCGCGTAAACTATAGACAGTATTTAATTCCATATTTATGAGTTTAAATGCAACCCTGCCATAGCCACTAATAGTTATACAATAAAAAACCCTCTCTTTTAATCGACTTAGTTAAATTTAAATACTGTCTGTTTACACGAGTACGCATTTAATTAGTTAGTTAAATTTGATTAACACACATTTTAGACGCATTGTACAATTTTTTTTACGCCTTAATTAAAGTTTAATATATCTGTAGAGTAACATACATATCTATAATAGTTTGTGACTCATGAATATTAATTTGTATTTATAAGTTATTAATTATTATTGAATAAAATTAATTCTGCTCCTACATTATTACAATACTCGCTTTGCATTAGGTACTAAGATCACAAGACGAGATATCAAAACTAGTTCCGTTTTGTTTGTTCGTATACTTAAGTGGAAATAAATGCACCTTCTTAAGTAATGCCTGTAGTTCACGCGAATTAATACACTTTGGTATTTGGTGGGAAACCGTGAATGTTCCGTTTTCCGTGAGCATGGCTGCAGAAGAATCTTTAACGCCGGGTAGTAGTTAAAATATGTACCTAAGCAAGTTGATACACTTCGCGTTTTAAACCGTTATTTTATGTACATTTATTTTAAGTATTTTTGCCGTAGTACATTTTTGTAGCTATTATATACTTATATATACTCGCTATCTCATGCCATCCAAAAACGTACCAGATCCCAAGAAACAAAATAAATAAGGCTTTCACCATCCCTTTTTTGTTTTGCGTAAAACGATTCCACGTTGAAATTTTTTAAGAAAAAATTGTCCAAATTTATGCGCGCGATCCGCCATGTTTCACAATGCGCCCAAAACGCGCGCTTTAAAATAAGAACACTTCTTAAATAAGTTACGATGCGCATCGACAATTTATTGTAAGGAGACTTCACACACATGAATCGCTTTGACCAATATCGGTGCGTCGTTTTCTGACCTCCCCCTTTTTATAACACGTTCGTTAGTGTAATAGTAGCAATGTATGACCAGACCAGTATAGACAACCACCATAAGTACCATTCTCACCAAGAACATTGTTCTGAACCATGTTAGACTTCATGTGGTCCGTCCAAGTCCGTGCAGCTAACGAACAATCGTCCACAGATAAAAAGGCATGCCTCTTGATCTTAGCCAAAAGCCTAAAAGCAATTTTAGCTAGAGTATTTTAACTTCCATCAAATGAAGCTCAGCCTAACTATCCCCCCTCTATTAAAATTATGCGTATAAAATGTTTCTTTTTTACTTAAAGTATTTGTGTAAGAAGGTATTTTATCTTTCTCTGTTCCTGCATTGAAAGAATATTTGCAAGAACATTATTTTGAATATACTTTTTCTACTCTTGGAAAGAGATCGTAATGTGACGCAATAATAATAATAACGAACCAATGTTTAAACCTGCAATAATTTTCTTTAGTCTTTAGGAAAAACATTTGTTAATATAAATGTTAAGTCAAAAAGGTACACATATATTCATCGCATGAATCAGTGAAATAAGATACACACAGTAAGCGCTCCATATCGAGAAAGATTTTCGTTACAAAACGGAACGAGGATCACGATTATGCGAATGTGACGTAAAATAAACGGTATTCCACATACAATATGTCATAAAATATAGCGTGGGTAACTTCCAAAAGGTGGCATTTTAAATACAAAACTTTTAACGGTTTAAAACATAAAATACGTTTTTTTTAAATTTCGTCTGGAATTTACACAAACAGTACACATTATAAATAAAACATTTTTAATTGTTTTAAAACGCGAAATATATTCTGTGATATATTTTTAATCATAAGTAAGAAACATCGGAGAAGTAAAGATGAAAGGCGTCCCTCAAATCAAAAGCATACATCACTTAAGACTTTACCTAGATATGAAATTCTTACTGTTCTGATATGTAGCTTCGCCAGTATACGACCTAGGACTTACGTTCAACATTTAAGTGATACGTTTTGCGATAAGTGAAATTTAGCAATTTCTTAATCAAAAATTGTATGGTACTTGTCTCAAAAATAAAAGCCTTATTTTTAGTAAATTATTATAGAATATCCAGTCACCCGTTCGCATAAACTGAAAAACATTAAACATGACCTCACGTAAGTGTCATACATAACATTTACATCGCATGCGCATACAAGTCACCCGCTAGCACGTATGATTTGTAAGGCTGCTGTTGGGTTACGTGTTTATGGAACGTAGCCTATAGAATCATAGGAGGGAGCGTTTTTTGAACTCAGGGCATGAAACGAAAATTTTATAAAACCTGATTTTTAATTTTCCTTCACCTTCATGAAAAATGATAACACTTCTTTTTCATTTTGGCGCGTCTTATGGCTGTTAATAATTTCCTTTTATCAAACACCTAGACTTTTTCCTGTAAAACGTAAAACAATTTTTACGCACTTTGAAAGAGTACGTTCATAAGTATAACTTGAATAAAAAATTCACAACGGCCAATTCATACAAAACATTGTATGTCTTATACTATTATATACAAAATTTTGTCATTATTGAGAATGGTTTTTAAAATCACATCTTATCGAAATATCTCAACTTAGTTTAAAAAATCTAAGAAATATAAAACAATAAAAGACTTCAACGCGTACGTGTTTAGAAGCGTAGCGCAGTACATAAGAGTTCAACGCGTTAAACGTTTCTATCGCCACTCGCCTTCTTTTGTAATGAGATGAGCCCTGTTTAATGTCAAAGCAGGTCGTATACGTGCCATACTTTAGACCAGTGGGTTCTACATTCTATTTCTGAAGACAGGTGTGTCATTGTGCATTTGTTGTATTTGTATTTAATATCTTAAGGTTCTAAAAATATATTTTTTTAATATTGTTGAAAGTAATCCGTTATATTTATAATTCTAAATTAATTATTACTTTCGGTTTCGAAGTATAGTTATTTACGTTTGTAAATTTGGGTTGACAAAGTTCCGGAAACGTAACCCAAGTCGGACTAAATGTTAGTATGATATTTGTTTTTTTCTAACAAAATTCCTAATATCAACTATCCTGTCTTTCCTGTTGTTATTATTTATATATTGGTGCAAGTCGTTGAATCCCACCAACCCGAACGGAGGAGCATGGTGGATCTAAGTACTAAGATTATTTCCTATGAAAAGCCTATCTTTTAGAGATTTGGTTATATCTAATTCTATAGGTAGTATCTAGTTATGCCTTTTTCCTCAAATACAGTAATCGCTATCTTATAATCTTATCTAGTAAATCTTTAATGATATTTCACATGAATTTGATATGACGATAGGGTGTATGAACGCGGCTAACACACATTTTACATTCAAAACACGCGCCAACTTTTATATTTTTCACGTGTGAATGGTTTTCACTTTTTATATAATTGAATACTATGGATATTCGTGAATAATATTTTGCAAAAAATGTTACTTTCATTTTTTAGACTGTCTTTAATAATATATGATTGTTTTATGCAGGAAAATTCCGTGGCCGCGACCGTTAGCTGTTCCAGACATCGCTAGTTAAGTTAGAGCTGGACAAGATCTGGAAGCTTTTCTCCATCTTGAGTCGCTGCCCTACAGACACAAGTAAGAATTATTTTTATATGATAAAACTTGTTAAATTGTTGTAGTAATTATAAGTGTGAGGATGTTGTAGTATTTTATTCGAATGAGGAAAGACTGTGTTTTGTTTTTTATTTGCAAATCCATTACCAAAACTGTATTAACTGTTTTAAAAATAGAGTTAAAACTTTCTCCTTCACTGGGGTTAGAATGTTACGATAATGGTTCCTCTTTTAAATATTTCTTATAGATTTTACTATTAGTGTATCTAGATCTCATATATCCACGGAAGTCACTGACGCTATATGTTTTAACAAATGCAGAGTGGCTAATCCTTTCGCTTTGTTAGTATTATTAATATTTTGTACTAGAAATAAATAATTTTTTATCATCATTCAATAATTCAATTATGATTCAGAATTTCATTTAGGTAAATAATAGCATTAGACTAGAAAAGTGTACGCGTCTTCCGGTTGGTCTACTTAAAGAATTACTAAGGAGGTGTGCCTTAGTCACACGTACGAAATTCGCAATATTTGGTTACGACAAGTATCTCATCTGTCATATTCCGTTTTGAGTCAGAAAAGAAAAGGTGTAACCTAATTCAACATAACTGTTTAGACATTATGGCTAAGCCAAGAAATTTACTCTCATTTCTTGCAACGTGCTGGAAGTTGTTTGTATATTTTAATATATGATCAAACAATGATTACTTAGATGACTGCTGATCGATTAATATTTGCTTGCAAATAAAAATGTTTTCATAACAACAGACAGATAGATTATTTATATTTTAGTACACATTTTTGTATAAATTAATGGAAATTTTATTCTTTCGTGTTTGTTTCTCTGCATTGGGAGGGTCTAAACTAGATATTAACACGCCGTAGGATACGCAAAAATGTTTTTACTATATTCTCAAAATTAACGATTTCTAGTTATAACGCTTCTATAACTGTAAAACAGAATAAATTTCGATAAAAAGATAATTTTACCTAAAGTGACTAATCTAATAAATATCTTAACGTACCTAATACTTCATACATGTAAATGCACGAATAAGGAAACATATCAAATCGACAAAACTGATTAACTGAGTGTCATGTTATTAAAATTGTTGGAAAATGTAAATACGATTTTTGAAATTCGAATCGATGCATATTTTTTTCATTCTTATAATTTGACACGTTAAGGCGTGGGTGCTCTGTAATTTGTTTCATGTCCGATTTGAACATTTAAGGTTATATTTTGCTGTTATTAATCGTTACGTTATATGCAATTGTGTTGAAGCAACGTTAGATACTTTCTAACATTAGCTGTAAATATGAAATATCCTTTTGGAAATGTTTTTTCTTTGATATCGTAATTACATTGCAGACTCCAGGAACAGATGGAGGTTGTGAAATATAAAAACATATTTAACTTTCATTTTCTTTCAAACATATAGAATGCATTGTGAAGAAAGTAATTAATTAAAACATTATTTTATCTTATTTAATTAACAATTAGTTTCTCGAGACAACGGCTTAAGCAACGAATCATAGTAAAAGATAAATTAACTTATATAAGTTTCGGGTATATACTAAGTTAACTATAACATAGACACTATATTACGTATACTATTTACATTATATTGGTAATCATTCATTCATATTGGTACATTTATTAATACAGTTAAAACAAAAAGAAAATCAGTTCTCGGAGCGAAAAAACCAATAAACTCGCCAATTCGTCAATTACAAAGTCTTTCCGTTTCCTTCATATCCACATTTTTATCATTTAAATATTTATTAAATTTATATTAGTCAATGATATTAACATTATAACAAAACGTTAAATACAATCTCGTGCGTCGCCTTAACAAAAACATTTCGCAACGATAATTAGTTCTGAACGGATCTTTCGTTAAAATAATGCATAACCGGGCAGTTAAGAGTGCATTTTATTTGTCACTTTGACAGAAATCATATTGCTGCAACATCCGATATAAATAATATCGACAATTGTATTGACAGAAATGTGCTCGAAGGCCTCCTTCGCATTATCTCAAACCTTCGCATATGATAATGAGAGAAAAATTATATAAATATCGTTTATTGGTAATTGTTGGATCGCTTAAGGGACGGACATATTTAATATCGTTATCGTAATGGCGTCGATAACTTAGATAGGGCTCGGAGATGCGAGGTGTGTATAATAAATATAAATGTATTTAATAAAACTAAGTAGGCACTTTAAACGCGAAATAATTTCATGAAACTAACTTCGTTACGAACAATGAAATACTTCACTCATAAATTTCATTCATATTTTCTGTCCAAACTTCTGCGCAGGACCCGATTAAAAAGTCACGTTGTAAACTTTATCCTTCGAAAGGGGTCAAATGGATAAGATTTTTATAAGTGTCCAGTGTACTGAATTTAAAGCTAATATAAAGTAATAAAACATATTATAGACATAAGTTAATATAGCAAATAAAGATAGAGACAAAAATAATAAAACACTTTTATTACTATTAAACGTAAATTGTAACTTGTTTTAACTATGACCCGACGTTTGAGATTCTTTGTAGCCGTGATAATAAGAAGACTGCGACGGCTTTCATTTAATTTAATAAAAAGGAGACATCCCCTAATATATATTTGATTTAATTTTTAGCTAATAATACTCAAAACTAAATATCTTAGATTAGACTTGAAATTCAAAGAACTTTTCAAATATTGTAAACTTCTCATGTGACTTAACTACGACTAAAATGGAATTATAAGCTTCTTATAAGCGCTTGCGAAAGTTTAATATCCCTTATAGGATGAAGGATAAAAACACGAATTGGAAATATAATAACACCCAGCACGCGCTGAAAGGCGAGACACGTGTCTCCTTTTATAAGGCTGTTTATACACGAACGTAAAGACCGTAGAGCCTTCTTTATCCCAAATGTATCAAGGTAAAGTTAGGTTGGGTTTTATTTCGCTTTTTGTCTTTATTACGATAGATACAAGTCAAATAAAGAGATTAACTGTTTTCAAATGTTGTAGTTCGCAAAATATCTACCATAGATAATAAATATTATATATGAAGTGTTTAGTAAAGACATAAGGGAACGAAATATTAAAAACGTAGAAGGGACTACCTTCTGACGGCCTAATAGTTTTGATATTGAAATTACTTTTAGTCTCAAAAACAATACAGAAGCTAAGCAAAAAGTTTCATTTATACATATCTAAATTCGAGAGTGTATTTAACAGTTTTTACGGCGGGTTACCGCCATTAGACTAAACCAAACAAAACCATTAAAATAGGTTAAAAATATGTTGAAGTGTTTTATTGTAATATGTAGCTCTGGTTAAAAGACAGATCATACTTATAGTATTTACATTCGTACCTCGTATAGCCAGCCTACGGAAGAGAAAAGTTCCCAACACCTAACGGGAGCAGTTTGCCGCGATCATATTATCTATAAATTTACGTTGAGCGTTATTCTGGACGCGTCACGGAAGCCGTAGAAGGCGAGCGCCGGGTTTGGTTCAGGCTGATTTATTGCTCGCGATTGATCTCTGAATATTTTTATTATCTATTTGTATCGGTGATAAGCGGTTCCTTCCACTTGACACCTGGACTTTGGTGTTACTACATTGGTTAGTAGGTAAACATTGCAGAGAACTTGTTTTATTTTATTTTCACAGATACCTGATCACAGATATTTGATCAATACTTGCATGTATAATCATAAAAATCTTTTAGTTGGCAAATTTGATCACGGGCAGGTGATTCACAGAGATTCGTACTCCCTCTACCTAGCTCTAACCTATGATGTAATCTTAAGACTTAAATATTGGTGTAGCTTTTGTGCAATGACCTCGATACGGAATAAATAAATTAAAAAACTCTTTACTTAGGCTTTGCTACTAAAACAAATCTTTAAAAATTATTCAACTTAATGTAAACTTAAGAATACGTTTATTAACGTTTTCGAGAGAATTTTATATTTAAAACGGCGAATAACAGAGTTAATTTTCTAATGTTATTAATTATTAAAAAGTGGATTTATAAGAACATATAAATAATGTAGAAAAATAAGTAGGTACAGCTTTACAGAACCAAGTGGATAGTAGCAGTGGCTTACATTATACCGACGTTTTTCCAAGCTAATACGTTACCCAGATAAGGAATCCCCGGGCACATTTAGATCATATTCTTGCCATAAGTCTAGCTTTAATTGAATCATGTATTTTATATGTTAATAAATACCAATAGGCGTGGTATTATTTACATATTAGGACGAAAATACACTGTACATGTATTTTTCATAGCTAATATTTCAAAATGTATAAGACGGGACTTGAACTAGTAACAGCCGAAGCAATGCTGCACTCACTAACATCTGAACTATCTTAAATTCCCTTCAATGTGAAACAGGTCGCTACAATACATTCTCGACATTATTTTGAAGTTAACAGCGTTATTTTTTTAAACTTGTGATTTTAATACAAGAACTCATACATAGAAAGCAATTTAATTCAAGCACTATTATATAGAATTTTACTTCAAATATATAGTAAAATTATTTGCTTATATTAATATGATATAATAATATAAAAGTCCCTGATAGTACATTTAAAACAAGTAAAATCCTTTGCGCGTAAGTGACCGTGCTTTCCAATAGATGCCATTAAAAGAAGTCAATATGAAGAAGTTATAAGTGATCTTTTACTTACAACAACAAATACAAATACAAATACAAATTCTTTATTTTATTCCAGCTTTTACTTCCAGCGCGTCATTCCATTTTCGTCTCACAGAGTGTAGAACTTGCATTATAAAATGAACCAATTAAAATGCAATTAGATTCGCACGATTACACCAATTATAACAAGTTTTTGTTGTGCGTTTCTTTATTTTCAACCGGATCATTATTCATGTGTCACATAGGCAAGTTTTTCAATAATTTGAGTTTAATTTCTTGAGTTTTTGTTTGAACTGCGTTTAATAGCTGTTGCTGTTTCCGGACGTACTTGCTGATCGAAGTTTATGAAGATCCGTTTGGGTTAATGTGGGGCATGGGGGTATGATTGGGTATTCGGTGTTTGATTAACTGTTCTCTTCATTCTTCTTCTTAAATTAATTTTGTGAAGCCCTGTATTTAAAACCTGTGCTATGCTAATACTATGAAAATGTTAATTAGATTCCATATTTTTTATAAAATTATACCTTAAAAATGGATCAGACAGTACGTTAAATTCTATTCATAGTACCTACATATAAAATAGCACACAAACAACATAAAGAAATCTTTAAAATGATATAGAAGATTTAAATTTATATTTTAATTACATACTATTGTCAAAATCCACTAAATCAAACTCTAAACTTTGTGTCTCTTTATGTATTATTTTTTACTCCGAAAGAAATGTTATTATAATTTTTTTTCTTTTAACATAATATTTGGTAAAATAGAAGCTACGAGATAAAAACAATATGTTTCTCAATATTAAATCCAAATCTGGCGACAATGCTACATCAGCTAAGACTATAAAATACGAAAAGGCTATCAGAGATGTTTAAATAAATAAATAAAACAATTACCGGTAAAACAATACTTGTCGCAGACTGTTATAACGTTATAATTTTATGAAAGACAATGATTTCGCGTTAATATTTATATCAGCGGGGACAATAATTTAGTTACTTTAATGTTAGCGCGGGAGGAGTCATAAATAGTGGTAAAGCAGGGATTCTTGTGGATTTGTAAGGCTGTGTACACACTGAAGAGCTTGCTTAAGAGTATAAAATAATTCTCAATTTAATATAAGTACTATTATATTTACATATGTAGATAATGTCTTTATCTTTGGAACGACTGGCACAGTCCGATCCCGGGAGCGTAGTGGGAAGGGGGAGTTGAGATTGTTTCTAGTGGGGGGTTATCACCTCTCTTTTAGAACAAGTCGATTTCATTCTCTTCTTAAAATCAAGTACATAATGAACAAAATTACTTGTCTTCTCTTATAGTAATTCTCAGATTTCATATCAGTCACTTACCAAGTGCATTTTATGCTTCGCCGAATATAACCGTGTGTATATATCCTTATTCTAGAAGAGCGCACATACTGCTTTGTGCGCAAGTTTAATCCGTTCCCAGGGCTATTCTATTAGCCGATAGGTGATCAATATTGTGTGGACATTCAAATTGCCTCCAGGCACGGCATGCCCCTCACGGGAATCGAACCAGTTGGATTATATTGTAAGAACAAATTGCGATCACAATATATGGCCGCGACGATATTGCTTGTGGATTTATTTAACTGCGTACGTTTGTATTCATTTTTAACTTTGTCAACTAGTTTACTTATTATTAAAGTTTTATTTGTGCCTTACTTATTATCTATTTGTGAATACAATGTTTAGACACTTTTTGAACTTAGTAATCAAATTAAACTACGTATAGTTCTAAATATCCAAAGTCGAAATAGGTCAACATAGCATTTCATTCAACTAAATGCTTGTAGATTATTATGAATGAAAACGGGGGAAAATATGTTTTAATGGTTTTCCATACAATTTACGTTTTTCGTCTTGTATTATGATGTCTCATCTTTATTGAAACAAATACATAGCTATTTTTTTTAGTTGTAGCTCAGTAAACTGTTAAGATGTCTAATTCTTATAGTCTGCGTTAGATACTATTTTGTTTCCAGTGTTTAATCTTTAGCTTATCAACCAGCAGTCTAAATGACGAGCTTAACAATTCAGTGTTAGTAAACAACGGGTTGTGGGGTCTATGGCCAACAATAAGATTCTTAAATTAATGTAAAGTAATCGCTTTAACTACAGAAACTAAATAAATAAAACTAATTTTGTTTGATTGTATTTAATAACGAACTGCATAAATAAGGCGAGAAAAGTAACTACCAACGGAAACATTTTTATTATATGATAAACATGTTATGGTTTAAACGTAGGTATATCAATTAAATGCAGGCGTGCGCCCGCGCTGTTCCGGTCCCCGCGAGAGGCGCTCGTGACCGTATCGCAGGTTCGATACCGGCACGAAAACGTGGGAACATTTGAATAGTTACACCACGGAGACTAGGCGCAGAATATACATTATTATTTTATTATTTTGTCAGATATAACAGAAAAGCATAGAGTTGAGTTGTGGTGGTATATGTATCTCATACAGTGTCTTTGAAAAGCTATAAACATAATTTTACAATTATCCTCTTTAAATTGGAAAATAGGGCAGACACAATTTTGCGTCCGTTATCTTATTAGCTAGTTTTATAATTATTGATCTGTTCAAGCTTTATCAGACATATAAATAATAATTTAAATAAATCAGCTATAATCTAATCATGGACCGGTTGGTTCGTAGCACAAGAGTAAGATTTTTATGATAGAGCAGGAAAGACATGCAGCTTCTTAACAAGATTTGTTGTCGACCTATTTTTGTCTTTAGATGTGCAGAATATGGCTTTGGTATTTAAACTACATTCAAATGAACCCTTTGCTTGCCTGTCCAACTCTGTCATAAAAAAAACATGGGATCAAACTGACGATTCATCGATCAAGCTATTGTTACCATTGAACCAGCGAGCAATGGTCTAAGTGTTGTTTTTAGTAATATAAATATGTAATTTAAATAAAACACTTTAACGGTTTAAAACGCGATATTTTAGTTAAACTTATTTGAAAATTATTTTTAACTTCGGCCCGACGTTTCGGATGCTTTGCAGCAGCCGTGGTCACGGTGAGTCACGGCTGCTGCAAAGTGTTTTATTTAAATGTGTACTACTCCCGTAAACTATAGACAGTATTTAATATAAATATGATTCTCCATTTAAGCTAGTGCATAGCGTGGTCGCCCCCTGACGTGTGGGCTGCGATAGCATCTCGCACGATTCATCCAATAATGCTGAATATTTCATACATTCACAGTATATAGTACATTTTATGCCACTTAGATGTCTTTATACGTTTGAAAGTAGACAGCTATAACGAGATTCAGACACGGCTAGCCATTTATTCCGGTCCATATTTAGTGGTTACTTTTAATTAGGCGGTCCTCTCTTTTTAGACAAACTTGGGTCCACTTCGAAATATCCCAGCCACATAACATCTCAACAAGATGCGCTATCGACCTATTTTTGCTTTGAATGTTCGAAAATACAAATAGAACCCGAAACGCGATTTACATTTACGGCTTTCTCATGTGCCACATAAACAATATTTAGATTTTTAAGAAGTTTAGCATGTTTTGGAAAAATTACAAATTGATTAGAGACATTTTAGCCTACGGCCTGTTTATTATAATGAGCTATTATTAGGCTAATCAGTTCAAATTAAATAAAGAAAGATTTAAAGGATAATAAACGAACAATTACAATTTAGAAGACGCACAGACAAAAAACTGACACAAATACCCGACGCGTAAATGGAAAATTGCAAATATTCATGTCTCAATTCCTCTGCCCGTTCCTTGCTCAGACATTTCAGAAATGAAGCCACAGTTTCGAGGGTCGACCGAGGTAATTACGAAATCGATTTTTTTCCATCAATTCTTGCGTCTGTTATTTACGGTGTACGGCGGTCGAAGAAGTTTTGAACCTCCTTTAAAATGCATTAGGGTCATTGGCGTAATGTGATTTATAATTGCAATGCTATCAATGACTGCATTAAACAGGATAATTATCTTTTTACAATAATTCAATTTGTCTTGTAATTTATGATGCCTGTTACGGCGATGGACTCACTGGTCCAGTCCATGTAAAAATCTGCATTTTGTATCAGCAATTTTAATAAGTTGTTTCGTCAATTGGTTCGTTATTTAACGTAGCATGATAGCCCGGTCAATTATTATTGGTCTAACGTTACATGCATGGATAGTATCAACCGTTCATGGGCTCGATACGGTTGGAGACCTATATGTTTTTAAAAAACAATTTAATAGTATGGCAGACGTTAAATGGACTTAAACCATCTTTACAAATAAAAACGCCTAAAGTTTATTCACATTACGTCTGTGAGTTTCCAAATATCCAAAGCCAATAATAGGTCGATCAGCCCATTTTGTTTGGATGTTATATTCCTGGGATATTTTAACATGTTTATCTATCCTCTTCTTAAAAAAACTACGGATGAAACAAAAAAAATATCATGCGATTTACTCAGCCATAATATACTGTGCTGCCTCAAGAAACAATAAATTAAGTTCTTTAAGTATAACTTATTTTGTTCAGTGTATTTACGACTTCGAACGACACCAAAATCGATTGTGACACATCGGCTATAGATGTCGTGTCATTGTTTTTGGGTGACGCGCGGTAGGTATCCATTTCTTTTGGATTTCTTGAGCGAAACGTGTTATGTTTTATATTGATGACAGAGGAGGAGAAACTAGCATGGGGTTCGCTTGACAGTTCAATACTCCAGCCATGTAGCATCTAGAAAAAATTCGTTGACGTCCTTTCTTAGCTCTGAACATATGAAAATCTAGACTGAAATTTAAATACGATTATACTTTACGGCTTTTTACACATGTAGAAATTTAGATAAAATATATAACTTGATTTAAAAAAACGTTGAACCCGGTGGGAGTGATTTTTTTTGCTACCAATATATCAGAATGTTAAAAATAATAGATCGTTATTACATTTCCAACAGGGAAATTGCTTATGATATTATGAATGTTAAAATTGAATTACTTGGCCGTGTAAATTGATCAGTGACACCGGATGTCATTGTAAACAGTAACATCAGGATTTTATCTCAGTTTTCATGCATCATACTGTTTTTATTTACTTTTCATCTAGAATTTCTTTTTATGTCACTTCCTCATTAAACCAAAAATCTATCGATATTAAAAACGGAGGCCCGTTGGGACTTAACTCGGCATCCACAGCGTTTCGGGCGCCTTCTAGTTTACATATAAATAAATGATAGCATTTAAATGACTGAATTTATTAATAAACAGCTCTATATTTTTTTTCGAATATGAAATGAAATTAATAAGCAAAACATAAAAGCACTGATAATCAACAAGTAAGTACTAAGCCTTTATTTCCTTTTAAAGCATTTATCAGAAATTGTTTTTTCGAGAATGCAAATTACTTACGCCTAGACCTTGAAAGCGAAGCGGATTAAATTACACGAGATAATTAACAATGCACAATATGTCAACGGCTGTCATGCCAGTCTCGTTGTATTTTTAACGATTTTATAATTAATCGATCTACAATGACATCTGTTTTCAGCATGGTCAAGACGTATAGGTAACTTAGTAGGCTCGTACCCAAAGGGGAAAAGAGACGCTAATAATAATAAGACTTTTATATGTCTATGTCTGGCTACTTTATTTTTTCGATTGAATCGAGGTGATATATTAAAATGTGCGTCTAAACATTAAAATACACATGAAACTCCTTTCAAAACAATACATGAATTGTAGAAAGCTTTCCGCAAAAAAAACTCCATTATTTATTTATTATTGAACCCTGTTAGACTAAAGAGTTTTAACACACGAGTCATTTATAAAAAAGATTTTGCGTTGTAAAGCATATTGCATTAAAAGAAAGTCGTTAGCCTCACAAACACCCAAATCACCATTCAAAATAGGCGCACCATATCAAAACGAGACCGAATATCATTAAGCGCAATCGCAAACGAAAAAAATCGATTCCCGACTCGATTTTCCCAAAAATCGTAATTATCAAAAAAACAAATATACATCAGCGCGGCTAATTAAATATCAGGAAGCGTCATACTTCCAAAAAACGCAGACGACATTCTTCTTAGCGAATATAAATGCGTAATCGCGTTGGTATCGAATCGTACGTTAAATCGAGTAAACTGCATCGAATGATTTACTGCGACACGTGTTTTTTGTCCGCTCGCGGAAATTATTTCGTGGCATCTCGACTCTCGAGCGGATGACCGGTTTCGTAGAGGGCGCGTCTCGTCCGGCGTCACCTCGATTTCGGCTGCTGGCTTAGCGATTGAGATTCGTAATTGATTTAGGCGCGTGCTTTTTGAAATTTCGCGAAACTACCGTATAGATAAAAAATCCGCGTTGCGTTTCAACGTGTATATTTCTGAATATTCAAAGCTAAAATACATTGACAGCTTGTTGTTTAGATGTTATATGTCTATAGCATTGTACATTCCATCAAGTGTATTGCTTCTTTATCATTAAAAATAGATTATAAAAAGTAGTAGTACTCATTTTTAATATAAAAAATATCGCTATTAATTATATATATAACGCTTTATTCACATTATTTAGCTAAATTGATAGATTGTTTCCATGGCTAAAACCATTGTCTAAGATACTGTTAAGGGCGAGGTCCTGAAAGTTGTGGAAGTCATGGTAGATAGCTTCGGTCGTATTAGGCATATAATTGTGAACATGATGGCACAACATGATGAACATGATGCACTCACTTACTTTTATGTGTTTTTGCATAAATAAGACGGTAATTAATTGAATTTTATATAATATACATTTATTTTATAAAGTAAAATATACTGAACTCTTCGTTGCCATCAAATCGGTAACATGCTTATAATTTCCGACAACTTGATGATAAATTTTCATGAGCCGCTCTGCTCTAATTTTTTGTCGAGCCCAAAACCATTCACTGTGCTTTTGATCCTCGTAAACTTTTATAGGTGCCGGTTGAAAAGCACTCTGCTTTTCACGTAGTACAACCAAGCCACAATGTACTCACTTAGCATCAAAAACAATACAAGGTAAATGCGATCTTATTGTAATTGTAATAAATCCGTAAATCGTACCTTGATATAAAACGCTACTTGATTATATAAAGCAAAAGAAATGATGAAAGTATATCAGGATGTAATGGTTAATGAGCTATAATGTCTTAAAAACCATTAATAAGTAATCATTAACTTTGTCTCGGAACACATAACATAAAACAAAATGGACGAATTTGTGGTCGAATCGAGCCAAGTTTGAGGTAAAAGAAAGTTCGACATTAACAAATGGTATTAATTTAAAAGGTTAAGTAGATAATTTACTCTGAAGGGCTTGTTGGTGTAATGGTAGAACGAGGAGTTCGATCCCCACCGGGTCCAATATGTTTATAAAAATCATCTAGAAATCTAGATATTTAATGGAAGGCTAGAATATCGAAATACTGGCCGATTCAGGAACCACTCTCCACAGATAAAAAAGCAGTCGAGTTTAATCTGTGGAGTTCCGTATATCCTATATTATGTGGCTAGGTCACGTAATATTGTATGAATATCAAGAACTAAAGAATTGACGTCAGACGAAGACGTCAATTATTGTCTATAACGTAACGTGTTAATTAAAAAAAAAATCAACGGTTTAAAACGCGAAATAAGTAAATATAGTAACAATTATAAGTTAAAGTAATTACAAAAATTTCAAAGGTGATCTTTTAACATCTCGTTTTTATTCATTTTCCTTTTTAGTGTGTATAATGTGTTGTAATTGTTTTATTTGAAAATTAGATGTGAAGTAGAAAAGTTGTATTTGCTCCTTAGCTGTAATAATGTCTTACCATATGAATGACATATACGGAACTTGAACGATATTTCTGTGTCGCGTAAGTACGTTGTCAGCAGAATTTGGAACGTTTTCCGTTACAAATATAACGCGAAAGTTAAAAAAAAGTCCGAACCGGAGAGCACGGCAATTAATTAAACAATTAATCAGCTAATTGCCGCATGATTTGGTTTTTTGCCGACGGCATTTAAGACAATTTGTCCCAATCTGGATCGCGGCTGTGGACGACTTTTTATTTTTCGCGAAACAAGACGACGCGAATTCTTAGTTTATTGGCCCTGAAGGCGATTCGCCCGAATTGAAAATGCATAAGAAACGCTGACATGCTTCCATTTCATTATTTCGTCGCTCTTTAAATAAACATTTCTTGTGTGCCGTCTTGTCAACTGGCGCAAGATGTAATAATAAATCTCTTTATTTTTAATTTAGCACAATAACGCTATATAGTAAATATGATTACCATTGTTAAATAAAATCTCAGTTACAAATTTTTTTTTTTCAAGCTGTTAATTGCCTTTCTTTTTCACGATCCTCTCTAGCGCCACCTACCTATACTCCCATCTGGCTGCCTGGAAGAAATCGTTGTTTAGCTATAAGGGCGTCTTTTAGTTATAAGCTAGTACATAAGTCTTTATTCTTGTAAACCATTCCTGTTGTGTTTGTAATTAATAAAAATCATACCATATTTTTTCAATTCGAATCAATAGTATCTGAGATTAGCGCGTTCAAACAAACAAACTCTTCAGCTTTATAATATTAATAGAGATGTATTCTTTGAGCCTAAAGAGTACCTTAAAATGCATTATGTATAAAATGGTCGTATCAAATTACGTACTTATTCTCATATAGAAAACGAAAGTTCTATTTTTGTGTATAGAATATTCTGCATTGCTTATTCTAATGAAGTTAGTTTGTATCTTTGATAACTACTACTGATAGAAAGATTAGTAGCAGAATTTCTTTTTAATTCGTCTTCATACTATTATTATAGCACTGTACTCTCATTATTGGTCCTGGGACTATTTCGCAGAAAAAAATATATTCGGTCGGTGCAAAAGTCTGAAAACCCCTTTTAACGGTTTAAAACCTGAAATATAGAGTCGTAGTTTATACTCGCTTAAGGTACAGCTACTTCGTTGCCTAGTCACGCACTTTTCTGTAAAACTAACGACTATAGAAGCGGACAAAAACTTGTGTTTGATCCTTGCCCTACGAAGACGTCATTCACTGTACCCTCGTTTCAGAGAGCCAAAACGTAATGACCGCACCCAAATTTATATTCAAGAGCCGACTCATCCAATCTCAATTGTAATTTTTTCTTTGCAAAATTGATGACCCGTTAGCATCAGATATCACTAACAAGCAGTAGCAGATATGCGTGAGATATCTCCAATCACTTAAGGCACCGTTGGGGCTTAGAGGCGGGCTAATACCTATTTTTCGGTAGACTACCGATTTCCTGATGTTTTCACATATTGTCAAAATGAAATCATATGTCAATTTCATTGCATACTAAAAATGCATAACCTTATGAATCGATTGAAAATTTGAAAAACATAATTTAAATATTGAGATTAAATAAACTTTCTTGCAATGCTTTTAATAAAAGATAATGAAAGTACATACACAACTTTAAACGAAAAATGTAAAAAAAAATTGTTCTGTGTTAGCTTTTTAACAAAATATATTATTTGTGCTAAAATGTTCATGTTCGTAGTAAAAAAGCTGTTTTACGTAGGAATATAATCAGACTACAGAAATCTGTTCAACTACTTGTCTGTTTATTTCGGTTTTTAAATTACCTGTCTGTACTTAACATCCATCGGTACAACAGACACAGTCATGTGATCGCACCATGCCATTTATGGTAAAACGAGATTACGTTCTTTTACTAATTTTTTTTAGACCATTTGTATGTATGACTCTTTTTATCTGGAAAATATATATCACATCATTCATTTAATTTACTTTTCTCGGTATGAATCTACCCGCGGTCCCAACTCTACTCGCGATCAAGAAATGATAAATGATGTTACACTATTCCGCTAAAACCTTCGAGCGATTTACACAGTAGTCACCTTCACATAGAGACTATATTCGGACGAATGATTTTAATAGAATTGACCCAATGCACGCGACGGGTGCAATTTTGGCCATCTGTGACAGATTTTCGTGAGCGTTGAAAGGTTACGCTTTTATTTATCGAGACAAGAGATGGTCCTGGTATGCCAAATGTTAGCCGGGGTTAATTATAAGATGGTATCAAAGTACTTCTACGTCTCAGCCCTTGTAATTCATACTAAAAATGTAGAAAAAATATTCCTACTGTCTGTAGTTTACGCGAGTAGTACACATTTAAATAAAACACTTTAACGGTTTAACTTCAAATACAAATTCTTTATTCACTAACTTATTTGGAATTTATTTTTAACATTGGCCCGAAGTTTCGGATGCTATCCGTACTAATATATATCGCGTTTAAAACGGTTAAAGGGCTTTATTTAAATAAAAAATACTCCTCTTAACTTATTCACTTTCCTGATAACGGTCCATGTGCTCTGTATGGTGTAGTAATGTTAATTCAGCAGAGCTCATCCACTCAATCTCACTCTTAACGACTACCACCACTAAATAAGTGAATCTAACGCTTAATATACTCTTTGAGGCTCGAATAAATTATATAGGTACTTAAGAAAAGAACAAATATTGTACTGGGAACGATAAATAGTAATTTCCTGTTTACAGCAGAATACAAAAGGAAAAGAACACAAAATTTATGTAAACATCTTTACTGAATTCTATTTTATATTTTAAATAAGAGTTGACCGGGATACGACACAGTAATTCATAATACTCAAGTTATAAATAGCCATACAAGTTAAACGTTTTTTGTCGTTATAATATACACAATGAATATAGCTAAATCGCTTATAACACCTAAGAAACCTGGAAATATGTATAACGTAGGTAGTCAACAGAATTCTTGGCCGATGGCGAAAGACTAGATTTTTTTCATCTAGGGGACATAAGACATTCAGATAAGTAGCTCAATAGAAGTTGGTTAGACTACAGTAAAACACAGACAGGTTGTGTGACCAATTAATGTTTTCATTGTAATTTGATAGCAATTATTTATCGTGTGCTAAAAAAGACAGTTAACCAAATCGTACAATAAAACAAATAACACCATAAAAGCTAATAATTGAGTTCAAAAGTTTACAAAGAGAAATTCTACACGCTTATTGAAACAAAATAAAACGCTAAACACATAATGATAGAACACCGGTCGGCTACCGTGTTGCGATTTGCGTGCTAAGGATAGAGGGGAATTAAGTTCGCTTGCACGAACTCCAGAGTGGTCAACCTTTGGCGCGCGTCATTAATTGGCTGCTTAACCACAGTTTAACGTCGCGTAATTAACAATGTTTAAAATATTTGTTTAGAAACACGTTTTGTTTGTCTTAAATTAAGCTAATAGAAGAATAAAGTAACTAGGTTGAAAAACTAACCGAGTTGATATATTATATGAGTGTGTGTGTGTATTATTTTTTGTTTGATAAGCTATAGCTTATAGCATATCGATTAGTTAATACGGTTCTAAGACATCGAACCAGTATATTTATTATCTAGTCAACGCAAGGACTAGAATGGCTTGACGGTTAAAAGTCAATTGATTAATTAATCAGACGTTTAACTAATTGTTACCATCAATTAAACTATTCTATTAAAACGGCAATCAATTTGTTTTATATGTAACTTAATCAGCGGTGAACTTTCGCCTCCGAGACAAGTTTACCGTGTAAACACAAATAAATTACCCGTGTAAGTGCAGTCTCATAACTCACTCCTTGTTTTTCCGTGTTTGCACATAATTATACTATTACCATGCTATGTGACGCGAGATTAGCAATTTCACGCGGCGATTGGTTAATGGCGTTTAAGTGTTTGCAATCTCTGACCGCGCCGCGTCTCAAATAATCGAATAAACTTTATACACTCAATTTGTTAATTGTTTTTACAAGTGATAATTGAGATTTAACTGGATTGTATATTTTATTTTTTTGTTTTCATGTTGTATTTTGTGTAATTGAATTGTTAGATGTTATCTATGCAATTATGTTATTGAGGTTAATATTAAAACGCGCTAAGACTTTTATTGACGTTACTTTAAAATACATTACATTTCGTCTGCGTAGAATAGTTATTTTGGGCATCCAAATTTGTTTTAAGCGGCCCACGAAATCAGTTGCGTCCCGTCACTCACGACCCATCGTTCTTGCAAGTTAATCTGAAAATATAGGCATATAGGGTCGCGGACATTTTTTTAGATTATTTAAAGAGAAATCATTCTTTCATACATATTGTTTGGGTGTTTTAACCCGTTTTCGCAGCGTAAGCATCTGAAACCCACAGTGATGAAAAATTTCCCCCGGTTTTTCACATTTCCCGCTGTATCTTCGCTTCTATTAGTCACGGCGCAACTAAAAGAGCCAACACGACAAACAAACAAACAAACTCTTCAGCTTTATATTTTAGTATAGATATACATTGTAGCTAGAAACCAGTGAAGTCTGAACACACCAGAACTTGTTTATTTTTAATTGTAATTGTTATTAAATGAGCAGTTGTGAACCCGAATAAATAATAAGTCATGATATAGAAATCATCATCAGCCAGTAAGTCACAAGATTACGTCTCTATTGATACGGCAGCGGCAAAGCGAACTTTCTCACGAGCGCGATTCGTAGTAAATGGCATAGTGCATTAGTCTATTGAAAGTGCTTCCTGCGTCGAACCAATTCCGATGCAGACCAGTCATCAGTCAAGCCGTGGTAATGAAGACGTAAAAGTGACGACAGTATTGTAATTAGCTGCTTTATTGAGCTTAGACCGCATTGATTGGTCGGTCAAAGATTGTTTGCAATGCATTTTGTGGTGTGGACTTATATGCCTCTATGAGGCATTAGCAATGACAGTGGCCTAAAATTATGCGTTAAATAATAATTATAATTTCATTATTGTCGCATTGTTTTCACTTATTTCGAATTTCGCGACAAATTTAAGAAATTCAGTAACATAGCTACCTTTGTAGAATAGTGCCATAGTTTTGTAAATGTAAGTTGCTAAGAGGTAAAAGTGAAAATTCTCTTACAAACCAAGAAATATCGTTGTCTGTAGTTTATGGGTGTAGTAGACATTAAAATAAAGTACTTTGAAGTAAAAATAAGTTAAGTAATACATTACTTAACTTATTTTTAATTTAATCTAATCTACGGATGTTTTGCCGTAGCCGTGGTCATGTTGAGTCTGAAGATAAAATGTTTCCCTTATGTCAAATTCAAAACATTTATGATAACGCCATCTGTTTCGCCGTAGTTGTTATTTGGAGACACTGGTTGGGTCCTTACAGAACTGACTTACAGTGTCTTGCGTCACCGTAGGTTGGGCCCTGGTTAAAATAAATAATAATTTTCGTTTTAAGCCGTTAAAAGAACAGGTGGCAAGAAAATAGAACCGTGCAATGACACACAAAATAAATGTAATTTCACATACATTGTTAGATGAACTAACCTACACATATATCGAAATAGTCACCCATTAAACATATGGACAACCTGCTTACATAAGGGTATCGTCTTGCTCTTTAAACTTACATAATTCTATCCAGCTAAATGTTACTTGTCTACAAATAAATATTCTTTGATATATAATTAATCGTTGTACCGCGTCTACACTTCCGCGATCCCGAACAGGTTTTAAGGATTGTAATCTTTTGAGTACATATTATAATGATAACCATATATTGCAGTAATAAAAGCTAGATAAGGAAATATATTGTGTGTTAATATGGCTAATACTGGATGTTCGAGTCTGTTTTCACTTAAGAAGTCACAGTTTTAATATTCTCTTATAGCACATATCTTGCTGCTTTTACCGGGTTTCAAAAAAATTCAAATAATTTTGTAAGTTGCTTGGAAATGTCTCAATTGTAGAATTATTTCTTTGATTCTATAAAGTAAAATATATTTTATATTTGACTACGTTACTATTAAGTTTAAACAGTAATTTAATTGTATTCTTAGGGAACACTACAATTTTTACTTTTTTGAAAAAAAAAAACAAATTTATCCGTTTCATCGATGAATTTTCCCCAATACGACATGTTCGTTATCTTGCTTTGGTTGCAGCCATATAGTCTATAGTCTACGGGCGATTCTGTATCTGTGGTATGTACAAAAGCGTTAGAAAGTAATCGTTCAAGCCCATCTTCCCTATATACGCTTATCGGCACCTAGCGGAGTATCTTCGGAAATTTATTCTCCACACGCAGAGCTTACTAATTTTGGTCTTCTAAGGAACTATTTTATCGGTTTCAATCGATGCATAAGTTTATTAACTACTATTATCAAGTAGGTAAATTTCTATATTCATTTTTGATTGGACATAAACCTCAAACACTTCCAGTACTTCCGTTCGCTACTCCAGCGTTTCCCAGCTAGCTTGGCCAGGTCATCTGTCCACCACAGGTCATCCAGGCTTTCGACGTCCAGTAGGCGGTTTCCTATCCAGTTTGCCCCATCTATGTTCCTACCTCTTTGCCCCATCAGCCGTCATTTTCCGAGCGATGTGCACAACCTACTGTCACTTCAAGCTGCTAATCCAATGGGCTATGTCAGTTACCCTTTCTCCTACATATCCGTGATTCAATCTCGCAGGGTACTGTCTACTTATCTCAGTGCCTAAAAGGGTTTTTAGTCACTGAGGTAGACCGGATGAAAAGACTTTGTCTAGTTTCCCAAACCCAGTGAGTCGAATTCGACGATTAAAGAACGTCGAGTACAGAATGTTTATTTACTATAGAATGTCGGTATATTAAGCAATTTTCTTTCTTTACTTTGTTTAAAACCAGTTACTCTTATTTTAATGATGGTAAAAACTTTTTTTCAAATTAAAATCTATACTAATATGTATATAAAGTTGAAGAGTTTGTTTGAACGCACTAATCTCAAGAAAGGTTTGAATTGAAAAAATCTGTTTTTTTTGCTATAAAACATCGTGTTTTGACTAATATAAGCGAAGATGTAGCAGGAAATGTGAATAAAACGGGGGAAATTTCTCATCTCTGTGGGTTTCAGATGCGTACGCTGCGAAAACGGTTCAAGACACCCAAAAAATGTATTTTGTGATTAACTTGCAAGAACGACGGGACCCAAACGACGGGTCCCGAGCAACGGGACTCGACCGATGTCGTGGGCAGCTTAAATTGTTGCAATTGAGTTTGCAAAAACAAATTTGCAAAATGCCCAAAATAACTAGTCTACGCGGACGAAGTCGCTGGCAGTCGCATATTTATATTACGAACAATTGTTCTTATGCTATTTCATGTTAATTTTTTTCGATGAAGATATTCCAAAATGCATTAGTAATTAATATATTTTGAAATTACTAATAATACTATCAGCACGATGCTGCAAAGAAAAATTTGAGAATTCATCAATCTTTTTACTTGTCAATAAGAACTCTCGAGATAAATTCGTGAAGTTTTTTTTGTCAAATTATAAGTTGAGACGTCTCGTTCTATATGTGATGTTTGTATGAATGCTAAAGAATATATTTTTTTATATACAACAATCTCAGTGGTGTTTCGTAGAATTGATAATGTCAAGTTGATTTGTTCTAATACTCTCTGTAGTTTACGCGAGTAATACACACAAATAGTTTTCAAATAAGATTAACTAATATATATCGCGTTTGAAACCGTCAAAGTGTTTTATTTATTTTTGTTTTCTCAATACACGTAAGTTTAATTTATTTTCTGTATAACAGACTCTTTATTGGCTTTCAATCTAAGTAATTTATTGTCTATACACATTCTTACCGAAAACGTACAAACAGACGTATTAATATTCCACATATATAGGTATAATATTAAGGCATTTGACATAAAAGTCAAGAGATTAATAACGAAGACGACCTTTTGCCAACAAGTAATTTGTCTAAGCATAATTTGTATAGTTTTTATCGTATTTTGCACACTTTAGCGAGACATATACATAATTCAACGATCCACGATCGATATGGAAACAGATTATTGGACCCCCCGTGGATCGGTGGATAATGTACTGCTTTTTTGTCAAATTGTCCTTAAATTATTACTTGTGGTTTTTGTCAGTTTGCATATGTAAATGCGCGATAAATACACGTTGATCAATCTAGATTGAGATGAATGAATTACGAATATAATAAAAGCAATTATTCTTTAATTTATATAGATGTATATTCGAACTAGAGTTCAAAGAGTTCTTTATTAAATATTAAACAATCAGTAAGCAGGGCTCATAAAAATCATTTACGAAAATTTCTAGATCTTATGATAATCGTAGATTTTTTGTGGCAGAAGTTGTCTAGACAAACGTGAGTTTCATGAAAGGTGAAATACCTCTATCGACCTATTCTAGCTTTGGATATTTAGAAACCACAAACTGAAATCAAAACACGATTACAGTTTACATATCTTTCTTCTATGGTCTTGACTAGTATCTAGGTTTTTCAGATGTTTTATTCTTTTATTAGTTACTTATCAATTAAACATTGATTTTTTATGTAGTGCCATCATCATAACATGTGAAGAATATTAAAGTTTAGCTACCAGTAGACGAGACCGACACATCTATATAGTATACTCAACACACCGAACGAAAGGTCTGTTTGTCCGAAGCGAATTCAATAAAAACAAAAAGTAATTGAAATTATAATACAAATACCATATTAACATTAAGGTCACATCTCAAATAGAGACATTAAAAAAATATAAAAATAATTTTCGTCTCGTACCGTAGAAGCGACGCACCGCGGGACGGCGGAAGGTGCCTATTGGATATAAAATTATTAACAATTATATGAAGATGTCGATATTATTCGCTATTAGTAGGCAAATGAACTATAAAAATCTAATTTCAGTTTTGGAGACCAGATTCTTACGGAGCGCGAGCAAAGGTCAAATTGAATTCGATGTTTTATAAGCGGATTTTTTATTTGGTTAAATATGCATTAATAACTGACGACGACATTTTATAAGTTTCCGCGTAGTGCACAGTAAAATTAATCATTTATAACTGTTTTAAAGGGTTACATAATTATTACCTATTGTTTTGCGTGTTTTAACTGCGAACGGACGTCTGCTCTTCCAAATCATTCGAGGTCGTGATCAGGGGGACTGATTAAAATAAGTTAACTATATTTAAATAAAACACTTTAACGGTTTAAAACGCAATATATATTAGTTAAACTTGTTTGAAATTACTTAAACTACTGCCCGACGTTTTGGATGCTTTTCAGCCGTCGTGGTCACGGGGTGACGCGTAATATATATCGCGTTTCAAACCGTTTTATTTAAATGTGTACTACTCGCGTAGGCTACAGATAGTATTTAAGTTAACGAACTAGTTTGCTTTTTCTTACACTATATAATTTTTAATAAATTCATGTTGTTTTCCTTACGATATATCAATAATTCCCTAACTTATACTTGATAATATAGTGACCGTTATCGCTAAAGCCCATCAATCCAAATTGAAGCAGCGTTAGTTAGCGGTTAACACTCTATTCTAAGAGTTTAAAAGTCAAAACTAACGAGAAAATGTACAACATTGTTATAAAAATGAAATAAACGAACCAATAAGCGTCTCTTAGGCCATCGAGTCCTTTCCGTAATAACGTGTACATCATATGCAACGAAGTGCAATAAAATACATAAAACACTACACTCGAGGAGCGCAATTGACGCCTTATTAAACGACTCTTCGATTGCCTTAAATTAAATGGAAAAGGATGTGTATTTAGCCTTATGTAAGGCCGGTGTCACAACGGGAAAATGTTCATTACAATTTTGGGTAATCATATTGCAAGCTAAATATGACGTTTTTAGTTTAGCTGTATTGATATTAAAGCTACGAATATTGCTCGGTGACAACTGTAAAAAAATAACTCTTTACGGTTTTAAACGCGGGTTATATTAGATCACTTTTAGTTAAGCAAAAGCATTTGAAAATCTTGCCTAGTTAAATTTCGCGTTTTAAACCGTTTTATTTAAAAGTATACAGTTCCCGTAAACTACAAGTAGTACATTTACTTAAATCTAACAATTATTTGAAGAAGGGCTTACTAATATTGAGGATATAAATATCAATTAACGAGTGTTTTTATTTCTAATAAAATAATTATCTTCGACAAATATTTTGTTTAAGACGTAAGTCAAAAGAAGTGTTTGCTGGTGTCGTGGATTTGACTCCCGCGATGAACTAATAATTGACATATATTTTATATTTAAATAAAACACTTTAATGGCTTAAAAGCAATATATATTAGTTAATTTATTTGGAAATTATTTTAACCGTGGTCACGAGGAGACTAAAGATGGAGGGTGTCTCTAAAGTCAAAGTAAAATCTGCTACGCTAGCGCCACCCGTTCCATCGAAGTCCTTGCAGAATTGACTAACGGTGTCTTCGCGTTTCACCGTATGCTGTTTTTTGGAATCCAGAGTTTTTAATATCACATACGGAGGAGAACGGCCTCAACCTAAACACCTAGGAATCCATATCCAAAACTCTGCATACAAAATAACTTATTATTTACTTACTTGACTTTTAGTTTTTAGTCTACATGCAGCCTTATTTTAAAGTTCCCTTACATAATGTCAAGGTGCCCACAATTGCTCAGACACGATACTATAAAAATTGGTTCATTATTTCTCGACTCACTAATTAAACTCACGACGTTATATTTTCAAGGTGTTCAATTCGATTTCAATTTTCAATTGATGCTCCAATATTCCGGTTTATCTAACTTTATGACGCATTTTAAAATTATTTTTTCTAGTTATCATGTATTTTATATGACAACAAAATAAAACTTGTCTTTATTTTACACTGCTAATTATATGGATGCAAGAACAAACAATACATACATATGACCGCTACTGCCTCCTCCAGCTTATTATGATGGGGAAAATCCAGGGGATGGGGAAAGTCGTTGGAAGGAGGAACAAGTCATGGCTGCGAAACCAGGGAATGGACGGGAATAGAAACGGTTGAGGATAGCTACACCAGTCGCTTTCAAAAGCTAACGGCCAACCTTCAGTAATGGAGAGGCACGAAAAGAAGAAGAAGAACAAACAAGTGAATTATTTCACTTGTTTGTTCTTCAACAACAAGATGCGCTATTGGCTTATTTGGCTTTTCGCATTAGGAAATTCATATACTAAAACTAAAATGCGTTGAAACTGCAACTTACGGCTTTTTCATCTGCAGACGTGATGAATGATGATATTCCTACTACCTATTTAATATTCAGATTTTTAGACAAAGTCTTACAGAAAAATCATAAATCAGTTAGAAACAAGTTGAAGATGAAATCATTAACAACAATGCACACGGCATATTGCCTAAGTGACTTCGAGACAAAGTGTAACATAACGAAATAGCAGAATAATTGAGAGCATTAATTATAACGTGTTCTTGTAACTCATAATTTTTAATTAGCGGCAAGATTATGATTATAATTTAAAATATAATAACGTGATCATAAATGCCGACAAAACGAAATGCTCTCATTTGTTAGCGCATAACTGTACGCTTATCCTAATAAGGCTCGGGCACAATAAAACCTTAACAGATTTAATTGATATTATTAAGTTCGTTCTTACCTGACACCTACGCTGCTAGAGGAAATTAAACTCTCAGACATACAATAAAGGTACAAAATGGTACATAATGTTCGTAACATTTTTTACTGTCGCTGCGAAGTCATGTAGAAGTAACGAATCATCATTTTTTTCAGCGCAGTCGGTTTTCGTGGCGGCTTGTTAGTCGAAGTTTAATTTGACGATACAATTAATTTTGCTGTGAAATAAGACGACATCGAGGTATTAAATCTTTATAAAATATTTTTCCGGTTTTCTTCTTTATTTGGATCGTAATAAGTAGATTTGAATTATAAATAAGCATCGCGATGTTTTTATTTTTTTAGAAGCCTTCTAGAAATAAATCGTTCTTACTGTGTTAATGAAAAAGGCTGTCGCATTTGCATTAGCACAAGTGGTTACAGAAATAGTCCGTTTTTTTAATAAACAATTTTAATGTCACATTGTAATTTTCATAATTCATATTGTGAAAAACTGTTATTTTAAAAAGAAATATAAATGAAAATATTATTTTTAAAAATCAATTTGTCGATGTTCTTGGCCATTCACAGGAAGCTCATCGCACTAGCATTATTTTTTAAATAACATTTATTACCATACGCAGCGAATACGAAAAGAAATGTTGCTTGTTAGTGCGAGTAATGGGCGGTACAGTCGCGACGAAACGCCATAGAAATTCCATTCCTTGCTTAGCCGAGTGAATGAGTTCGCGTGTTCTCAAATAGCTAGCTAAATATGGGCTTAAAATTTGCGATCACTAACTCGAGTTGTAATTACCGGCTAAGCCGATCCGACTTAATTAACCTTGTTGTGGAAACACAAATGCTACCGTAGATAGGTGGGAGTTATTGCGAGGCGAATAGCGAAGGCAAATCAACTCTTAAGACTATTGATGTGAAAATTACAGTGATCCTTGCCTCGTATTTCAAGAGTTTTACGATCTGGCTACTGGTACTTTGGCAGTTTAGACGCTGAATCAAATTAGCAGTGTACTAGTCACACCACGCAGAGCGGCGATTGGTGAACGAACGCAGAGCCAAATCTACACTAATATATAAAGCTGAAGAGTTTGTTTGTCTGTTTGAACACGCTAATCTCAGGAGCAAATTGAAAAAAATATTTTTGTGTTAATTATAGCATTAATTCAAGAATGCTTTAGGCTATAAAACATTACACTGAGACTAATAAAAGCGAAGAATAAAGCGGGAAATGTACAGAAAACAGGAAAATTACTCACCTTTGTGAGTATCCGTTTGGTACACTGCGAAAACGGTTCAAAATACCCAAAAAATACGTATGAAAGAAGGACTCCTCTCTAAATGATCTAAAAAAATGTCTTGCATACTATATGTCTATCTTTTAAGATTAAATTCCAAAGACGGTGGGACGCGACGGACGTCGGGGATCTGGTCAATTTTGATGCGCAAAATAAGTATACTACGCGGATAAAGTTGCTGACACAGCTAGTATTTTCTATTGGGGATTCGATGGAAGGGTTCAATCCATTTTATATGGTAACATTTTTTCATTTTTAATTATTTGATATTATCTTCTGATATTTCGCTAGTTCACATATATGTTTGCCTTATTTTGAATACATAGAACATTCAGTGCGGGCATCCATCTGATGCCCTTTTTCTCACACTCTTTGCACTCAGAACATAAAAGGATATTGGATATTTCTAATGAATTCAAATGCTAAACAGAGTCAATTAAGTTCATGTTAAATTTAACTAATTAAAATAAAACTAAATTCTTAAATCATTTTCAAAGAATATTATTATCTAATGAAACGACAGTTATCTTGTGCATTAGTTTTACTCTTGCTTAATTCAATTAAAGTCAATTCATAAAAAAACACCATAATGCAATAATATTTTTGAAAGTCGTAGTTTAATAGCTGATATAAAAGCTCATTAGTTCGCGTTTCCGCGCGACAGTACCATCAAAATCATTGCGATTTTAACGAGTAAACATATCGCCCTAATTGAGATTACACCTTTGGCCAAAAAATTATGTCGTTAAGGCTTAAAATGGGGCTGATTTATTGAGATGTCTCCGCCATAGACAGCTGGAAAGTGGAGCACGGCTTTTTGCTCTTCGCTGCACGAAATTTATTATTTGCGAATGGTGCTTTCTTTGTTGCTAGTGCTTTCATTCGATTAATTCATTGAATCTGTATGGATATCTATTTTCATCTCCAAAAACGTGGAACTCGAGGAAAAGGTGTATGAAGGAAATAAGTTATTCATCAATCATTATCGGAGCTAATTAAAGAAATTGAATTTTTACTGTAACAACCTAGCGCATATGAATTTTAATATTAATTCGTTGACATAAATGAATATTTGCTCTTGCCCTTAGACTGAGCTGTTAAAACACCTAATTAGTGATCATATATTTTGTATGTTATTTCCAAAAATATACATTTAATTTATATTTAAAATGTGTGTGTGTGCACAATTAAATACAACTTTAATGGTTCAAAACGAGAAATATATTACTTGTTCAAAATCGTAGTTAAACAAAAGTTTTTAGCGGTTTTTTTCGGTTATGAAGCGTTTTATTTGAAATACATTAAGATAAGGTTCAAAAATCGATTTTGTACTCACTGACAACATACATCCTTATGTCGCTGCTTCACAGTAGGCTGTGATAGTGCGCTTCCTATGAAATAATATTTATACCACAAATTAAACAAAGGTTTCTCACAAGACAATCTTAATGTATAGTTCATCCGTCTTGAATAATTAATGATTGGTCTTCAGAAGCCCACGGTAGTTGACGGTAGCATCACTGAATTATTTACTTCTATTATTCGAAAATGGTAAGCTACAATCAACTCTATTACCAATAAATAAGGCTCTCCAGTAGTTGATACGCGATGAAGCAAATATTGTCCCAATACATTAGGATAAGGAATTGAGAAGTTCTCAGAAAGTAGTCTAAACGGAAATGTCTATATAAGAGGAGTTTTTATCACACCTTCATTTCAATTCCTCCCGTTTGCATTAATTATAACTAGATACATAAACATTACATTACATATTTTCTTTGTGACAAGCAGTTTCTTTAAATATATGCCTAAACAATTAAATATATTTGAGTTGTCGGTTGCTTTATTTGTAAATACTTACAAGTATAATTTTATTAACACTGGCTTACTTTAACGTCTCTTTGAACGCCTTTATTGCTTAATGATTGAACTTGTAAGCATAGAGAAGCTAGAGAGGTACCGCTTGCATTCGAATCCCGGAGTTAAATTTCTTACGGCCAGGGTACGGATACTTGCATATAAATAAAAATCGATCAGTAAAACGAATACATCCTCTATATCCTTATTCTCAATGGGACAAACATGTCCCATTGAGAATAAGGATTTATTAAGAATAAGGATGCGATTAAAAAGTAATAATCTAAGGATAGCAAATAAAAGATATAATATGTTTGCTGATTTATAATGAGCATTCAATTATGTGATATTGGCGTGAGCAATACAAATGTATAAAAGTATAAAAATCTGCAACAAATGAAAAAAAAACAAACAACGAAACATTATTAACACGATTCAAATCAAAACGCGATCTAATATTATATAAATTACAAAATATGAATTAAACTAGCCCCTTACTCGAAATGACTCAATTAACTGGCCTAAAACTAAAATAAATACTTAACATCCAAAACGATTCACCTAATATGATACAATTTAAGTATTTGTACAATTTTGAGCTTCGACAAACTGGCCACAAATCCCATTGTTACAACTAAACTGGTAAACATTCAAACTGGCATAAATTTACAACTGGCACAAAACAATACGATCAATATCTAATCGATAACTAAAACAAATGTTAGGAAGCAAAAAGTATTATGGCGCGCAAGAACAGTTTATTTCTAAAATTGTCTGAACGATTAATATTAACATAACTTCTACTTAAATAAAGCTGTTCTTGCGCTTTTAATAGTCCCTTCTTCAACTTCTAATTTACACCAAGTTCCTGTTAGGTATAATTAGAATATTTTTGAACACATTATTGTAAATTCATAGAAAAATACAAGTTACATGGCATTTATTATCACTTAACTATCTCGTGACTACTATTACTACTAGAATACTATTCTACATAAAATCTACAATAATTAATTATCAACTCTACAAGGAAGGAATGTTCGAATCTCTTAAATACTGTATGGCAGAGTATTTCTTATATTATTTTTTATACATTTCCATCTAAAAATAGTATTTACATATAAATAAATTCCGGTTATCTATTACCCCGTTAAAGGCACTTCTTCAGTCCGTTTAGATACGAGACTCAAATCCAGCGGGTTCTTCATCATGTCTTTGCTATCAGTATTCAGGTCAATACTGAGCTCAGGTTCTGAATCGCTGACTTCTTCGTTTTTAGGACTTCTAAAGAGCACAGCTGTGGATTTAATTGAAAGATCTATCGGCTGGTCTTGTTCCACAGCTATACCTGCAACAGCTGGAGAATGGAGGAGCAAATCGCCTCCGTTGCGACCTTGCCAGCTCATAGCTGGGATCTGCCGTAACTGCCCAATGGGAGATGGCATAAATGGCACACTGCGTGGAGTAAAGCTTGCCGCGGACATAGGTGGTGACAATCCAAATGGTGCTAAGGATGGTTTCTTTCGCCTCACATCCTTATTTTGATTTCTTATAGCGTGTAAGCGGATATCTTTATCGCTACTAGGTGATGACGCAGGCCGGAATATACTCAAGCCGCTGGTGCTTCTGGAACTATTGTCATCTTCTGGATCGGCCGACGAAGCGCCCGAGTCTGACGGCGATACGCTCTGCCGCGTCACATCTTCTGTGTAGCCCGTCTTCTCTGAATTCTTGTAGTATTCCGCAAGCGCCGCGGCCGGTAAAAGATTCGTTGGGAGAAATGAGGGATTGATGGATGCATTAAATGTCGGCGCTGATTTATTAGTTTGCAAGTGTTGAATGTGCTGCTGCTGCTGTTCTTGCAAGAGGCAGTGGATTTTGAACCAGTTGGACCGCCTGCCGTACCTCGATCCAGATTTCGACATGCCGACGAGGAGGCACTTTCGCAAGCGGCACGCCTTGCACGCCGTCCTGTTCTTTTTATTGATGACGCACTCGCCATTGTTCTTGCACTCCGATATCGAGGACAGGTTGTTGTACGTCCGCCCGAAGAACGACTGCAACAAGAGAGGTAAATTTAAATCGATGGGAATCGACGAATTCAGTTTTCGTAAAAAGCGCGCATTAATTTCGTGTAAAATATCGTCTTCCGCGGCGGTTATAAGAAATAGTAATTTATGCGGCGTACAGTTAAAGTCGCATGCGCCTGCGCATCGGAATTAAAGAGTGCATTTTTCAAAAAGTCATCATAAAGAGTCGCTCGCGGCGTATCTGGGTCATATCGGTTAATATTGCCGATGTACTCCTGCGTCCTGTCGTGTCCATAAATAATGGGTGTAATTCGTGGATTTTCGGATTCGGAGGCCGTCCCGCTGCGACGCGGCTCTCGCACACAATTAAAACCGTACAAAGGATAAATTATGTGATTGTGCTACAGTTTCTCGCGGTTTCGATTTTCACTAAATAAAGAACTGTCACATTATTTAAGATTGAAAGAACTCGGTTATAGGATTTCAAATGAAATCCGATATTGGGGAATAATTGGACGCGATTGGAATCTTTGAAGTCCATAATTCGATTACTTTATATCGAAACGATTAACAACTAATAAAATGTGTTATTGATCATTAAAAGCAGTGTCTTTGTACCCACATCGTTTCTGCGACTAATTAAATTATTATTTAATTGTATTTATACATTGGTAATTCAAAATATTTGAAACAGAGAGTTATCCAAAAATTAAAGAAAATGTTAACACGGTGTGACTTTTTATTTATATTTGTATCTCCTACCTGTCTAATTTATAGAGATCACAATAGGTCTGGAGGTCCGATAAATTATTTAGGTCGAGCAGGGCACAGGACTCTGATTAACAATTTAAATTTTGTTAAAAATCTTCTTGAAATGTCTAATAAAATGTGTTTTTCCTACGTAACAACGTGTGTTTTCCTGCCTTAAATTTTAAATATTACCTAATCTACTATCCATAGGTAATATATTTCTTACAGCTACCTACAAACTTTCGAGATCAAATTTCTAAACGCGAGCCAGGAAGTCCGAGTTTTCGCGAACGCATGAGTCAAAAGATGAGAAATCCGAGATAGGCCGCTAGCCGCAACGGGTGAGGATATCGCGGTTTAGATACGACGCTCTAATTGAGGCTCCTACGTGACTCCGATGTGCACTGTAATTGTGCTAGGGTATTTTTATTGTTGGTCATATTCTCGAGATTAATTGGTTATGATATTTGCGAGAGGACACCGGGGTTATGTGGAACGAATAGCCTCAATGCAATCTCTAGAGCGATTAATTGCGAATTACGAGTATGAATATAAAGTAGACATCATTAAAATGGAGTTAGTTGGTTCGGAATAAAATATGTTTTGTGGGTAGTTGTGATTTTTTTCTGCAATACGACAAATTAGGTCAGCTGCGCGCTGTCCGACGCTTTTTCGTGCCACTCGGGAGTCGGTTGTTCATATTGCAAAAGCTGCAATAGTTGTTGTTTTGTAATAGTTTCCGCGAGTCTAGTGGGTTTTAAAGAGTAATTACGTATTCCAAAATCAGTGTACTGTGTGGTGATACAAATTTATTTACCCAATTTCTGCTTTGTTTTCATTATTTCATTAAATTTCCAAGTAACATAACAGCATCCGTAATTCAGAAGACGGTCACTAGACCAAGAGACTAGACTTATATAGGTTCTAAGAGAATAGAACCTATATAATTTAAAAATCGAAAAAATATTCGACTCGGGCAGGACTTGAACCGGCATCGTCAGCGTTCCGTGCTGTTGCTCTACCAATTGAGCTACCGAGTCCTACACCTCATCGTCGAAGTGGAACATTTTCATTTTTTCAATTTATTTTCGATTTTTTAATTATATAGTGCCTTTATGTGCAATAACATGTAAACAATATTATTTTTTTCAGAATAGAACCTATTTAGCGATATATTTTAGCTTGGAGCCGTATAAAACCTTGACAAGATGCCCTGACGACTTTTATTGGTTCTATATATTAGGAAAGGCTGAAACTGAAACGCGAGTAAACTAAACTTAACTGTATAATAACTAAAATAGATCGACACGGCATCTGTTAGGAAATAACTTTTCATCTAGTGAATTCCGAACTTGCCTCTCCTCCATTGTCATATAATATAATATTTAAAACCTAACTAGCTAATAACTATTTAAATTCCTTGCGAACCTAAAGACCATTCAAGTCATTTCCTACTGCCATTTGCAGAAAATCATATCGTTTGTGATTTATTTCGCACGAATATGAATAATGGAAACGTATCAACGTCTCATTATAGAAGCAGCCAATACGGTTCTAATACAACTATCCGATGGAAAATCACCCTTTTGCCATTACTAATAGAATTCAAAATACTATAACTTTTAATTAATACGATGAATGTGTTATTTTCGTGTTCTTTACTTAATTATAGACCTTATAGAGATAGTAGTAAATGTAATTTTCGCGTTTTTGTAAAATGTGGCTGAACTTAGAAAGAGCTGTGAATGTAACCTTTATCTTAGATCACGCGCGATCGCAGGAGTCAAATATTTTTTCTGTTATTATCATATTTTTTGTATCTAACGATTACGATATTACTGAGTTTAAGAAAATATACTTTTAAGGATTATAACATGAAATTAAAATTACTGTACATTACTGTACTTTTTTTTTGTTTTATCTTAACTACGCCCCGACGTGTATGCTTTGCAACAGCCAAGGTTGCATCTAAACTGCGAGACTAGCGCCATCTGTACGTAGGCTTTGACTTTGGGTCGCAGTTAAAAATAATTAAACAAATATCAACAAAATCTCGTTTCAAAACGTAATAAGCGTTTTATTTAAATGTATAAAGTACTACTCGCGTAACTCATTGGAGTTATCTTTCTCAGTATTTAGAAAAATACTTTTCGACGAGTTTGAGATTTTGGCAAAAAACAATTAGTTGGTTCTTTTAAACAGTTTCAACATAATTATGTGTACAAACAGTGTCTATAATGCTAGTTAAACGAGTAAGGGTGACCGTAGAAACGTCTCGTTGTTACAATCATTAACTTAATATCTTGATCCCGAGTACAGCGTGTTACAAGGACGGCCACTTAGTCCCTAGATTTATTAGTCGACCGTGTTACGCTTGTAAGCCTCAAATAAGTCCGATGCTATCGCTACTCAGTGTACGGTTAGCCCTCGCTCAACAGAACTACGTTTTATAAAATCATTTATTTAATTAACCCCTACTGATCATTATTATGAATGGAGAGATTTTTTTTCTTCTTATAAAGAATTAAAAGTGAAATATTGTTTCAAGCTATTTTATAGCTATTTCTAAGTATTGTTTGCAGTTTACGCAAGTACACATTTAAATAAAACATAACGGTTGACAACGCGAAATACATCAGTAAACTTATTTTTCATTTGTTTTAACTGCGGCCTGTGGGCTTTAAATGAAAAATAAGTTGTAACGCATATATTTTGCAGTTAAAACAGTTAAAAGTGTTTCATTCAAATAATTTAAGTAAATTCTAAAAAGCTAGAAAAAGGGCTATAGTAACATAAATCAAAATTCAGCATTTTTTTGCCAAAAAGAATAACAGACATCTTTATTTTAAATTTTTTAGCTTTTATTTTCTTTTAAGAAGAATATTCGACTGCATATAACTAAGTAGTGTTTGTAGTTTATACAAAGTTAAACGATGAGATTAAGAATACTATGTTTCGCATTTTAGGTTAAAAATTGATAATGGCTTTAAAAATTTGTATTTTTTAAAAAAATGTTGGAAACAAATTTGATTCTCTAGTACAGCTTTCGTAAGGCCATGACGCAACAGCCATATGACAAAGTAAAATTTTTGTTTCGCGTAAAGTCGTGTCGTGGGTGTGGTTTCTCACGACCTCAAAGCGCCATTCTTTTATTTCCACGTGATTTTCTCAAAAGGGATTATTTATAGGCGACGCGTCATAAGATTAAGATTTATCTGTAGCACATTCTGACATGTTAATTGTGTATATAATATATAGCATTTTGAATAAATGTATTTATGTATATGTTTCTTTGAGAACAATTTTATCAATTTTACAAATTTTGATCTTTGTGAGAAGTGTAAATTATCACTACAAACTATAAAACAAAGTCGCTTTTTCTGTTCCTATGTGTGCTTAATCTTAAAAACTACGCCACGGATTTTGATGCGGTTTTTGTTAATATAATAGATAGAGCGATGCATGAGGAAGGTTCACAGTTTTTCTGTAGTGTATTTACCCGAGCGAACCCAGGTGGGTCGCTAGTGTAACATAAAGTAAAGTAAACGATATATTATTATAATGTTTCTTCGACAGAGGACGATAGATGGTTGGGAAGAGATGGTAAAATATCTCAGCCGTGTAACATCTACCATCTTGTTTATCGTGTCGACCTATTTTCGCCTTCGACTTTAAGAAACACCGTCACAGTCGATTCTTTAGAATTGAGCGAATATTTTAATCGATAAATCAAATTAATCAAATAGCATGAACGCTAAAACATCTTTAAAAGTTTTTGTGTCTTGAAAAGCCGATGCGGATCCGACGTTACAAAATATGCTAATTTCAATATCTTACGTAATGACAAACACGCGATGCACACTTGTTAAGAAGTGGCAATACCAATAAAATCACTTGGCTTCGAGTTCAATGTAAATAATTTCGTCTTGTGGCCATAACTTGAGATGATTCGGGTGCGCGGTCACTAGAGCGATTGCGCTTACGAGCTGCGCCAGCGCACCTTAAAGAGATTTTAAACAGTTTTGGATGCGAACCCAATATTATTGCATGCTTTTTATATTTACTCAACAATGTTTAAATACTGTCTGTATTCTATGCGAGCGGCTAGCGTAGCAGTTTGAATTTTGACAATACAGACATCTTCCATTTTTACTCGTACTAGCAAAGCATTCGAAATTTCGGGAGTCAGTTAAAAATAATTTTGTTTTATTTAATTATGGGTATATATTATTATGTTCCCTCCCTTGTTCGGTTATATTTTTAGACACTGTACAGAAAAGAGACCTTCAATAATGATGTTTAACCAATAATTTTTATAACTGTCAAATGTAGTAATATTTATAAATTTCTGAAAATAAGCAAATTATGCGCATACCCTAATGTTAGGGAAAACAGTCTAATCTAGTAAGATACATCCGCGTATTTCGTACGTTATTCTATGTGTTTTCGCTAAAAAAATATGAGTCACACGTTAGGAATATGCGTTGCTAGATGATTTGTTACCTTCTCATGTGACAAAAAAATTACAAGTATTTTTAATGTTTATAACTTTGTTACTGTTCTTTTTTACATTCTCTTGAACAGAAACATCTGTTAATGAAATGGCCACCATAGATAAGTGGTTAAACATATCGTCTAACATTGCTTTATGGCGAGCGACTCTGGGTTCGAATCCCGGGGAAACGATAAATTGTTTGAAAATAACTTTGGCTGACAAAAATAGGCAAAGGTCAGAGAAGATTCTGCCTTCTGCCCTGGCTTAAGAAAATACATATATACGTTATATAACAATAACACCAAAAGTACCAATTCACATATTTATGTGACACATCTCAAAAATTAATGAGTTATACACAATGCGATTGTAAAATAACCAATTTGGTGCGTACCGTAATTTATTCAAGATCGTGCGTAGAACGTTTTTTGGTGTTAAAATGGTGCGCCCACGCACTTCTGTCTCGACCCCGTGATCTATGCAAAACAGGTGTAATTGTGACGTATGGTTTTATTATGTTTAATATTAAACCTTCTTTACATAAATTTCCAGACTGCTTCATTACTCAATAGTTTGACATGTTGCCTAGGATTGTGTTAAGCACAAGGGTTCGATTCCCGGAAAAGTTCTGTTCAACTGAACCCTGTAAATAGTAGTCTGATGTAATGAGAGTAGATCTGTGAGACTGACACAAAAATGCGTCACACACACAGGGGGGAAATAAGTTTTACTCACACATATTGCTATATGAGGAGTACTTAGCATTTTTAAAGAAATGTCATGTCATTTTCTAGACGCATCAGAGGAGTAAGGTGGATCTTACAAGATGAATAGGTCCCGATATTGGGACTGTAGCTATTCCATGTTCCATTTGAGACCTACTTCATAATGGTGATCGGCATATATAGCTTAAGTTATAAATTAAAATGTCTTTAATCTGTTGAGATGTTTTGAGATGTGGTGTTGACCACACACCACACAAATGTGTTTCCCTATTTCTAACATTCATCAGTGATGTCATATTTCCTTGAAAGCCTCGAGATGATCCATATCTAGATCAAAACGTTCTGCTCTGACTCAATTTAAGTAATTCTATTTCTATGTATGTACTGTAAATGTCTTACAATTTCAATAAAAGGCTTTAAGGGTTTAAAATACGAAATATAATATAAACCTCAATCCGACATTTTAAAAACTTTGTGGCAGTCTGTATTTTTTTGGTAAATAAATCTTTAATATTTTAATCTACAAATATCTATTAATTCATATTAAGTATTTTAGCTTAAATCCTAAAAACAGCAAATATATCAACAGTGATAGAAATAAACTACTTTTTTTTGTGGTTATGAATATTTGTAAATACCAAAAAAACTTATAATCTAGTAAAGATAGGACAAACTAAAGCAATTTATGCTAAATATAAAAAGACAAACATTTGATATAAGTAGCAGGTAAAACCCGTTTTAATTTAATATTATATATAATATAACTTATAAACCATTTTCGCATTTTATCACGATAAATAATCGTGATGTAATTACGAGAATAACCAACCTGATACCCATGTTAACATCGCCTGACGTAATTAATGAGTCATTAATATAAATACGTGTCATAAACAGTCAGTTTTTGCATTTTATGACCGTATTTACATGACCGTATACGTTTATACTCTTGTGAATTGACCTATATTGTTAAGTTGTGACTCAATTTGAGTATGGTTGTGATACAAAGAATGTATGAAGTTATATCGGCAGAGATGAAAGGCAAAAATAAATTATTTATAAAAAGATATTGATACAGCTAGTTTAATGAATTAGGATTTATTGCCAATAATGGTGTCGACTGTAGCGAGACAACAAGCGTTATATATATTACGTTACGTTACGATATTTTCTTTGAACATTATTATTTTTATCTAATTCTAATCTGTCTAATAACTAATTGTACCAATGTGAGTTAATTATTAGACATTAATAATTAAGTTATCTTTTTTAAACATGTCAATAGTTTGTGGAGTTTGTCTGAAAAACCCCTGAAGTTTAATCACGCTCCGATTTAGTCTGTGAATTTCCGAATATCCAAAGTCCAAAAAATTCAAAATAGGTCGACAGCGCATTTTGTCAGGATATTTATATGGCTTCAGTATTTCACCTTAATTCATTTGAATTCTTTGTCTGTCCTCTATCATAAAAAATGTTTACCTTTTTTCCGTTCATATTTGGCATGTCTTGAAGTATAATCCCATTATTTTTGATACTGTGTATTTAATAAAGAGGAAGAGTTGATACAAATTTAATACAAAGATAGAAATGACGTAGGCTACAGTTTTCCTCTAGTCTAACGGAAGGCTGTAGAATTTTACAAAGTCAAACAGTATAAATAGTCATAAACATAATGAAGGCAACTTGAGCATGCGACTTAACAATAAAACCAAGCGGAGCGTGGGCGCATGGATGGCTTTATGCAAGAGGATCACAAACGACAAATACAAAAACCTATTTTTAATTTGAACGCTTTTGAAAGTTCAGTTTTTATTTCAAAGGCGAATATTTAAGAGCAGTAGTTTAAAATAAATTATTGCAGTATACAAGGAAAGTTTGGAGATAAATATTAGATTATTTAATATATCATACAAGTATATATCTAATACATATAGCTCATATTATGCACTATAAACACAATGGCTATACAAAATATTTTGATTTTATAATTTTAATTTTAAGTAACTTAATAAAATAGTTATATTGCATAAACGCATTCATAGGCGTAAGAATTTGTCGTGTGTCAGTGAAATGTCCCGTTTGCGGCCGACATCAAATTTCTGTTAATTAATTCAGCTCCTTCTTGCCCGTACCCCCTCATATTTATTCACTTTTTATCTGCGCACGAGTTAATATAGCGTTACCTAGACTTAAGGCATAGGCGGTAGCGTTTTAAAGAGTAATTCAAAGCTTAGCGTAAGTAAAAACCTTATTATTTCTAATAATTAATGTATTCGTGGTGATTTTTTTACTTTTTTATTTCGAGCTTTATCTAAGTAAAACAAATCCGTCAACTTAATTTTTATCAATTTTTGCAACGCTATAGTTTTATTATTTTTAGTAAACGTATACACCATACTATGACGTGATATAAATTAATGAATGAATGACATGATATAATAAAATCTTTTTTTGATTATTTATTTATTTCAGCTTTATTACTTATAATTGCCACATAAACTACAAAAGACTTACGTACTAACTTATAAATAAAAGGATAATGTATTATTTGAATGTTCTTTAATCGGTTAGTAGTAATCGCATCGCTTGATAGTGATGTAAACATTCAAATATGTGAACAGTTCAAAATTTGTGCCGTTTTCAAATTGAACCGATCGTTTCGTAAGCCCAAACGAAGATCATTTTTTATTGTTAAGGTCATCGTACACAAGCCGTATTGTGCCTTAGATTGTCGAGATTTAGTGCCGGTTGAGGCACGGTGATAAATTTATTGGCTTTTATCACGTGGTAATGGACGGAAATGTTTTAGCCGGCAAGTGTTTTTGTCAACTTGAAGATAAACTTTCCAGTACTATTGAAATCATTCGATTTTCAAATATTTTTTTAATCGTTGTTATTTGGGCAATAACGCAATAAAAATTTCATTTTTTTAATTAGTGAAGGTAATTGCTCCACGATGATAATCATTTATAATAAGAGTGCATTGTGTATGTATAAGAACATAACATTTAGTGCTTTTAATTTAATGTTGAGTCGGGTAGGATAAACATACTAGGATACGACATTTCAATAATAATTTAATTCAATTTTCAAATTCAATAAAATAAATTACTAAAACGGACAGACAAATTTGTCCACCGCACCACGCCGAAAAAAAAATACTTGAAAATCAAATTAATACATAAACCAAATAACTTATTAAAATAAATACTTTAAAATTTAGAAGTAGGTACTAAAACAGTATTTTCATTCTTATATTGAGTCGTTATTACAAAATCAAAGTCATAAGATTCGTTCATTGTGTATCTATTGTTCTCGCTATACTGCACGTAGAAAGTCACTAATTTATATGAAACGCTTTTAACGGTCTTAAAATACGAAATATATTTACTCCTCCCGTGGCCACGGCATAGCATGCAAAACGTCGGGCCGTGGTTTAAAACGAAATTAAAATAGGCTAATATTTTTCGCCTCTAAACCGTTTAAGGTGTTTCATTTAAATGTCTTTTACTTGCGTAAACTACAGACAATACTAAATAAGTACTAGGTACTGTACTGCGGTACTAATGGTAAAAGTACTTTGTTTCTAACATAAATGGTTTCCTCATAAACTTACTTCAATTTGAATGATATGGTTGGAACCCAAATGATATGGTTATAATTTGACTTATTCGACTATTTCTTAACCGTCTAGGTACTCCAGAGCGAGATTTCTATATCAAACTACTTTAAATAAATGCATCCTTTAAATGCTAATCTTCGTAGCTGACCCGGGTGTGAGGTCGGAGATAACGCTGAGTTATACCGCGCTTGAAGCTCACTACAAGTTAACTGAACCCACATAATTGTAACAGGCATTTAGATTTCTCTCGGTGCCTACTCTATTAAATGCATAAATTTATTGGCCCTTGCTCGAGATGGTCTGAATGAAATAGGGCTTGCATCAAATGCATACGATCAGCTGTAAAGTTATTTTCGGCTAATTTAGAGGAACGGTTTACTTTTACGAGTTAATTTTTAAAAACTTAAAATAAATTATACAAAGAAAATAAAAGTGGAAATCACGGCCCCCTTAGTTTTCTAACAAAAGACTGAATATACTGTGTTTTTAAGTTTGCAAGCACTGAGGACCATATATACTTAATATATGCTCTTCAGTGCTTTACCATATGCCTCCTTCGTGACCATGGCTGCTGTAAAGCATCAATAACGTTGAGCCCTAGTAAAATGAATTAAAAATAAGTTAACTAATATATTTCGCGTTTTAAACACTTAAAAAGGTTGTAAATGTACTACTCCCGTAAAGTACAGAAAAAACTTTATTATGTCCATCCAAGAACAATTTATAAATACGTTTAACTTATATAAATTAACGCCATTTTCATGTTATTCTTATATTAAATGCAGTGTGGTCCTCGAAATGTACAAGTGTGTCTTTCAACGGTGTCAACTTATCTTGTACTGCGGGCGTTGGCCTAAATTAAGATTGATTGATGTCAACGCAAAAAAAATCAAAATTTTGCTTATAATTACGGAAATTCAGTCATTACATTGTAAGGCGTCGTTGCATGTGTGAAATTATCATCAATCGGTATTTTCCTGTCCTTAGTAGTGATTCTCTTTTTCAATATCCTTCTTTTAAATAAAACGCTGTTAAAATTTCTAAGCATCTGAAACATTAGGCCACAATTGAAATAAATTAAAATTTAGATAACCAATATATTATTAATTAATTATATATAAATATGTTTTATTTAAATGTGTACTACTAGCGTAAAATACAGTTAATACTAATTTTCTTTTTGACCGATGAAATAACTCGCGATCTTTTCTCTAGGTAGTATTCGCCGTCATTTTTGTGTCTGTGCTATTAATTTATAAGCCAGCAGTTACTTGCTAACCTATTTACTCTCGTGTTAGATGTTAATGTTATGCGTTAAACCATTGAACTATGGAGTGGTAGCTTATGAGAAAAACATATTCAAAGAAACCGAAACGCGCCTCGATGTTAAAATTATTTAAAAAACACCTAAAGCGTCGGGTCGGTAATGGTTTCATTTTAATAAACACCTATTTAACATCTTGTTATATAGCCTTTAACCTAGCCAGCTTAAAAGCTATTACACATCTAATTAAGCAACTCGCGAGAGAATTGTAATCAAAATTCACTGTCTCAGACTAGCAGGTCACAGGTTACGAGAAACAGAGAAAAGAGATTAGAATCAATCACCCATCTCTAATCAAATACGGGTTCCGTAATGGTCGATCGCGATAAACTGCACCACGTTATAATAATTAGAAGGATGTTAACGAACGCATTCTTGTTACCTTCGGATTCCTGGTAAGACAGCTAAATTAATCAATTTATGGCTGACGATACTGACTTTTTAAGGATAAATTAATGAGATGTCATTAAAGGAGTCAAATAAATTCAAGTAACTTAAATGAATTTTATGTTACAAGTTGTTGTTTTTTTGCGTTATTGGTAAAAAAATGTTTTCATTAGTAACATATAAAGATATGCACTATCTACTTTGCTAATAGTACTCACTTAAAATGTAGCTCTTAAATAAAACCTTCCTGACACCGAGACTATCTGAAATATTTTTTATTTACGCTTATATTAAATATTCGCCAAATTTCACATAAAACGGTTCTTATGAGTTAATCTTAAAAGATAGATATATTGTCGCGGACGTTGTTTTAGCTTATGTAATAAAGAATAATTCTGAAAACTGTATTATTTTTTACATGTTATTGCACATGAAGGAACTACATATATAATTTAAAAACAAAAAAAATGATTGAACATTTTTTCAATTCAATTCAGTAGTTCCTGAGATTAATGGGTACAAACAAACTCTTAGACCTTTATATTATAACTATAATCAAATCTGCTTTACCTAAAATAAATATTACGATGGAACGAAATATTGTCATCGTATTTATTAATTACAGATTTCTCATCAAAAGTAATCTCATCTAAAATTAAAATTATTTTTCCTAAACACTAAGAACCGTAAAGCGTTATATTAAATATGTCATTCTATTTATAAATGCTTAGCAAGGAAAAAACTTACTAAATTAAAAATACCGTTCCATAATGATAATAAGTAGCTGTCATAAACACAATACAATTAGTTTTCAATCTAAAATCAATCACAAGTACGAAACGATGATATAATATTATTTACGACCGGTTCAAATCATAAGATGAAGCGTGCAGTTGTGATTAAATAAATAAAAAACTATATATTAATGAAATATGTTATTTATAATTATCAGGGTATAGTATAACATAAAACATAATTATATAGATGTATACTTTTTATTTTAAAATATTTTAATTTTATCAGAATTATAATTCTTAACTCGTGCAGACAATTTTATAAACATCCTGTGAATTCTTATAAAAAAGTCGTTAAATCTCATTACTTGTACCACAATTTCGGAGCGTTAACTTGGTAATTGTTTTCACCGTATAAAATATAAGACATTTATTATAATATCGTCTTGTCAGTCTGTCTATTGAAATTCGAGCGTAATACATCAGTAATTGACCATCATTACTGTGTATCAGCTGCTGTTTGGTGATGACGGAATATAAGAAAAAAGGCAATAAAAATATATAATAAATTCGTACTTACTGCCTTTTGCCCCTAGGCGTTAGAATTAAGGCACAGACAATACATTTAGACCTTATCTCTTATATAGATATATTATAATATATAGACGAGTGAAACACACCAGCCATTAAAATCTTGAAACAAGATGCGCTGTCGATTTGGATATTCGGAAACTCACGGGCTGAAACCGAATCGATAAAATGCTGGACCCGAGCTACACTTTGCTCCCAGTAAACCATCGAATCCTCTTTCTAAAGGTCTAATATTAAATGGGGGCTTAAGAATATTAATGTTATTCAAGGGCGATCCTCAAGAACATTTACACCTAATTCGCGACTTAGTGCGAATTGATTTGGAAAATCTCAATCCGCATTGAGACGGCGATAAACGCTATATTCGCGTTGTTCATTAACAACATTATAAGGAAGATCATTTAGCTGATTTCCTCATTATCCAAGCCGTAACTAGTTTTATTAAGTTTGTTTATTCATTTGTAATAAATAAAAATAATTTATTGTACACGCCCGTTGGCCGAATGATTTTTGAAGCATCTGTGACATCTGGATATTAAATAAGTGGTATAATTCCTGGTTTTCTAGTCACAAATAACAGTCGTGAAATCTATACCAAATTATCATTATTACAAAAAATAACATTTATTTTATTATTACAATAAATAGTGCGCAATTTTAAGTGTTTGGTTACTCAAATATAAATTAGAGAAGTAGTCCAAATTTTCCATTATTTTTTTATTAAAACCCTCTTAGAATACATAAATACGAAGATATGAAACAACGAACAAACTGAGAATCGAACTCCCGATAGAACGTCGAGTGTATACTACTAGATCGACATGCTAATTAGTCATATAGTTATTGAAAAACATTACGCAGTCGGATTTCGAAAGATTTCTCCAGTCTTAAATAACAGTAGGATTTTGTATAAGAGAGAGTGGAAAAAATCTCGCCCGGGGCGCTAACAACTACTCCGGTAGCGGCTTCCTCGCATTATTATAGAAGCTTCAAGATCAATATCAGATACAGAAATGATAAATTATTGTTCGACTTTGAGCAGAGACGCACTTAGTAAAATAGAAAGAAGAAGAAAAGTATTATATATAGTAAGGCACAGAGTTTTAAGATCGCAAAGGAGTAATAATGGTAATTAATTATTCTAAATCGTAAAATAAATATATCAGTATTTATTATCTCACTCCTCCAAAACAGATCATAATAACGAGTTTCCATTCCATTTAAAAATCAGTTTGAATCCATCCCTGTCCATCAAAATCACTAGTACGAAATGACAGAGCCCGCTCGGATGACTATAATTGTTCTGTTAATCATTTCTCGTGATGATGGGTTATTAACTGTGAGAAAGGAATGTGCTAAACGATCCAATCAGATCTATACCGAGGATCGAAGCCTTCTTTACGTGCTGGTTAACTTGTGCCGTATCTTCGTCACAGATACATATATATAAATTAAAAAAACGATATATTTTTGAACAAGATTATTTTTTTTTTTTTTGGTATCTTCCACCGTTTTTATAGCGCACGAAACGGAAACCCCCAAAGATTAATAATTTTCTCCGTTTCTCCCACATTTTTCTCTCTTTATTTATTCGCTCCTATTAGTAGTAGCCTTATGTTTTGTTGTCCAAAGCCTTCCTTGATAATAATCTACCCAACAATTTGCAATTTTTTCCAATCGAACCAGTAGCTTTTGAGATTACTGAGTTCCAAAAACAAACAAACTTTTTAGCTATATAATATTAGTATACATAAAGAAAAAAATACTTTATGAAATAACATTTAACCTACTGAAACCTTTGTACAGAATGTGCTAGGAATTATAAATTAATTTTTAATTTCAAAATAAGGATAACTTAACTCGTTTTATTATAAGCCCTGTCACCACATAAAAGTGCGTTAATGACGTACGTGGTATCTCCGTAATTACGTGATGATCTAGATCTAGAAGCCGGTCTTATAAAAACGTATAAGATGTTCTCATGCCGATCATCAGATCTCTCTATCTGCGAGTTAAATTATAGAGTATTAATGATCGTATATTGTAATTATTTTGTCTAAGTGCTCGTTATAACGATTTGAGACAGCCATCTAGTGAGTTACACTACGCATCGCCGAATCTAATTATATAGGATGCAAACTTACGCACAGTGCTTTACGATGTATTCATTTATTAAATAAAACAGGAAACAAACAGAAGTATGACAGTAGGTAATACATAATAGAAAGTAAAAAAGGTTCAGATATATCTTGATTTGAATTTGAAAAATTACACAACTAAATTATGAAAAACAATGACATGTATTATAACAATATTAAAGACATAATTAAAACAGAGAAAATAATAAATATATAAATAGTTTTTTGTTTTCTTATTGATTAGTTTGTTTTGTGACAAATTTTGTCGAACTCAAAAAGTCAGATACACATTTTTATTGTAATTGTAAATAACTGGTTGATTCGAAATATTTTTCAAATTTGTAACGTTTTCATATCAAAATAGATACTTATTGTAAGATAACAAATTGTACATACGTCGTAATTTTGAACGATTTGCAATGCACATATTAGCTATTACTTATAAGTTTATTAAATCAAGGTCGCCGTATTATTCCATAAATTACATTATAAGTACAATCTAAAAAAAAATTAGGCACAGGATTTTAGTACTTGTAAATTGCACAGTGCGTAAATGATTATGTACGAGCTTGCAAATACCATAATATAAGTCAAACTGATAACCGGCTAATTATCTGTAATAAGTGTGAAGTGATGGTGATTAGAGCCCGCCTGAACACTTGTACTCTTACTGTAATTGGAGGATTTAACATGTCTAGTTAATTATTATCATTTATTTCCATTTGATGATCATTTTTACCCGGCTATATAATATTATAGTGATTACTGAGTGAGGGCTATCAATTTTGCGTTTAATAAGTTTTATTATTAATTATATACACTGCTTATATAATTAAAATAATATAAAAGAGAGGGGTTGGCAAAGGTGTTGCCTAGCGCTGCATTTAATGCGAGAGCTTCTCGGTTCACGGGAAAACAATAAATACGTTTGGTCGGGCAGGGCACAGAAGTTTGATCAACGTGATTGACGTTGTAAGCAAAATCGATCAGTGAAACGAACATAGAAATGTTGTTTCATGCCCCACGGAGTAAGGTGGATTCGGTAAATCATATATAGGAAATAATTCGAATATATTATATCATTTTATAAATTCTATTGCCCAAAGTTTACAAAATCTTTCTTATTAGTAAGATTCAACTTTTCCTCTTTCTAAAACAAGTAATGGATATATCTAGCCCCTAACTTAGTCCACGAATACATTTATCGCGTACATTCAACGGAAAAGCAGATGAAACTAATTTATTCGAAAATGGTCAAAAGCTGTTGTCCTATATCCGCCCATGTTGCGCACAGCCGGCCTGTGCACAGACGAGGTGACCTCACGCACACAGGCGCGGAGTCACCTGCAATGAACGATCCACTCGTGCGCACTGTCACCTATTAAGCGGGGATTACATGGCGATAATATATTCTCTTTGAATAAAGTTTGAAGTGACACTGCTTTATAGACATGTTACTATTTTTAAAAGATAATAAATTGTTAAATGACATTAATACTATAATTTTTTGTAATGACAGCATTTTGTGTAAATATGCTCTTTCATTACTTCTACATTTGCCACCATTTACAATTATGATCAACTAAACAGATGTTGTATATACTAATTAAACAACATAGCAAGTACGAAATTGCTTGATAAATCCCAAAAAGGCGTCAACCAAGCAGTGCGCCTAAATAGTTAATAAATAATCTATTCAGAAAATTTACATTTCAAAAAAAAGAACGCCTACACTGAGCTCATAAAATGTACAGTTAATTAGACGAGACGCCTAGCGACTGGAATTTCCCGCCAAACTATTAAAAACTCAATTAAGCGCACGCGTGTGTCAACAGAGCATTCTCCGCGCGCCTTTGTACCGGCGATTGTATTACCAATCTTAGGAACTTTGACATTCCACACACACCAGCAGATCGCGTCGTCACCTGTTGTGGCGACCTCTATCGACAAAATCAATACTATTGGTCAATAAACGCTCACATGTAAACGCGGCGTGTACGAATGCAACTTTACGTCGTCGAAATAGAAAATATATTTAAGTTTCTAACTCAATACGTACAAGAAAGGTGTCGAGTTTTATATGTGTGAATGGGTGTTGAATGGGTGGTGCCGCTGAGCTCATTTAGGGTTCTATTTCCATGTAAGTAAGGGTCAGTTTCGTTCGCACGAGGAAGTAGATTGGATAGAGCACAGCGAAATGTAGCGGAGGTCGTGGGAAGCTTCGTTTCGGTTAGTTACGTTATTCCTGAGGTAACTGTACTCTTGATAAGATATTTGTGACGAATGTGTAACGGACGAATCGATTATAATTAATTTGTCCTGATAATGATCTCTAATTGAGTTATGGCTTCCTTTGATAGGCGCGTGCGTTGCTGCCGTAATAAATATGTTTTAGAATTTATCTGAGGTTTTAAAACGCTGGAAGTTTTTTATTACTTCGACTTCGTATTATTAAAGATGCTGTAGGTAGAACCTTTGTAAGATGATGACAACATGATACTACATATGAATTTTAACAGTATTATTTTTTCCATATAAATATATATGTATATATTTATGGAAAAAATAAAAATAATAATCGCTACAATATTTTCCAGATTTCTATGAGGACTCGATTCGAACCTAGGACTTTGCTTAATGCAATCTAGGTTTAACCATTCAGCTACGGTGGCGAGCAGGTTTAAGAACAAAGAGTATTAATTATTACAGTTTTTTATTAAATTAATGAGGCATAAATTGAGTTCATAGACACATTGATTTAAACAAATATCGATGTATGTATTAAGATCCATCATTATTATCTCAGATCGGAATTATTATGAAAATATTGTTAGGAATCGCATAAATTATACAATTAGTAGCTAATGGCTAATAGTTTGATAGCAATTTTATAGCTTATATTATTACTGCTCTTGCAAAGCGGCCGACTCTTACCTAATTACAACGATCGGATATTTTTCCTTTCATTAATATGGTAATCGGTACCGAAAAGATTATTTTTTGATTGAGTCATTAGACGATTTAATTCGGACGGCAGACTTTCATAGATTTACACCTGAACTCGATAATTAATTCAATGCACTTTTAAAAGTTGAAATTGATATTTGAGGTAACTTTTGAAAACTTTAATATATATTTTTACATGTTATTGCACATAATGGCATAATAAAAATTTAAAATCGACACGGCAGGACTTGAACCGGCCTCTACAATTGATAAGAGCAACAGCACGGAACGAGAATGATGCCGGCAGCCGGAACAAATGCCGAGAATACGGAAACGAACATATAAGTGTGGCCCGCTTATGCAACACATTAATTTTATATTCTACATACATCACTCTAAGTTTTAAGTTTAAATAGAGGATAGATTTTTTATAGTAATTCACCTTGGATTTATTTACGTTTAAGATAGACTTACTTTAGTACGATCGTTAAATATATTTAAACCGCAATCAAAAATATATTTCTCGCAAGTTAATTACGATGTCAAAGTTTTTGTTAATTTTTTTCAGTAAGGTCAATTGCACGCTGTTAGTCTAAAGTAAATTAGGAGGCCAATAAATTAGAATGTATTAATATACTTGAAAGAAGTATATAAAATTACGATTAATTATATTTATTATCCTTTTAAGCATATAATATTTAAAACTAATTATCTAAAGATTTTGTAATTGCATTTTTTTTGGGTTCGACGTTCTGATTGTAGTTGAATATTGAATTCATTTCAACATATTAATATTATACTGCTGGGGTGCCTATTCATAGGAGAGGATTTTTAACAGCTTAGATCCACCACGCTACTATGGGGCTCTTTGACTTATAGTGGTGATAATATGCTTCCTTAAACACGTGGATGATAACACCTTCTTTCTGACAAAGGCTGGTACCAAAAACTTTCTTGAAATGATTCAAACATGGGTTTGATCTGCAGTAAAGCGTATTAACTACTAGACCAACGGGGCAATCACTATAGAATTAATCATTCTTTTCGTGATTGTATTTTGCGTGAGCCCGATCTATATAACTGCAGATAGATCTCATGTTTGTGTGGTTATGTGCTTCAAAGTCGTCCCACAGGTCGCTATCTCTGTTCCAAAACCTTTTAACTTGTCTAATAAAGCGGCGAGTATATCCTAATTTCTCCGTTAAGTGTACTTATCACATATTAGCATTACAACTCAAACACAATGCCAACAAAATAACGGGCTTTAAGTGGTCAGGCTTTGCCCATCCAAGTGTTTGCTCAACTAATGAGTGCTTAACTTTGAACGTGTCTGTACTTCTCATTAGAGGAATATCTTGTTTCTTGTTACATTACGGATGTAACGTTGCGGTGTTAGATAGAGATCTCTCTCTTAATTATTAATTATTATGCTTTACACTTCTTTAACAGCTACAAGGGAGGACGTTGGTAGAGTTCTTTTGTTTTTCTTTCTAGGCGACAATGACTTTGTCAGTTTTTATTTTATATCAAAGTGTCACGATTAACTCAATAGAAGATGAAATATCAGAAACAAAACGCACTGGCGACTTTCTTTGGCTTTGGATAATTGAAATTCTATCAGATTTCAAGACAACACGTTTCAGAAAATTATAAATATATTGCTACCGTTCGACCAATGAAACCAACAAGTTATATACGTATGTATTAATTTACGTTAGGTTTGAATCCCGGGAGAACGTCATCACGTTGAGATCGGTCGACTCTACCATAAATCGACTTCTACCACAAAATCTATAAATAAACATACACATAAATGTATCCCTCTATTAAACTTTTTTAACTTCGTTTAAATATTTGTCCATGGCAATTTGCCGTAGAAATAATAATTTTCATATATCATAAACTTTGTAGGTACTTAACTACAACGTGAGAATCTTCGAAAGAAAAAAAACTAAAGTGCTGTCAGTAGCAGCTAGTGGCGAGGTGACGAGGCGTGAACGCAGATCGCATTACTCGATCGACGCGTGCGCAACTGCATTTGTCTATTTTTATCTCTCGTTCGATGAGTTAATTTTTCATATAGCTTGGTTTTGTTTTAGTTATAAACTATGTTAAAACGTGAATTTAAATTGGTGTCATAGAAAAAGAAATAAATAAAACAATTTTTTATAATCTGAAACGTTATTCTGAAGTTTATTTTCACTTATTAAGTGCATAATTCTAATATTATCAAAACCGGTAAATATTTTTTACAACTTAGGTCACAATCGGTCGCAATCGAACACGGGCAATCAATAATTTAGTTCGGTCGGGGAACAGAACTGAATTACTAAAATTAAATCGATCGGTGAAACAAAAATATAAGGCTTCCCCACAGAGGAAAATGTGATTTCAATTTGTCAGTAACGCAAGAAGGTTCGCGGTATTTAAACTGCGTAAAAAACATTACGTGAATTTCAAATACATCATTGAAGCAACGATTAACATAATGCTAGGTATTAATAACAATTCTTAATTGGTAATGCTCAAAACTCAAGAACAAATTGCTCATTTCGTTCGTAACTAATCGTTGGAATTAATCATGCGTTTTTACTTTCGATTTTGTTGTGCTGTTTAGCAATAAACTTATGTCATATTAAACATACGGATCCTTACGTCTCTTTAGACCTTCTCGGGTCAATAGTAGCAACTTGCTAAGAATCAACGGAGGTTCAACCTTACCGGGTTTTACATTTTCATAATCAATGTAATTTTCTGAAACATGTTGGATTGCATCTAGAAATCTGGATATTTAATGGTTGGTAGGAATATCGAAATCCCGTCCAGGTCGCGAGCCAGTTTTTCATCAGTGGCCACTGAAGCCGTGAAGTTTAATCGCGTTTCGTAACAGTCTGTGGTTTTCATTTGACAGTGCATCTAGGGATATAATTGATAAGAATGCAAAGTAACAATCGAGAATTCCCCGTTCCTCTACTTAATAACGTGGTAGTTAAATTATGTAAATTAGGATGGACAAATTTTCGAGTATGGACGCCGATAATTTTTAGTGGCCCGTTTAAAACGTCGCTAACCGAGCATTAGAAATCGAATTTAACTCGAATCGTATCGTTTAACGCGGGTGGTCTCTAATGGAGGAACTGCTTTAGTACTAAAATATTCAACTAACCCCATAAATTGACATTACTAAAATCACTCGGTGCCTTGTAACGATAGTTGAATCGATTCTGTATCGATACACGGCCGGGCGTTGCTAAGTTACGAGCGGGTCCGACACAAACGTGTTGACTTAACGGTTTTTATATGCGTTTATATCGGTTTATTATGCGTTATTTTTATCTAGGACCAATATTTTGATATCGCGCACCGGTTTATAAGTTCCGAGATAAACTTCATTTTATGTAAGCTTCAAGGCTTGTGTAGCTTGATTTTAATATTAAGTACACTGCACAGTACGGAAAGTCCTAGTTTTTAGGGCGGGATGTGAACCCAATGCTCACAGCGCAGTAATAATCTTGTCGATAGTAGAAAGATAAAACATTTTAATTTGCTAATCTACAGTTGAAACAACTTGCACTGGTTTTACAAATTTCATTATTGACATGAACATTTTTCAACGGTTTTATAAAGTGAAGTAGCCAGTATTATTTATTTCACATCTTGAATCTGTAAATGTTTTATTTAAAGTTTACTTACTTAAATTACAGGCAATGCTGAATTTGATTATTTGTTTTTTAATAATCTAAAATATCACTGGGTATATTTCTTATAGCGGAACTTATGGGAAATTAAATTAAGTCAAAATCATGATTTTCCTTGTGTCAATAAAATCTTTCGCTTATATATAATATGAATAAAACTTTTCGGATTATAATTTACAAAGAAATTTATACTAGCAATAAAATAAATTACGTGAAACTCAATTTATAGTTTGATATGCCACGTTTGAAGCAGTAAATTCTCATCTAAGTACAAAATTAGTATTACATTTGGTCCCACAGATTATATCTACAATATTAATAATATTCGCTTTTATTGGTCGTATTAACTAAATAGCTAGCTTTATGTTGGGAAAAGAGAAAATTGTAGTTATACTTACGTACTGCGCATACGACAGGTAGATTTAAAATCTGTTTTACGTATTACAGTGTAAACAGAGAAAGTAACATTTTTAAAACAAACCATTTTTAAAACTATATCAAAAAAATATTACAATAAGTAGAGTAAGTATTTTCCATAGCTAACACGAGTAGCACACATTTAGCAGTTTAAAAAACGTTTCAAGTCTCAAGTTAAAAAAAAGTTGATAGGTAAATTATTGCGATAGAAAAGGTACACAGGCCTGCAACTATTTTTAAGCTGTAAGAAACCACCATTACCATCTATCGAGCTTCCAAGAAAAACAAATTAACGATTATACTACGATGTTCCCGCAGACCCTTGGGGGTTCCGTAGAAAAAATTCCATAAATGCTGTTCCATTTGTTTTTATTGAGATACTAGACTATTGTTTATTTCCATATTAGTCATCTTGGTTCGCGAGTCCTTTTTGCACAGATAGAAATGCTTATGACTCAATGATGTTCGTATTAAAACGCGTATAAACTATCGCGCTGACAACAAAAACCCAATTGCCACGACACTCAGAGGCATATAGCTTTAGAATTTATTATCTATGGTATATGCTTTTTATCCTCAAACGACGCAACACTTGCTACATAGCAATGATAAATAAGTACATAACAACGATAAAAAGTTAACGTAGTCAAGTTCATAATGTTTTGCTTCTTGCCCCAATCATGAATTTTTACGTAATCAATCAAATGACTTCTATGTAATAAAATATATTATTATGTATTCTTCTGAGTTTAACCTAATTTGACTATTTGACTCGAATTTTATAATTCACTGTAAAGTACATTTCACTTTCACTCGATAGTAAATTCTTAACAGAGTCTTATAACATCCAGACAAGATGCGCTGTAGAGATGGATTTCGGCGATCGACAGGCAGTAACCGAAACGGGACAACTCTTCACGGCTTTCTCATCTTCAAACCTACCAACCGTATAAAATGCAAATTTTTCAGAGATCTAAGTTGATTAAAAAAAATTGAAGCTGTCTCATATTAATATCTAACGATAGATAAGAAAAATTATCATTCTTCTAGTTTACTTTACCTAGTAGCATTAAACTCATGCGCAGTGTGTAAGCAACGATTTACATATTACAATGTTGTGACCCCAGCAGAACTATTTGATCCGATATAACGCGATCCTAATGCAAATACTCCACTTCACCAAACCGATAAAAAGCGGCGCGCAATCCATTAATCCACTTCGCCTTACATAACGCTGTACGTGACAATTTGTTTATTTGTGTCGCGTGCTGTGCCGTCATCGGTACGCACCTTTATAATTTACAAATGCTGGTTAAACCTTTTTATAACAACCCTATAAGACTTAGCTGTATGTCTATCATCAGACTATGTAAAACTTTGAAAGCTACATCAAAAAATATGTTGCCATCATAACAATTAATAAAACCACTAAAATAAAATAAATAAAAAATATTATTTTTGTAAATGAGGTTCCCACACAGTAAGCGCAGTATTTGGCCCACTTTAATTAAAGGTTATGTTTTTATATGTACTAAAACAATATTACAACTAAAAAAGTACATGTAACAACTCAGTTTAAGGTGCATTTAAATGGTGGCGTTTACTTGTATTTGCGATAAGAATCGACAATTTGTCACCAGAGTCTATAGAATATAAACTGAGTAAATAAATTGAGACGGGAATTTATAAGCTACTAACTGTGTCAGCTACTTGATCCGCGAGAATCGTTATTATGGGCATCCAAATTTGTTTTGGCAAACCCCGTCATCTTTATAAGTTTAAGCTTTTACTTTTTTTTTGTTGCTGTTTAAGTTTGTGTATAACTGTGGTCAGTGTTTGTTGTGTATTTATTTTTTTCTAAAAATTTAATTTTTCTCCTTAACTTAGAGTAAAGCATTATAACTAACATGATTTGTAAATTTGTAATTGGAATATAATTTTCCTACTGTTCGCTTATTATACTGTGGCAAAACGTTTGATGCCTGTAAATTCCCAATCGAGTCAATGTTAGGTGTCGATTTGACAAGAGATGCATACAAACATCTTAAATTGAAGTTAAGTCTGTGTTTATTCGTTTTTTCGTGTGACTTAACCCGCAATGTAACGTTATTAGGTCAATCAACTAAATCGCATCGACATAAAAAGTTTGTGTTATTTTAATTTAACTATGACCCTATAGATTTTTTTTAGAGCTTGTGATTTTCAACAGTTCCTTAGAAAGACGCAGTACTTTTGTATACTTCATTAAATTTAACATAAGATTAGCCAAGTCGTATTTCCCACGGTGGGACATGGGGCAAACACTCTGTCCAATTAAATGATCCACTTTACTAAGTGCAAATAGCTGATGAAAAAAAATCTTCAAGATTCGAAGCCAGTATTTCCCGTGCTTGTAGTAATAATGTTAGGCAACCTCTTATACGGATTTGGCCCTATATTATAAGTACAAGATGAAAAATATTTAATCTGTTTCTCTATTGCCATTTATCCTCACTTAATTCTCAAGTTCTAACAAGACGCATTAAAATAGTTGAAGGTTTTCACCTTCGCTGTCAATAAATAAAGAATTACCCGATAAACAATAGACTGTGCGAGTTGATTTGTAATTATTTCACACACGTCGCTACAGGGTCAGACTTGTAAGCGTATTGACTTTCAAAAACGATAACATGCTAATTTCAATACTTAACCAATATTATTGACATACGGGTAAGTCATTTTTTGGCGTTTATCCATTTGGCAAGTAGGGAATAAATGTGTGAAAAAAAACGCAAAAAAAAGAAAGGCAAGACAATGCAAGGCAAGAAAATGTTATAAATAAAATAACACGTGAAATGAAAAAAACTTTTAAACGTATAGACTTTTGTTTTTGCATACTTTTTTGCGTAAACTATAGAGTTTAAGCAAAAAGTACAATCTGAACGGCTTCAAAAATGAAATATGGGGGACATATCGTGTTTAAATCATTAAAAGTTGACCATGACAAAACATCCAAAGGCCGCAATTAAAATAAATTGTTAATAAGTAAATCTATATTTTGCTTTAAAACACCGTTAGAGCCTTTGAAACCGTTGCCTAGAGTTTAGAGAATCTGGTTAAGTCCGATCCACTTGCATAAATAAAACTGTTTAATTATTCACACAAATATTGGCCCTGTGCCCCACAGAGAAAGACACTGTTCCTAGTTAATCTATACAATGGTTTCTTCATTGAAATATGGCGCTGGCATTTGTTTTGTTTTATTTCCTAAAATTGACCTAATGTAATACAAAGTGTCGTAATAATATTGTAAATAAATACATAGTAGATACGAGACCAACTTCTCGTATCAACTTGTTCGCGAACAGCTTACAAATTGTGTCAAATGACCACGACGCGGCAGGGCTGAGTTTTACTCGTATTTCAATTAAAGAACTAGGTTTTTACCTTCGTCGTATGTATCTCTTTTAAGAAAATAATACATGCTTCTAAGAAAGTTCAAAAGTAAACGAGAAAAAAATTAAGTTTATCGATTTTTGGCAAATTATATCCATAGATCTTCTGAAATCCCAAATTTAAATCACCTGTTATTAAAAAGTTATTTCAGTTGTCCCTGTAAATCATAAAAGCTTGTTTTGATCTGAGGGGCTTCACTAATATTTATCTTTAATTATCATTGAACCGTATATTCATGAAAATTAAAAAGAATGCATTTAAATAAAACACTTGTAACGGTTTAAAAGGCGTAAATATTAGTTAATTTAATTTAATTTTCAAATTATTTTAACTACGGTCCGACGTTTTGGCGGGTAATTTGCAGCAGGCGTGGTGAGTTAAGTGGGACAGTGACCTGTCCCCCCTTGACCACAGTTATAAGCAGTTGAAAGTGTTTTATTTAAATGCAATATTCCCAATTTGTATTATATACGGGACCATCATAAATACCGATTACTTCGACTACTCGCGTAACTACATTATTTAAAATGCATTTGCCCCATGCCCCATTTCGGGGACATGGGATATCATTGTACAGCCCTGCTCCTTGAAGGATATATCGTTCAGAAACCGCTTTTAACTTTACCGATGTCACACTCGCCTATTTGCAACCATTGTATTTTAATTCAAGCGTGTTGCGAATTACTGATAATAATCATATACGAAAAGTATTTCTAAAATAATTTGAGTCCTATCAACCTTGACATAAAGCTTGTTTTTACTTTGCTTTGACCTGGTCATTCGTCAGATATTGTGCATTGAGCAATTTAATGTACTGCAGAATGGATTTAGATAAATTTGACACGGTCAAGTTTAAGATGACTTAACAAGTACTAGTATATTTAAAACGTGTTTTAATATTTGTCTTATAAAAAATACTAGACGTGTTTATAAATTTATAGAACATATGATGATGTTGTATTTGTGTGCGTGTTAGTGTGGATTCAGTACTCAGTGGGGCGTCAAAACTAGTTCGATTAATAAAATTACCATCTACATTTGTTTTCGCTTCAACCTATGAAAATCTCAGTTTGGCAAACGTCTCTTTTCTCAAGAATCGAGGTTTTCGATCATAGATCCACCATGCTTTACGTTAGTAGAGGTGGGCTGTAAAGACTATTGATAAGAGCAAAAATAATCAACAAATACCGAACTATAATTTTGCCTGACCTGTTTTTTTTATGATAGAGTCCCCATAACACCCCAGCCATATAACATCTAAACAAGAAACGTGTCACCCTATTTTAGTTTTGGATATTCGGAAATCCACAGACTGAAACTGAAACGCGATTAATCTTGGTGGCCCTTTTAACTCGTCAGAGTTAAAAGGGCCACCAAGATTACCGAGAACCGAACCGTCAGGTAGTTCGGTTCTCGAATGGAATTTGATATCTAGGTTTCCAGAGGAAGTCCAAGGTGTCTCAGAAGAATAGAAGTTGATTCGTAATATGTTGGGCATGTTGCTGGGGATCGAACCCTCGACCCGGTGATTATTAGTAATACATTGCTCGCATTACACCGACGAACCTCATGATCTGTAGTTGAGGCTGCACCAACCGAGCCGTGGTAGGAACTTAAAAGGAGATGCTATAGAATTAATTGTGACGTCATTTCCACCCCGGTTTCGGTTCTCGACGGGACCAAAAAAACGCGCATTCGCGAAGCAAGGCACCCGCTGAGCAGCTATAAATCGAAGCGTCCTTTTGTACGCATCTCTGCAATTATGTTCGCGGAATTATAATGAGCGCGTTGTTGCGAGAAGTTATTGATGTGTGTGAGCGCTTAAATGAGTAGAAACACAGCGCAGTAGAATCTAAGTAGAATAGTTATTGAATCGAATGTATTTAAAAAAATATTTGTATGGTTTCCGTATTCCGTACACGTTTTTTAATTATACATATACTTATATAAATTAAATACGCATTGAAAACCATCGATTACCCGGACAAGATTCGAACCTACGGCCACATTTCGTTCATTGCCTTTGCTACCTTGTCGTAAAATAGGTTTTCAATTCATATAAAATGCAACGAACATTTTTTTAAAGTATCTAACACGCATATGTAATAAAAAATAAAACATAATACATATAACTGTTCTTACATAGATTTTTCATACAACACAACACAATGTTCGTCTTTTATAAATATTGCAGTTTACGCGGGTAATACACATTTAAATAAACCCTTTAACTATGTAATTTATTAACAAATATATATCGCGTTAAAAACCGTTAAAGGTGTTTTATTCACCTTCATTATATTCGTAAATAATTTTGGCTGCATGTGGTACAAACTCTTTGGACGCAGTCGGTAAAAAATGAGCTTTAACTGTAACGATAAATTCGATTACGGTGGCCAAAATCGAGTTGATTGCAAACAATTTGATACAATTACACCGTCGCACGCTGTTATTTTCCGAGAAAGGTGCGAAGGAAATTTTGAATTATTACTCCCGACGCGAATAAATCATACGGTGTAATTAAATCAATTTTTGCCGAGCATCGAAAGGGTATTACCGATTAAAGCGTCCGAGGCAATGTTCGGACGAAACTGCTTCCGTTTGTAAAAAAAGGACAAAAGTATGATTACGTATGATTTTTTTCTTTCTTCAAGTTCCAAAACCTTGTCCCATGCAGGGCATGTATGTTAGTGAATGTTGTCAGTACTTTGAACCTATTTAAGCAACTTTTTGCGATTTCAAGCGAATTATAAGTTCCTGCGAGATCAGGACTGCTAAAGTATCCGAAACGTCAAGTCCTAATTAACAAAGTGGAAATAAAACTCATTTAGTTAGTGAGAACTATCTATGAGTATTTCAAATATTGGTCGAAGCTCTTAGACTATTTTCGGCGATCTAATGTAGGCTGAGAATCGTGGCTCTTTGACTATATGTATTTGGAGCTTGTCTACTATAAATAAAAAGCTTTCTTAAGTTTCTTCACTCCATTTGAGCATCCGTAGATTAACAATGGGCCCAATCAGCGATCGGAAATCACTACCGTTACATGCGTTACCGTATGTTGAGAGGATACCCGGCTTGGTTGGAAATAGTTTAGTAAATTTATAACTTTTCCCGTTAAAGTACAAAATGTAAAGTTTGCTGAGTCGCAATACTTTAGAGTATATATGAAGCTAATTGAAAAATACTATGGCTTTCTTGATGAGATTTGCACATTGAACCTGTAAAATTCAACAGAGTACATATAACCAAACCTCCCCAGTTTCCCCTAGAAAAATCGTCAATCATGACTCGATTCAAGATCGATTCAATGGACATAGAGACGCCTTGTTCTGTGACAAAGGCAAGGGAAAGTGTAGATTCGCTAACGATGCTTAAATTTGGTGTTGAAATCGAAGTGACGATTGTGACCTGAACTAGAATTATTTGGATCGATTATTTTACTCTAGTATCGCATTTAGGTAAGTATCGCAATTAAACCTCATTTAAATAAACGCTACGACCGTAAGGAGAAGATTTAATACGCATCCACTTTAATATTAATAAAGTCTAAAGTTAATAAATTCATTTTTAAAAACCTGATGGTGGAAATCGAACCTGCAACATACGTTGATCATTAGCCAAACATTGCTATCAGTTGAACAACGAGCCCGGATTTATATTCTAAATTTAAAACTTGAATTTAATATTGGAATATTAATATTAAGTTGAATACTCCTTCTCCGTCATAATATCGCTTTACACTAAACGACTAAGCAAAAACGCATCAATATCGCGCAAATTTTTGACACATACAAAATACCGGTCGTGCTTAATGGCAAATTGCTCGTACGGTTTCACAAAAAAACCGTCGATAAATTATTCATACCGTGTACCCACATTATACGTCATTATAATATCGGAGCCGCGATCTTTAATTTCAATACTTGCGCAATTTTTTGGTTCATTTGCTTCCAATGAGGGCGGATGGTCCGAAATTGGTCTTTTTTTCCTCATAATCTGGGACATTTTTAAAATATACCGCATTTTATAAATTCCATTGTCATATGAAGCGTATTGAATTTCTATAAATTTCATTTATTTATTTAAAAAGTTTAATTTAAGAATAGAAGTCACGAAAAGTTAATCATGAAAAATACCACCCTAGAATAAACATTATACAAGGTTTCAACATATTAAGAAAAAACCGCCCATGAGGTATTGAGGCAATATTCGAGAAAATTACAGAAATGAAATCACGAAAAGTTAACTAAATTATGATACATAATTTTATTGTATTTTATATTACAGTATTGACCAGTTGCCACTTTGCAGAACTGAATGCACAACAGGCTTGTTTCAGAATATAAAGGCATAGATCGCAATCAACTCACAATATTACAATAATTAAAAATTAATTAATTATTTAATTTCCCAAATAATAAACTTAATTAATAACTTTACAACAATACTTCTAGTTGATTGATTTGTATGTCTGTCTTTAAATCCAATCAAATAACTTTAGAATTATATGCATATATTATAAAAAATATCATAACTGGTAAGCCACGCCTGGAAATATTAAAAACTTAGTTATAAAACGCCTACGCCTTGTTGTATTTTAATATGTTTAAAGTATTTATCAAATTTATTAGCATTTTATGACGTACCTACCCACTAACGTCATACTATTATTTTATTCTAATAATAAATCCATTTAATAGGAAAAGTTATGGTATAATCAATATGTCGTAAATTGATTCCAACGAAAAAATATTTTTTTGAAAAGTCTGACTTGGTTTAGAAAATCTGAATATTAAATGTGTAGCAGGAACATTGGAATCCTGTTTGTCACAAACCATCATTTACGAATGAAAAGCCGTATTTTGTAATTGAGTTTCGGTTACAGTTACAACCCAAGTACAAAACCCAAAATAGCTCGACAGTGCATCTTATATGTGACAGGGTAATTATATCCACTTAGACTTAGTTTCATTACATACATTGTAATGAGTTTATTATAGATCCTTGTTGTGTAAAACACAAAATGAAGCTTACGAAGTAGTTTCTCCTTATATGGAATTACTAATATAATAAAATGTAACACCGAATATATGAAAGTGGAATGAGAAATCTGCTTAATTATTGATATGAGAAAATCTACAGGGGTCCTAATTATTAAAACACCAATCTAATTATAATAATTAAACTTTTTATGTTAGTTTGAAGTCACGTAAATAGTACTTACATACTTTCAATCGTCAAATTCGTGTTTACATTCTCACAGTTGGGATAAATAATTCCGTTTTGTCTATAGTTTACGCAAGTAGTACACATTTAAATAGAACACAATATTATTTAATTAAATGGACGGACCGCACTTAAAGTAAATTGTAAATACCTACGTTAATATAGATCGCGTTCTAAACCGTTAACGTATTTTTAAATGTTATCCATTTTTTTTCTGTATTTTCCATTAATTTTTTACATTTTTTTATTTATTTTTTGCTGGGACGGTCTCATTTTTAATGGGAAAGATTTAAAACGTTAGGTCCACCGTGCTACTCAATTAGGGAAAATTACCGGGACCGCTGGAGAAACGTTGGTCAGGCAGAGGTCCTGGCTGGCGTGCCTGGACTTCTAAACTCCTACTAGAAATTATCTTAGGAAATGCCTAAACAAACATTTCGTCATCCGGGATATAAACTTGGGACCGCGTGAACTGCAGTAGAGTGCACTTACTGCTAAACCCGATATTTATATTACTATTTAATTTAGGGAAAAAAGTCGTATAGGCTTTTTATTTTAACGCAACATCGAAGCAATAAATAGATATGCTAATAACATTGAAATTTTAATTATTTTTGTTCTTTCTCGAAGAGCCTACTATAAATTATTATGAGGACATAATTATGCCGCCCACTCTTGCGTTGCGTTTGTTTTAATTTGAATAAATACTTTTTTATGTTAAACGACTAATCAGAGAGAAGTAATAAATCCTCACCACAGACTGTTTGGCGTATAAAAGCATAGGCACTACAGATAATAATTCTAACAATTAAAATATTTCAATAAATTCCTATATTATTATTGTATTAGGAAAACTAGATTTTGTAAACGTCTGTCTACTTTAGTGTCATCTTCGCACATTTGGTTACGAAATTATAAACTTTTTGTTTATGCCCTAAAAATTCGATGATACGACCTCCAAAATCGGTGTTTCCACTAAAATGTCGGACAGTTATGTTATCTGCGGTGTCAACTAACCCTATCAACAGGTTATAAAACACCTCCATATTTTTAATTCGCCATAAAAAGCTGTTCCCAGTCGGTTCGATTGAACGCTGTCGTTCCGTTATCGCAAAACAACGCAGGAGGCGGCTGCGCGAGCGCACTTAACAGAAAATTGAATCGAGCTACATTATTCCATGACAAAAACTTGGCAAATTGATTCGGGGTAGCAAATTGCTCGCGCTGCTTCGGCGACAAATTGTGCGCGGATTATGTATATATATATATACGATATAACGACTTTTTGCTATTGTGCTACACTCTGCGAAATAGATCGTGTAATTTATTATCTATGAAATATTTACGCGCTTTTTATTCCTGTTTTTGAAGCCACAATAATTACGACTGATATATAAAAATAAAGTGCAAATGTAAACACTAACTAGATTTAAATAGTTTCGTGTAATATTAAAATTTGTATACAAAATGACGGTGAGGAAAAGTGATGGCAACTTCATATCCACTCGCTACGACACTCGCTGTCGCCATCGCGACACGTAATACGCGCGCGCCACACGTCATTAATCATACATTACTGTAGCGATAGCAATAATAATAAATTCTATAATTTATAGATCAATTGCGTGCGCGCAATTATTTAATGGTTTCTATGATTTTGACATATTCTCATCTATTTGTAATGGGTTTGTGAGTTATGGCACTTTTACGGTGTACTAACTTAAGCATTCTATATTTTGAGGTTATGAAGTTTCTAGTCTTAAACGAAGGCGTTAATCATTCTCATGTGGCCATTATTACTTACACACCCGTTTAATTGTCTAGCTTTAATGTAGATTTAATTAAACGTACCGGGCCTTTGAAAGGATTGTGTAAAAGCGATAAATTATTTTCACAATCAACGGAACGCAGTGAAATTGGGTACCAAATACGAACCCTGTTTAGACCAGTTTCGATCTTCTGAGAGTATTTTCAGTGTAATTCGCTTATTACCGAACGTATGTAAGAAATGTTTTGTGATCATTGGCGATAGAATATATTTATTTAAAGTATTGGTGTAGCGAAAATAATTTAAATTTGCCTGAATACTGAACAGAGAGTATTTTTAAGTATATTCATTTCGTTTTGAATGGTAAAAAACTCCTAAGTAAAGAAAATAGTCTTTTTCCTAATTACAAGGCATTTGTAAGAAAAATATTATAACAGTAGACTTATATCAAATGCATCCAAAGATCGAGAAAGGTCAACGAACCCGGAATTATTGAATTAAAGACTAAACAGCGTATGTATACAGGCAATTCGAATAAATACACATCCAATCATTCTACGGCTCAGCCTCAGTGATTTATTCCTGGACGTCCGATGCCAGCGCCGAACCATTGACGCGTCAGTTACGTTGTTTCGCGTAAATCGCCACTTTACTACGAAGATAAAAACTCAAGCGAAACCGGCTGTTGTTTTGCATAAGGTTTCATTATATATTGACGAACATATCGCTAAGTTTAAACGCATAGTCCTAAGTTTGAATCCTATGGAAATAAAATAAGTCGATTGGTCGGCCAGGCCATTCTTATCTGATCTGATCTGCTTGACAACTCTTATAAGGATATATATCAGGATTTCACCTATGCGTACATTTTATAGATACGTCTTTGTATGTATCTTTACAACCATAATGTCGTCAATCAATAGCGACGAAAGATGATTTTTAATGGGTATTTTAACTTAACTTAACTTAGTACATATAAGTAGTGAAGCATAATTTATATCATATAAAGTCAACTATATATTTTAAAATTACCTTGCATCCTTCACAAGTAAATGCACCAAAGTGAAAACCGGCAGCAGGCTCTCCGCACACTTTACATTGCTGGTTCATCTGGAAAAAAAGAAAATAATAATTATAAAAAACTTTAAGAAAAAAGTAGAAAATAGGCAATAACAGGACTTACAAATAATAATGGAAATAAACTTTATTCCATTAGTTAGATAGAGAGTAAAAATGTAAAAATTAAGTTTGGTGTTATAGTTTTTCATTTAAATTTTTACGAGAGTAAAAATGATACAGTAACATAAATATATCTTCTTAATGCAATTTATTGTTGTCTCTTGTATAGTGTATAGAAATACGTATAGAGTAGATTTTTCCTTATTCAATTTATCTGCTACTGAAATTCAAAGTCTAAACGATGATGCGAACGAAAGCTTGTTGTTTTAATAAATCAGTTTAAAGTCTTATGAAAATTTAATGATATGTGTGAAATCCCGTTTCCCCCTCGTGGGGCATGGGGCGAATACATTTGAGTATATTGAGAGTTGAGTCCTACCCTACCGGAACAATTGTTTTTTCTTTCCCTGGGATTCGAACCCAGGACCTCTCGCGCATAAGGCAATGCTAAGCAATACGTCTACAGAGACGGTCAATTTAATGATGGTAAATACATATTATTATTGTTTTTGTCAAATAATTTGTTTTGCTGACCGTAATAATTATAAAAAGCAAGAAAAATATTTGGGCACGAGTTAATAAATTCGAGTGGCACTAAACGTCACTCTCAAATTAAGTTTTCGATTTGAGTATTTGTTGGTTTAGAAACCAAATTGAATTGGATCGCTTGGTGTTAGTTTAGTTGCGCGTAGCTGTGTCAGTCGCTTTTAGCCTTGTTGTATGGGTACTATACGAGAGGAGTACAATATTAAATAAAACTGATTTTAACGAATTTAAATGCGGTGCTTATTAAATCATGATCCGACTTTTTATTAGTCATATATTACTTTTTGCTTTTATACAATGTGTGAAGTAACGTAGACATTTCTGAAAACATGCACTTAGTCGAAAAATCTTGAAGATTTTTCTTTAATTATTGAAATTAACATGAACTGAATTTGGACATTAAATGGATAGTGTTTATATCCCGTCTATGGACTACAAAAACTACAAATTTGCGTCGCGCATTGATATCTGAATATCTAAAGCGCAAAAAGATCGACAACACATCTTACTTAGAGGTTATCTGACTGGGGCATTTCACCTTCCATCGAGAGTCCACACCCGTCCTATGTCATAAGAGAGGCTCTCTGCGTTAAAAATTTCGGCGCAAAAGCATTTTAACACAATTCAGTTAGCATCGCGTGCATACACTGTGTATTTAGCAGAACAATTTCCTCGTCGACAGCTCGTGAGGATTCGTTAAAAAATTAAATATAAAACATAATAACACGTTGTTGGACGTACGCTGATGTGGCGTGACTTCTCTCTGTTATCACATTGCACTTTTTTTTGTTTTTCCCTTTGCTTGACGAGCTTTCTGTTACAATTGTGAAATTTGTTCTTGTATAATGTAGACCATTTTTTTTAATTTATGTAATGCCGATATTTCACGTATACCAACATAACAAATGCAGATACGCTATTTGATGTCAATAGGGTAGGTAAAATCGTAAGCATTTTAGGAACAAAAGGATTAATTCAAGTTTTATATGCATGTATGGGCAAAGTTATTGTAGAAACATTTAAAAACATCGATGACGCGGGCGGCAAGAATGTAACATCAAAACGTCGTCTTAATTCAGCCGGTCAAACAAAATAAGAATCGCTCGATGTGAACTGTTAAATCACAGTGTTTGATGAATTAATTGATTCGCGAAGGGGAAACGAGGGCAGAAATCCATTATCGTTGTTGTTCGCTGACATCTCGAATCTCAACCTGGCTCGTTGGACTGTAAGCGATCCGTCAACAGTCCACGACGCGCTGGAATAATTTCGGCCTTTCTTTTCCGAAGATATTATTATTGTGTTCAAGATTAAACGTAACGATTCCTTACACTGAGAATAATATGAACTTTACACTCTTTTTAAATGTTTATTTATATAGTGACATCATGTGCAATAACGTGTGAAAACTATTAAAGTTGTCAAGCTTTAAACTAATTTTTCTATGAGTATCATTTTTTTAAATTTATTGACATTCATATGTGTAACACATGAATGTCAATAAATTACACGAGTATGAATAAACGTGTCGCGTTCGATTCCTACTGAGTCCAACATGTTGGACTTCGCCTGGAAAATATGAATATTTAATGATTATTAAAAAGAGAAGCTGTGAAGTGGTAATTTTAATTCACTGCAGTTGTAAGTCAAAATAGATCGATAACGCATCTTGCTTAGATGTTTTATGACTGGGGCTGGCAAAAGTGTCTAAACACACAAGCATTACCCATCTTGCAAAGAGTTCTGAGCTGGAATCTCAGAGAAATACGAAAGATTTTCTACCGAGGAGGCAGAAGTCTTATTATTTGATTTCAGAAAATATTCAGATCAAATCAAATCATTTATTACACAGAGATAAACACAAAAGATATAAAAAGACCACAAAATGTATGCGGAGGAACAACAGTCCACTTTTATTGTATCTATTCAATAACATTCATTTTACATAAGAAGGCAAAATGCTATGATTTTTGCTATCAGTTTGTAAAGATAATTTAGAAAAGACTACGCTTTAAGAGGTGCCTAAGTAAAGTACAATCTTCGACAGTCCCTTATGCGTTGAAAGGCCAAAATATAACAAAATTTCGATACAAAAAAGGGATTCAACGGTGACATTATCTATATTAGCCTTTATCGAAATAAAAATAAATACGCACAAATTTATCGCGATCCGAAAGCGAGATACAGTTTTTACTTACATTTTATGTCCATATTCAAGTCCTTTTAAGTATACGCTAAATTTGTTCAAGGATCAATTTAACCTGTCAAAGACGCATTTATAAATTGTCCACTTTTAATCTGGCCAGCCATCTTGAGCGAGCGCATGAGTGATATATCAAAGTCCAAAAATTTGGGTTGCAATCTCAATTTTATCTGATTATTGCCCTTTTCGGATTAATTAAGTAATTTTTTTATGACGAGGAGGATATCTTCGATAGATGGAAGGTGAAACGGCCCAGCCATGTAACCTCTGGGCACGATGCGATGTCGACCTATATTGGCTTTGGACATTCGACACGCGATCAAACTGCTTCTTTACATCGGTGGGCGGTGGTTCGTGAACCGGACGGTATTTTCAACACACCTACCATCAATTTAATACCAAGATTTTTAATACGAAGTCTGTCATATTTTATAAGAATTATAGTATATTTTTGAGAAAGCCGATGGGAATCGAACCCGAACCGAACGAGCCTTTGATTATTCGCCATACATTACAGCAGTTGGATGAGTCCAAAAATTGCAGCTATGCGTTTTCGCTTAGTATTGTCGATTGTATCGCGCTTGTTATTGATCGTGATTTATTATTTAATTTATCTTTATGACGTATCGGTAGTCGGCACATCGGATGTCAGGGTAAAAGGATTCTACCGTATTTGGCGACAACAATCTACATGGGTAATAAATGTAAAATACGACAAATTAAGCACGTAAATAAACGCTTATTACGGTGTCACACCGGGGTCTTTAAGGCTGCTAATTATTTTAAATAGCTTAAATTGAGTTTACAGTACATATCAATTGCTACAGTTTTATATTTGACATATATAAGAGGTCAGTTGCTAAATAATTTTTAAATTTAAATCAAAAAATAATTTTCTCGCTATGATAACAGTATATTAAAAATTGAAAAAAAAATACGACTTGGGCAGGACCTGAATTTTTAAAAATCGATTATTAATTTATATAGTGCCATCATATGCAATAACATGGGAAAACTATTAATGTTTTGAACAGTATATCAAATAAATAAGTAATTTTTAATAGTTTAGTTTAGTGTTTAAAGCCGTTGTAAGGTTTTTTATGTGTTGTCAACCTTACGATATAATGAATTATTTAGTATGTTAAGAGAAAGATATATCACTAAGTCACTTATTATAAATTACGGCCCATAAGTTAACTTATAACCCATAAGTTACTAATATTTCGCGTTTCAAACCGTTACTCGAATAAAACACAAATATCATACTTTTGAATGATTCCCTTGTAATTCATTTTCCAATTTTCCCCCTACTGGGAAATTCTTCTATCAACAATTTGTTATACAAAGATACTCAAAACGCCTACACATAGTCAATGCATGTTTTCCCGCTTATCTGCTTATTTATAGCCACAACAGATAATCATTTGTTATAATTTGTTGCCACAAAATGTTAAAAAGGATTTAAGTTGAGCGCGTATCGACTTATAATCCGATCCTAATCAATGGCTCCCATAAATTATGACCAATATGTTAATCCCCTCTACCTGTCTAGTTTTAGAGATATCTGTCAATACACAGACCAATAAAGAAACTTCTAATATTCTAACTAGAAACAACTGAAAAAGGCCTCTTCCTCTTCCTACCTACTAAAACACTTCGCCTTCGAAATTAAGCACTTGAATCACAAAGTTGTTTTTTATGATAAAGGAGGACAGACAAACAGGCGATGAAATATCCGAACCATATAAATAACTTTTGTACAAGATGCGCTGTCGATCTGTCTTGGCTGTGAATATTCGGAAATCCACAGACTAAAACCGAAACGCGATTTCGAGGCATTTTCATCTATGGATGGGGGTTAGCGACTTTGACATTAGAGACATCTGTATTTTTGCATCCGGAATGTTGCCCTGTAAAAAATAATTTGTAAATAAGTAATTTAATATATTCGCGTTTTAAACCCGTTTTTTTATTTATACGTTACCGAGGTCAGTGTTTAAACCGCGGTGTCCTTCATAGTAAGTCTAATTTGTGTAATACTTTTTTCTTGCAATATTGACGATTATCATAATACCTACGTAATATAGCTACATATTAATTTCGCTTTGGATAATGTATTTTTTGTAACAAAATAGTCGTATTCAATAATTATCAATTAATAATATAAATCTGTACTTAATAAGGTATCTAAGCTGCGCAAAGGTCAGTGCAACAAAAAATCATAAACCAGATATCAATAAATTATTTGTTTTTTATTAGTTTGACCTGTTGCTTGATTTTTTTGATTGCTTTTTTGTGTATCTATAGTGCTAGTTTAAATTTAGATTGTGTAATATCACCTTTGGTAATCATCGTTTTGAAGACTTCATACTTAACATTTTGGACTCTTAAAATAAGAACAATTTTATTGAATGAAATTATAATGATTGCAAATGATTTTTTGCCAATAAGTATTTCGACTCAAAGTTGATTACCATAAAAATGGTTATTGTGAGTTAATCTCCCCGTGACCGCCGGGCCGAAGTTAAAAATTATTTTCAAACAAGTTTTAACTACAATACATCGCGTTTTAAACCGTTAGTGTTTCATTTAAATGTGTACTACTCGCTTAAACTACAGACAGTATTTAAGACAATAAGAATTGTTCAATTCGGACGAGTAGATCCTTATATTATCGCGTTCAAATAAACGAACCAACACGCACTTATTTCAAACTCTTCAGCTTTATATTATTTAGCTTAGATCTTTTAATATGTACAGCAAGGGTCACCAAATCGAACGCTATTAAAATTTTAAATTCAGAATATTAGCCTATCGCCTAAGCGCTGTAAATCGTATACAGCGATATCGCAATTTTTATCATTAAATAGAATTTTATTACAAAACCCACCGGCCACTACGTAACGCACGGATCTAAAAAGCGTAGAATAAACTAGATTAACAACATAAACTAGATCTCTTACATATGTAACTAGAGCTATTTAAAGTATGATCTATTTAAATAATTCGACGAATGAGTCACAAACACACAAGATGGTATGACTGAAATGACGTATTATTTCCGTACATGGAGGAATACTTGGGCCGGTAATTGAAGGTAATTATAGTTAGGAATTCAAATACAGATCCAGTTTCAACGCGTTTACAGGGAAATTAGATTATGTCATTTAAATAAAACATTTTCAACGGTTTAAAACGTTAACTTATTATTATGACTGCTTCAAAATATCCGCAACCTAATATAAGTCAAATCATGAGCTTTTTTACTTCAATTTCCACTCCCACCGTAAAGTTTTGACAAGATTGTTTTAATTAAAATCTATTTAAATTGAAAGAACTAAAAATACAGGATACATTTTATATAAACTAAGTATAGTATGTAATAAAATGCCATTATATGCAATAACATGAAAAATATTATCCACTATATTAATATACATTATATTGTACATTTTCAAACATTATATTATGTTTATATACAAGACACTATACAACCTTAGTATATCATCTGCTCTGTCCAACCGTAGTTATTCTTATAATTTTCCTCGAAGCTCGAAACCGGGATCTTCTGCGCTTACGCATTGCTAGGCATTGACGCCGACGCGTGAGCACGTAGTAATAAAAAGCAATTACTATATTCACGCACTAAATAAACAAACAAGCAAATTAATCGGTAATTGCAAATTGCTTTTTAAAGAGCTTTTGAAAACTTAATTTTCATAAGTGCCCATGTCATCCGAACATAATAATAGTGTTGCAATTAAACCAATTTCATTTCAGGCCAGTTAAAATTCCGACGAAATTGTCGACTTTTCATAAGGCAATATTCGACGAATCTTATTTATTGTAGAATTTTTAAATTGAACTCAGTATTATGCGATCGCAATCTGTAATTGAACGGTAATATAGACATCAATTTTTCTCTTAAATTCCTTTTGGATTTTTTGAGGGAGGACTTTATTTAAACAACAAACTTTTTATAGGCTTCTCTTACGAGGAGCATTTCTATAATAAACTTCTCGACTTAATTACTTAATATAGATGCTCTCTAAAATAAAATAAATTTTTGGCTAACGAGTCTGTTTCTATTTCAAATGTTTCAGAAACATGATGGACGTCTAGAAATCTGAATCCAGGTTTAATTCCGTTTTGATTTTAGTCTGTGGATTTCCGTATATCCAAAGCCATAATTGGTCCATAGTGCATATTGTTAAGATGTTATGTCAGGCATTTCACCTTCTATCAAGTAAATTCCATACTTGTCTGTCCTCTTCTCTCGTAAAGAATATCAATATACAGAAATAAACCTTTTATTTCACGCAAGGCAAAACGTAGTCTTTTAAAAATTGTTTAAGGTTGAAAATTTTTGGGAAATGTTTCAAATTTTGGGAACAATGATGTCATTTTCACCTAAAGCGTTAAATATATATATATATAATAAGCCATCAATATTGAAATATTGTCAACAAATTTACATCAATTACGAGATTCATTTTGTTTTTTTGCTAGAGTCAATAAGGAACAAGTTTTTGTCCGAATATTATTAGAACTAATAAAATAGGCCCTTTTAGAAGTAATTTGCGATGACATTTTATCTCATCAATCATGTAAAATAATAAAGTTGATATTAAGGAATTTGTTTACAATATGTTTACTCAAATAGACTGAGAGAGAAATACGTTTAGTTTCTCATGAAATCTCTTAGTGGGTTTGATTTCTAGTAAGTTTATTAATATCTTGTCTATAAATACAGTTGATACAGATTCTTCTAAAAGTTAACAATATTATTATTAATATGCTAACGAAAATAATTACGAATGTAGCTACAATATACAAGAAAAAAGTATGTTTGATACCTTGTGCAAACACATTTATGTGTCCATTTTACTGATTCACATTGGTCGGGTTCTGTGCATCCATTGAGCTAGGGCGGCAGTATTACAAAATGCCTTGTTGTGGTATATATGTATATGGCATACCGGTTACGTCTTCTTGAATCCCAAATTCCCCGCAATTACTTAGAGATAGGATGTAAAGGGCGTGGTTCGTGCGAACTTTCACTGTAATTTCGTACTGTCAGTACATGTGTGCGCGATTTAATTTCCATAAAAGGGATTTTGAATAACATCAGGTTAACAACAGAATGTGCTGCTCAAAAATTACTTCGCTAATTTATAAGAATTTTCAGTGTAAGGAGCCTGTCTTAGTTGAAAATTAGATTTACAAATATACTTTCCTAAGACAGAGGAGAACAGACAGTTGGTCGGTTGATTACTGATACACTGCTAGGTTTGGACTAACGAGCCCTACTAGTTCGCTATGTATTAAAATTATTAAAATATGACCAAGGTTTTGAAAGCTTTGCAACAGCCGTGGAACTGAAGATGGAAGGTGTATCTGATGTCGAAGTCAAATAGGAATAGCTAGCGCCATCTGTTTAGTCGTAGTAGATGTTTGAAGAAATTTCTAGAACTGACTCATGATGTCCACTCGTTTGCCGGTATTTCGTTTCTAGGACCTGATATACTTTTAACCCCATAGGTAAATATTAACTAATATATTACGCGTTTTAAACAGTCAAAAGGCATTTATTTAAATGTGCTCTACTCGCGTAAACAACAATACTTCACTGCTACACATTTCACGGTCACGTAAGTCTTCACGGGCGGGCACTTATCTCTATTCACTAGGCGATATGATAATATGCCAAAAACAAAACACCAACACAAAAGTGGACCGTACAAATCGCTAAGGTCAACGCCCATGAACGATTTTATGCACCAGTTTAGAGAAATATCCTCGAAAGACTGTATTCACAGACGATACAGTCCAATTTATAATATACTGTGTACGTTTCCTATATCTTTGGATATGGTAATAATGCGTTGTGGTGTTTTTAACAAGTGCAATTATTCGAAAACTTTTATATTTTCCACATGTCATCGCACACGATGACATTATTGAGCTACGGCACAAGTCCCACCGGAGTCGTAATTTTTCGAAAATCTGAATAGTTTTTAATGTATAATATATTTAAGTTAATGGGCAATTGGCAAAGAAAACGTTTCTTTTTTTTCAAATACTTTACAATAATATCTATGGTATTCAACTCAACCATGTCTTTTACCTTTCATTGATTAACTATTATTAAAGTTCTTTAGCAGATTATTATTTTCAAATTTTAAATTCGCGTGAGGACACAACGTTTGATCGAAAATTCGTAAGATGGAGGCAGAGTAGGTAATATAATTGTCACTATAGTGCAATAAATTAATGTTGTATTTTTACGACATTGTTATTGTATGACACGGTAGCCCAATTAAATTAGCAGCATGGAACGCTGTGGACGCCTGTTCGAGTCAAGTCCGTGTCGCTTTTTTTATTATTTTTTTTAATTTGAATATTTTTGTAATCAACCACGCACTCACCTCTACAGTAAAAATTGGTGATCGGTTAAATGAATGGTTAGGGAACCCCAAAATATCAAAAATGCATATTAATATTCAAGTTTTGAGTTTGCCGGTAGTACCACAGTGCAACCCGTATTTTTAGTATAACGACCACTCACGACTAAAATTTAAAAGCAATTTAAAGTGTATTATAACACAGCAATAATTTATGCGCATTATAACTAAAAATGCACCGGGATGAGCAAATTGTTTCAGTATTCAATCATCTTTAATTGTTGCTTTAAATCGAGTTCAACTTCGGGCAAAATTAAAAAGCCTCTGACATTCGGAGGAAAGTTCATTAATCAAATCGCGCCTGGGGGAGCCCAACCTGTTTGCGAGGGCACGTAATTATTTGTCGAAAAAATAAGTAAATATATAGCCACTGAAAATCAGAGCACATTTCGATTTATGTATTGTCAATAAATTGTGTAAGGCTTTCGCGGTTATTTTTTGACCCTACTTAGATTTCTATTAGACCGTCTGAATGAAAAGTAGATAAAGAATGGCCGTTTCTTGACTAAGCAAAAACCGAGCCTACTTATGACGTCATCAACTCATGAAACCTCGAGAACTATTCTCAATTCGAAGGCCCATTTCTTTTAAAATCACATAGTTAAGTATTTTCAATGTTAAATTACTCTATTTAATTATTATTACAATTAATTTCAACAGATACAGTTAACGTTAAATATATTTTTCGAGCAAATAAAATAACCACGTGTGAAATGTAACCGATGTTGTAAGGGCGTTTGTACCGTTAGTAATTTCATATTATTTTTAAGCTTTGTTAGTAATTCTTGTAGTAGAAACCAAAACACTGTGAAATTACAGTACAATTATACAATTATATCCTAGAACTAATAGTTCAACCAAGTATTATGTATTCATATACAAATGTTTATTGGCTGCTTCTATAAAATAAACAATATAAAAATGAATGTGTTCCTTTCGTAAGACGTGCATTTTATTTGCAATAAACTGACCTTAAAATTGTCGAGTCATCCGCCAATTATTATTAATTACCAGAGCTGTCAATTACAGATTAAATTTAACCAAGCATTAGATGGTAATTTTTGCTTCAGGCCTTCCCTGACCTTTTGTGGAAATGAGGATTTCTATTTCGTTTGAAACCATTGTCACTATGTCAGCGCTGGTAAATTAATCTTATTGGAACGCAATGAGGTATTTAATTAACTCGTGTTGGGGGCTATTCTTACACCCATCAAATTAAATGTATTTCTAAGTTCGACCATATTCATTGGTATAAAAGAAACGCTGGCTATTTGTCGTTAGGTTATCTTTTGTTGACATTTTTTCTTTTATACAATATATTTTTTTATTCAATATTACAATAGAGAATAGAGCAGTTCTTCATTCCCCATGTGACTCATAACTAACTGGTAGTTTTCCTGTACTATTAAAATAATTCTCATTGTTAATATTTTACAGTGTTTGGCAAAGTCTTGTTTCTTATATGGGGATTACAAGACCGTCACACATCTATGTCCGATTCGGTTTTATTTTAACGGACTTTTGTGCGCTAAGTCGTTCACCAGTACTCGGTTCTGATAATTTCATGTTACGGACAGATAAATATAAATAAGAGTTACAAATAACAGTGTCATAATGCGAGCTCTAAGTACATACATATGTAAACCTAGTTTGCCTAGCGGTGATAACGTAAACGGGCGTTTACAACTAAACAACAGTAAATTTGGACGGATTTAACTGAGGAACTGTTGGATAAACTAGAACGTCTACAAAACTTCTGTATCAGATTCGTATTAGGTTTAAGAAAATTTGATCATGTATCCGCGTTCCGTAAAAAGCTAGAATGGTTGCCCATTCGCTTTCGGCGAGATGCGCATATCCTTAATCTTCTTTATTCTATCCTTTTTTCCCCCAATTCTCCTTCCTATCTAAAATCTATAAATTCATGGGTCCGTACGGTAGCTACGACTTGCGATCATCTGACCGGCTTATACTTGAAGTTCCTTTCCACAGCTCCAACTTTCTTCTAACAAATTACCGCGATCAGGTTATGGAATACCTTAGCTGTGTCCATTCGTATGGCACCTTTAAAAAGGTCCTCTACAAGAACTTTATCTCACTTAATTACCCATCTGAGTAAGTAGTGTAAGTTTTATTTTGATATGTTTAAGATTATATTTGTAAATTTTGTTTCGCCCACCTTGCACATCTCGTTTTCCCGTAAACTTTTTCCTCTTTCATCTTGGGTTGCCTGGAAGAGATCGCTCGTTAGCGATAAGGCTGCCCATTGCACTCCATATGTTTAGTATATAAGTTTATATTTTTGTTCATTTTTTTGTGCAATAAAGTGTAAATTAATAAATAAATTATTTAATATTTTTAAATGTTAATAAGTTTCATAATAGATAACCTCTTAAGGATCATGTAGAATTAAATGCAACAGAAAAGTAAAGATTTTAAAGAGTAAGTAAAGTAGGTACAAACGTACTAATTGTATTTGAATTTTGTTTCTTTATTTTAATTTCTAGACTATACGTGTCTTCCACTAAAGTATTTTTACAATCGTTTTCTTCTAAGAGATCTCTTTTATTTGCATTTTAACTGGAGTTTCTCTAAATATTCAACACACTTATAACCGCTCGTCTGGGCGGTACAAAGCTTGCCGCGCGCGCTGTGTGAAAAGCCAACACGGCCTTTTACCAAATGTAAAAGAGCAAATTTGCCGACACGCAATTTGAACTCAAACATACTTGAGTCAGTTTCACTTGTTCATTATGTTAACTTAGATATATTCAGTTTAAAATGTATTTAGGAGTTTTGGATGAAAATTCGAGGATCTAAGAAAATTAATAACCAGATTTTTTGTACCCCTTCAATTGTGTACTTGAAAAAAGCTTGAATGGCAGACGAAGTTAGCCTATTTTCTGACTGTAATACGACGTGGTTATACTATAATACGATAAATCTCTGCAAATTCATTTCCAATTTTGCATTTTATTATTTCAACGAAGTTATTCTTTTACCTAAAAAAGTTATAGTATAGAAACATTTTGAGTAAAAACTATCTACAAACTAAGTCTGTCGTACAAAGTAAAAGTTTAATTACCTTTTTAATTTCCTATTCTTAGAAAGTCGTAATAGATTTCGAATCAGAACAAAATAAATAATCGTGTGATATATCGGTGTGCCTAAAGCGAAAGAGAAATTAATCGAATCGCGTATATTAATCGATAAACAAAGGCATCGATGTAACGGTAACGCTTTCAAGCATTTAACACTGTCTCGGAGATATTAAAATCGATTTTTTAATCGATCTCTCATGTAATTGTCTGAATTTGGATTCGGAGGTGTCGATGTAACAAGATATGGGTCCGTTACTTGCATAATGCAGGTGGTCGAAATATTTTAGCGTAAGAGCTAGTCTTACATTTTAACATATTAATTATTAAAGGTTATATACCTATGTTTTATTATTTTTATGTGATTTAACAAGATTTCGATTCTTAGTTAGGTTAGGCGAGGTGCTAATAAAAAAATATATTTCTACAAAAATTTAAGAAAACAAAGAAGAGAAAGTATACAGCCACGTCCAGTATAAAACCTTAATAACGTTTCGATTTTATTCATAATATCCATCTAAATCACATTCAATAAAGTCAAGTATTATAATTGTAATCAATAATGCAATGATAAAAACCAAGAATATGTTTTATTAACAATTCTTACATTCCGACTCTTAGAGTACATGAATCAAAACTTTATTTCGATCTTTGTGAAGGATTTCTCATTTTATTCCTTCAATGCTCTGGCTGGATCATTTTAGTTGATGAAATTGCACTTTTCGATTCTAATTGCGGTCCTGATCTGTATCGGTGTTGAATTAATTTTTATTCATGAATCATGTCTTAGCATTACAATATTAATACTGAAAGGTGTATATCAGCAAATAAGAAGAGAAGGCTTTTATTTGCTTATGCACTTTTACTATACAATATTAAAACCCCAAATACAATTGCTTCTATATTCTTTATTAAGTCATTAAAAAAATAGGTTTGCAAAAAAGCCATTAAACATTTAATAAAATAATATACTCAATAAATTAACGAGAGCCACCTTCCGGTGTGACAATCAATTATAATTCTTTAAAAACGGCTTATGTATTTTTTTTATAAGATAGCAACAATACAATTGTGACTTTAATTAAAAGGGATACAATTCTGGAAGATTCTTATTAGATAATTGCCTCATATAAGAGTCGCTCTTTCCAAATATTAGATATACGATCACTGGTTTTTACTATGCTTTGAGTTAGTCATTAAATAATCAAGACAAAGCGTTAAATATTTATACATGCCAGAAGTAATGTATATATTAACAATAAAACAATGATTAAGTATATAATGTAATTGGATTAAAAATATGTGCCACTTAAACATTTTATCAAGTTAAATCTCAAAAAAATGTTTAACTGGAATATATTTTGAAGATTTTCTTGCAACTTACAAAGTAATATTTATTTTTTAGACATATGCAGCGCATTCGATTAACAACACTTGACAGTAGAGAAGCAAAAATATTTCAAAAGTACAGTACACTCACGCGCAGGTACACATCAATAACACAGAGATTTAATCCGAATTCGGCCCTCGAGAGGTCATTTCTCCAAGACACAATTATTGGTCATTTATCACGAGCACGAAGCGTTTTTCATCGCTGATTGAATTAACGGGTTGAAAGTGCCTTCTTTACGAGTTACGAGAGACATATTATGTGCAGCGTGACGTCACAAGGTGGTGGACCGTTGCTCTATTTGAGATGTATTCATCCAAATACTAAATTATGTAAAATATAATATTGATATAATATGAAGGTAGATAAACAAAATAATCGTCAAAGAGGTAAAAATAAAATTACTAAGAATGGACTGTCCAGTCTTGTATTTAAATAAGTAAAATACTTTTTAGTTTTGTGTAAAAGAATGTCAAATTTTCTTTTTGAATGATAAAAAGAAGGACAGACAAGCATGAGGGTATCAAAGCAAGAAGTGTTGTCGACCTATGTATTATTTATCCACAGTATGAAACCGAAACGCGATTTAACTACACGGCTTTTTCATCTGTAGGTGGTGTGTGGGATTTCGATATTTCTACCACTCATTTAATATCCAGATTTTCAGATAATTTATAAAAATGTTGGACCCGGTGAGGAGTAAACCCACAAACCGTTGATTAATAGCCATGCATTACACCAACGAGCCCGTCAACATTGTACGTCACATTATATAGTTGAATTAAATTGTATCTAACTATAAGCGAAAACGCAAACACAAATAATTACTTTTAATAGTATTTCTATCTATAAGAATGGCTTGTGCAATTTAAGGTGGATTATTATTATTTTTATTTGTCTCATTTAGCGGCAATTCTTATTGTAAAAATGAAACGCTGGAATTCACAATTAAAGCAATTAGAAACAGGATTCACATCTCAAATAGAATTGCGCATCTTCATGTCACAACCGCGAAAGGTCACAGGAAAGTTTATATTAATTAACATATTTACATACAAAAACGGTAACTGAGCGAACGCTACCAGTTTTAATGGTCGTTTAAGTTCATAGCTATAAAATAAGAAAATAACGAACTATTGATTCACAGTACATGCACTGTCAGTTGGGAAACTCTACTTTCTATTACGACTTTGATCTTATTGGAACAAGTTTATTCACTATAATAGAGATATTCTGTTTTATGTTTGTTTAATCATATAAGTTCTTACTTTAGAAAGATTAGTTCTTGTCATTTCTCCACAAACAAAAATTACATATACAAATATTATCCTACTGTATTAAATACACTGTGGACACCGAAATAGGCGTGAGAACTAAGTATGAAGACGATTCCATATGAAAATTATTAGGAGTACATACATCGTTAGATCGGCGATCTTATATGAAGCGGTCAGAAAGAACGAAGTTGGCACATTACGCTATTCGCGTCAATAATCATAGTTATTTATGAGCTGGTTCGTTCTCAATAATCCAAACGCGAAGCTCACCCTGCCCGAGTCTTCATTTGAATGCGAATTATTCGATGATGGCAGAACCACCCACGAGACAGGTTGGTGTAAGTTAAGAAGGAATTTTCGAATTCTGTTAAAGAAAATCTACTACTATTTATTGAGAGCATTTTCAGTTTGAAAGTGTTATTTATATAGTGTCCTACATTAAGGAAGCGAGATTACTGATTATTAAGATAGACACACTTCTATTTTAAAATTAAAAAGGGTTTTATTTAGAGACAAGCTTTGAAGAACTTCTGCCTCTTTAACTACGTCGTTTCTTTATCATTTTAAAAGGTGTTTAATCATTAAGCTGTCGATGTAGTCGTAGTAACTAACGACTGTAGTCAATAAGTAATTAAATATTTTTGTATAATTTTGAAAGTAATGACAGTGGGTGCTGCTTCTATTTAATTTGTGTTTTTATTTGATTTCCAAGTCAAAATCGGTAAGATGCGCTATCGTCCTATATATCCGGAGTACTACAAGTGCACCCCGTACTTGTCTGTCCTCCTATATCATAAAAAAATAACACTTTATTTATTGGCTACATTTTAAACTAGAACTAGAAATGCTTATAGACACGTTCGTCAAGTAGGCAGAAACGTTTGTTAAGCCATGAAAATTTTATTAGAGAGAAAATTACCAATTTACGAAAATGTATGCCAATATCTCGTCACTTAAGTCCTAACCCACACGACCTAACACAAGCGTTTTATTTGCACACCTATTTCTAGTACGGTCTTAGTGTCAACTCCTTACTAATATTGTGTCAGCAATTTGCATAATATTTGAGTAAAGCTTAAACGATATTTTTCTCAACAGCTTGCGTTCATTGAATATAAAGTGTCGTTTCTTATAAGGCCGTATTCACTTTAAATCGTCTAAGGGTCTTTATTTATTATTATATATTGTACGGTTACTATTTACATAATAAACTATATATATATTCAAAGTAAACTTTTGACTACAGATTTCACAATATATTATGGACCATTTTACTATGTGTGGTATTTGGGAAATATATTTTAGCCATTTTAAACAGAGTTCGCCACACTTCTGTACGCCTGAGCAAAACAATTGGGTTTTCTGAAATTCGAAAAACTTTCGCGTTGTAGACATTAACAAACCTCAAATTGACGAAACACAAATTTTAAAAGTAGACAATCTTTTTATAGAAAACTTTACTATACTAGTACTTTTAATAACGTATATGATGACCTGTCACGACGGAAATGTCCATTTTGGGCCACAATTCTCTGGTATATTGACAATATACCAGAAAATACTTTGCTTAACTAAACTCCGCGCTATAAATTTTTTATTTATAAGCAAACTTATCGAACGTGTATATCTTGAAAATTTTGATAAAAATTTAATAGTCATAGAGCCTATGTACAGAATGATATATCGATCAATCATCGAGTTAGACGATAATCGATTTGTCGTTACTAAATGAATCTAAATAAACGCAAGTGTTTTTTGTCGAAACGAAAGTGAGATTTAAATCATTAAACTAACGTTTGGTTAAGCTTCTGCGCTTGATAGCGAAAGTGCTGAGTCATTGTTTTTCTGAGGTCAGCGGGTTTGTTGAACCTGATTAGCGATGAAGAGATAGAATTATCGGGTGAGAGGTACGTCGTTATCGGCTTTTACTTGCAATGTGCACAGCATTATATGGAAAATACGGTTTAAAACGCTTGAATTGAACGTATTTTCAAATTTTTGAAAAAAAAGGCGATGAGGTGAGATTTTTCTATGATGGAGGACAGACAAGCACTCCCTTGATGGAAGGTGAAATATATATAATATTTATGCGAGCGCTGTCGATGCGATGACCTATTTTGGCTTTGTCGGCACCAGAAATACACAATTTGTGATAATTTTCAATTCTCCAGCTATCACTGTTTTTGAGATATAGATCTTGGCCATAGAAAGACAGAGTAAGTATTGGTATTTCCTCTTTACGCACTGAGTACGGAATCCTAAAACGCGCTCCATCACTCGACAATGTTAAACGCTGTCAAATTTTACTGTCTCCCAGATTTATTTTACGAGCGACGTACACGACGAACTAATTGTGTTTATTTAAACGTTTTGTCGAATAGCTCCAATTCCGATTAGAAGAAGAACCTGCTGACATCATGCGTATAAATTTGTTTTAGTGCTTCAACGGCCGCGCGTTACACCGTTATGTAACAAAAAATATGATGGACAAGTTTATTAAGGTTTGTTATTTCATAATTTTGTAATAAGTAATAATCATTTAACTAAAACACGTTAAACGTTAACGTTTATTTGTATGTGACGTACTGGGAACTAACCAACGAGTATTACATATTGTCTGTAGTTTACACAGAGAAATAAAAAATTAACGGTTTAAAACGGAAAATATACTATTCCATCACCACAGCTAATTCAAAGCATCCAAAACATCGGGCCGTAGTTAAAGTAGATTAAAGATACATTTGCTAACATGTTTCGCGTTTTCAAACATTAAAAGTATTTTCTTTATTCGTGTAAATTACAGACAATGCATATAAGTATATGTAAATTGCATCGTGGTTGCTTTTTTTACACGCAGATTATGTATAAATGAAATAGATTCTCATGTGTTTGGAACCTTTTTAAACGATTACATAAGAAAAATATTAAGAAATGTGTTACGTTCGCTTGTTAATTGAAAAAAAAATACGGTGTAACACAAGACTAGAATTGTAACGAGGTTTCTAACATGAAGTCTAATCCGTTGCATATAAATATTATTTCGGGTCACAACTCGGTGGTCCCATTCTTTCGTGTCCATATATTTTTATTGTCTCGCTTTATAGGCCGACTTATTAATTATATACAAGTGAGAAACGCACTTTAAATTATAAATGTTCTAATAGATTTATTGCTATTACTATTCTACTTCTAAACGCATTTGATTAACATTTGACACGATGGTCTAATGGTAGTAATGTATGGATAATAATCAAAGGGTTGTGGGTTTGATTCCAGACGGGTCCATCATCTTTTAGCATTAGGAAATTCACAGAGTTACACCTGTGTGGCTTGCATCTGTGTATAGCGCTTCGTGACTTGGAACGGAATTTCAATAGTCCTATCGTCCATGTAATATCCAGATTTCCAGACAAAGTTCAACGTTTTAAAGAAAAAGTATAAATTTATTAGAAAAATGTGCGACCCGGTGTAGATCAAACCCACGTTTCAAACCACCACCAGTTGATTATTAGCTGTACAGCTGAAACGATAATGAAAATAATTTTCCCCGTTTTTTTCTCATTTTCTACCGTTGCAGTGCTTCTATTGGTCTAAAGCCTTTCTAGGATTTTTCCAATTCGAACTATTATTTTCTAGATTAGTGTTTTCAAACGAACAAACTCTTCAACTTTATAATATTGGTATAGATTGAATTTTACTTTTCCCACTATAATTATAACCTTCTAACCTCAAATCACCTAATATCCGAAACGTATTAGAGAACCGCAAAACCTGATAAAAAGCGGACTAAGACGGCTTGTCCCAAATTTAATCAGAACCGAAGCGTGTCCAATTGTATCATTTATCAAATTCTATATACCACACACGAAACTGCACAGTTACACATGACTTCTATCGCTCTAGACATAAGGGTCACATTCCAGTACGTTGTTATCAGGGGAAATTTCGCCGAATCATCGTTACGTCATAATGCGTCTTATGCTAATGTAATAAGGTAGGTTTTCTTATGAAATTTCTCGAGGATTGTTTACGCCAATGTCACTTATGGACAGATGCTGCATAAATACGTATTAATGATTCTCTCTCAAGTGAGAAGTTGTGGTTGTTAGGAAAAATTGGTTGGCGTCATTAATCATGCTTTGCTTGTATTGTGTTCGAATCCCGGGAGCTGTGAAATGGATCAATGGAATTGTTCGAAAGATTTGGCTTAATTCAATAGCTTGTGAAGCAAGATGTGAAATTACACACTAAACTAAGTGAGTATAAGGTATAAGGTTTTTCAGCACCGACTACTTCGGTTCAAAGCTTAAACGCGTTGCGTTTGGTGGTTTTAACTTAAGAGGGTTTTGAACTCATGATGAGTTCAAAACCCGGGGAAGCCAAAAAAAAAGTTTAACGTCTTCCAAATATTAAATAATTTGTTTTTTCTCATACTCGACTTCTTTATCGACACTAAAGTATGTGGCATTTATATTACGTATAAATTATTAATTAAAGCAGATTGAATTTCTCCTCAAGATGAAGATGTCTAGAAAACAGATAGCTACGTAATTAAAAAGCAAATATCCGGCATTAACTCTTCTGGATCAATTAGAATTATGTTCCAATATTCATTAGTATACGAATCTATATTATTGTTAAGAGTAGCTTGTTGCGTGATGTTATCGGCGTTTTAAGCAAATGCTCTTTCGAAATTATGCTAATAGGCGCGTAAGATGAGAATGTTCTAGTTTTGTGCCCTTTGAGACAAATTATAAGCCTGCGTCTGTGTATTATTTGGTTGCAAAAGAAACGCATAGTCGGAAAATAAAACGATTTCCAATCTTAAATTAAAGATTTAGAGCTAAACGCTGTAGGTCTGTTGTATACAGAATGAGGCGCTATTTCCTTTTAGATCTCTAAATAGAACCAATTTAACGGTTTAACATTGATATTTGTTACCTTATTTTTGACTACAAACTAATGTTTTGGCTGCTGTAAAGTGGTCAAGAAAGTCGATGGGCCTTGGAGTGCGCAATCGCAGCAGCTATAACATTACCGATAGTATATTTTACGTTTTAAACCGAAAAAGCGTTTTATTAAGTAAGTCGTGATAACACTAAGACATACATCCTAAATTTCTATGGTAAGGGAGTAATTTTTCTTTGGATATTTCCAAATACTGAAGTAACAGTTCACTCGATCCAGGATTAAAACCTGGGCTGCGTCATTGAATACACTAATCAGTTCACTTAAGATACTTCAGTTAAGATAGTTTAAAGTCTCTTAACTTCATTTACATTATATTGTGTCATCAATTTTACGACTTCACTAAGAAAACATTCTATGTAACCCAGTTCTCTGTTTTGTACGTCTGAGTATTTCTTTTCAATGAATATGTATAACTGTGCGTAGGTATCAGGTAACGCTTTTAATGAATGAAACCTACGTGATGTAGTAGCGGTCATTGCATTTGCATAACGTTTTGAATTTCTAATTATCGATTCGGGTACAGCTATTGTTATACCGTATTAACACAGTGTGAATTTCTCTCAATTCAATAACTTAACAATTAAAAAGTGAAGTTTTCTCCAAACGAAGCAAAAGCCGAATACAAATATTCTTTATTGTCACAAAACAAAAAAAAAAAATTGATGGAAATTAAGGACAAACGGCGACTTTATAGCTAAATAGCTATCTCTTCCAAGCAACCGTGATAGAAATCAAAATTCAGTAATAAAAAAGGATTGCGTGACAGCAGAAAAAAAAACTAAAAGTAATAATAAACAATAATACAAAATGAGCTTAACCGAAAAATCATTAATTACTATCTTAACTAAGTTACTTAGTTAGGCATAAATAGTGAGACTTGACAAGATTCTTGAAGGAAGCGAGATTCTGGGCTTTTCTTATATTAGAAGTGAAGATGTTCCAAAGTTTTATAGCTCTCACATGAAAGGATGAATTATAGAATCTAGTGGAATGAGAAGGAAAACGTAAAGTCAGGCTGTCCTCTGACTGGAGATTAAGGCCTTTATCGGAGAGGAACTTAAATTTTTCTTTCAGGTAAGTTGGAGTCTTGGGCTCGAAAGTACGTTTGCAGTAATCATTTATCCTGGCATTCGGTATTTATAAGTTTTTATTATATATATAGTATATATATATATATATAGTATATATATATAGTATATATAGTATAATAATATTAATATATTATTGTATATAATAATAGGGATTTTAATCCGAAAATCTTAATTGGAAGTACAAATGATTCAGTACTAATCATTTGTACTTCCAATTAAGATTTTCGGCAACTCAACACATTTATTAAAATTAGATGTAACTTATTTTATACGTATTACTTTCACTATTATTAATTGTCAATTATGTTACAATTTGCTAATAATATTTTTTTACTACTTTGCCTTAAAACGAGAAAAGCTATTGAATTTATGAAGTTTTATTGTTTATTTTTGTTTTGAATAAATTAATTTCTATTAAAGTGGCAAAGATTTAGGCTGTTTTTGTTACTTGTTTAAATATTATAAGAACAAATAATTAATGACTATAATGCTATAACAAACCGTAAGAAAAAAACGAAAATAGTAAAGTAAAGAGAAGGTGGTTTATTTCCGTTCGTATAATACCTAAAATTATAAAATTGATTTTTAGTTTTAAACAATTAGCATAATACAGTACTAAAAATTAATTTCCCAAGTAGATGAAAAAAGCTCTACAATGATGACTGACAAAGAGACCACATTTTATATATTTTTTCGCGTTCGTGATTTGCCTCCAACGAGTAATGAATATGTAGACAAGTCAGCGACATTTAGTATTAAATTAGACCTGAATACAGACGTACCACATACCAGTTTTTGTTTACAATCTCACGTGTTAGTGATATCTAAGTAATAAATTACGAAATCTAAATAAAAAGTAGAGTCGCCTTTGAGCTAACCGAAGTATACTCGACGATTGAATTTTATCAATTATAATGAAGTGAGTGACAAAATGATTTACGTTGTGTGAAAATCGTAAAACTAATTGGGATAAACACAACAGTTGGGCAAATCGCTTGTTAGCCAATAAAACTGAGTACTGGGTGATAAAAATTTAATTAAATTTTGGGTCACCTTTGTATCGACGCTTTTACGCTACTCGTACTGTAGCAGCGTAACATAGTGGCGATTTGGATCATTAATAATTGACAAAGGTAATAAAAATAAAAATGTTTTAATACAAAGGAACAAAACAAAAAAGAACAAGAATATTTATTATTTGTTTGCTAAAAAGGGTAAAAAAATTTATTAGTAGTTTACTCGACACCCTACAGAAAAACCTTTAACGGTTTAAAACGTACATTCTTTTAGTCAAATCATTTTTGACTTTAATGCCATCTTTCAAATGCTTGATTTTCGTGACCATGGCTGCGAAATAAAAACGAATGTATTCCGCGTATTACACAGTTAAAAGAATAAATTTTAACTCTAAATTTAGTTGCTCAAGTGACGAGTGCATCTTGTCACTTATATAGCCCAAGCCTACACAAGACTACTATTGACTGCAAGCATTATCTTGCAATTGCACAAAGCAAACAAACAAACAAAACATAATAGCGAATTCAATGAACGGACAAAGACTGTCGTTAAACAGATGCTCGGGTAAAAAGCGTTAAGTGTAACAAAATGGATCAAAAAAATGCATGAATATTTGATCCTAAACCAGAATCATTAGTCAACTTTTTTATTACGTCATCGTGGTGAAATATCAAGCGACTTGCGACTCTATTCCCTAGTGTTAAGGGTGCCTCGCTTCGCGATCGAATCACTTTTGTCACCCGATTTCTACAAACAATTGTCCCGCTTCCTCAGTATCTAGTACATCATTAATCAAGTAGAACACATGCGGATCTTTTATCTGCTCGGATGAAAGTCTATAATTGTGCAGTATAACGAAGATCATTAATAAACTCTAAGATCCCATATTTACCCTAGGATTTTCACCTTCTTATGTGGGAATATACAATTTGTTTGCGTCAACTGTTTTTGTTCAATTGACGCGTAACGCAAAGTAAGTAATGATGGTTAGAGATTATTTTATAAGTCCGAATAATAAATGATATTTGAGCAAATGCGGAAATTATTACCACATATTTGATATCAAGTTACGCCTGTTATGTTCACGTTTGAAGATGATGGAAGATATTAACCGTTAAACGTTGGCTTTATTTTTATTTACAATACAATAAATAAAGATCATACGACTAAGTATTCAGTTTAGAGTTTGGAGACTATTGGAGATTTTCCATCTACTGTACAGAACAGAACGAAGATGAATCTCTTTATTTCTCAGATTTAGACTTTGGCATTAGACACACCCTCCATCTTTAGCCGACTAAAGCGTCAAGCGACCGACGAAAGCATCCAAAAAGTCGGACCATACTTAAATAAATTGTTAATAATTAAGGCCATTTCGCGGTTTGAACCGTTAACTGTGTTTTATTTAAAACGAAGATTTTTTTACTATATCTATAACTGAGCATATTATGTATGTTTTAAGCTGAAACACTAGAAATGTCAATAAATGTTAACTTTCATTCATGAAAATGGTCCGTAGCCACTCGAACGGCAAAGAGGTGATGTTTCCTCTCTACTCATCTACTCACCGTGACTTCACGAAATCATACACAGTTAGAGACTAGTTCATACGTTTCCCATACAAAACGAATTTCAATAAAATTATTCATGGCTTATATATGAACAACGTTTGAATTATTTCCGTACGAGGTTACATTTTAAATTCAATAATCTGTATCAAATCAAATTCGGTTCCGACCGTTTATTGAACGAGCTGGTAGATTAATAACTCTATTGAAGGGTTGTTCTACATCATTGAAGCTATTTACTTTCAAACTCTTCAGTTTTCGTTTTTTTACCTCAAGATTAAAAAATTAAATAGGCTTGGTTAAAAAATATTGACATATAAATAGGTCTTAGATAAATACTGTTTTTACCTAAATGATAAACGAGGCGTATGTAGAATTTCACCGGCTAGCAAGTAGAAATAGTTAATGCGAATAGTCTGAGCATTTAAACAGAAAGTTTTTTACAGTTCAAAACGCGAATATATACCTAACTTGATCACGGCTCCTGCAAAGCGTCCAAAACATTGGGCGGTATTAGAAATAAGTAAAGCTATAGATTACGCGTTTTAAACTGTTAACATGTTTAATTTGCTGTCGTGTTGACATTTAACATCGATGGTCTAGATTACAGACCGGTAGAAAATGTTACATTATAAAAAGCTGTTATTTTGACATTATTAACGTTATTCTTTTTGTCGACTAGAATTATCTCGTTCTATATGTCATCAGACTTTTTGTTCAGGTCAACCCGTACTTCCAGATAATACTTTTTGTGGCCACCATTCCTCCACGCGAGCAGGAAGAATCTAGTTATTAAATAACTTTTCTATATTTTTATCCGTCCCTTTAAGGCTCTAATTACATAGTAACATAATAAAGGAAGTCGCCATATATAATCTAGAATGTAGACTATCATTTTAATACGGCTGCAGAGGAGGTAAGCAAAGCAATTAAAAATTCGATCTGTCGCTATTCGGATGACAACTTTCAACATACAATTTGACATATAAAAATAACAAAAATTATCCCAACTAAACAAATCTCCTCTACGTCAAGATGTCTATATGAAGAGGTTTTATATATATATACAAAGTATTATTAAAACTAGTTGAGTAGAATAGTTGAAAAAATATTATTAATCTTACGACTTTGTTAGGGCGATTTTGATATAGATAAAGAAAACAAGATTTTGATAGTCCCAACAACTTGAAAGCGTTCTGTATAAGACCGCAATTTGGAAACAGAATATAAAATATGTGTACATTTAAAAGGAAAAACTAATTCAAAATATCGTGTCGAAATTTTAGGAAATGCCATACTTATAATTTGAAGCTGTAATGCTAGTATCATCAAAATTCCATAAAACGGAATTTAATTGAAAAACAAAATGACGATAAAATAATAACGTATTAACAATAATTTCAATCGTAACAGCTCGCTATGATCGATTCTATCTTCATAAATTAATCGATTCATCAAAATTAACAGCTATTAATCGATGATTATTTAATGGGAGTATTGATGGGCGAATTCTTATGATTATATCCGCGAGTATAGGAAAGTGTATTAAAGCCCCTACTGCCTTTCCCACGTATCATTATTGTGGAGTATTAGTGCGCTTCGATTTATGTCTTAGTGGTTTATTCCACACTTAACTGTAAGCTGGTCTTTAATGCTTTAAAATATATTTTTACGCTAATAATAAGATTATCTTGTTTAAAACAGTTAAGTAAGTGTTTCGGGTGCCTGTCTTATATACTTTTGAAAGAGACCACCAACAAAAAGGTTTCATCTGTGTTTCTTTAAATTGATTATGTATGGATTTGAATTGGTAACAACTCCTTTAAATAAAATACTTTTACAGTAACAAAGCATCCAAAAATAAATTACTTATATATTTAGCGTTTTAATCTGATAAAAATGTTTTATTTAAATTGAATAAGAATTGTACATACAAAACTTCGCGCGAATGTTCTTGTAAAGATCTTATAGAAAGAAGTTACACATTAGACTGTCCAACGCGAAATTAATATCAGAATACACCCACAAATACTTTCCAGTCCAAAGTGGAAGAGACCAGCTCTGGATCCGATCAGTAATGGTGTTATAATAGCACCGTGATGATCATCTAATGAGTGACCGTGTTTTGGACACCGTCGTTATCGTAATCATACGTTGCTAATGTTGCTTGCTAAGTGTTTTACGATTTTAGATCACGACTCGAAGGACCAATTTTTGTGCATACGTATGAAAGATGTAATGCATTTATAGAATACAGGAAAATGTCCACAAAAATTAATGTTACAATTTCCTCCGCTATGTTTTGTTTTAAAAGCGGCAGTATATATTATGTATTAAAAGAAATGATTATTATTGCTATTATATACCTAGTAAGAGAAGTTGACGAAAGGGTAGGAGAATGACGTGTGGCGCTGTCTAATTTTCGAAATTAGGACTTAGTTATTAGGGCGAATCAAAAAGTATACAAATTAAACATCAATAAGAATTATATCCATGAAGAAGTATAATACTTTTGCTTTAACATTACTTAAATGTCCATTACAAGCACATGAACATAAAGTAATATTTATTCTTCTTCTAGTAAATATTAACAATATAAATATGGGGTAGGTCACTAAATGAACTCTTGCGCAAATAAGTTGTTATCATAATCCTTTTCTAAAAATCTAATATCGAGTGCAACAATGTGTATCGCGCAACAAAAGATACAAAAGCTTTGTACCGCAGAGAAGTTTACCAACAAATGACAGAGCAAGCTTGATTAATTTTATAAGTGCATTGTTGAGGGCTTCCCCTCGAACTGTACTTATTTTTTGCTGTAATAAATTGTTGCGACAAAGTTATTACTTTTTGGCGTTACGAATTTTGGGATTTCAAATGTGTACTAAAATTAACGGTAGCATAAATTACGCAAAATTATCTGAAAATACATTATATTTATATCATATTCGTTAAAATACAACTAACTAACACGTACTTGAACTATTTTAAATCTTCAATTAAATTGTATATTAATTTCACGCGTGTAGTACATAATGCGATCCATGTTAGATAATTAATTTTCAACTACGACCCGACGTTTCAGATGCGTTACAGCCCTGATCGCTAATTTAAAACCGTTAAGAGAAGTTTTCTTACACGCTAAAGATGTTACTTTGTTGGATATTATAAAAAATACCCTCACCAACTTTTCTTATAAAGTTCATTGGTTAATCGCGTTAACACGTTAAGTTCGAGAGGTTAATATCCGGGAAAAAAAATGTTTTAGACAAGACGCAGCCGTTTTATAAATTACAACATTTCATATAAGTATACTCGATTGTTTTGTAACGTGTAATATGTAAAAGCATATCGTCGTAAGACGTCAAACGCCGATCAAAACGCATCACAAATTTACAATAGGTCAAAAAGCTCCAAGGATGACACATTTTGACACGGCTCCGCGATCCTCAATGCGTTTTCGAAATCGCATATCTCCAATTGTGCCTGTCATTGTCATTTTTTTATCTCGTCTGTCGAGTGACAAATATTTGGAAAGCTAAGTGGGCGTAGCTTTGATGTCAAAATACGAACAAACTCGAAGAAACGGTCGGGTCATTATTATGGTGGAACCAATATTTTGGGTCGCAATAAATTTCAACTGAATAGCCTCCAAGACATATATTACTACTTGTTTTTATTATTACAAATACCAATTAAAGATATATTTCTATGTTTTTTAATTGACATATATATTAACTAACCGAGGAGGTGACCAAGCCCTAAACGGTCTCAACTTCTTTTCCATATTCAAACTTTCACTTTTATTTTTAGGTAATGCGTTACAACTATCTGCAACTTACAATTTATTATTTTCTCTGTCGGTCAAATAACACTTCAAATTCAACCCTCAAACGCTACGTTTTTTTATAAGAGTTCTACAACCGGCACTATCCCAAACCGGTTCAAAATTAACATGCCAAGGGTTAAGTTCGAGTCTATTATTACGAAATAACACCACTTATGTGAACAATGACAAACAGACCAGAAGTCAATTTAACTGGTTTTATAGTAATAAATTATGGAGAGACAATAAAATGGATGCATGACGCGATTAAAATATGAGAAACGTTCTTTAAGTGAAGTGTTATTTGGGTATCTTTAGTACCCTGTATTTTGGGGTTCGCATTTCGTAGGGCACAAAAGTAATCAGTTCACTATAATATCAGAATAAGTTCTGTAGTCATAGCATAGCATATAGGATGTATTTTATGTATCAATTATATTGAATCAACGATCTCAACTTTTTGAACACAGAAAATGCACTTTATCCGGCTTTTCAATTCTAGACTTAACCCGATGTTAACTTTTTCAGCGGAGCAATTACATTTGACGGTTGATAAAGCTATCTATCTGTGATTGTAAACGTCACAATATTTTATTGATTGACACTGACACATACGCATATCTTCACTCACTGAAGTGTATTTTCATCTTCCTAGACGAAGTTTACTAGAAACATGTTTCACAAAATTTTTAAGTTTATTTAATAAACAAGATATACCTAGTAGAAATTAAACCCACCCTCGGTGACTAGCATACGACTTCTACCACGCCGGGACTACTTAATATACTTATTCAACTATAAACAAAAGAAATGGAGTGTAAATTAATAAATAAAAAAAGAACTGTTGGTACATTTCTCTAACAACCAGTCCTTGGGCGCTGCTCACATCTGGACGATAAATACCAATAAAATTTACATTAAATTACGATTTACACAATCGATGATGTGTGGTAGGACATCTATACGCGAACGACAAAGTAGTCGACAGTAGATCGTGCTTCCAATGTCTGACAAGACTGACATAGTGTTTTCTTCAAAATTTCAATCCGTTTAAAATAAAAACAAAGAGTTTTATGTGGTTAAATGGTGTAAAGTAATCTATAAACAGTTTCGATACCAAAATCACGAATAAAGACAATGAATTCAACAGAGACAAACAAAAAACGTAAAATTTTATTTTAATAAAACGAAATAGAAGTAATAAGTTAAGATTGCAGTCAGTATTTTACAAATAACTACTATGTTACTACAGACAGAACGGAGTACAAATACGCCGTTTAGTTTAACGATATGCTCCTCATTCGAAGGTGTTGCTACCGCGACACACCGTAACTCTCCCTCTAAGAAAATTCATGTTTACAATATTTTCTTCCGCGGATTAACATTTTCGGTGACAATTATCCGGGATCTCACATCTCACGAAGCAAATGTCAAGAATCGCAAGACCAATACAGTTATTTTCGATAATAAGCTTGTAATATATTAAAAATTCGATCGTTCGTGTGTAAAATTTGTAAAATATAACGATGACTCATCGCCGAAGAGCAAGTAATTCCGTAGAGATTATTCAAATCAAGCCCGTTTTTAATCGGATTTACAAACTAATTTCTGATTTCGAACGAAACAAAATAATTATTTCTTTTTATAAATCGGTCGGATATATTTAGTAATGAAAATTGATGAAAATTACTGAATTTTATTAATATAAACTAGAGATAAATTGATAAATATAATTTGCATACGAATTTTGTTGATTTTGTATAAATATATTGTCTTTTGAACATATACGAAAAGTATATGCATAACTTTAATACGAAACTGAGGGAACCTGTAAAATAATCTAATCATTTTTATCAATTTTTATATTTACTAGGATCAAACCCTCATCAATGGAAAATTACATATTAAATTTCTCTTTCAAATTACCGTTAACTATTAATGAAATATTTATAATGCGAATATAAATAAAATTTGTAACACACTAGTAGCGAAAAATAAATAAATTTTTAATGAAATGGCACAATTTGATTGAGCGATAAGATAATTATCAGAATTATATTTCCTGTAATATTTTTTCTACTTTATGTGTTGTTTTTTTATTATCATAACAGTCATATCGAGACTTATAAATTACCTTATTCTAGTAAATTATAATCAAGTTTAAATAATTTTATATTAAAGTTGTATTATATATTGATGTAATAATAATTATATTAAAATTAAACCCTGCATACATTTAAAAATGTCAACTTATACATTTTTTATGTAGGAGGATAAATTTCAAGACTTTAAGGTAAAAAACAGTAATTTTCGATAAAAGTTTTGGATCTGTAACTACTTATGTACTTTTTAATTGATGGTTATAATCATACTTATTATATACCTATAGGTACTTTAAGCTTTACTATTACACTATCTCATCGATCTTTTCTCTTTAAAAGACTAGTAAATAGAACATGCGATTAAACGCATTGGGGACGAGACTTAATTTGAAAAGGACTTTTATTTGCAAGAAGGAAAGGGGAAATGTCGTTTCACGTAGGGCAGTTCATGTAGCAGGTCCTACGTAGGCGCAGACACATTTATGTGTCTGTTTTATTGATCAATTTTATTTAAAGCCTTTGAGGCTCAGAGACGGTCAACTTTTAACGAATAACTTACACATAATTATGTGGAATAAATCTGAATTTTATGATCTTGCATCAACATTGAGATAAGATCGAGTTTTTGTAAATTTTGAACTGTTTTTAAGCTAATTAACCGTATGGTATTTTAGATGTTGGAGATATACGTTTATGCTGCTTTTAAATGTTATTTAATTTTATTTTTATTGTCTTAATCGTCAACACATAAAAGTGAACTAGTTTATTGTTGTTTTAAGAAGCGATTTATTGCAGTTTAAACTTAAGAATGAATTTAAACAATTATAGTGAAAAAATCAAATAATAGTTATTTGATGAAGATTCAAACAAGTAATTCAGATATATTGGTTAGGTTAAAGTACTCTCACCTTACATACAATTTTAATAGAAAAGGAAACCAAGAATAATACCTACGCTGCGAATCAAAGCTATCGTTACTCTCATAAGGAACGACAAAGTAGGAACCGGGTAGTTTACGAATAACAAAGTATGAATCTCTCTTTTACAAGCAATAACACGTATTACCTTTACCATAAAAAGCTGACGCAACAGCTGTCCACACACAATTATCTGTCCAGAGGACCATCATAATAACGATTAGGAATTATTGAATTTCTCATTAGTCCCTTCAGTTCAAAGGTTGAATCGAGTCGTTTCAGCTCGCCGTATTCCGGAGAAAACGCACAATGCGCACGATCGTAAAATAACGCGAAACGCCACTTTCCAAGATCGTAAAGTGTCGGTAAAACTGAGAATTGTACGGTTGTCAAGTGCGTTTTCATTTTCCGCGTTTCCTTGTCAAAATGGAGTTTCGTGGAATCGAAATTTGAAAATAGGCCTATCTTGTATTGAAGGTTCTTTCAGAGCTTCAATCCTGAAAAGCACATTTACATTATTACAATCTGTAATACTAAACACTCATATACAGTTGTAGCTTTAAACTGCTTTTAATGGTTTAAAACGTTATAAATGTTTACATTTATACAACCTTGATAATGGAGGGAATACTGCAAAGCATGCTAAACGTCAGTTTGTAGAGATTATAAATAAAGTATAAGTTTCCTTATATTTTGTGTTTTAAACCGTTAAGAGTGGTTTATTTAAATGTGTACTACTCACGAAAACTTCGGACAATACTTAGCTTTTAATTAAGCTTTAAACAACCTCAGTCACGGGAAGACTGCTGCAAGAAATCTAAAACGTCGGGGCCGTAGTAAAAATAAATAAAATATAAATTTACGTATATTTTGTTTTTTTTAAACCGATAAAAATATTTTATTTAAACTTGTTCCACTCACTCCACACACAACTAATCCTAATAATAGCTATCTTTAAACTAAGTTTAAGCTCATGTCTGCGTAGTATCACTTAGTTGAGGATTGCCCTCTAATATCCAATAGATTACTTCTGTTTTACAAATTATGTACGTCCACGACATAGATGTATTTTTGGTGGTGTTCATTAAAAATTTTTATACTGATATATTAGGTATTAATGTGTAAACGTGCTGTAATTCGAATTAACCCATCCGTCCAGGAATGTTAGGAATGTTGATGTGAACAGTCAACGCTCAAGTCTGTGCCTGACAGCCGAGCTGTCAACTGACTAAGCACGACTTGAGGCGAGAGTTCAGTCATTTAAATTAGAACGCATTTTAAGTTTAAAATAGAGCAATTCGTGGTTGAGTTTTGAATAAAAGGTGTACGTACAATGTGTTATTTACCGATACCTAAACCAAGAAGCTTGATACTTACCTTTTTTTAATACCTAAAAGAGATTACTAATACTGATTACCTAGGTTACCATTTAGTATAGCTTAATGTTTGCGAAAAAATCTCTGTTAAAAAAAACCTCAACCAAACTTGAACGTATACTGACAATGCGATGCGATTACAAAATATTTCTTAATTTTGAATTAAACACTCTTAACGGTCTAAAAAGCAAAATGTATGAGTTATTTACAACTTATTTTAATAAGACCCAAGGCTTCGGATGCTTTGCACCACCGTGTTCAAGGGAGACTGTAGATGGAAGGTGTCTCTATTCGTCAAAGTCAAGTGTGGTCGGGTCACAGTGAAAATAAAATTTGAAAATGATAACTAATACAATCCGCGTTTTAGGTAGCAATAGTGTTTTATTTAAATGTGTATTTGAATAAACTACAGACAATACTTTCCCTAAAATATTGACAAATCAAAGAGGATTATAAGCTAAATGCAATTAAAATATTCATTTTATATTGTGTAGTGCGTCGCAAAATAATATGATAAGGGATATTGTAAATTGGCATTAGGTATAAATTAGCATTCTCACATGTTAAGATGATCGCTCGCGCATTATTCACATCATTTAAAGTGGAGTGAATAGTGAACTCGATCAGTCAAAATGGCGGACGTGCAGGTCACTTGTCAGAGGTCAAGTTGGCCTGTCAGTCGCCGTGTGAACGCGGACTCTAGATAAATACACCTTTATCAACCGACTGTGTTGGGAATAATATTTAACTATGATTTTTTTATTTATTAACAACGAATGATCGATAACAAACTCTCGATAGCTTGAAAGTTTATAAAATGATGAATTTGCGGGTGATGTCATTTTTACGTGAATACTTCTAAATGTGGAATTTAATATTAGAAAAATTTACTTCTTGTTACACTATTATTTACAAAAATAAACAGGCAAACAGAAGACGATGGTTTGTTCTATATGCTTTATTTCTGTTATGCCTACAGTTTACGAGTAGTGCACATTTATATAAAACATTAACGGTTCAAAACGCGAAATATATTAGTTAACTTCTATACAATTTATTTAATCCACATTTCGAATGCTTTGCAACCAGTGGTCGAGGCGTACTGGCACATTTACGGGGGTTTCACCATGACCACGGCTGCTACTGCGCGACCCCTAATAATATGCTTAATTTCTATTTCCTCATTCATGATTTACACATTTTAACAAAACCAACGAGAGTTAACACGGAATACATTTTGTGGAATATTTCAGTCTTTAAAAACTAATTTATCAATATTGAACGAGTATTGAGCAAAGATTGAATTTTAAAAATATCACGTCTTAAGTACTAAGTAGCTTGTTTACCCACATCGTGATGCAATTTCAAATGTTTGATCACATCTTGACCTACTATAGTCAAATAATATTGCCTATGTAAATTGGCCGTAAAGTGTGATACAGATCGTGTGTGTTTTATAAAACAAACAATTTTTTTAGTCTTATTCAGTTTGTAGTGACATTATTAAGTAAAACACTTTTAACGGTTTAAAATGCGAAACGTCGTAGTTGTGTTTAATTTATTATGACTACGTCACGAATAATTAAATAAATATTATTTAAAAATGTTGAATTTTAAACGGCACTTATATTTATGAATGCACTGTCTACTAAACTGTTAATTATGGTAGGTAAAACTTCTTTGAGTTTAAGTGGATCATCGTGGGTTTGATTCCCGCCAGATGCACCATATTTCGGATAAATTATAAATTGGTTTGGAAAATTTTGATATTAAATAGGTGGTAACAATATTAAAATTGTCAACAATCATCCACAGATGAACAAAATTTAAAGGTCAGAAACCTACGTTTCGGCTGTAGTATCTGGTTTTCCGAATATCCAAATCCAAAAACGTGGACAGTCAATCTTGTTTCGATATTATAATATAGTTGCCTATTCTCCTCTATAAAGCCATATAATATTATAATAAATACAATACTTGGAGAAACTAAAATCTCTCGTTTTAGAATATACCCCACAATAATAATTTCTTAGTGCCATCTCAAACGCACATATAACGCAAGTATTATGAAGGCGCCCTTAGGTAACCCGACACTCTTCTATCGAAGATAACTCGGAGATAATATAAAAACATCCAATTAAATATCTCAGGCATTTTCATGTGGATTCCTCGTCATTAAGATCTGTATTAGTTGCCTTGAAATTTCTCCGATAGCGCGCGCTTCATTTCAATTTGTTTCATCGTCATTATGGTACAGAGCGGTTCAGGTTTTTGTGGCTCAATTGGTTTAACGTCAGTTAAGTGTTACAATATAATTACACTTACTTAAACTTTACTTAATTTATTTATTAGTATACTATTACGGTCCGACGTTTCAGATACTTAGCAACAGGCGTGGTCATAAGGGGTATGTATATAAACGGGTTTTAAATCGTTTAAAGTATTTTATTCAAATTAATACCTACGGATTGTAGTATGTAACTCTTAGTATATTATTTTATCCACTGTGTTAATCAGACTTTATTAATTAGCTACGTTCAGTATTTGAATTCTACTGATGAAAGAACAAACCAGGTTGGATTGAATAGCCTTATTGTTCCTCACACTACTTTTTAAACGGTGTCGTCAAATGGTATTTGTAACACGAATCTTTATTTCCCTGAACTTACTATTAAAGTAAAAAAATATATAAAAAGTAAATGATTTTTTTTTTACATTTTATTTTACGACATTGGTTTTGTCTTACGAAGAACTAAGCTACTAACGTGGGATAAATTATACAGTTTTTAAACGTTAAACTCCATTTCACCTTCAATGATCTCTTAAGCTGCAAATCATAAGTATCAAGGATCAAACTAGCATGCGCGAGAGGTACAACTGGTACATGTATCAATGTTGAGGTAATTCCATATTTTTAATGTTTAAGAGCCTCTTATATAAATGATTACTATCCGCGTAAACTACAGACAATACTTACAACGATTCAAAGTTCCGTGGAACCGTACAAATAGCATAAAACACGCTTTTTCCTGTCACCGGAGGTTACACGGAATTATCTTTTTATTTGAATTCACAGAGTATGTATGCAAACGAGGAATAGCATTCTTTGAACTACATTTATAGGCCTACGACACAAAAACTCGTCATTTCCATCTCATTTTAATGAAGATCTACTAATGAGATTAAAAACTTCTGGGAAAGGTAAGTATTATCTTGTCATTTTTTATTGTTCATATCACTGGTTAATTGATATATTTGTAACACAATTATGTTGTTGGAATGATAAAAACTTACAACATTTGTTAAGTTAAAGTAAGCACAATTCTAGATTTAATTATTGTAGCTCCCTTTAAAATATATCAACAAATTATCCTGTTTCACACTCCAATGTCAATACATCTTAAATAATTAAATACTAATGTCAGTGCCCACACGCGTCAAGGACGATACAACGAAACAAATTCGATTAATTTATTCATAAGTCTTAATTATGTTTCAATTCAAATTAAAACAAATATAATTATGTACCAGCCATTTGCACATTTGTATGTAATTTGATACAACCTGTTTCAAATTACATAACAAAATTTGATAGGATTTATTTAAAGTAACTTACCTGATAAATACAATGGGATTATGATAAGTGAAAATACAACTATACGAAGAGAAATACATATACTCATTGTAATAGGGAAAAAGATAAAATAAAAACTCAAAGTTTATTCGGACCGTGATTATAGATCCTTGGAAATTGTATTAATGTATATTCTTAGACCTATATTCATATATATGTATAAGAAAAGAATAAACCACCGAGACAAATGACATACGAAAAAGTGTCGCTAAAATTCTTCATCGATTCAATATTTATGTGAGCTTCCTCAATTTAATTTATGGCCGCCGCCAGTGCAATAAACTCTAGCAAGACAATAAAGTTAACTCGTAAGGTGAAAATGTCATCTTGGTGACCGCAGACACACCCAGTTGTAAAAACTTCTACTTTCTACTTTGTCTACGGGGGTGTGGCGCAATTCAGAAGCGGCTCTTGCTTGCGTTTAGTATTTGCGATATAAAGAAATCTGTTTGTAGTCATACTCAACATGCATGTATGTAGCACAAAGTAAAAAATATCACTCTTACAGAAGTAAGTTTACGATCAAGTCGACATTTCACTATTAATTTAAGACGTCTTGATGAATAATTGAGCCTCAATTTCTTGGTTCTAAGTATTATTACGAATTCTATCACATACAGTGGAGGGTCTTACCGTTTATCCCTTCTTATAGGATGGAATAACTGAGCCCATCTGATCGCAATTTTAATAAGGATGTGTTACCTACTCACTTTGAATTACGTTACATGATAATTTTATACGCAACATTGAAACAAATTATAAATTACAAAATACTTCATCTTTTCACTTGGACCATACACAACCACATAGCGAACGCGATTCTTATGTTTTGTTTAATTACACGTGTCCAAGTGTACTGAAGTCAGTTCCACTTGGAATATTAATGGCGTCGCATTGATGATGTCACATCTAGTACTAATAAATCAATGACCTATTCATAATATCCTGTTTTACGAGAAAAATTAAAGTTTTATTACTTATTTGAGCTAAACTACTGGAAGGTAAATTGCTTTAATAAATGCTAGTTATAGCTGCCTTATTTGACTTGCTTTGCTTAAATATTTAAAACTATACCGAATACAAAATGGATCATCTATTGAGAAACCTATATATTTCTCACAAGTTATTGAACATGATGGCATTATATAAATTAAAAAACTATCAGTCATTGAAAAGATTGTTGGAGTATTAACAAAGGGCTTAATAAGGCGAAATTTAAAACAGAAAAAACATCGTTTCCAGTTTGTATTTACATAAATGAATGTTGTGTTTAATAAGATTTTTTTTGTATATTCGACTTTGAACTAAGTATGTCAAATATGATCTAGATCATTTTCCCACGAAGATATTAGAAATAATATTATGTATCGTAACATAAAACACCGTTAAAGCTTAACGAAATAGCACTCCCGACCGCATGCGGAGTAATTAAATTAAAATTTTGTGTCTTAGATACAGCGTGTCCCGTCTTTTATAATATTTTAATTTTAAGTAGCTGGATAAAAGACCGCAAAGTCCTTGTCCAACGTCTTTAAGATTAAGTAAAATGTTATTCCGGTGTTTGGAAATTTTCGAACAAAATTGCTTATACCAGCACGGGGATTAGAAGTGGTGTCATAATTCGAAAAGCAAGTTTAGCTATTACAGGTCCCGGTCGTCCTCACAAATTTAGTGGCAGCCGTTAAAACCTACCGCAGTGACGTATTCCTTATATTATTATTTTTTTTTTGATTGGACTCTTACGTATTGTGTTCCTAAGGAGCCACGAATACTAACCGGGCGTTTTGGGCGAGCGCGACAGCGCTAGCTAGTTTCGCCTGTAACCAGTGCTTTTTAAGCATTGCTCGCAACAATTTTTTTTTATTACATATAGTATCTCTTTAGTTTAAGATTGTATTTTTAAATACTATTTACAATATTGTATATATTTTTAGACGACGACCCTTATCAACATAACCCACAGATGATGGAAATGTTCTAATAAGATCAAATCAATTATTTTTATATTTTAAAACAACCTGTACATGATATTTAGATCCCGTCTCCAATAAATCTGTATCATTTCATATTTACGACATTTGCTAAATTGTTCTAGATCCGAAATGTGAGTTTTATTAATTCTTTAATTGGGCCACTTTTGATATGAATCAAATATTTCTATTATATTTTATGACTATATGCAGATCCGGTTTTAGTTCAGGAGGTTCATTTTAAACCAAATTCTATGTTATTTTAATGAATCACTTTAGTGGTCGCTTTTAGTATAAGTCAAATCTAACTATTCAAACAACAAATGAATATTTTTGGTCAAAAAACACGTGTACACTAAAGCACTTCTGAACAAAATAAAATACAATCTACTCAAAGAATCGTTGACGGGTATCTAAATATATATTAAAAAAAAATGTTTTTCAGAGATAGTAAACAAGTATAAGAAAACGTTTCTTGAAACGGGTACACGTTTCAAGTTACTCAGAATTTTAAAAAGACTAAAAGTTTATTTTATTAATAAATAAAGTAATACTTACGATTTTAAAATATTTTAGGTTCACTTAATTTATTTAGAAAACCCCTTTTAACACAAATAAAAGAAAATTAAAAATGAAATACAGCACAAAATATGAGTAGCTATTTTAGTATGCTAACAATATGCGCGCTAGTTACATTTATGACGTCTTTAGTTATATCTTGGCGATCTAAAATATTTGTAATGATCAATCTTTCTCCACCATTATAGCTACGTAATACAAAGGCAAAGGTGAAAAATAATCATATCATTTCATTGTTTAAGATGCTATACATTTAGTTAGTAAAAAATAAATTATATAAGGAGAATTGGAACATACTTTTTCAGTTTAGTCCAAAATATTTCAATAAACAAAATATTATTATTGAAGCATTATTTCTTTCAGCAGTGCGCCCGTTGAACTCTTTTCTTTAGCAAAACTTCAGGCCTGTTTAATTTGCTGATGCAGTAATTTTTATTATTGGGTAAGCTGTGGTTTCTATTATTTTCCTGTTATTTTAATTTTAAACTACAGATGTTTTAGAAATTGTAGTTTATACTTTTAACATTTTAAAAATAGCATTTTTCAAATATTTTAAAATTATTTATTTTTAAGAATACTTTTACTATAGTTATGTACAGGTAGTACATAATTATATAGGTTAAAAATTAAAATTGAAAATAACAATACTTATATTTAAAAAAAATAAAATTCTTTAAATAAATTATATTACGTTAAAAATTATAAGGCTGATATGGTTAATCTAGAAAAACCTAAGTAATAAAAAATGAATTTTAAAGTATGTATATCAAAAGATTTACCTTGATTTTTTAAGGCTTAGCTGTTATCAGAAACTCCACTCGAAGAAAGTTTCATGCAAAGTCTTATCACTATCTCATATTCACACCACAGTAGCACAATCACAAACGTTTTGACTAGTAAATGTTCTATCGCAAATTCGTGAGCACGCGCAGACCGAATCGCGCGTTTCTTTATTCGAACCGTCCCCGTAGCTCACTCGGATATGGTTCGTGTGTGACTGTACACTCATCTTGCACTTCACGATCACCGAAGAAGATACATCTCGCGTCCCGCTTGCGCACTCATCGCTGCCTATTTCCGTCTCTCTCCCGCTTATTATCAGAGGTTAACCCGCGCTCATCTGTCAGTCGACACGCGGGCATCGGGTGGGAAGGTCGTATGGTACCGTTACTTTCTATGCTATCCGTTTTCAACGGGACGTATGCTGCTATTTAGGTGTCGCTGCCTCTGCACCTCGCTCTCGAACCTCCGAGCGTTTCTCGCTTAATGGGCCACAGATAACGTGAAATTGCGCGCCAAATAAGTAGATCACCGCCGAAAAGGTGTTATCACCGACCAATCGGACGCACGCGAAATGACAAGTGAGCTAGATCATTCGTTTAGATGATCGGCGTATGCGCACCAGTTCAGCGATTGGCGTGCGCGACGCAGGCCACGCCTGTACCGTTATAGGGGGGCAATGACTGCCCCAAAGTGGGGGTTTTGTAGACCACGAGAGGGGACCCGTGACATATGCCATTTGCGCGTTAATTAATACGGTAGCGCGATAGCGGCTTAAGTTTTCGACTTCGACAACAATTAATGGTCATCGTATAATGGTTTCTTGTTTGTCGTCTTTACGTGCGTTAATGTGGGATTTCAAATATTGCTGTACTGCTATGTATGACACTTTAAGCCATTCCAAGAACAATCCCAATCATTATTTTTTTAATATTGTTACAATAAAAAATGTGTTTAACAATTTAAAATAAACAGAATTAATATAATTACAATTTTACGAACCCCATAAAAACACAAATAATCATTTGAATTAAAAAATATTATTTTATAATTTTAAATTCTATAAACTCAATAATGTATTGAATCTGAAAAAAGCTCTGGAAGCATTAACTTTAAAATTTATTTTTATTAGACTGTATAGAAATAGTACATATAAGTAATTACAACTCAATTTTTTATTAAAAAGTAATTCCAAAAATATATTACACATATATCTTTGGAATTATTTATACTATTAATTATATTAATTACCTTTGTATAATATTGCAAAACTAAGTTTTACTGCAAATAAAATTAGTCCTGCCTATTAAAATCAAAATGTGCTTCTTGAGATAAAATACTAAATCGAACCAAAGTTGGCGTAATCTTTCGAAATATCACTAAATCATAATAAACAAAGCTGTGTTTACATTTGAGCTTTGTGCAAACGTGTATAAAACGAAGTTCCATATGTAACACTTGAATCAGACTAGTGTTGTTTCACATCTTTAGACATAATTATTATCGATGTTAATTAAAAATATATTTATTAATATGAGTAAATGGCCGAAGCTAGTTACATAAGTTAAACTGTAGTATAAAAATTAAACGGTTTTACCTAAAAATACTGTTAGTGCACAAGAAATCAAAATCGTCCTATGTCCCAATTTGCTTTGTCTTATTGTTAGCTAGAATTTAAGCGGATTTTAATCCTGGAGAAATGAGCAAACTATTTAGAATGCTAAGCCGTTAGTAAAAAATATAAGTGATATTAACATACATAACAGCTTGCGTAATGTTTTTTCACTCTACTTGTACATGTATAGATAAGTAAACTTTATTTACAAATATGGATTATGAACAATATTCTTATGGTCAACTTATATAAGTTTTAACTTTAATTTTGCCTCTTTGTTATCTTTAAATCTTATAACTAATATTTACGCGCATAACAGCACGTAATAGAAACTATCTCAGTAAAGCGTATATTTCTTGGGTATATATTTCTTTTTAAATATTAAAGACGCTCGCTTATGTGTGCAAAAGATTATATTTTATATACATAACATAATTCTTTAAGAACAAAGTGAATATTTAAATGAAAAAGTTACATTTTTAAAGCTTGCTCTTTGGTCTTTTGGTCTCACATTTTTTTTATCATCGACAACTAAGCACGTCTCTTACTACGATAATATAAGCTTAATAACCTATGGTTAGCACCCACCGTGCTAATGTTGCGTTTAAAACCAGAGGTCAAAGTGTTGGAAGACCGGTAAGCAGTGCAATAAACGTCGAATAAAAAATATTATTACCTCAAAACCAGTTTCACCAAATATGTCCTTCCTGGTTTGATATCGATGTTCCGTTCGGCTACCTATTATATTGAAGAGGGTTAGAAAAGGGCGGTATTTTGCGCAATACTTAAATTGTATTTATATTTCTATTCATCTCAAAAACTTTAACTGAGGCTAAAAATTACACAGACAAAATAAGTGAATGATTATATTTAGTTGAGAATAGTACACATTTAAATAAAACACTTAACGATTTAAAACGCGAATTATATTATGAACTTATTTCTATTTAGGTATAATTTAATTAAATTGTTTTAATATTAAATCGATTCTAAGTTTATTTTGCCCGACTTAATTTACAAATTGAACTTTTACAATTCATGTTAGTCATGGAACATGGTTTGTGTTTTTTCGTTAATTAACATGTGTCTGAAATCATTTAAGAAAGTGTTTCGTTAGACATCGTCTGAAACACCTGGATATTAAAAGGTGTTAGGAATATCGATATTCAGTCTGGTTCATAAGCCATCGTCAGCAGATATCAATGCCAATACATTTAGTTGCCTTCGTATTTTCTTTAGATGTGCGCCCGATGCTTCTTTGTCTTATTCGCCCCAATCAATTTAATATTTATCCAATAAGACTGTGTATGAATATAACTGTTTAGAATATTCTAGGATAGGTGTGTGATCTATCATAGACTAGACAAGATATGATAAAAACGCAATTTCTAAATAGTAATCTTAAAGACCAACAAAAACATAAAGCTTTCTCTTTTGTTACGTGAATATTGAGTTGCCAAATGTCTGGGAAAAAGTATATTTATATGTTCATTAGTCATCGACATATAACATATTACAGTAATTAGCAAGGTCAAAACAGTATCCATAAGTCACTAACATTAATCGCCAATAAAATAAAATGTCACATGAATCCCAATGTCTTTATTTGCATGGGCAAACTACATCGCCATTTTTTTATTCTACCAAAAGACCCATTGACAAAAATGTATCGTTGAAAATAAATCTAACTGCATTTGAAAAATATCTTGTTTTATTTTTGGACACCATGTCGTGGTGTTTTAAATTAAATATTAATGAAGTTATTTTAACTATAATTGCTATTGATCAAAGTGTCTGTGTTATTGACCCATTTCTCGAACATTTTATGCTCACCTACATCTATTTTAGTCAACCTAAACTAACTAAACTAACCTAACCAACTCAAAAAAAAACTCATGTTTCCGCGGTATCCGAATCATCCAATTAAACTATTGGTCATTTTAATGGAATTATTTCCAATAGGTTTATGGAAGTGTCAACATATTTGCCAGCACCAACACTAACAGCGCTAAGATAAAAACTCTCATTCCTAGTTATATTTATAGCTTAAATACGATTTAAATATAGCAAAAAGATAAATGACATTATTAAGCGGTAATCGAGAACATTAAGTTGCGTCGTCACTCATGCGCGTTCACGTAATTCAAGCCACTGAAGACAGATGGCGGTAGGTGTGCAGTTTTAAAGAAGAGTTTTACTTTTTTCTTTCAACGATTCTATTTCTATCGCGGGTCAAATATATTCATTTTGTTAGTTATTAGCTTGTATTAATAGATAATCCGTAATTGGTATTTTTTTAAACCGATGGATTTAGTTACGGCTTCAGTTTCACTCCGGCTTACCTAATAGTACCCCACGAACTTGCATTAACTGTAAGAAGTACTAAGTTTGAATCTAGGACAAATAATAAATGCTGGGTTTTCGAGACATACGAATCTAATATAAAAAGTATAAATCGAAAGACCTGCACGCGTTTTCACTTAATATGCGTAGTTCGTCAAACTAATAAAGTACAAGTTAATCTCGGAATAACTTGAACTTAAAATAATAAACGTTTATCTTGCAAACTGCAGGACACGAAAACCGCTATAAAGCTGTTTAAATCGCAATGAATGAAAAACTGCACTACTGTGTGGTCCAAGAAGTAAGATCAAGGTTTAGCGGTGAATATTTTTTAACTTCTTAGAAATGACTTATTGAAGTTTAGTAAGTAATTTTATGCACTACATGAGTGACAAGAGTATTTAAATATTAGTAAGTAAGCAGGGGGAACCCCAATTACCCCTACTCACACATTCATGTATCTGTTTTGCTGTAGGCAAGTTCTTAATAGGACTTCTGTGCCTTGTCCGTACGAAACAATATATAATTTAAATCAAACACATTAATGGTTTAAATCTAAAAATGCATTAATTAAATTATTTTTTAATTAATTACAACTTCGGCCCAACGTTTCGGATGCTTTACAGTAGCTGTAGTCACGGGGGGACAGAAGATAGAGATTGTACCTACAGTCAAAACTGCTACGCTAGCGCCATCTGTGTCATTGAAACAGGATATATAAGATAAGTTATGTTCTAGGCAACGCGTTTAGCTAAAGTATTGTAAAAATGGAATGCAAACTTACCACCATTCTTGCTGAAAGCTCATGAATTGCACCACAAATCGTTACTGTAATGCGGCGAGGTTTGTCATCGTTTTACAATTTAATAAAACCATATCTCGCGAGCCACAATCAGCGAGAATCCGCGTATTCCTACAATTATTAACATTTATCGCGTTCATAAACACAGGATCATGCCCCTTCAGTACTTTATTAGCAATAAAAGTTATGTTTATCGAGTTCACGGCAATAATGCGACGGAATTAAACGCTTTCGCGACAAAAACTTTTAATGTCTTGATGAAATCTTAACAACGCTATAACTTTAGGACGGTAATTGCATTTATTGTTATTTTAATTTTCGACTTGAGTCATTTGTTTATAACGCTGGATTACCGTTGCGGACATTTTGTGTTTCCTTTTACGTCAATCAATAAAGATGTCGCTTTCAAAATACTTGTATTGTACGTCTAAATAACTACATAATCATTTCTAGAAATAATCTACTATTAAACGAATGAATGATTTAATTTAGTTAACTATTGCAAAAACCAAAATGAACGAATATTAATAAAACATGTTTATCAGTTCGAAGCAAAACATATTACTTGATATATAGTGTTTTTAATGTTTATGAAACGTCAGGCCATAGTTATTTTTTTTATAACAATATTTTGTGTTTTTAACCGTTAAAAATGTTTTATTTAAATGTGTACTAGTCACGAAATTAACTTATTTTTCATAAGAGACTAATGTTTAAAATGGTTTGCAGGTGGTCAGGGACGGTCTAAGAACGGAGGATGTCCCTAATATCAAAGTGTAAAAGCTAGACTAGCGCCATATTAAATTTTTAATATGTTTAGAATGGTGTTTTAAAAGATGTGTAAAGATAGTCATAAATAAAAATATATGCTTTAAAATAAAGATGTGGATTTATACAATTACAGGCACTTAAATAACATCTTTGCTATGTTATCCTTCGAGTCTATAGGCCTTCGTCAATATGCAAATGTGCATACATTTCAATCGCTTTGGGTTTTAAACCCAAACAATTAGTCGACCCGCCGGGTGGTAAAAATTCAACGATCAATCAAATTAAGGTCAAAGTAACACACGCCAATACAATTCAATCGTAAATTAATTTCGAACAATTGAAATATTCGTTTGGAAAAAATAAAAGCCATTGTTTTTGGGAAGGATCTAAGTTCAAAGAAGCATGAGATACTCAGAAATGTTCCGGGCATCATTAATATTGCCTCGCTCCATATTTTATTGCGGCCCGAATTCAATATGCGGGCGACAAAATAGAATAAATCGTTGAGACTTTGTCGCTCATTTTTCGAGATCCCCGCGATAATCGCGAACGCCTTTAACCCTTACTTGTTATTAATTAAAAACTTATTTGAATTTATTTATTTATTTGTGAAATGTGTGTATTATTATTAAGTAAAACAGTTTTATTAGAGAGAGATTAGTAAAGAATAATGTTATTCATTTGGAAAGTTAATTTAAAATTCAGACTAGGTCCAATTTATATTGCTCACAGTTTCAACTATAATGCACATACTGTGTGTCGTAAAAGAACATTAAATTTTTCAAAACTATAACTAATTCGCTTGACTTAACTTATATTGAAATAGGTGAGCTTGAATTAATAATACTGGCCCTTAGGTCCGAAATTCTAGATCACCCTTGGCCATACACATCGAAGTGTGCGCCCACGCAGCTCGAATCATTTTTTGCGAGCTGTGCATGTGTACAGTGATTAATGATATCGTTTCTTGTATTTTTATGGTTTTTGGAGCACACCTCTTTTTGTTGCTTCGGGAATTCTGATACAATTCGATAAAAGTATTTTCGTGCTATTGGCTTGGAATTTATTCATTTTAACACCTGCCAAAATTCGTAAATATTAGTAGAAATATTCAAATAAATGCTCATATATATTACCTATTTCGTGATATTATAAAGTTGCAATAAAACATCGTACTTTGGTAATGAGTATTTCAAACATTTTAAAAGAAATCAAGTTGTAATTACCTAATTGTTTAAGGTTATTGATATAACTTATTGGTAATGAAAATTGGATCTAATCATTACTATCCATCAAAATATTTTATGTGATAAAAGTACTGCTATACTTTTATCGTTTCTACTGAGAGAGTAGAGAATAAAACACTTAGTACATACATCGTACGTTTAGTTAAGAGCACTAAATAACAAAATGATTTTTTTATCTTCACCATACAGTTCAATTGTTGCCATAGAATAAATTGTACAATAATTCTTTCCATATTCGTCCGCCATTTAGCCATAAAGTTCAGACAAACTGACAAAAATTAAGTACCTTGTCGAATGCCTCACAAGATATATGTTTTCAATTGACTTTCTCTATTATTTTAGTTAGAAACTGTGTAAGCGATTATGGTCTTTATCACAACGTTATACACATGAAAATAGTTCGTATATGTCTGTGACAAATTCATTGACAATGTTCATATTGTATTGAACTCGATATAATAAGAAATAATGGCATCATTTGACACGATCTCTCAAAATATTTTTGAAGTCGAATGTTTTGGGAATCAGATGGCGTCGGTTAATCAATGACAAAATGTGCAATGTGTCTGTAGTTTAAGCCATAAGCGGAAAGCGGTTAAAGCATAATAATGATAATAATCATATTTTTTTATAACTCCTACTGTCCTATATAATATTATTTACTTTACTGTAAACTGTTTTTATAAGAGATAATATTAATGACACGTAGGTATTCAAATGTGTGTATTATTTTTATATAAATCAACTTTTTAAATATTTCAAGCTTTTGAAATAATAATAAATATAGAAGCACAGTGAAATTTTGTTGGCTGCCCAGTGTTAAAGGTGAGAAGTTCTATGTTTAAATCTTAGAGAAACAATAAATTGATTGAAATGGCTATAGAAATCTATTCGCCCTATGCTGGACAGATCAAATACGGATTCACTTTGTCAAATTAGAAGTACAGCGTTTTGTTTGCACCACACGAACACCGCAGTAAACAAGACAATATAGCCTTAAGTGGGGGGTCTATCGGACCCCATTTGAACAAAAACGTGTCAATATTGTGCACAATGTTTTCGTTCGCTTTGTGGCCGGCGAAGATAAATTGCTATCGCCCTTTACGAATAATATAGGATAATTTGTTGATGTTAATTCTGAATGCTAGACTAACGTGGATATTCACGACTAGAATGAAAAATGTTCCTTATATTTTGATGATCGTGTCTAAATATCGTTTAACTAAAACTACTTTTTTAAATAAAGTTTCATTTTGAAACAATTTAATTAAACAAAACATGCTCAAATCACAGACTAAGCTAACATTATTTCATAGAACATTTAAATTATAAATCTCGTAGTAAATATACATTTTGAGTCCTTTGTTTTTAACTCTATTGACGTATATAAGTGTATCTATGAACAAATTCTTTTCCTATAAAGTGATAATCAAAAGTAGGTAAAAGATCTATTTAGGGAAGAATACCTGTACTTAAAAAAAAAAATTTCAATTTATTTTCGATTTTTAAATTATATAGTGCCTTCATGTGCAATGTAACATGTAAAAAATAATAAAGTTTTTAAATACTTGTACTATTAATATTTTACCTTATTATTTATATTTTTTATCACTAAACATATGCCACGTCTACTTTCTTTAGAAGAATTATATCGTTTCTAAACATCCTTTTAACCAGCTAGTTATAGAGTGACTTAAGGTATATCCACATTAAGACCAACGGCTACTGTTTATGGACACATTTCAAGCGCAGTTAACCAGTCACCGCCTACCGAATATTCGTCTATTGTGGCCAAGCATCTGTTTTATCTAGTACTAACGACCCCAGGTGGCACTGCGCAATCATATCGCATAATATCTACCGATGGGGATTGCAATGTGTGAACTTTGTTGATTCGTATCAATATTTTAAGGTCGTAAATTTCGGTTACGTTTTTATTTGGCGATGTTCCGATAGTAAGAATAAATCTATACTATCATTATTAACTTTGTTTGTTTATTTTTCAACGCTTTGGAACTTCAGGTTCGAATTGAAAAAAATATTTATTTGTTGGATAGAGCATTTATTGGGCAAGGTTTTAAGCGTTATAAAATCAAGGGTTGCTGTTGATCTGCGAAAACGGTTCTTGATGCCCAAATATGTGTATGTCCGCGACAGTAGTTATATGGCTACTGATAAAAAATATTGGAAGACGAACAAGGCAAAATAGATAACAGATACATAGCCTAGATAAAAAGAAGACCAAAAACCTGATGAGACTAACGAGAGCGAATATCAGACTCATCGTAGAAATAATAACAGGACATTGCCGTCTTATCTTACAATGATAGGAATATCGTAGATAGGAGTAGCGATCTCCTATGTCCGGAGTGCAGAGAAAGTGAGGAAACAAGCATCCATCTACTCACTGAATGATCTGCATACTCGAGGCTAACACAAATGCATATGGGCTCGGACGAAGTTACAATAGATGACATTAAAGAACTATAGATGGAAAAAATAATAAGATTCTGCAAGCAAACCGGAAGTTTTGAAGGGGACACGGGAAGAGTTGGATGACCCAAAACCTCAGCAAGGAGGAAATGGGGAAATGGGTGAAATGGTCAGAGGATAACGTGGACTGATCACCCGTCCTGTCAAGGGTGTCCCCGTTAGAAAATAATAATAATAATAAGTGGATAACAGGCTCTATAAGTTATAAAGATTAGGAGGTTGGAAAAAGTAATTTTGATGTGAAAACAACTATTCTACGAGGACACAGCTACTTAATAATAAAACCTAATATGGCTCACTGGGAACACGCCTTCTCCAGAATAGGAGAGGATTTTAAGAGACCCAGCCCACTGATTTAGGGTTTTGTTAAAACGGCCAATGCCACTAAATTCGTGATAATAAATAAATAATAATCTGGACGACGGCTTAAAGTTTTTCTAAGTTTTTAATAATCTCTTTAACTGTGGGCTCTTACAATTAATTTTCGAAGGTAATTCTAAAAATAACATCTATATCGCACATATTACCAAATACCTACACGGGGAAATTAGACTTGTTATTTTAATTTTTCCTGTACTCTGCTAGTCAAGGAAGAGAGTCTCAGCAACTACCTGCCTACGTACTATTTATGCCTTATAACGCTAGTCCATTGAAATTAAAACACATACATTTCACCGTCCATTTCAATAGCACGCTCGGTGAGACAGTGGGCAATAAATTCCGCGTTTCTTATTCTTTGCGTCAATTCTGTATTGAGGACGCGCCATTGTTGTTGCTAGTTCGATTTTGCTCGGATTTGCTTCAACGTGGTGTGATTTACAAGCGGTCGCGTTTTTTAAACCTTTAATGCAGCGTATGCCAAAGTATTTGAGAACTGGTAGCAAATCGTTGGACAGGCTCGTTGCTCTAATGGTAGCGATGTTTGGTTAATAATCAACAGGCCGTGAGATCGATCCCCACCGCCTCCAAAAGTTTCTAATTAATTAATATTTCAATTTACAATTTTTATGAAATATGTTGGACTTCGTCCACTATCCACACATGAAATGACCGTGAAGTTTATTTGTGTTACAGTTTTAGTGCGAATTACCAAAGTATATCCAAAGTCAAAATAGGTCGACGACGCATCTTGTTGAGATGTTATATGCTTGGGGTATTTCACTTTCCATCAAATGAAGCCTACTCTTGTTTATCCTCCTCTTTCATAAAAAAATATTTACATCGCACTACTTGTATTCTTTAGGCCACCAGCTAAATGCTCTATGTTTTCGACTCTACATAGGAGTATTTTGCAGCAAACAATGCTGCTTCGTTAGCGTGAAGCGAACGCTTTTTGCGCTTCACGTTACGCCTAGAAGTCTGACGTTTATATTCCATTCATCAATACATTTGTATTGCTTTCAAATATTGGCTTGTAATGAACTTAGGAGGAAAAATCTTTAATTTTTTTTATTCCGTATTTAAGCACAATTTTTACCACCTCCTTTATACCAATAAAACGTTTTCTATAGTTGACGCGATTAGTACACAATTAAATAACTTTTACCCGTAAAATTCGCGTTTAATATAATTAAACACGAATAATTAATTTACAAGTTAACTTGGTTATAATTTATTTTGACTACCACCCGATATTTTGGATGCTTTCCAGCAGCTGTGGTCAGGGGGGACTTAATAAAAATAATTTTCAAATAAGTATACTAAGTAATTAATTCCAAAGACCACCCAACCGTGTTTTGTTCAAATTAGATATGTAAAATAAATTGAAAATATTTGGTTGTAATAATTCGGTAGGAAATATATTTAATAAAATATTGCATAAAAATAATACAAGAAATAAGTCACATATTACAACTACACGTTTTTATATATTAAAGGAGCAATTCATTGTCCCTAAATTTGTAGCATTTAATGTGCCTTGTTGAAAGTTATACGTAGATATGAACTTAAAATATGCCATCCTGAATTTACTCTACTGAGAACCGTTACTATTTGGGTTTAAAAAACTAGTATAAATTTAATTTCCTTTTTTATAGCCTGCAAAATATTTATTAAAATACAGACTTTTTAGACTTGTTTGATTTGTATTATTACATTTTGTATATATAAATATATGTATGCATATGAATGTAAAACTTGTTGATGTTGTGTAAAATATATAAATAATAGTTATATGAAGTCTCTTATTAAAACATTGTTTACATTTCTTAATTTCTTGGCTGAAAGATATTAACTTATAACAAGACAAAAAAAAGTCACCTTTACACTGAGAAGTCCCGGTTTCGGCTACATTAATATGAATAACAATGAAACTAACGAAACGTATTCTAGTTGTAAACAATTCGTCTAGATATAACTCAAAAGCCGTTACGAAGCATTCCTACATAACCGAATGAACCTTGGCCCAGCTGTGATTTACTTTGACTCGAGATTATTACCATATTTTAAGCTTTTCGGTGACTAGCACGTACTATTAATGATTAATTGTTTGACGTGGAATTTAATATACATACATCTTAGAGTCATTTAGTTAAAAAAAGCGTTTCTTCATAATAAAATCTATGATATGTAATATAAATACATAGATATTTTATTTCTCACAAAACTCTAAAAGACGTATTGACGATATTTAATTAGTATTTATCAGCGATATGGAAGTTTATCACGACAGTTAACATCTATATCAATTTTCTTAAGTCACATTTAACAATGTAGGTATTATATCTGAAACATCCCTTAGTCTAAAATGTGGTAATTGCACTTTTTTAAAGTAAATGTAATAATCTCCTATAAATAACTATGAGACAGTGTTATAAAGTCGAGATTATCTATTAAATGATAATTTAGGAGGCGAAACGGTGCCCTGCTGTAAGTAGTTTTTAAATCACTCATTGTTACAATTCCTTTCCAATATTTATTGACTTCTATGAAGCACCGACAAAGTTATCCAAATTAATGCTTTTTAAATTCAACCCTACGTTATAGGAATAAGGAACACGGCAATTTTAATTTATTTCAATGCACTCGTACTCCATTTTATGTACTCACGGTCCATAAATAAAATTAACAAATGCCTTACAAAACGGTCACCCTACTTAACCTACAAACGGTGAGGGTTGAAAATATTTTGACATTTGTTAACTTTGGTTTATAGATTACTAGATGTGACAATACATAATATACTCTGAATGTCTGTTGTTTAAACATTTAATAATATCGGAGGTAGTTAATGTAAGTTTTTGTTACATTATGCGGACATGGAGTAAGTAATATGGATATTGGAAATGTGATAAATTTCAGTTTTTTACGAAAATGTGTGTATTTATAATAATTTATGTAATTGACTTAAAACTGTTTGGTTTAGTAACTAGCTCAGTAACGTAAATTATTCGATTGCACACAAGAGATAACTACTATGCTACCCGAAAAATTGGGTACGACCTTTAATTAGGTCTTTTGAGTTTCATAATAATGTGGAACTGTGAACTCTAAGTATTTATTTGTTTATCTAAACTATTAATACAGTTTGTGGTCTTTTACTTAAATTCTTGTTTATGTAAATGTCTCATCCAGTATCTCTAATTCCAATAATAGTTAACCAGTGGCACTAAATCACGACACTCTTCGATCGAAAACACAATATCGCTAACAAAAGCCATGATTTGTTAGCACCGGGCACCGTTAATATCTACTTCTATACATTTTAGAAAAAATGATTATGGTTAGTTTTGGAGCCGATTTGTTGCTGAGATATGTCATCGGAATCAAGAGTTATGGCTTGATTTTGATAATAATCCAATTGACTTACTAGATACTGTCTGTGACACAGTAGGTGCTTGAGCTTTTTCAAATATATACATCAATAAAAATAGTTGTCTATACGTCTGATAAAAATGACATGTCTCTATGCACATACAAAAGTGCAATATCGTACGTTTTCGGAATGAAAAAAAAAGACAAACAGTTAACTCTACCACTTTAATACCAATATGCTTTTGTGTAAAAATTGACCAAAAGGGTCTTGCGGAAGCATTGCAGAAGAATTGTAGTACAGCTGCGCTATAACACAAAGTTTCAGCATACCATGTTGTTCGTCTGTTAGACAACGCACATATTAAATATTTTCTAATAGTAACTAATTAAGTAATATTATTAGTAATTTTGAGGGGCCGTTAGTCTAATACCGGGTGCAATATGTTTTTAACTTTCCATTTATTATTTTTCTGAAACACGTTGTGCTTCGTCTGGAAATCTGGATATTAAATGGGTAGTAGAAATACCGAAAATTCCGTCCACGTCACGAACTACCATCCACAGATGACAAAGCCGCGAAGTTTAATCGCGTTTCGGTTTCAGTCCGAATATCCAACGCCAAAATAGATCAACAGCGCATCTTGTATAGCTGTTATGTGGCTATGGTTATTTCGGCTCCCATCAAGTAATCCCATGTTTGTTTGTCTGTCCTCCTTAAATAGTGTCCTCCGTAAATAGGCTTACAGCCTATTAACTACAAGCTTTTTAACTCCCCCCCCTACGCCCCCCCCCCCCACTCCTTCTGAGTTCTCTTTCAGACTGGACTCCAGCCCATATCAATTTTAGTGCTAAAAACCAATATCATATAGAAGGAACGATATAAATAAATTTGTCATAAGGCCGGTTGATATCGTAATAAGAAAATGGCAACTCATACATTAGGCGTCTAGTACTCGTGTCAAATTATGCAAATGGCGTCGATATGCTACCAAATGTACACCGCCATTGTCAAGCTATGACTAAGTGCATAATACTAGCTCACTGAATCGGGACAGACAGACGGCAAAGCTTATGATTTACATTAACAGAATGACTTTGTCTCTTTTCTCTTTCTTTAAATTGTTCGCGTGTTTCTAATGCCCTGATGTTTATTATTTTCACACATCACACACACGCATCCGAAACGTCGGGCCGAAGTTAAAAATCATTTTCAAATAAGTTTAACTAATATAACGAGTTTTAAACCGTTAAAGTGTTTTATTTAAATATAAGGTTTTTTTAAGGAATTTGCTCCTATAACGAAAATCCCAAAAGCGGATGTCAAGATAACTAAGTTATTTTTCCAAACAAAGGCAAAATCAATTTTCTTTATTTTCCTCAGGGTTTTGATATATCAGCAAGCAAGAACAAGTCGCCTACTTTTATAGATATAGACCAGGGTAGATGATATATTTGTTAAATAAAACTTAAATATTGGCAGCGTATCTGCGCAACATAGTCTATGCATCATTACAAATTCAGTATTAATAATTTATCTGGAGCCGACGTGGGCGAAACCTACTAGACAATGCAAGTACCGATTTTTATATTTGAAGCATTGCAACACTCTTCAAGGGCCTGCTTCAGACGTCTTTGGGCTGATGGGTGTGGGTTTCGGGTAATTAAAAGGTGCTATTTTAGTTTATTGATTACGATATTGATTGTATTCAATTATTTAATTATATTCAAATTGTACCTCAGCAGGTCTTGGCCACAATTTTGTACTCGAACAAAAATCTAATTTCAAATATATACGCCTTTTGTATATATATATATACATAAATAATTAAAAAACAAAAAATGTAAATTTTCGTCCTGAATACTTTGAAGAGTGGGAATCCTTTACGTTCCGTGTAGAGAATGTTTTCAACAGTCGACGTTATTACATTGTATATCTAATTAACTGCGTGTAATAAGACTCGGCGTGAGTAATAGATAAAATAATTAATTAGTATCATTTCGCATACAGAACGGGGTAGCCTAAGGCCTAACACATCGTACAAAGCTTTCCAATAATCGCGCTCCATACATCAAATGAATAATCGATGCTGAATTATTCATAAGTGCGCTTTCAAATTGTTTCGCGCCGAATCGAATGAGCCTAATCGAGATGAATCGAATGGGATCAATCGAATTGATGGATTGTCCTCCGCGTGATTCATATTCGATTGATCGATTGTCCTCTCGTTGATTTATATTTCGATTTATCGATTTACTGAATGGTATAAAGGAGTGATTTAATTTCTATGTTATTCGGCTTTGTTGAATAGATTTAATTGTTCTTTGTGGAAATCGGAAGTTTCCCAATTAAAAATATATTGGTAGTGTGTTAACCATAGTCTTTACCGTTGTGTAGTTGCTGAATTTTAAAAATGTGGACAAGAAGTAGCCAATTTGTTTTTAAAGGAGGAAAAATCTATTTCAATTGAAAAATAGACACGGGTAGGACTTGAATCGGCATGTTGAGATTGAAATTATATTGCGCGTCAGGGTAGACCAGCAGTACGGAAGCCGTGGATGCCTGTTGAATTCCCGCCCGGATCGTAAAGGGATAAATAGTAAGAGATGTTTTAATTGATTAATGCCAACATGTGACAAATATTAAAGTTTTCAAGGGAAATACTTTTACTCGAATTGCTTTAATTATTTAGTAGTACAATATTATATTCATGTATTTCGTAACTGTACACAAACATGACATTTATATTGTCTACTCCTTATCTTACAAATATTCCATCAGGTATTGAGTTTCACATTGTTTATCCCTTACAGAAAAAGTGTACAACGCCGCTACTGAACTTTTCACTTCGAAAATCTCGGTAAATTTAATGCTCGTTTGTAATTTAACAAAAAGTTTTAATTGAAATAACTTGAAATAATTGAGCCCAAGTGACACAACTCATACCACAGAAGCGAATAATAAATCAGAAACAAAATAATTATTACAACAGAGCGACGATTAAGGGTCATTACAAGTGGGCCAAAAATACCGTTCACAGGAATCGAACCGGCGATCACGATGCGGCGTCACAAATTACAGGTCGCTAAGTGTAACTTTCGATTATCGAAATTTAATGGGTGTCGCGGGTAGAACGTTGAATTCGTCACTTCGTAAAGTTTGTAAATGAAAACATTATTATTGCAACATTAATAAGTAATAGCGGATATCTTTTTTTTGTGTAATAAAAATTTGTTACTTTTTTAGCAAATACCAATTTTGGTTTTGATTGCAGGAAATAGTCAAAGTCAAAAATCATTTATTAACGTACACTTACAAAGGTAAACCCAATTAAAAACTAAAGACAGTAAGACCACTAGTATTAGTATAAAAAACATAGACCTGAATAATAAAAGTCTAGTATAAGAGTGGGTTTAACGTTAGTGACAAAATAACATAGTTTTTCGTTGTAACCAATTGATTCCACAAAGGCACAGGGTTCTTTTCTCTTATAAGGTAAAGAGATCTAGGGCTTATTCCCACTATGCAGGACCAGTGCGAATGTGCTCATGGAAAAAAGAAAGACAATGAAACCTAGTTATTTTAACGAATGCCGAACAGTGCGGTTATCCCGTAACATGATTTCGAAGCGCGATTTATGTATCGCGACCAATTTGGAGCGATTTATTTCATCGCCAACCTATGATTTAATAAATTATACAGCGCTAAATATCTTTGCCAAATGTTGCCAGCTCGTGGAATTTCTCTCGTGATCTAATTTAAGATGAGGTTGATTACCTTTCGCCCTTTCTGCGTAAGCGACGCGATTATATAATCTAGAAAATACTTTTTTTGGTATTTGACGAATTAAAGCTTGTCTGTAGCTTGTCTGTAGCTTGTCTGTAGCTTGTCTGTAGCTTATGTGAGTAATACTTACATTCTTATATAAAAAATTAACTCTTGACCACGACTGCTGGAAGGTGAATATAATTAAAAATAAGTTATATTTCGATTTTTAAACCGTTAAAGACGCTTAATTAAATTTTGACAAATTAAACAATCATCAAATTTATAGACAAGCAGAAGACGTTCGTTAAGTTTGTAGTTAATGCTGGTGGTACACATTAATAAGAATACTATGGTTTCGATCGCGAAATATATCAGTGAATTTTATTTTAACTGCAACCTAATTTTTCTGATACTATTAACTTTTTATTTAAAAAAAGTGATAACAATTTCGTGTATATATATTTTTTTTCTACAAGTGAGTAATGCTAAAAGAGTAAAATATAATTCGAAACCAACAGAATAAGCATTACATTTAAATAGATATATAACACGCTGTGATTGAAATAAACACAATGTATACATAATATCGCACCCATATCATTATTAATATTTCATTTATAGAAGAACATAAACAGATCGAAGACGTTATCTCAGTGATAAATCGGAACACATTAAGCCTTATTAGCACACAGTGCCATCGCTGCACATGGGCAAACAGTCAAAAACAATGGCCGACTGAAACAATGACAGAAACGAATCGTTTAATCCAATTACAATGATACAAGCGAGGAAGTGCTAGATATATGTGGACATGCCCGAAATATAAATCTGAGCGGAATAAGTTTACTTATTTACATAAAACACCTTTCAGCTACTGCAAAGCATTTGAGTCGGGCCGTAGTTAAAATTAGTCTATTAAATACTGTCTATAGTTTACGCGAGTAGTACACATTTAAATAAAACACTTTAACGGTTTAAAATGCGATATATTAGTTAAACGTGGTCACGGCTGCTGCAAAGCATCCGAAACGTCGGGCCGAAGTTAAAAATCATTTTCAAATAGGTTTAACTAATATATCGCGTTTTAAACCGTTAAAGTGTTTTATTTAAATTAGTTTATTAATATATATCGCGGTTTAAGTGTTTTATTGAAATGTGTTCTACTCGCGTAAACTATAGACAATAATTAAGTTTACCCAGTTTATGCTAGTGATACAAATTCTTAAACAAAAAGACAACGGTTTCAAAGGCGAATTTTATAGCTAATTATAATGAGCTAATTATAAGTTAATTATATAAAAATATAATTAAAAAATTGACTGAAACATAATAACCAATTAAAATGATGATTTAGCTCTTCTCGGAGAGATGTTATATATAGATAGGGTATTTCCCTTCCTTCCACCAAGTGAAAAGCCATTCTTTTCTGTCCTCTTCTATCATAAATATAAATAAAATAAAATATACTTTATTCTCTTTAAAATTTTAAAAATTTTTTAGATTCGTCAAAATTTTTTTGGTTTGTCTGTCTGTTTGTCGTGATTCTACATAGTGTTCAAAAGAGCAACAAAACTGAGAAGAACACCCTAGAAACTCAGTTCGGCTTTTTTAAACATGTCTTATTATAGTAAATACATTGTGAATTTATTAACCTAAGAAGCAATATAATTTAAAAATCGAAAATAAATTGAAAAAATTTTCGACTTGGGCAGGAGGTTTATTTTCGATTTCATGTGCAATAACATGTGAAAAATATTAATGTTTTCAAACCTAAGGAGCAGTTCACATTACTGCCAGGCGGTCTTGTCATTAAAGAAAACGTTCAGACAATAATACGCCTTTGGAGACAATCTAAATTTTATAACTTTTTAAAATTTATTTATCTATAAGTTTGAAACCTCAACTAGCAATGTATTATACATATGAATACAATTCCCCGCAAATGGATTAGATAATAAAACTTTAACATCAAACATTATAAAGTGCGGTTTCCACAGCTAAATTTGGAAAATGTAAAAAGCTATGCACGAGCCGAACACATTTCTGAGTAGGTTTGACTGAACCATTTACGAGACCAGACGATCTGTGGATGGTAATTATTGACCCGGACGAAATTTCAATATTCCTACCGGTGATGATCGGTGGGGATCGAATCCACGATCCATTTATTATTAGCCATACATTACTACCATTAGACCGTCAGAGCTATACGTATGGCAAGTAGCAATAGAGCGAAAATTACATCGACTCAAACACAAGCTGAGTAAAACCAATACATTTGAAGGGCCTCGACTCGTTAATAAACAAATATCGCGGCTTCGAGTTTTTGTTACAAAACCCATCGAAGGTGGTTCTGTTCATTAATCCATGTATGACACTTCATGATTTCAAAATCATTAGATTCATTATTTATATAACAAGTGCGTATATTGCGTGAATTAATTATACGGATGCACACTTTTATCATTAAATTAATTATTTTTTTATGAGTGAACCAGTGACGGGAAACCTTGGCGTGTATTATTTGTTTGACACTTAGTAATTTTGCTCGTCTAAGCGGAACTAATAAAAAACAGATGGTTCGCTATTTGTACTTGATTAAAATTTAAAATATTGCCTGTATGCAAAGCGCTTAAGCAATAAATGGATACACAAGTTTGGTGTAAAGGTTTAAATAATAATAGAAGAATAATGTAGTATTAAAAATCGATTCAGCTTGAAAAATATAATAATGACGATACAGGCGGATTTGAACCAGCATCCACAACAATGCGTGCGGTTGCTCTAACCAACTGAGCTATGACACATCAAGAGCAGCAGTGCTAATCGCTGCGGATGTCGGTTCAGGTCCCGCTCGAGTTATCAATTTTGTTTAATAATAGGTAAATACTGTCTATACTATAAAAACTGTACGTTTACGCGACTAATACACATTAAAATGAAATAGTTTTTAAATGGTTAAAAGTGTTTTTTTTTTTATTATTTTTAGAGTAAGCCATCTTCGTTATTTAATCATTACACTATACCTAGGTTTGAGTTAGGCGCGAGAACTGGAGAGTGTATTATTTTAATAATGTCTTCAAACAAAAAAATATTTAACTCTTTTACTATTACAGCTACGAGTTGTTATCGAAGAAAGACTAAGAAAGATTCAGATAAGAATTCTCGAAGTGTTCTTGAATATACAAATCGTTTCACGCACATGCAATACTCTTTCTATAACAAATTAAGTGCATAGTACGAACGCCCCGGCATTTCCTATTGACTCTGGAATTCTGAGAGCCCGATCGAAAATATAAAAGCTCATTTTCATTGCGTAACAAACTAATCGATATCGACTCGATATTGAATAGAATCGATTCTAACAGCTTCAGCGTATCGATGGAATTAGGCGCTATTTATATTCCTAACGCGTCGTATTTAACGGGAAACTAGATTTCAAAAGCATATTATAGGCTAAGAGCTGAATGTTACTTTTGGTACTTAACCAGATCCATCGGTCTAAGAGTAGCAATATATGTACGATAACCATAGCTAGTTGATTCGATCCTAAAATATTTCTTAAACTTAAATTTTTGTGACAAAATGTTTTCGTATGGAAAACAAAGATCTTAAATACGTGGATGACCTACAGGCCAGAAGTGAATCTGGTATTGATTTAAGACTGTAGATTACCAAATGTCTAAAGCCTAAACTTTTCGATGTACTTTGTTAAGATGGATGTGCCTGGGGTACTTCTTTCTCTATTAAGTGAACCATGTTTGTCTGTCTTACAATAAAGTACAACGTTGTCAAAAATTGAAAGTCACAAATGGGCAGTGCTTCACTTGACATTACATGTGATACTAAATGGTATACTTTTTTTTGTTTTAAATTGGGACTTGTATTGTGTTTTAATAGGCATCTCCTGAACTATATGGTAAGCTTATAATGAACTAACATCGATTATGCGTTGTATAATAGTGACACACGTCAATTGAGCGAGGAAATTATGTGTCGACGGGCTTAAGGTCACTGAAGCTCACATAAACTTAGAAAAAAGCCTACTTTAGATAAAGCCACGCGACGCCCACACGACACTTGCTTCTGAATAAGTTTATGGGCGCGTGTTTTACAAATTTTATTCGATATTTAATTTGATTTTAGAGATAAGTATAATTAGCTCTTGGAAATTCCGCGTGTTTTTATAGGGAAACATACTATTGCATTTCGTTGATAAACATCGCTTTAAGAACTTATTTGAAAGAAAATGCCAAGTAACAACTTTTATTTAATAATAATTTTTAATTAATTCGTGTCTATGAATTGGTATTCATATATTGTATGGTCTTCACTTTGTATGTATTTTTAATTTCGCTAAAAATAATTAAATATATCGCATAAGTGGGTACATAAGGGTGAAGTACATACAGCTGAACATACCACTAAGCCTTATGTCATTTGCAGCTTAACACATTACACTACATTTTAAGGTCTGACGGACTGTAAAAATAGCCACATCAGCAATGAGAATAAGTCATGACACCATTCAAGAGCCATGTCGCTACTAAAGCATTTTGAAAAAACAAATTTCAAATAACTTTTCTGCCACGAATACGAAACCCGGTACCCCGTGTTCTGTGGTCGAGTAGTCAAAACACTACACCAAAGAGACAGTTTAATTATGTCTCCTATACGTACGTATACTGAAAGCTACTTCATTTTGTCGGTATTGAAGTACCGATTCTTCTAGAATGTTCGCCTCGAAGCCGCAGATATCACAACTTCACGGAAGGTAAATTAAGCATTAAATTCACCTCATACAATTCTAATGAGCCCACTTGAACTAACGTGAATAATACCGGAATATCAATCATTCCGCTGATTGACATTGGTATGAGCTTTAGTCATTTTTTTACCTCTTGACCCGACGACCTCGCATGATACGGCTTAATGAAAGTACGTTTTAAACTCATTTATAATATTTCGCAATTTAATGATGATGTTTAGGCCGAGAAATTGAGATATTGATGAATGTTCTAATATTGCAGGCGATAGAGCGGTATGCGCTCTTTTTGTACCGAAAAAATGTACTAAAGGAGACGTGGATCTTGGAATATGACGTATAAAGCATTTGTGCTAATATTATAAAGGTATAGAGTTTGTTTGTTAAACATAAACAAACTAAATTTCAAAAACTATTGCTTTGGATTAAAAAATTTGTAGATCGAGGAAGGCTTGAGGCTATAAAATATCAGAATGCGACAATATGCGAAGGAACACAGGGAAATGTGGAAGAAATGGGTAAATTATTTATCTTTGGGGGCGCCCGTTGCGTGCATTGCGATAACAGTTGAAGAAACCAAATATGTATGAAAGAATAATCATATTTTAATTTATATAAAGAGGTCTGGGAAAGTATCAGTCTATCTTTTTAGATGAACTCGCAAAAACGATGGGATGCTGCCGACGATCTGAATTTGTTTGAAATATAAAATAACAATTATGTCCAAAATCACTATTCCACACAACAAAGTCACGAGGACAGCTAGTTTTAATTTAAACAAATAAATCATCCGAAAAATTCTTTTTACTATAGTACAATAACGCTTACAGAATTTTTAAGTTACCTTAACAATGCTTTAATATGCAAATTCGTCGTTTTAGTTTTACAAATATTAATTTAGTTCAATATTCTTTATATTCTAGTCACACAATCACAATTTATATTAATATGAAATATTACAAAACTTATACATTAAATTAATATTAATAGGTACCTAATGCGATTCATACAAAAATGGGGTTCGGTTGATGGAAGGTGAAATACTCCAGCAGTATAATAATACTGGTACGACAGGTATATCGCTTTGCCTCTTTCCGGCACAGGCCTCTTCCAACTTCTTCCACTCGTCCCTTAGTGTTGCAGTTCTCATCCACGTTTTTCCTGCTGTAACTTTAATATCGTCTTCCAAGAACTTCCAATTCTGGTGTCTATCTTTTTAGTTGTTAGATCTGTCATTGCTATAACTTGACCAATATATATATACTCATCGACATAATCGATAACAATTCCATTTATCCTAACAGTCTCTTTGTGGCTGTTTGACATTACTTTTGTTTTTTGAACATTCATGTATAAACCTGCTTGATGGCTTTTTACATCCAGGTCGTAAAGCATTTCATTTAGCTCTTTAGCTGAATTGGACTTGATAACCAGGTCATCGGCAAAGCGAAGGTGGTTGAATTTTTCTCCGTTTATAGGTATGCCGCAGTCTTCCCAGTCTAGCTGTCTGAATATTTCATCGAGTACTGCTATAAATAGCTTGGGGGATAATGGATCACCTTACCTCACGCCTCTTCTTATTTTTATGTCTTTGCCTTTTCGCTCCAACTTTATTCTAGCAACGCTATCTTTATAGATGCTATATATATTTTTATATATTTCGTTTCTATTCCTCCACTCCAGCATCACAAAAAAAGCCTGTCGTCTATTTTTGGCTTTGAATATTCGGAAATCCACAAAGTAAAACCGAAAAGCAATTATCTTAATTATTAGCTTTTTCGCGTAAGGTAGTTTGTGACCGGGACGTATTTTTATATACCTGCCACCCATTTAATATCCAGGATTTTCAGAACAATTCCCGCTTGAAAAAAAATTTATAAATTGATTAAATCATGTTGGACCCCGGGGGAGAATCGAATCCACCACCCGTTGATTATTAGCCAAACATTGCTACCACTAAACCAACGAGTCCGTAAATACACGTATGATAAACAAATGTGTTTAAGCACACATACCTTGACGGGACCAGTTATCTATTGGGTTCGATACCCACCAGCATGTTTTTAATCAATTTATAAGTTCAGGATCGTCTGGAAACCTGGATATTAAATAGGTGGTAGGAATATCGAAATACGCCCGGGTCACAAACAACACACAAACCGTACACAGATTAAAAAGCCATGAAGTTAAATCGCATTTCGGTTTGAGTCTGTTTTTTTCCGAATATCGAAAGCCAAAAAAGCGCATCTTCCATCACGTGAACCTTACGCTTACCTGCCCTTCTCTATCTTAAAAAATCTACTTTGTAATGTGATCTAAGTACAGCCTAACACAGTGGTTGTACCGCTATATTCTACGTGTACTACAACTGTATTAAGTGCGGAGTATGAAGTTGATATTATAGCTGTATCATGGTCACATTAGTGTTAACATCAAGTGCAATAATGTCAGGACATTAAGATTAAGGACACATCTAGTTGCTTTACCGGAGATCGTGTTTTTTATACCACTATTATATTTTCAATGATTGCGACTAGATCGCCGATGTAAGATTTAAGGATGTGGTATATTTTTATTCAACAGTTGTACATTATATACAAACACAAAAAAGTACTATGAGATAGTTGGAGTGCAATCGTCTAGTCACTGACAAGGAATCTCTTTCAGCAATAAAAAAAAATTGCAAATTATTTATGGAAAGGAAAATCTTTTAGCTTTTGTATTCTTGAATACGTAGGTACGTGTTAAGAAAAACACAAAAAAATACAATAAAGAAAATATGTACGGTATTATGTTGAACGTTACTGTTTAAAATAAAACGATCCAATATAGTCATCTTTTGTACTACTACACTACTTAATATATTATTTCTGTCCATCTTATAATTAATCTTAACAAGTTTAACTAAAATATATCGCGTTTTAAACCGTTAAAGTATTTTATTTAAATCTTATATTACTTTCTATTCCTATAAACTGTCAATGTAGAAATTTATATGACACATCCTGTCTATATTTCCCTCTTTATCCAAATTTCGAGATCAGAATCGGCCTATCGATGCCGCATCCATCTTTCGCAACTCGCGTCCGCTTCACATCATTACTGCGGTGCACAATCGGTCACCTTGACTTTTCCCGATCGGTATGAAATAATTTGACATAATACTAACCATCATTACGCCGCTATTACGATGCAATACTTCGGTTAATTCGCATCGTGTTTTTGTTATAATATTCGCGTTTGTGCGGAATCCGTTGACGAAATTCTCGAACAAAATTAAATTATGTGCGAGGAGATTATACGCAAAAACAACAATGTCAAGTCCTAATTTGTAACCATTACATTACAACGTCATTTTGACGATGTTTAACGATATATTATGGGTAGTGGTAGGAGTCGCAACTTCCAAATTAATAATAATTTGTTTATATAAGAATTTTTTATCGTATATATTTTTTAATCTGTTTCCCGAAATAGTCTCTATTTATAGACTATAGTCGGTTTCATCTTACTTGGCAAAAGACCACAACCAATATGGCCGATTTCAAACCAGAGAGAACTAGTGAAGCCTTTTATAGAGTATAGTTAATGTCACAGATGACACAGGGAAAAAGAATCGTCGATTATATATATGTATAATCCTGTGTCTTAAAGTCTTTTTAGTGTAAAGCAATGTAAACCTTGTGAGAAAATCACGATTTCATGAACATTGTGTGTTTGTTTACCAAAAATATCTTTTAAGAATAAATGGACTATACGTATATCTTTACTTTAGCATTAAAGGAAAACCATGCTTTCATAATACATAATATTTGAAACTTTTTGTCATAATCAGTACTTACATACTAATTAAGACAAAAAGTTCATTTTTTGTAACTTTGATGTGTGGGGTTATTATTACTTTTATACGTGTTCAAACTAATTCAAATAGTTTCGTCAATTTTCTTTTTCGTTACTTACTTAGTTTTAATTGGCTGCTGCAAAGTATCCGAAACGACGGGCTGTAATAATATAATTTGTAAATAAGTTTTATAAATACATTTCGCGTTTTAAACCGTAAAATAAATATTTACATGTTAACATGTGCTACAAAAAAGAGCATAATATAATATAATAATTAGAGCATTAAAAAATATGAATATTTAAAAAAGAGGATAGCCTATAGATGCATTAATAATATATATAATAAACGGTTTTTTGCAAATACAAAGTGATTGTTTAGTCGTCCTCATTCGTCGTAACAAAAAAGTCCTTTATCATTCACCGCAACATCCGTATATAAGCCTTTTTTTTTCATTGAAGTCATGTCTCGTCAACTCATCGTCTCGAAAGGTAAACAAGTACTGCTAACCTGGTGCGGTCAAGAACAATCGTTTAAACTGGCGCGGGTTCTGTATTTTTGTTTGAAGATAGGTCAACATTTTAAGCTAGGTGTTAAGTGTGGTTATATTGAAGTATTGTCTGTAGTTTACGCGAATAGTACATATTTTAATACGTAAGTAAGTTACCTTATTTTTAATTTAACTACGGCTCCAGGATTCGGACGTTTTGTAACCGTTTCAAATGTGGTAATATTTGAAAACTTTATTATTTTTTTACATGTTATTGCACATGAAGGCACTATATAATTTAAAAATTGAAAATAAATTGAAAAAACTTTCGACTCGGGCAGGACTTGAACCGGCATCGTCAGCGTAGAGCAACAGCACGGACCATGATACAGCTATAATATCAACTTCATACTCCGCACTTAATACAGTTGTAGTACACGGGCAGGACTTGAACCGGCATCGTCAGCGTAGAGCAACAGCACGGAACGCTAGCGATGCCGGTTCAAGTCCTGCCCAAGTCGAAAATTTTTTCAATTTATTTTCGATTTTTATATTCTGTAATATTTTCAAATACCATTTTGATAAGTTTTTGTTGCAGGAAGTGAAATTAAAATAATGTGCGAAAAGAGAAAGCTTAGGGCGTAGAGTTAAATAAATACTCAAAATTTTAATTTAGTTTTTTTCATGGTCCAGATAGAATTTCAATACTCATACCGGGTGATTAAATGGGTATCTAAAATCCGGATTACGAGAAGAAGTCCAACATGTTTCAGAAAAATTGTAAATTGATTAAAAGCATATTGGCCCCGGTGGGGATCAAAAACAGAAATACACAGCCATTGAGGTAAGGACACTATTTTGTAGAATTTTCTGTCTAACGGAACCCTAAAAGGCGATAAGCCATCAGTGTTATTTACCACACCTCCGATATCTTAGCGACAGATCGATAACTCATTACAATCTTGATTCATTAAATGTTATGCTCATATTCATGGTAATACCTTCGGACATTTTATTGAGGCTTAACTAACTGCATAACATTTTTAATTTTATAAGGACGCCGAAAATCAACTACAATAAGCGCCATTCGGTTTCGTAAAAATCAACACGGCGTTGGTGTACAATTACACTTTGTGCACATCTATTTGACTGTAGACTACTATTTGAATAAATCACTTTCAACGGCTAGTTTCGCCAAATACCAACTTCGACGGAACAGATGGCCTTAGCGTAGAAGTTTTCTAATTTGATGTCAGAGACATCCCTCCATCTTTAGTTTCCCCGTGAACACGGCTGCTGCAAAGAATCCGAAACGTCGGTCCGTAGATAAAAACAATTTTCAAATAATTTTAACTAATATATATCGCGTTTTAAACCGTTAAAGATTTTTTTTTATGTGTACTACTCGCGTAAAGTACAGAAAGTATTTCACGTAATAATATGATTATATGCCACTGTGCAAAACGCAAATAAAGGTGCACTGGGAGCGGATCTTCAAATGGTATACGAGTATAAAGTGTCAGGAAGAAACAAAGTTTAATAATGATCTTTTAGTTTCATAGTTTCGGTAACGGGTCCACTAACTACGCTCCTTTTATAGACCTCGCTGTCAAAATACATATTAATAATTTACTTTACCATAGAATAAGTAATGAAAAGATGCTATGCGTTTTCATATCCTTGAAATTGTAAAAGTCACTTGATAAATACGATATAAAAACATCTATAATGTAGTAATTTTGTAACTTTTTCTTTATTATTATGTGGATTGTAGTCTTGAATACACAAGAAATCTCTGTGTCTAGACATCAAAAGTTCTTACATGATATGATCCCAATACGAGTACGTATAAAACAAAGTAAGGATAGTTATTACAGATTATGCATTTATATAACAATATTTTTTTAATAGTTGTAATTTTCGCCATAAGCCGTATACGTTTAAATTTATGTAGCAACTGCTACAAGAACTTCTGTGCCCGTATTTAATGGAAATACAATTAATGGCAGTCTAAGTATTATGAGTGATTCACGCGAGACATAAGTTACGGTCTTGTCGGTATTAATGCATTGTCGTAAGAGTCTTTCGACTTGGCGGTGTGGATTCTTATATTTTGTGATATTCTTCAATGTCTATGAGTCATACAATTGTAAAGATAGTTTAGGCATACTAGAACGAAAATTGAAATTGAAAATGAAAATTGATTCGTTCTTTTATTTACTACCTACAGATACATTTACATATATACGACTGCTGTATATAAATTAAATATTAATTTATATTTAAAAAAATTACGACTGGCGAGACTGAACCGGCATTCAGAGCGTTTCGTGCTGATGGTCTATTGAACCACCGCGTGTCTTAATTTGGTGCCATAACATGTAAAAACTATTAAAATTATCAAACGAGTCCTTTTTTTCTAGGGCCATTCACGCATTCTTACAATAAAAAAATCTAATGTTATTCATTTTTGCTTCAAATACGAAGACTTAATATCGCTTATTCTTGTCAAACGAAAATATTCGATATGTCGTGTGTGATATGAAGACATGAGAATATTCCTCCTAAAACAGTCTATTACACGTCAATTGTCAAAGCACTTATTAACAGGAACAGTGCTACTTCATCCATCAACGGTGATTACAATTTGGAACGTTTCTATTTTCACGTTTGAGGTTGGATCAGTGAAAGTGCTACTTATATAAGATGTGTATCCTAAAATACGTGCCCATTTTCCCCAGTGGGGTACGGGGCGAGCACCATTTTAGTCTCCGTGCATTAATTTTATTCCGTGTGACACAGAGGGCTGGTAATAATCATGTGGTAGGTAAACCCCTCTATATTATTGTGGAATTGCATGTGTTGTCGACCTATTTTTGTTTAGGCATTGGGTACTTAATCAATTGAATGGAAACGAAACATGTATTCATAATTTCCAGGTTTACCGGTGAAGTATTATAGTTGTTTAGAACACTTCCCTAGCTGGAAGCCCAGGTTGTTTTATGCAAAAATACTTCCCTTCATTAAAAGCAACATATTTCGCTTACATAATAAGTTATATTATTTCATTTCTTTTGTACCTCGCATTCGATATAACTTACAATATGATAGACACGTAGGAAGTGCGTAGGGTTGTCAAAATGGGTTTATTCACTTGATTATTTATGATTTTAAAATACAAAGTAAGTATTGCAGTTATCTATATATATTGAGTTAATTGAACTTTAGTCCACACGAAAGTATAAAATAAAATAAATTTCAGATCGAACACTTTTCGTTACTTGTCTTGCCTTTGTTACTTTTCGTTTGCATCGTTTATAAAAGTATTGTTAAATGCAATTTTTTAAGCGATTGAAACGAAATGTTTTGGATTTTCCTGCTAAAATCTTTAATGAGGTTTAAATTTTTAATTCTTAGTTAAACTTTCCCGCATTAACACCACCTTTACAGACCACCCGCAACCCCTAATAGTGTCTGGTAGAGACTCTGCGGAGGTGAGCGTTGTGGCACCCCTAGCACAGGTGTAGTACACAACACGTCTACAATCCGCGTGATTGATCCGTCTGATTTCATTTGCGTGAGCCGGAGGTCGCCGGACCGTGGGAGACGACCTTTGTGCACTGAGCTTTATTTGACTCATACCATATAACGTAACCTAATTCGCACTTATGAATTTTTACATCACATTTGTACTGATCGAACATCCGCCTTTACTTTAACTCCTTTTTCAATAAACGCGATAACTCTTTCTACTTTTACTGGAAAATCTGATTAAAAATTTGACCTTCGACCATAGTTAAAGCAAATTTACGCGTCGGTTAAGTTTTAAGGTTTTCGAAATACCAAGTCAAATTAGGCAGCGCATCTTATAATTTTCCACCAAGTTAACTCCAGAGTTTACTTTTAGTTTTTTACGTATGTAACGTTATCATGAAATTAGTTTCCTATAACTTGGGATTACAAAAAAAAACAACAAGTTTATTTTCACAACCATCGATACCCAAATACTTCATTAAAAAAACAATAACAATATCTAATCCCTTTCCTTGACATCAGAGAAATCCTTCATCTTTAGTCTTCGAAACAAAGCATCCGAAACGTCGAACCGTAGTTAAAAATCATTTTCAGACAAGTTTAACTAAAATATATCGCGGTATAAACCGTTAAAGTTATTTTTTTAAATGACAATCCCTATTAAGAACACCGAATTAAAGACAACCGAAATGTTCTAAATATTAAAATTAAGCGACTAAGTTTATGATTGACACAATTAGAAAATACGCTGATTAAATATTTATAATACGTAAACAAAGCTCTGGTTAGACTACTGAAATTGCAATTATTACTTCACAAACACAATCTATAGCGGGTCTGCATTGAATGAATATATCCAATCCAATACTACTATAATACTAACACACAAACTACGGTAGCAATTAAAATAGTTCATTTCGCCTTATCATAGACACGCTAAACTATTTGAGTGGGTGCAAGTCTAAATATAATGTTAAATATTAATTCAGAGTCGCAAAAGCGCAGTTCACATCGTTATTCAAATTCCTAGTTGAAACATTGAGTTAAGATCGGCGCTGTCAATGTCAGCCTCTAAACGCCTTATTACGTGATTCATGTTATAAGACCAGGAGCGGTGCAAACGGGCGACTTTTTAACTGACACAAAGACTTCTATTTTTTAGAATCCTAATTAGAACCGCTGTTGGTGGTTTCACACAACTAACACAACTTCAAAACTAACAGTTTGATACCGAACCGAGGGTTTACACTTCACGAGTCTATGGTAAGTAGTCACTTATCCCGTGTATCATTTAAAGTGAAAGTTATAAATAGAAAAAGGAATACGAGTTTGAAACGGTAACAACAAAATTACATCGATTTTAGATTGACAAAAATTTAGGACTTAAACCCGCACCCAAGTCGATTTTTAATTATTAATATACATAGTGTTGGTATTATGTATATTAATTGAAAATCATATTGTCACACGTGAAAAAGATTAAAGCTTTCAAAAAATATTACATTTACTGATAAATTATTGCACGATTATTTTATATATATTGATATCTCTTATAGAAACTTAAACATTATCTAAGCTGAAAAGTAAGCCTTTGCAGATTTAATAATTATAAAGAAGAAGAATCGGAAAGAACCAAACAAAAAAAATGGGTTATTTCTTGAAATAGATAGTACTTTGCTAGAGGAGGGCATTTTTATGAAAAAGTCAAGTATGCGATTCACTTGGTGAAAGATAGAAGATCCCTAGTAACATCTTAACCAGATGCGCTGTCGATGTATATCTGACCTCACATTAAGATGCTACTACATTGATTTATAATTACTATTATGTTTGAAAACTTTATTTTTTTCACATGTTGTTAATTGCACATAAAGGCACTATATAATTTAAAAATCATCAGGCATCGATGATTGACGATGCCGGTTCAAGTCCTGCCCAAGTCGAAATTTTTTTAAATTTATTTTCGATTTTTAAATTACTATTACGTTTGTTTTACGAAAAAATAGTCGCAGCGCAGTCGCACTGCAGACGCAAGTTTACGTCGACTATAATTTTCTCTAATTCATGCCTCTTTCATCTGAATGTCGTGAGTTCGCGAATGGGAGCGACACAAGACATTCTTCACCTCGACATAACGTGTTCAACGACAACTTAATGCTTCTGGTTATTTATTATTCAATCGTTTACTGCGTTTTATTAACGCTTACTTGACTTAAAGGACGGCGGTACAATTTGGGAATAGTCTTTGAACCCATCGTTGGTGTGCAGTATAGCTAATAATCAACGGGCCACGGGTTCGATCCTCACCGGCTTTAACGTTTTTCTAATCGATGTATACTTTTTCTGAAAGTCAAAAAGGTCAAAAATCATTTATTCATGTATGTAACTATGTACACTTATGAACGTCACAAAATAATTAAAGAATCTAACTTTACATTTACTACCAATTCTCAAATCAAGGCTGACTAATTTGGACTTTGCCTGGAAATCTGGATATTGAATGAGTAGTAGGAATATCGAAATTCAATCCGCGTCACCATCCACAGATGATAATGCCATCTAGTTTAATCGCGTTTCGTTTTCAGTCCGAATATCCAAAGCCAAAATCGGTCATATACCTTAGATGTTAGATGGCTGCATGCATGCTTGTCTGTCGTCCTCTATCACAAAAAAAAACGATTTTTATATAAAAGTACCACATTCATTTTGGTTAAGTAAAACATTTAAACCCAATCAATCGGTACTATGTAACTATAGAGATAACGCAAGAAAATTATAGTGCGTGAAATAAATAACTTTGCTAAGATACTTTAGATTTATAATAATTTGCTATTAAAAAAATATTTTGTGTTTATTATCATTTTCTCTTTTCAAATTTAAATTAAATCTAATGCGAATGAAATAAAATTGATTGAATTAATATCGATTTGTCTAGTATGATAGTCAGGAGTCGTAAATAGTATGTAGGGGGTGTATGTACGGGATCGTTTTAACTTTTTAGTGTCTTTGTTGATGCGTTAAGTAACGGTTAATGAAAAGCTGATGAGAAGATATACAAACTTTTCCACTCGCAAAAACATATTTTGCTTCCGCTTGAATAACGCAGGGGTCAAAAGCACGCCGAAAAATCCCTCGATTCCCACAATTTGGCAGGTGTCATCGAATTCTGTGAGAAAGACTAAAACGAGCTGATGATCGCTTTTTAATGGAACTAACACTATGTCATTAGAGCCACCTATGACTTACGTGTCATCAATGCAATATTTATTTAACGGCTTTTGATTGCGTTATTGTTATTTTGTAATCTATACCTACCCTCTGAAGTAAGTACTTTTAACTGTTTAAACGAATGTAAAATTCAACATATCTTGAACGCATTCTATTTAAATATGTAGCTAGTAGTTGCGTAAATTATAGACTTAATATATTTATAACAAATGAATTTATATGTAGACAACACAATATATAATTCTTTGTCTACGTATTATCGCAGTTACATATAATAAAACTACTATTTTTCATTTTATTTCAATAGTAGAACGTTTCTTATTTAGACTTTGAGCGAATTGACAGATTATCATTTAAACCTTTCAATGTTCTACTGAAATGAAGACAAAGACAGCCAATATTCTCTTTCAATGCGGGTCGGTGGGCTTTGAAAAATGACTCCAACCGAATTAGTGATAAAGTCCCGGACCCACAGCTTCACTTGTTTTTTCGAAGTACAGGGGCGATCATATCTACTACTACATACTAACGGAGTAATAATTCCGAAGAGAGATTTGAATCTGGTCCTAGGTGTCCTACTGAGTTTACTAATTTTACGATCGAGGTAGTAAGCTTCTGCCGTATAAGTAAAATTTCAGTATAAATATAAAGGCCCTACTGCTAGTAATTTGTCAGCGCCCGGCATCGCTAGAAGTAAGATGGAATCCCTCGAAGAAGAAGCAAAGGTCCTATTGTAGAGGATATATTGATAGCGGCCGGATGCGCGCTGTAAGCTGTTCCCACGACAATGCTATCAGTCGCGAGCTGGACAGATGCGCTGCTATATCGACGCCTACGCATTCACGATAGTGTGGACATGCCGAAAATATTGTATACGCGTACCAAATAAAAATAATTTGTTGTTGCATTACATCATAAATCTATATAATAGAATTCAACGCGATATATATTAGTTAAATTTACTCTTAACTTTGGCCCGACGTTTCGGATGCTTTGCAGCTGCCGTGGTCACGGGGGTACTCGTTTTAAAGCTTTAAAGTTTTTTTTACATGTGTACTACTCGCGTTAACTACAGACAGTATTTAAGATAAGATTTAACTAGTTTTCAATTAAACTACATCCCGAAGTTTTGGATGCTTTGCAACAGCCGTTGCCAGTTCGTTAGCAAACTTTTGGTTATTACGACAAATATCCCTGGTTCCTTAATACTATTTTATATGATTATTTATTTGGCCGCTAAACACGACATACAACTCTACGTTCATACAACTTTTGCCGGCCGCAACTCGCCAATACAGCAAGTTCGATTTATCTCGAAGAGAGAGGTCAAAATAAATCTCAAATTTCAAAGTCCTTCAAAGCACGTCCATATGTTTCTTTCTCGTGCCGTGGGTTTCGATAGCAATCTATTTGAGTCCGTTTAGCTGAGCGTCCTCTCTTTGCGTTTTATTGCGTTTTACATCAATTTCAACGCTTTACTTTAAAATTATTAAATAAAATTCTTATTTTTCATAATATGAATGACCGACCGAAACACTGACCTATTTGTTTACATTTATGTATCTGAAACGTAAAAGTTAAATGTGTCTAACTAGTCTAACACTTAGATATATTTGAAAACTTTAATATTTTTGACATGTGAAGACACTATTTAATTTAAAAAATCTAAAATAAATTGAAAATATTTTCCTGCCCGAGTCGAAAATTAAATTTCATTCAATGAGTAATATACAATTCGTTTTTTTTTTATTAAGAGGAGGACAGACCAGCGTGGAGTTCATTTGATAGTAGGTACCTAGGTGAAATACCCAGCCATATGTGTATAGTTGAGATGTTCAACTGGTTGTGCTGTCGACCTATTTTTGACTTCGGATATTCAGAAATCCTCAGATTGAAACTAAAACGCGATTGAAATTCACGGCTTTCTTCTGTGTACTGTGGTTCGTTACCAGGACGGAACTAAGATATTCCTACGACCTAAAGTAATTTAAATTATAATAAGAAATGTTGTTGCTCATAAGAGTTAACACGTTGTAGTTTTTAGAGAGAAAATTTCTTCTTCTCATAAATCATATTTTTATTTTTTATATACAAAAAAATAAAAATAATACAAATAAAACTTATATGCTACAATGGAGAGCAATGGTGGGCGGTCTTATTACAACAACCTATTCCTTCAAGGCAACCTTAAACTTAAAAGAATAAATATTATTTTCCATTTGTTTAATTTTGGCTATGCTTTAAAACCAATAAGTTAATACTGTTCGTTTACTTCATTGTACTATGGCATACGAATAGATATATATTTTAGACAATTACTTGTCATATATATAATATCTCACCCTCACTCTTCAAGCCGTCACGCAACAATTGGAATTCATAAATGCCACTCCGCAAAGATTAATAAATACAAAGTCACGAGGCTTCATTCCTACAATGCCACTAAATATTAAAGCATGTTTTATTATGCAAATAATTGCTAGGAGTCGAAACGTCTTCCTTGGCGTGGTCACAGTATTTCTTTCTGACGTTGATGCGATCGTCTGCGCACAAACCTTTAGCTGGAGAGCCATGCGATTTGCGACCTTATTTCAACGAGTTAAAAGCGTCGCAAAAGCAAATTAAAGTAAGTAACTCAAAATGCAATGCAAACTTATTAATCACCGTTCTATTTCGATTTGATGCAAATTTGAATTCTTTGTCATAGACAATAAGGGTTGTTTTATTAAAAGATGCTTGTAAACGTAAGTTTGTGAAATAAATACGACAATGTTCGAAGTCATTATCGGTGGTGGTAGTTTTCGCACTTTGTAACGGCTCTTTCAAATTAAGAACAGACGTATGGACGTATTATTGCAGTTTTGCTTTGCTACAGTATTCTGTACTTCTCTGATTTGCTAGATATGATAAAGGATACAAATAATAATTACGTTGGATTTTTTTTGCGTATGATGTCAAACTTTGTTAAATTAAATAATATAGCTTGTTAGAAAGTTAAAAAATAGGTGCAGTCTTAATTGATAAAAACATAATCATAATTATTATTTTTTTCCATAATTGGTGTGTAGTTCTCACTAATAGTATCAAAATAATAGGCTAAATAAATTTATGCTACATTTTAAGATAACTACATACTGTTAACATTTACATACATAATAATATATAGTTAAATATGCTATTATTATCTGTCGCTTTGAGGAAAGAAAAAACTTGTTAAATTAGTACACAGTATAAGTTTTTTTACGAACGTAGCGTAAAAGACAGGTCGAAGTAATCTATCCTGCTAACCTTTATGGTACGTTAAACATTCACTAATATTACTAATTAAAAAAAAACAATTTGTGTAAATGATATATACCTAAAGCTTAGGTCCTGATACTGAAACACAACTCAAATCATCGAATTAACGAGCAAAACAAAAGCGTGTTATATTACAATCGCTCTGAGCATTGACGTATCTATTATTCTTGATACAGAAACGATTTTTCTGAATCAAAGATGAGAAAACGACCATTATTTCAAGATCTTTCGGAAGACACCGTATTTCCCCCGAGATATTCAATTTTCTTTCGTGCAGAGAGGCGAGAGGGCTCCAAATATATTGGTGATAATCAGTTTAGTATGACGGTGCGCGTAGTTTCAAATTGCATGCTATTAAATTGATTTTATAAGTGATAGTCCTAATGGATTGTGACTAGAACCATGTGAACTTATCAAGAGATTAGTGTGAATTATGATTCTATCGAATCTGGTTGATTGTGGTATCACTTTTTCGACCCTTTTGTCTAGGTCATTTCATTGGGTAACATTTCACATCTGTTGTTTTTAGAAACAAAGCTTGTTCTCTTATAAACAATAAGATTGTTTTATTTATGAAATTGTTGAAGGTTTACATTTTTTATGCATTTTAACTGAGTTTAAAGATACATACTTACACCATTTTTGTATTTTCACCATCTTAAAACACAAATGGTTAATTTTGATATTAATAGTGCTGCCATAGCAATAAAGCTTCTCTTAAGCGTCTAAATTTCAGATATAAGGTAAAATAATTTAATAAAATATGATTTACATATTAAATCGATAAAATTATATAATTAGTAAGGTAGGTTTTAAAGAAAAACTTGTTACGGTACAATTTTAAACGTAGGTAGGTACGTTTATTAATTTTTCGTCAGTAACACGTCATAATATTGCAACATACAGTACGAGATAGATCCTTTAAAAACCTCAAAAGCAAAGTTCAATATTGAATATCATAAATGGAGAATGTCAAATATCAAATATTGCTATCGGCTCATCACCGCTGGGTCAGTTGGGTTCGCGTTGAAAATGTGTCGTATCTGTAAAAGCGATCTTAGATTAATAATAAGTACTCATTATAATAATATAAATGGAAAGAAGTTATTTTTGTTTTAATATCACCGAGTAATTTACTTGTAAACGGTAATTGCATCACCTTCTTAATTTATCTATGATGTATTCAGGTAAGTTATTATATAGCCTGTGTGTATAATCTAATTTCAGCTGTAATATCAAAATAAATATCATTGATATAGTTGACCTACGACATTACATAAATAACTCACATTTATCTAATGTCAACTGACAATGAAATTTCACAATTACATGTTAGTGGCTCTTTGGTATGGTCATTGGTGAACTCGTCTGCAGATCACAATTTTGAGGTGAAATTTTAGTTCTAGATTTTGATTTTTTTTGGAATTTATCACCAGCTCGGAATTTCAAAGTAAAGGTGTCTTTATAAACGCACATAAGCTAGCGATTCGCTTGTCGTCAGTAATTTAGACTACCGAACTTTACTACTAAGTAAAAGTCCACAAACTCGTACCTCATGAGAGTGAAAACCTTTAATAAGTTAAACCGACTCATATAGATTTATATGTCAACGTCAAAACCGTTTTTGTATCTATATTAAATTTTTTAAACTTAAATTAACATCAGCATTGTGTTTAGAATGATTCAGTCTTACAATCTAAGCGATTCCATGCCTTACATAATGCAACTAATAAGTAGGTTCTAAATAAATCCCTTGCGGAACCCCGTACAATATAGTACCATGACAAATGTAGTTATTGTTCACAAGACGCTTACAATGGAAATTCATTTGGGTAATGTCATCCGGTCGGGATCCTTGTAAATTAGAATCACGATCTCATTACTATGACTCGTTAGTAATCACTTTGATATTATAGGAACCTTAAGATATGTTATAATTTATGTAACTTTAGGCGTTCATCATATGTTTAATCAAATGTCTTTGTTTTATGAAGATTATATTTTAAGCTTACACAAAATCTCCTGAATAAAAATATTTTTTTTCCTATCGCTATCCGTAACCTAATGGTATATAATATGTATTTTTAAAAAGTCACAATTGGATACTATGCTTTGGGCTGAAATTTATATCTAATAATATTCCTATTCTAATATAATCTTATAAGAACCTCTTCGTTTTATTTTATATAGAACATTTTGTCCTTATGATCCCTTTTAATACTATTACAGAATTAAACATTTTGAACATCTTAAACAATTAGCTAGAGTTATTAAACCTGATTACGTAATCATTACTCCCATATCGTTCATAGCTTCAGATATCATGAATCATTGATAGTAACATTGATTTATAACAATTACTTAGAAGATAAGCTTGGGAGCATCCCACGCCAACGCACTAACTGACGTTCATTAATATACAAACGAAACATAATATTTTTTATTATTTATACCTCTGTTAATATTTAAATGGCAGGCGAGTTTTATACGGATATCACAAGGGACGGTTGGAAACAACCCTGCAATTGCAATTTACTAAGTAGTCTTGTTATATTCTATGTACATAGTTGTAGAGACATAGTATCTTTAACTATCGCTACTTACTACTAATAAATATGTTTACCTTTAATATTATACTTTTTTTTAAATAAATGAATTAGCAATTTTTACTTAGCGTTGAACCATAACAATAGGCAAATTAAGCCAAGGACACATAAAAACTCATTAACTAATTAGAGCGAAGTCAATGATAACGGGCCTTTTGTACCCATCGGAAAGTAATTACTTGACGTGCCCACACTTGACGGGTTAACGCCCACGTGTAGTCAAAACTTGGCTTAGATGTTAAGTATCTTTCGAGTGCTCTTTATAAAGTTTAGGGCTGACGACATCTCAATAGATTTTTGTCGATAATTTACGATACCGTTTGTGTTATAGATGCCCAATCTTTCTCTATATATATATTTTTTAATTTAGTTAATGTGTTATGTGTTTGGTACTGAGTAAATAAAGCCTTTTTTTATTTAAATAACATTCAAATATTAAAATTACCTTCGTTTATAATCATTTTATATTATTAAGAGGAATCGGCAACAACATTTCTGTTTCCTGTTAATTAGATTATTTCGATTTTTTTCTTTTCATTTGGTCTTCTTTCTTTTTAATGATATAATATCGATAAAACCTACCTTTCCCAACCCTATCTAAGCAGAATCAACCGTTCTCGCACTGACAGGCGTATCCGCACAGGGTTATTGGATTAAACTTATCACCAAAAACAAATGCGCCCAAAACACATCTATTGCTACGCAATAAGGTATACATTAGTGTGTCACTATTAAACTGCAGTATGTCTCGAATGTTGTAGGCACAATGGAAATAATTAATCGTAAGTCAACGAAGGCCGATTCAAGTAATATTTTAATTGGTACATCTGTTTTGCTTATGAATTATTGTTAAATTAATACGTTGCTTTTGACCTGTTAATTATTATGTCAATTTATTGCACAAATATTAAAGACTTCATATTTGTTATGATGGAGGACAGACAAACATGGAGTTCCTTCGATGGAAGGTCATATAACATGTCGACAAGATGTGCTGTCGAATTATTTTGACTTTGGATATTCGGAAAACGACAGACTGAAACAGAAACTCGATTAAATTTCACGGCTGTTTCAACTGACTGATTTTCGATACTCTTTCATTTAATATATTTATTACCTGACGAAGTTCTACATGTCTTAGAAAAAAAAAATATCAGAAACAAGTTGGATTCGTTAGGGATCTAACTCACAACCAGTCCATTATATACAGTGCACCACGAGACCAACGAGCCCATTCACTATAGAAAATAAAATGTTTATAGAACATAAGTTTTATTATGAGATATTGTTAATATTCTTCGCTAGGTCATTATCGTTGATAAGATACAAAAACTTTAACTGTTTAAGGTCACTTTAAAAGTAGGTATTCTATTCTTTATTTCTTTTTGTCTATCATTCCTTCGTTGTTCTCATAATAATTTGTAGAGAGTTATTCCAACAAACCAGAAGGGCATTCGATAAGAGCAAAGCCTTCGATCCCTAGGAATGTACTGAATTTCACACACATAAACATTAATGCCGACGTAAATTTTCGCACGCGTCCGAGCTAGGGTTTATACGTTAATTGCAAGAGACCTGTTATTATATCCTAATGGCTAGTATTGTGCGGTCTGTGCGCGTGACCCGACAGACTATGAGGTCACCGCCGGAGCTATTGTGTGTACGTATTTATGCTTTTATTAATGACTTATGGTTCTACATGCATGAGGATGAACGCTTGCAATAACCTACATTGCGTGTGCGCAGAAAATATGACAAATCAGAAAACAAACGCCATGCAAATGGGCGTTTCTGAATGTGTTTAAATCTTTTTCTGGGTGAAAAGTAATTAACGGGTTGTAGGTACAATTCCCTACAACATGTTTGTAAAAATCAATTTATAATATTTCTGAAACACGCCGGACTAGCTCTAGTTAACCTGAATATTGATTAGTTGAACGAAATATTAAAGTTTTGTTTGTATGCCCACAGCCGAAAATGAGGTAAAGTTTCAGTCTGTGAAAATGGAGAGTTCTGAGTGTTCTGTAATCTGTATGTTTGTCGGTCCTCAAATAAGTTGGGTAAATTTCGTTAGATCTATTATTAAATTAGACTAGGGAAAAATCATTGCATAATATCCTCCACAAGGTATGTATGTATCAAAGAAAGTGTCGGAGGAATTGAAACTACGAGCAGATTTTCAGGTTTTTGCTAATACCAATTAAGCTACTTTGTCAAGAGTAATGAGGAAATAATGATACGTTAAGTGAATAATGATTCAAGTCTTTGACATTTAAAATTGTAAATAAGACAACGAAAAATTGAGCCAATTAAGTATTATACAAATTAAAAGGTATCTTGAAATAATGTTTTCAAATATCCTACTTTATGGCGATATTTTAAATTGTCTTTCAAATCTAAATTGAATCGCATTTTAACGTGTACATACGCATATAAAGCACTAGAAGCGCCGCGTTTCCTACAAATAAACTACATTCCAGTTAAGAATCAACTTATAAATATTCAGCTGCCGCCATTTACGTAAACTAAATTAAATAGCCATTGAACCGGTCAATATAGCACGGGGGCCATTCAGCCCGACGCAGATAAACCTCGACACATCGCCTTCAAACTTACGATTTTTACTGAAAACGTGACTTCAGTATTTGTTTTATGTAAATAAGCGATTTGTCCGGGCCTTGCTCGTGAATTTTACGAAGATCAAGATTACTGGATGTGCACTAATATTTAAATACAATCTGATATTATACACACAAAATATAAGTTTACAAATTGGATGGCTATTTGTGCTTTTACTAATTTTGATTATTCTATAGTGGGGTAACTATTGTATGCGGTTATCGATTTATACTATAGATTTATATCTATTTATATACATGCTACCTTTTTGAAGCTAAAAAAATAACTAATTCTCGCAATATCTTATGTCATTAGTAAAAATTATGTATTTCATGTTATCTGTATTTAGTAGGTCCTTTTAGAGTGGTACAAATATAAACGATTTTCTTTAAATAGTATCAAGCTTTCGCGGTTGTAATTGAGAAGTAGTTTTCTTAATGACGAAGGTCTAGCAGCTAAAATCCAAGCAGATTTTAGCTGCTAGACCTTCCAATGCCTTAGTTATTGCTAGACATACTAATGCCTTAATTATTACAAAAGTATTTCATTGAAGCTCTGTGCTGCACGAAAGTAAAATGAAATCGTATCCAGTCGTTTTATATCTTTGCTTCTCGCTACCCATTGATATGCGCTTCTTTATGTTACTATAAGATCCTGGCGCTAAATACGATTTGAGCTTTATACAGATTCAAGATAAGACGACGTTTTGTATATTTGTAAGCGATATTACAATATAAACACAATATTATTTATATCAAAACGAACTAAAATATTCATTATTTATCACCACCCCTATTCTATTTAAAAATCGTGTAGATCTTATATTACTTATTTTAAATGATTAATACTAGTCAAATTGAGGTTGACAAAGACATGTAAGATTTGGATTCATTAATACAGAATTGATATGAAAAAACATTACCGAAATATTTTTGCGAACTAACATTTTCTGACCTCGTGGTTATAAGCTAGTATACAATAAATAAGTAAGTATAAGTATTTAAATTACTTTTTTAAAATGTTAATATGCCGATATTAAAACATCCTATACAACTTCATTTAATGCAAAAGCTAGTAAGCATAGATGTATTTTTTATTCTTATACTTTTAAGTTTAAACAGCTGGACCGATTTTAACAAATTTACCAAAATCTCAGAATTAGAGAGCCTACTTGTGACAATCTGTCACGTTATTTTACGTCAATTTCCTTTACTATTTTATTTTCGTAGTGTTTTTGTGCGTAGTTTTGGAGTACTATAACTAAGTGAATAGCAACTAAACAAGAAAGATTAAAATGTATCCTTATAACAGGCCTGTGTTCCAATTTTCGTTTCCAGATTATTTGATCGCGTGTGGTGAGCCTGTTCAATGTTGGTTGAAGTGAAATAATATAATATTTTACCCTGGGGAAAGTTTAACTTTAAATATTTGTCTGCTCGAAATGCGAGCAATTATCTTGTTTGCATATAAGTGATGCCTCTTCCTCCATTAAATACTTTACGCAAGTGTATTAAAGTTGATTTTTCGTTGCCATTCTATAAGTTATTATTACACCTCATAGTCTGAGATCTGATAAATTCTTTTTGCTCATAAATTAAATCGATTACAAATTGAAAAAATTAACGACTCGGGCAGGATTTGAACCGGCATGCACAGCGTTCCGTGCTGTTGCTTTAATCAATTGAGCTACTTAGTTCTACATGCCATCGTCGATTTTTTTCAATAGTGATACATGCACCTCTCGCGCACCTTTATTTGCTTGTGTTTTTACACTTTAAAAGTCACTTTTATGCCAATTTCTTTTTAATGTTGGACAAAATTTCTGTTTATAATTCAAAACGAATTAATTAGAAAGCATTCTACTTACGTACGAACGTTTACAGAATCTTACATTTTTTTTAAATAAATTCTTCGCATTAGCTCTTTGTCTAGTAACAAGCTGATGAAAATTGTCTTGTTGTGAATAACTGTATCATTTGTTTGACGAAATTTCGTTGATTGCTTAATTATTGTTTAAATAAATATGTATAATTTACAAAATTTTACATGTAAGATGATTTCCCATAATTATATTTAAGCTGTTGTATTTAGTATCCTATTTTGTTGCAATATATGGTTGAATTTCCATCTTCACATGTTTTTATAGTTATTTTAATTTTCAGAGTGTACCACCAACGTTTGTTAATTATGGCCAGTCTTGATCTCTTTTGGAGGTCTAGAATATAAGAATATGTATGTTAAATAAAATAATTTTACTGATTCAATACGATAGATTTCAAGAAACCTTCAATAAATCGGATTTGTCCCAAAACTTTCGCAAAGTCGAGCTTTTTTAAAACGAAAATAAAGATTTAGATTATTAACAGTATTTTTTTGTAGATAGAATAGAAACACCCGATATCACAAGAGTCCATAAGCCTATACAAATATCTACTAAGACCATGATCATACTGATATGATACAAAAGTAAATTAGAGCACGATAACATTTGTAAGGCCGTGTTCACACAGCACGGTCCCCGCCCAATTCTAGTCATGAGCCGGAATAAAAACTCCCTTTGACAACAATTTCTAACGATTTCTATCGTCTTAACAACTGTGTGAACTAAATTTTGAACTAGTGACACGCCTCGGCGTTGTATATCAGACATATATTGAATAGCATAAATTGTTCTTACTTGTCCCTAGATGACATCCATCAATGAAACGGATATAAAAAAGTGTCTATACTATGACCGACGAATCTTTTGGTGTAGATTTGGTAACGAGTAACGCTCAGTAACTCAGTAGGGTTCATCATTAAGCCTAATAACTGGTCCTTCGGTTAGGTTTAGGGTACATTCAATATATTTTATGCGTAGAGTTTGTTTGTTTGAACGCGTTAATCTTAGGAACTTCTGTTCCGAATTGGAAAATTATTTTATTAGTTAGAACATTTATTGAAGAAGGCGTTAGACTATACCATATATACTATAACGTTACGACCAGTAGACCCGATCCTAAAGAGTGACAAATGTGGGAAAATTAAAAGTCTTCAAAACCATTAATCAGAAACCAAAAATATACTTAAAAGAATGATGACTCGTTGGACGAGCATGGCTGTCTACAGTATATGTCTACATTTTATGATTAACAAGAAAGACAGAACGAGGACGAAGTCGTGGGTAACAGCTATAATTTTTAAAGCTGTTTCTGTATGCAGAAATAAATATGATGCCCAAAATAACAATTCCACGCGGACGAAGTCGCAGACACAGCTAGAAAATCGTATAAGATTTTCCATTGCAAAACTTATGGGTCTTTAAATTATTTGGATGTCCAAAATTACCAATTACGATGGACGTCCAAGTCTTAAACTGTAAAAATACCGCTTTCAAACAATCAACAAGAACTGGACAAAGTAATGTGAAAAACGTACTTTACAAAATTACTTAATACTTGTATTGATAAGAATGAGACCTAGTGACGAAGTAATGAAGACTATCTAGGCGATATCTCTTGTCCAAATTAATAGTTCAAACGATAAATTAAACACTAAACGTTTGACTAATTTGTATTACAAAATAAGACAGGATCTACTTTCGATTCGTGTCCATCGCAACATTTAGACTGATTCGAAATTGATGTCTCCTATAATGAGTGCACATCGGGTGGTATTATAGGGCTGTCAATACGCATAACCACAACATGTTTATATATTAAGTTTAGTTTATACGCTTATTAAAACGCGAACGAAACGAAAAAAGGAATATATTGCGCTTTCTATACCGTTAATACCATACATATATGAGCTCGAAAATGACTTAATATAATAATTTAAAAATAAAAATTCGACCCTAAAATATCCGTACAAACTTGTTTTAATTATAAAATATCGCTTAGTATTTGAGGCAAGAAAACATGAAAGTTAATTGCATATTTCCTAAAACAACTTACCTACCTATCTGTTACAATTCATGTTAATAGTGTTTATATACGCAATTCTTACTTATATGTGCCATCCCTAGCAGCCATTAAAAATCGTGAACATCAAGTCGATTACGCCTGTAACAATTACGAATATATAACGCGAATGCGCAGACAATAAACTATCGATCTGCATAAATCAAGCGTTAATTGGCTTCGTATTGACAGCTCTGCTCTTTCTCAATCTTCGTAATTCATTGATATCGTTGAGGCTCTAGGAACAAATGTTTATTGAGCTTTCAATTGTCATGAAATACAATGTATAAAAAATCCTTAGCTTGAAATGTTTTTGATCTTTAGAATTGTGTTGTGTAAACATCCTTTAAACATTATTTTGTTTTCAGATTGACATAACGAAAACGTGCGCGGTGCGCAAGTGTTCAGTACTATTTTGTTCTCTTTATCAATTGTGTATTAAGATGTATAAAATTACGTTTTCTTGACATGAAAAGCACGGGCAGAAATATTTAGTGCCTTTTGACAAATCGATTTTATAAACATAACTTTTGTGCTGCGCAGGGCAAACAAGCGTTATCTACATCATCGTTGATAATCCTTCCCTCGTACTCTGCACTGGAAACTGTGCTTAGCCAGTTTTAATTGTTGGGTCATAGAGGCAGTTTGAAGCATTAACTGTTGGCCAGATGATTAGTCTATCACTAAGCTATTTTCCCCTTTTCCTTTTGAGATTTTAGGTCACTTAGCTCGTCGATAAATAATACCTATACATACTACTATTATCAACGTAATGAAAAAAAAAACAATTAGAACTAGCGAAATGTGGTATTCATTTAAATAAATCACGAAGAGTCTCACACTGACCACGCCTGCTGCAAAGCAGTAAATAATTTTAACAAAAACATTTCGCGTATTAAACCGTTTAAAGTAATTTATTTAAATGTATTATTTAACTGTCTTGCATAAACTACAGACAGTACTGGATATTGTCCAATAGATATGCTTACAGATCGAAAACCTTTGCAAGACGAACCTATATTCAGTATATCATACGCCTATAAGTCGACTAATAAAGATTATCAATAATATTATTTGTTTACCATAAACACCTAATTAATTTGCACCTATTTATTTATATTTCAATAACTAGTAATGTACTAACACATGTTTAGACATCAATGTTACAGTTCCGGCCTCGGTCGATATCGATGAAATGAATCACAACCTGCGCGGGAGTCACGCGGCATAAATAAATATCGTGCGAACCGAGCCGTCACGAGCACAAGCGCATCTCATACTAATCTAATAACTTTGTTAAGGGTCAGTTCTGTTTAAATTAAAGACAACATAAAAACAAGCTTATTTTTTCCCAGGCAAACGCTGATACATATATAGTTACGGTACAATAAAAGAATACATGAAGATATTATCTAGCCTGAAAGCCTAAAGTTTAGTCATACCAAAAGAGAGTTACCATAACTTCACATCCAGGTGAGATTTTTTTAATGACAGAGGACGTCAGACAAGTATGCAGTTCACTTTATCGATTTTACAAAAACCCAACTATACGATCTATTTTTGGCTGTGGATGGTAGCTAACCTAACCTATCAATTTCTAGATTTTCCAGTCGTCTAATATATTTTAGACAAATCCGGTAGGCAACCAACCCAAGAATCGTCTACTTGACAAGGGCAGTTTAACGAAGAAGGGCATATTTTGTTTAATTTGACGATTACGTTAATATATGCTAAGACCACTTATGATCTTCATTCTATTCATCATTAAAAAATACTGATATTTTTTATACGCCAGAAATGTAATACATTTTACATTACGCACAAAATGATACCTACCCTTAACCGCGATTCAAAGCAATGTTATATTAGAACAGAAGCCCGGCATCCAATTATTGAGGTCATTAAGTAATAATAAAAATAATTCAGTTTAGTCAAGTAGACAAATGATTACTTTGCGGAGTGATCCGGGATCTAGAGATGTATGTACGTCTTTATATCGATAATATATAATCGTTTTTAAAATAATTTAAACACGGATAACCGTGTTTTATTCGTATTTATGGTAACTTCATATTTTTTGACTTTTAAGTTAATTATGAGGATATATATAAGAAAAAATAGAGAAATATAAAATAAAGAAAAACAGAAAATAAATGTAAGACAGAGAGTACACTTACTGAAAGTTGACAATGATAGTATTTAATGATAACATTTGAACAAAATTATGATCAACCACAGATGTTGGGCTAGTTACTACTACTCCACGAAACGGGTACTTTAACGTCAAAAATGGCACCAATTTTTAATTTACATTAACCTTACTATGTCTTAATGACATTATTAAATGTACGTTCAAGTTGATAATTGATTCTTTGATGCCACGACAACGAATTTTATTTAGCCTAAACCAAAAAGTATAAGGCACAAAGCACCAACACTAAAATATCAATGAGGTACAACACTAATCCATTACCCGGCGCCGTCGGTAATCGTGCGTAGTTTTATTTTCGCAACTCGGTTGCGGTCAGATGCTCGGATTGCGGTAGCCGATACAAATATAGGCTTTGAACTTCCGACAATGTTTGTTATTGTTACCGATGAAATGGTACTGAGGGAAAATCTATAGATAGATGAGTCGTACCGTTTATATAGTAAAAAGATCAACAAGAATACTACTGAATGTATAGTTTACGGAAGCATTATATTCAAAATATCTTATTTTCTGCTGTAAAGCGTCCGAAACGTCGGGCTGTAGTTAAATAAAAAAAAAAATATGTTAATGTAAATGTTTTTTTGTACACATTAAAACTATGATTGCTAGATAACTTTAAAGAGTGGAGATTAATACACTACATAAATTCAAAAGATATAGTTAAGAATATAATTAAGATCTTTAATGGGGGAAAGGAAATATTTATTAAACTGACATTGTTAATTTAGATCGACTTCTATAAGTTCTTGCGCACTCTGACATTATTTGGGATTATAATCCACAAAAACTACTCACAAAAACATAAAAGTATGAAATAAAACGATGATGAAATTTTCAGTGAGCGAGAAAAGAATGGCTATTTCGCATAATCTGTGCATAAGCTAACCACACACCAGCTACTTAATACTGAATTGCGAAGTAAATTTTACTCTATTACATCATTCTTATAATTAGCTTGGGTTTTCACGTATAGTATTTAATTTTATCAAAGATTTCTACAAATCAATAAATTACTTCAAATCGGAAACTGTGTAATCACAAATGCCAATTATCTATATTTACCTAATAAACGATATAAATGTCGTCGTTAAAGTCCACTTAAAGTAATAATTCAAATCCTTAATAGTACAACATATACAAAGACACACCTGTCTTTCTTGAAGTACCTACTGTTTATTACTTCATGCTTAATATTTAAGGATTACTAAAACAAGTAAGTAGTATTTCGGTATCATACAAATTAGAAAACCACTTGTAACTATTAATATTGTTTTGTAGGTAAAAAACTTATTTATTTCAAAATTAAAAAGAAGGCTCCGGAAGGATTTGCATCCAAGACGATACACACTATGCTGTGTGTATTGTTAACTCTAACAATTGAATTATTTTTAGCCGTTAATTATTTAATTTTAAGGTCCAAAAAATGGTGATAGGTTTTTACAGAAGACAGCGTACCAGATTTAACTTAGTTCAAAATGATTTATTTTGTATAGCACATTTGAAACGGTCAAACATGTTTCAACTAAAATCTTTACCTTACGTACCGTACAGAAGCTGGATTAAAAATACTTATATGCATTATATACTTGTGTTAATAGTTCAAGATTTGCACAAAAGCAATCATTTTTTCAGACAATTATTTTGTAATTGAATTGAAACTATTATATTTAAATGTTCGTTAAGCTTTGTTATCAACTGCGTTTTGTCATTTAAAAAAGCAGTTTTTTAAAGTATATATTATTATGTCTATAAGAAACATTTAAAAATCGAAAATAAATTGAAAAAATTTTCGACTCGGGCAGGACTTGAACCGGCATCGTCAGCTTTCCGTGCTGTTGCTCTACCAATTGACCTACCGAGTCCTACACCTCATCGTCGTATTTTTTCAGCTTATTGATACATACACCTCTCGCGCAGTGTAATTTCAACCTTAACACTTGCGTACTAAGGTTCAATGTCTTATGCTTTGCAGCTTAAGAAATCATTGAAGATGAAACTACAAAGTTATAACGTTTGAAAACATTAATATTTTTCACATGTTATTGCACATGAAATTAATAAATTGAAATTTTTTTTTTTCAATTTATTTTCGATTTTTAAATTATATAGTGCCTTCATGTGCAATAACATGTGAAAAATATTAATGTTTTCAAACAATATAAGAAACATTGTTAATCGTGTTTTTTAAGCAAAAAAGAAAGTACTTGTTAAAGTAAATTATTTCATTAAAAACTGTTACAGTTTTTAATGAAATATTAATTTTGGGCCTAACTCTATTCCCCTTAATTGCCACCAGGATTATCGTGTGTCAGTGTACAAGAAAAAACTAGACAAATATTTCCACGCCAGTCGCAAATACGGTCTAATATAAAATAAATAGGTGTCAAGATATTAAAATTTAATATCCCAGCAATAGTCTGCAATTAACATAAATATAAAATTGATTAGATAACCCACATACATTAGCATCCTTTATTGTATCACCTGGCAACGGTCGTTTATTACATACAATAATTATGACTAAGTTTGTCTGTCTTCGTAGATATCCAAAGACAGACTTGAAAACGTTTTTATAAGCAAAATAAAATACTTTAATTGCCATTTGATAACTTATAGCATAGTTTACGCGAGTAGTACACTTTTAACGGTTTAAAGCGTGAAGTATATGAGGCAACTTATTTTTGTTTTATTTTTCCTTCGATTGATGACGTTTTAGATGGTTTGTAGCATCCATGGTTAAAATAAAAAAATAAGTTAACTAAGATATTTCTCGTTTCATTCTATTAAACATGTTTTATTTAAAAACTTAATGCTTGTAATATTTATTTTAGTTTAACAATGGTCTATTGACAATCTTAATACCTAAACCGTACACTGCTTGCCCTGAATTTCAGGTTTGATTTCCAGCTGTGGTTAATACTCACGCGAACCAACACGTTTCAAAAGAAATGTGTATTTTACATGTTTAGTTCTTGCATATGCTAAAAACGTTATTAAAAGCCATTTAAAATTCTTGATTTAGGTGTAACTATTATCTTTATCGCGGCAGTATATTCCAAATAGAATTTATAACGGTTTTAAACACGATATTAATAATTGCTTCTCTAATTTTTGTGCACCTACTACTGTAATATTGTAGGAAAATCTGTCGAAAGTGTACTATATAGATTGGATAATTTTACTTTGATTTTCCATTTTAATAACTCTAATTTGCTTTAAATTTTATTTACAAAAATATTTTATTGATACATTGCTGATGCCTTACTTATTTAAGTACACATGGAAAATTTACGATACTATTACTAAACAATACGATAGTCGAAAAATAGATATCTCTAAGCCATGTAAAAAGTTTCGCTTTCAGATTTAGAAATATACAAAAATATAGAAAACGTCAAGCTTTGATTAACAAATAACAAAAGCAAAGGCATATTGATTTCTCTGTTCGAACTTACGTCACGCATTCGAAAGTAAAATGATACTATGATACTCTAAACTATAAATCAGAAAATCAATTTAAAAAAGTCCTATGTATATCAATTATACGGAATAGCAGTAATAGCAGAGGTCGGAGGGTCGCGCGTTCGATGCCGGTAGGCGTGTATTAATTACCGCGGCACCACCCTACTCTCGATAGTCTGTGGGAAAAGTCCATTAGATACGACTCAGCGATTTATGTGGACTCGTTTTTACGAACGCGAACTGTCCTAACGTTGTATTAAAACTAAATATGGCGGTTGTATAAATGTTCACTTTTATTTTAAAGTGAAAATTCATAGTATTGTCTGTGCTTTACGCAACTAGTACACCACTAAATAAAACATTTTTAACGGTCTACACCGTAAAAAACCCGAAACTACCTACGGCTTAACAGTTAACTAAATCATTTTGTATAATTAAAATGTTAAACATTAACAGGTTTATTCTGTCCGGATCACGTCCGATGAAAAATTATGTATCTAAATGTCTAAAGCCTGAATAGAACGACGGCGCATCTTTTTAGGTATTCTGTAGCGGGGGTATTTCGCCGTCTATCAAGTAAACAAAAAAAAAAGCAATGAACTGTACTTCGGCTTCGGCGTTTGATATAAAACTCGAATTTAAACAAAGACTGATCTAAATATGGCATCAGATTTTTTACGCTTTTTACCAAATAACTGCTATAACTACGTCTAAAAACTCCCTTATGTTTGATGAATCGAAAGTGCTTGCAATACCAAAACAGTCGCGTCACTTTTATTTTCACTAAAGTGATAACATCGACCGTTTGAACTTTGCCTTCGTGTGCACTCTGTACCTTTAGCGTGGGGCCACTAAACCGGGATATTTATCTAGCTAATACCATTTACAAACGCATCACAGAATTGAATTGAATTGAATAACATCGTTATGAAAAAGTTTGGTAGTTTATACACTTTTGGCATAAACGAATCAAACCCGCCTTTGTCAATATCTCTTTGGACTTTTTAAAATTTCTATAATTTTTTAAATATTTATAGGCACTAAATATAAAAGGGCCTAGACATTAAAAATCTGGACAATCTGCTACCAATTGGAAAGAAGATCTGGATTCAAGTAGCGAGTGATATTGGAAGTTTAGCTCGAACTTTGCAAGAGACAATAGGTGGATTTTTGAAATAATCGCACGCGCCAATATCGCGATGTTAGTGGCCAAGCACGCAGCACAAATATAAAAACAATATCAACACGCTCAGAGGCGTGGCCCCGCCCAACACAGATCAATGTTTAATTAACTGTTTGAGAGCGGATTCAATATCTTCAACGCTATCATTCGGTGTGTGATTTTAACCTCAATGTAGTTGTTGATATAGTTGCATCACGCTTCGTTGTACAAATAAGGAGCTTTCGAAAACAAATGTTAATAGAAGGGCTTTGCTGCTTTGCTGTACCTTCACTTGAAATAAAGATAATAAGAGACACAAAGTTCTTACTCTCTTGTTATTCGTTAAAGAAATCTACTATTAATACTTTATGTATTAAACCGTTAAAGCGTTTTATTTAAATCTACTGCAATTAATACACGTTTGAGTATAGTCTTAAGAATTTAGTGTATATCTTAATCCAGTTTTTTTCTTATAACAAAAAAAAAAACAAACAAGCACATCACTTGGAGGTGAAAAACGTGAACCATAATATTTAAAAACATACGTTGTGACCTATTGTGGCTTTGGTTTATTAACGATGAAGTGTAGGACTCGGTAGATCAAACGGTAGAGCAACAGCACGGAACGCTGACGATGCCGGTTCAAGTCCTGCCCGAGTCGAATTTTTTTTAAATATATAAAATAGTAGTATAATGTGGGTACTAGGTACTTAATGTTTAGTATTTATTAGTTTATTACATGAGCTGAACCTGTTAAATAGGTTTAGCCGCTCTTAATCAAATAACCTATTGTACATTATTGTGAACTTTTCTTAAACTTATTCATACCTCGATATACAATCTGTTACTTCTTAACTGGGACAGTTAATATCTGATGCCATAGAAGAAACAGGGACCCCCTTTTTTACTATATAAGAAGAGAAAGATTATGATGAGCAGAAGGAATTTACATTGAATAAAATTTATTTTATGCAACTGGCTTTCAAAGTGTCCATCTGCTAAATCGTGCAAAAGGTGTTTTAAAATAAATAATAAAAATATTCAAATTAAGCACGAACTTTTATCTTCTTCTCACAAATTGTTCTCTTTAAACTTAATTTATGCACACCAATACTTTGAGCAGATTTCAAAAATGTTTCAGAAAGCTTTAAAACATTTTTGATCAAAGGTTAATCAACAACTTACAAATTTAAAATTGTCACTATCTATTAATATTGTTACGTAGTCTTTCTTATTTAGCTTTAATTTCCGTAGATAAGTTTAGAAATGTGTGTAAGTTTTGTTTTGATATTTTTAAGAATTTATTTAAAATTGTACATTTTGTTTCGCCCACCTTGCACATCTCGATTTCCCTTAAACTTTCACCCCTTTTATCTTGGGTTGCCTGGAAGAGATCGCTCGGTAGCGATAAGGCCGCCCATTGCACTCCATATTTTTAGTATATAAGTCTCGTTTATATTTTTGTTAATATTAGTGCAATAAAGTGTAAATAAATAAAAATGAATCTTCAGTTTTAAAACGTTAAAGTGTATTTTGTTCAATGTGTGCCACTGGTTTTACCTACAGATAAAAATTACTTATACGACTAGGTAGTACAAACTACAATATATAAGTACCTTCGTTTTTTCCGCCTTTCAAAAACGTTTGTGATCTTTTGATTCAAGATACTTATAAGTATATGTGACGGATTTCTCTCATTAACATAACAATATCAAAGTGGTTTTATACTCTTTAGAGAGCTAAGCAAACATAGAGCTTGTATAATTAACACATTTGAATAACTGTTTACAAAACCAAATTAAACGCAGCCTCTTGCCTTGATGAAGTCGTCATAGTTTTTGTTTGAATGTTGGCAACTGATGCTAGTTGAAATAATATGAGTATGTGCAGAAATAAAACTGTAAAATAATGTCGTCTCTAATAAAATCGAAAATATTTCACCATCTAATAACATCAATTGACATTTGTGTCAAACTATTTAACGGTTTAAATTAATAGTTAACAAATTTTAATTACAACCCGACGTTTCCATTGCTTTGCAGCAGTCATGGTCAAGAGGGGACTAGAGATAGAGTGTCCCTATTGTCAAAGTCAAATCTGCTACGCTAGCGCCTTCTCTTACGTTGTAGTGCAACGTCGGGCAGTAATTAACATAATTTTCAAACAAGTTTAACAAATATATTTCGAACTTTAAACCAATTAACGGGTTTTATTAAAATTTGTACTAGCCTGGTGCAAATGTTTATCCGTGGAATTTTACTAACACTTGGTTCAAGCTTAAAACGAAGGTAGGCAACAAGTATTACCTTAAAACTGACAATCATCATTATTGCACGTGGTTAACTCTCAAACATTTGAGTCTCGGGTTACGCGTGCCCAAACAAACAGTTCAAATATTAGACAGCTCAATTATTTTGATGACCTATTCCTATTTTAGAGGTTGAAGTGTTATTGTAAGAACAAGAAGCCTTCTTTATGTACATTTCTGAGACGACATTAGCGTAATCTCTTGTCGTTCGTTTGTTCCGGTTCAAATACATGACCGGTATCAATAAAAGCTCTATCACTTGGACTTTGGTTTGAATTGTTTTTCTCTACTTGTTATTTGCGAACAGTCGGTTCAAAACTCCTCCCGAATCATTCGGAAGGAGTTTTGATATATAGTACAAATATAATTTTTAAATTATAATACTTCTTATAATACACACACGTTAAAAAATATAAAATTATTAGAATAATATCGAACCCGGCGGAGATCAAACCTTGACCTCGACTCGTGAATTATTCGTCATACATTGCTACCATTATGCCAACGAGCCTAACCAAGATAACTACAAAACAAATAAACAGTAGCATAAGTATCGTCTTTTACTTACGCAAATGGTATCTAGATTAAACATTTTTGTCGGTTTGAAACGCGAAATATATAAGGCCTTTATTAACCACGCCCAGACGTACCGAAAAAAGGCAAAAGTTAAAATAAATTAAAAGTAAGCAAAATATTTGCATTTTAAACCGTTAAAAGTGTCTTATTTATATACAAGCATATTTCTTGTAATCACTTGTTTGCTGTAGAACTATTACATAATACAAATACCTAGATAAAACAGGTGGCCGCATAATGAATAGGGATGCACTAAGGTCAAGTTGCAGTTTCAATACAATATAAAGTATAATGATCAATATTTTCGAAGTTATAGCCAACGACGGTTTTATTACGAAATACTAATATGTGCGCCGAGTTACGGACAGCTGTATGCAACAGTAGAAGCAGTGATATATTTCAGGCCGATTAATTTAAAGGTTATTTCAGAGGTTATATTCTCAAAATTTGAATTTTTACATGTATAATTTAATTTTTGCGATAAAATAAACGAGCAAAGAAGCTAAGATACACATGAACTTTTATAGAAGAAGAAATTTTAAACTAATTTGTTTGGCTTATAAACTTAATAACATACAGTACATTACTAGCTAAGAAATGCAAATGAAAAAAAACCAAGAAGATTAATCAGGTTTTCATTTTGGTCTGTGGATTTCAAAATCAATTCAAGATCAAGTTAAACTCACGCTTCTCCGACTTCCTCTATCATAAAAAAAATATAATTGAATTGCACAGTCTCGCATTCGGCGACCAGTGCGCATCCCACAAAATACCTATCGCGTTGCGTCCATTTTATGAGAGAGTGCAAGGTCGTAACACCGAGTACCGCTAGGTTCAAGATGCTCACACGTACACTAGCGAATATTTGCGATAGAGACGACCATAATATACTGAAGACAAGGTCTGTCGACAAGTGGAGAGGAATCCACGAAAACGCTCAACAAATTATATTGGATTCAATCGTTGAATTCATGTATTGCTGTCTTATAGAAGTTTAGGAACATTGTACTTTGTATATTTTCAACAACAGCAGTTGAACAGTTTGAAAACCAAAAAAGCTTTGCAACATGGTTGCAAAAGTTTTCTTGAAAAATACATTGCTTTTCCACTTTTAAATTTTTAAAAAGTATATACTGTGAAATGCAGTACGAACTAATAAAAAGTATTATATAATTATTACATCTTCCAAAATATTAACGACAAGGTCTTCCTACTAGATAAGTCTTACAATAAAACTATTTTGGTTCTATGCATATGCCCTGCAGTTGTAGGATCATTGTATACAATATTCTAGTATATATTAAAACAGAGAAGTTAAGTATTCGCATATTCGTATCTGTATCGTCCGTATTGTTCCTAGAATGAGAAAAACGTAGACAATAGAGTGGACGTGTGCTCGATGACTGCGCCGTCGGCTTATAGGCCAAGAGCCAAAGTCTAACTATAGTCAAAGTTTTCGATTAATCAATAATACTTTAATTATGTATACTAACTCATTGGAATATAATAGGAACCACTAAAATATAGCGTTTATACATCTTTTGATTTCTAATTAAATTAATCGATTGCCGATGTATACTATGCAAATGTCCAATGAGCTTTATTAATTAATTAATACATTGAATGTACTCTCCCATATTACTACTTAAAACGTGTTGGGCAAAACTACGGTAAGACATTGTTATTTCACATATCAACTATAGTATTGTAGTCAAACGATTTGTAACTGCTCTAGAGTAAAAATGGAGTGTGGAACTCTTAGACTATTCCACGGTGCATTGTGTTCTGTGACTATGCATATTTCTCGCTGCGTTTATCATGCATTATGTTAGCAATAATATTCCCGTGTTAACGTACCGGGCTTAATTTATTAATTGCACCCTCGACCTCTCGCCGGCCGATTTATGAGGAGACGAATTATTTCATTATTGCTAAGCTCATCTCTTATTTTCTGAGATATTATATCCACCTCTCTTGGTGCTCATTAAAGAATTTTACACTAATTACACACGTTTAAATAAAGGCTTCAGATGTGAGATTATTTCTTATCAAGTATAGTCTGCAGTGTACGTGAGTAGAACACATTTGAATAAAACACTTTAAACGGTTTAAATCGCGAAATGTATTAGATAACTTATTGATAATTTATTTAACCACGGCCCGACGTTTACCTTTAACTGTAAAATACTATTTCATTCCTACAGTTTTTTTTAACACTCAATGGAGGTAACATCAGCCTAACATCTCTTAACAAGATGAACTGTATAACTTCATGGCTTTTTCATCCGTGAACCGTGGTTCGTCCGGACAAAATTTAGATTTGCCTTTTATCCATTCAATGATCAGATATTTAAGATAACAAATAAGTTATCAAGAAAAATAAAAATTTTAATGACAACTTGTTTGTCGAGGAAATACTTGCGATTCCCGATTCGTTCTAATTTCTCTGAAACCTTATAGCTTCCAAACACCACAAGTATTATGTACACATCATTATTGCTTAGATCCGGTAAACGCAGGTCAAAGTTCACTCAAATACTGTCATCACATCGTTTTGGCAAGCATTTGTTTGTGATAAGGTCGTTTCGCATTGCCGAACTTGGGTTCAGTAGAACAGACTTTTTTGATTATCATAACCAAAAAGAGTTATTCTAATTTCGACATTTAGTTAATATTACGTGGAAATTCTAAAAAAAAATATGGTACATTTTATATTTATGTTAAAAAGGACATTATGCTCCACTTTGGTTATTTATATCTTTTATCAATAAATTATTAATACTAAACGGTTTTAAACATGAAATAAATTATTTATCTTATTTTTATTTATTTCCCCCCATGAACTCGGTTGCTGCAAAGCATCCGAAACGTCGGGCCGAAGTTAAAAATCATTTTCAAATAAGTTTAACTAATATATCGCGTTTTAAACCGTTAAAGTGTTTTATTTAAACACTTATTTTGTCCTTATTACGTGTATTGTACTGATGAAAGCTACCCTCTACGTTTTTCCTCACATACAAAACATTTTCATAGATATATTGGCTTGCCAGCGTTAGGATAACCCGTTCAATATATGTAGGGATTGTAATTGAATTGTCCGTCTTCTTTAAGATTTATCTAAGTTTAATTTGTTAATTTTAATTTTTTAAATTTTATTAAGCTATAGGTATACTTTAATAAAAGAATAGTTTGTACATTTTATAGAAACATCAAAACTAGACTTGGGCAATATAGAAAGAGTTAAATAATTAACAGTTTTTTTATATGTGCATGTACAAGATAATATCCAAAAGTGCTACAGAAATCATTTGTAGCTTTCATGAATAAATTAAGCTTAACTTGGGGCAACATTTGAGTGTATTATATTTAAAACGATACATTTATGAAAAAGTTCCATCCACTAAAATGTAAACTTGCGTAGAGACAAATATTGTATATGAAAATGGTGTAAAGACTTATTTCTAAATAATTGAATATGATTCTAGTTGTGTTTTTTACAGATTGTATATGTTACTAGGATGGAGGTTTTTCTGTTTCGTACGGAACCCGGAGCGTCAGTTTCATAAGAACCTGATTGGACGATACCGACTCGCAGGTCGCTAAATGTCAAACGGATTAGTGTAATGTAATCATCGTCTGAATAGGTTTTTGTTGATATTTGTAGTGATATGTTTCTTGTTAGTCTTTATTGGGCAATCGATGTCCTTGAATTGCGTTGCACGATTTCTGTCCATACGGAATAATACATACAGGTTTTAATGTCATAATCTTTGTTAAAATTTCCGAGATAACACCTGTAATATTTTTTACATATCGTATTATATAGATTACAAATGTATTTATATTGAAACCTGTTTTTTTTTCAAAGTTACGCTAATTGAGCTACTGTGACAATCGGCTAGAACAGAAGCATAGAACCCTGTGGACATGGGATTAAGTCCTGTCGGTGTCGTAAATTTGCTTTTTCTTCTATTAAATTATAAAAAAATCAATTAAACTATACGACATTTATTTTAATGTTACATCACACTTTTATAACTAATTTATATAAATAATTCTTTCAATTCACATCATTAAACTATTTAAATCAGGAGCGTAATATAATTTTTAGAGGCATTGAAATTATCTTGTATAAAAGACTTACAACAAAACATGTACAAATTAGGAGTCATAGAATATTTTATCCGAGTGAACATTTCAACCGTACAGTCTACTTTGAATGTTCAAACACTCGTCGCATAATTAGTGAAGAGACAAACATGGACGGACAAATAACGATTTGGACGTAATCCCGTGTTTATTATTCGGATACCGGTCTTACTCATCGCATTCCGGGCTGCTTTCTAAGACAACACGGGCCGAATTCGGTCCGACATGGAATTAGGAAACCTAATGGATAGGAGAGGAAAATAAGTCAAGAAAAGCTTTAAAATTCCCCTTTTTCTGGTTTATGCACCTTTGAAGCACTTTGGCTTGAATAAAGTCGAGCAGATTAAAATAAAAATATGTACATTCGTTAAGCGTTATAAAAATCACAGTAACGTAAATTTATTATTGTAAGATCTGAGAAAATTACTAATGTATCTTTGAAATTAGGTCTGAATCTAGACTGTAAAAATCGAAGTCTAAAATAGATTTCACATTAATAAAAAACATATTTAGATTTTAAAAATAGACGACACGGACGGACTTGAATCGGCGTGCACAGCGTTTCGTGCTGCTGTTGAAACTTGATACATGCAGCTCTCACCACATGTATAGATTTAACATACATACTTTAAAAAAGTATAAATACGAATAATAAAATGACGACTTGACGCGTTCTTGGTTGAAGGTAAAATAAAATCAGTGTGTACTTTTTGAGTCCACTTCAGGTACGAAAGCACTCGACAGAATTCGAGCGAACTCTCTAAGATAAAACCCTAAGTTGTTGAGGATCACTCCACTATCCATTGTTAATCGTGGGAAGTGATCAGCGCGGAGCATCATATTTATTTTGTATTTCAATTATTAGTAGTACATTCAGACTTCTAAGTGTGTAGAGTTAGTGATGTCGAAATATTTTTAATCCAATAAGAATAGATAATAAGGAACTTTTTAAACATGTATTTAGTAAGAGAAACGCACAGGTATAGACAAAAAAAAATAGAAAAAAAAATTATAGAATAGTAATCTACCTCCTATTAGTTACTTAGGTATATACTACTCGATGTTAAAACTTGAGATATAACTTAGGATTTAAACACACATTTTTATTACTATTCTTATATATTTTTGTCAAAATTAATATATAGAAACCATTTTCTTATTAACCTAAATAGGCACAGTATAAGTCACTAGAGTAAGTGAAGAATTTAAAAAAAATCAAATTAAGTTGAGGTCTATCTTTTAAGATTAATTAATTAGTTTGATGGATCAGCTGATTAAACATCTTAACATCATCAAATTAAATCTCCATTTCTCTCTTTATGAATATAAGGCAAAAAAAAGTTTAAAGGGTAAGTAACTTAAAGTGACGTATTTTACCAATTACACTTTTAACGAATTAAAAACGCTAAATATATTTGTTAAATTATTTTATACACGGCCCGACGTTTGAACGCTTTGCAGCAACAGTCGCCACGTTCGAAACGTCGGGCCGCAGATTTAAATAACGTAACGTGCAATTATTAAGCAATTTATAAATCCTAAATGAATTTTAACGGTTAAACTTGGTGATGTACATTCACTTTTCGAGAACTTTGAACCGCCATTCTTCTATCAATAAATCAAATCTAATTACCGTTTAAGCAAACAAACGTTTATAATTCAATACATTATTTATTGACTGAGCTTCGCAAAATTAATTGTACATTTGTGCTTTTTCAATGCTTTCTCTTAACAGTATTAAAAGACGAGTTTTACGTTTTAATATTTGACCAAGGAAACTGTTTATATTTTTACAATAGAGCTAAAATTTAATACCCAAGCCATATAACATCTCCCAAGACGCGCTTTGAACATATTTTGGATTTACATCTTCGGTAATCCGTAGACTGAAACCGAAATGCAATTATACAGAACTTTTTCATCTGTGGCGGCGGTTTGGACCTGGACGGCATCCATTTAAAATTTTATAAAAATATGAATTGATTAGAAATTGTTTTCACCATTCATTTCATAGATTAACGAGCCGGTTTAAATTAAAATACTAGTTAGAACGTTATTGATTCTATAGACATAAGAAGTGTTGAGTCTTATATGTCTTCAGTATATCGCGACCTAATTCTTAAGAAACATTACTTTAAATCAAAGTGAAGCACGTGTAATCGCTTAATCTGCAATGTGCACGAATGGAAGGATAAATCTTATTTTACAAGTAATTGAGGTTGCTATTCATAGTATTTATTGCATTACGTCACTTCGCAGGATGCGGTGACCTAATTCCTATTTTGAGGCTTACTTAAAAAAAAGCCTAGGCCCGTATTTTCAACAATTGCTCAATAGCGTTCTTGATCTTTTTTGCTCTCTCCTTTGAAATGTACATTTTTTAAACTTCATACATTATAAATATATTACAAAAACGGTCAAATAATTATTATATATTTTTATTTAGTATATATAAAAACCGTCGCGCTTAGACGGTTTCGTACTAGGTATACACAGGTATCGTAGTGTATATTTTTTGTTACTTCAAGGCCTTACAGCAAAAACAGGCTAAAATGGCATTTTTTATTTTATTTTAATTTTCGTATTTGTTATTAGCGGCAACGGAGGTACGTAATTTATGAAAATTTCAACTGATATTAATTTACAGTGCAGTAACATAAACAAAGCAAAGTTTGAACAATAGAGTTCCGTTTCTAGTCTTTGAACCCTAAAATGAGCCTTTATAATTTACTCCTACATGAAGTACTTATAAAGAAACTATAAATAAAGTGTTTTTAGAATTTACAAGGTACAGGTGTAAGATCTAAGACAGATTAGTATTATTAAGAACAACGTGAGGAAACGACCTCAAACAGATGAACATGTGATCTCAGTTCGTGACCCCAGATCTCCGCTCGTGACGGGGGAAGGTCGAAAAATATTAGATTTAATTTACCGCGTCTTTATTAAACGGATGATCTAATTTTGCGTCCGGATGACTGATGATTCCTATAAAATTTCCACATGATTCCAGTTTTTCTGGATCTTAACCTTAATCATTACTATTAAAGAACATATTTTTTTCCTTAACCCCATGCTTATCTGTTCGCTGTTTCATTTCAAATGATATTTATACCAACAATTTGACAAATTAAATGTAATGTTTGAATAAATCGCGGTTTAAAACGCAAAATTATTAGGTAACTTATGTTTAGCCTTCCGTAACCACTGCTACAAAACGCAACTTCAGTTACATGAACGTTTTAAACCGTTAGAAGTATTTATTTAAATGTGTTCTATTCGCGTAAACAACAATATTCAGTGTAGTGATTATTAAAACATAATTACATTACATTACAATATTCTGATGTGGAAGTGCTAAGATGTGCTAGGAGATAGAGTAAATTAAGTAAATCTGTGGCAATTTGAAGTAATTAACATTTATTTTATTTAGTAATTCTTACGTATATAGGTTAAGCATCACAACTTTCGATTAGGAGAGGTAAAATGAAAAGTCGTGTTTAATAGATGTATTCACTCAGAATACCTTAACAAACTATCAGTATAATGTTAAGGCAGGTGCATACACGATATACTGCCACGATTTCAGCCTATTTATGTCTCACTCGGAGGCTAAAGTCTTCTCTAGTTTAGGAGAACGTGTTAAGAAACTAGAACTAAGCTGAAACGACTACCGTCACTCAATTAGAGCCTTCTTGAACCTCATTCCTCGTAATTTTGGAAGATGATACTTATTTCATAGTTTTATAATTAGATTTTTATTATAATACCTGCATTAGAATGTAAGATATATGGTCATTGGTCAGCCAAAGCTGCTTAATAAAATAAGTTTGTGATATTTAAATAAAACACTTGAAACAAAAAAAATTTCGGATGCAGCAGCCGTGGACATTCTCTTCGTTGCTACGGCAGCATATTTAACATTTTAAACCGCCGTTTACTACTCGCGTAAACTGCAGACGCCAGCAGATTGTGATAATAAAAAAGATAGCTCGTCTCCGACTACCCTTACTAGCTCGTACGCAAAAACCTAAAGGCGCATACATCACACTTTCGCTAATTATTTTCTGCGGTCACAAAGCGTCTCATTAGCGCCGAAGATATGTTCATTTCGTACGAAATTAACACTTGCCCGTTTGCCTCGTTGTTCGCTTTATGACTTTGTAGACGCAGGTTTATTGCAAAATGTACGTTTGGTTAAAGTTTAAATGCGGGATTTATTTTTAACTTATAACGTTTATTTAGCAATAATCAATAATGCAAGCTGTATTAATGTGAAGTAAATAAGTTGATTGAATTTTTACGACATGTTATCTCTATCCTATCTCTTAGTTTCTAATAATAAGTTATATATATGCTTCTTAAGTGTAGGGATTATTTACTCTGCAGACTGCAAATTATGATGTGCTGGTTCCAAAGGTGACAGGCGAAATTTAACTTAACGTAAAAAGATCAAGTAGGTAAAACAGGTAAACATCTTTAACCATTTAAAAAGTGAAATATATTAGTAAACTTATTATTACCTTACGTAACTATCTCTCTTGACTATGTCTATCCGGTCGTAGTTAAGATAAATTAAAAATAAAATAATTTATAAGTTTCGCACTTTAAACCGTTAAAGGTTTAATTAAATTAGTTTACAGGCATGATTTTTATATATATTTTTTCTGTCATAATTTGTCTAATTCTGAATGTTTAAAGGCAAAATAGGTCAACAGTGCATCTTGTATATCTATACTAATATATGAAGCTGAAAAGTTTGTTTGTATGTTTGAACGCGCAAATCTCAGAAACTACTGGTTTTTGTGTTAGTTAAAGTATTCACCGAGGAAGGTTATCTCTGACATAGCTAGTAAGTTATATGGCTGGGGTACTGAACCATCAGGCGAACCCCATGCTTGCCTGTCGTCCTCGCTTATAAAAAAGATGAAAAGCTTAACAAATTAAGTGAGTTATCCCAAACAACAGGTGGTAAACTGAAGGCAAAACGCGAGACGCAAAATAAAAGCAAGAATGTACGGCAATATTCATTAAAATTTATTGACATGTAACCGATATGCTAACAGAGAGGTCGCTCGCATACATATCATATACCACGACGTTTCACGGACCATTCACTAAGTAATACATCATTCTCACTCACAAAAATGTAAACGCTTTAAGGGATTTTAAACCTTTTCTCAGATATCATATAGACTATATTAGTGATCATAGTCATACATTCCTTATTAATTTCGAGTGAATTTGTGATAAAGAAAGACACATTCCATTTGTCTTGCATTTTTTATATGTTTATTGGGGTAATATATTTTGCGTTCTACAAATTAATAAATTCCGTTCAAACAATAAATGTTGCCATAGTTACAGATCTTTTTTTTCATGGGACAGAGTGTTATAAGATTAGACCCACCATACTGTTTTATAGTGTGGTATTGCGGGCTTTAACGATTATGTGCGTAGCTTGGCGATAAACAGGGCGGGGCTTATCGAAGCACAATTCCAATGTAATATTAGTACATACACAATGTATCACTCGTATCCTCGGAATACTTTTTACTCTAAGTGTTTATTGACATACACACTTAGAGCAAAACATGTGGCTAAAAAGAATCTATTCCCTACGTACTTACCTCTGGTCCAGTGGCCGACTCCTGGATCACGTACGCAGTTATTGTGACTTGTTTTCAATGTAGGAAACATTGGTAACTAAGATAGAATCGGCTGTATTAATTTACGTCACGTACACTGATTTTGGGATACGTAATGACTATTCAAGACGCACTAGACTCGCGGAAACTATTACAAAACAATAACTATTATAGCTTTTCCAATACTCGGGACTTATATCTTAATTGTACACAATTGGCAACCACATAGCAAAATAAGAACTGTGAACAACCGACTCGCGAGTCGCACGAAAAAGCGTTTGACAGCGCGCGCTGACCCAAATTCGGGCGTCGTATCGCGAAAAAACACACCTACCCAAGAAAACATAACTACCCTCGAAAAGATTATTATTCTATTCCGAACAACACAGTATTAAAACACATTTTGTATCTTAAATAATAGAATTATTAGTTTTAGGATACGATCCTGCCATAAAGTGCGTTTAAATGTATCTACATGTAAAATGGTTTGGTTGCTTGCTTTAATTTTAAATTAAACAACGATCTTTTTGGTTTAATGATAACGATGTACGCTTTTGGTTTTTGAACCACCGTCCAAAGACGAAATAATCGCGTATCGGTTTAAGTCTGTAGGATTTCTGAATGTACTTAGCCAAAATAGATAGAAACGCATCTTGTTAAGATCTTATATGGCTTGAATATTTCACCTTCCATCAAGTGACCCCATGGTTGTCTGTCTTCTCTATGATATAAAATAAAATCGAGCGCCTCCGTAGCTGAATAAGTAACGCAATACGCGTAGCGCAGCGTAATCATTAAGTGCGAGAGGTCGTAGGTTCGAACTCCAGGAAAACGATTCATAGTTTCCGCCTAGCAGGGCGATTGTGTTAAAATAGAATTTCGTAAAATAGATACAGAAATGTGTTCGCCCCATACCCTGGGGAGAAAAGAGATTGAATGGAACGAATGATTAGCAAACGGTTATTTATGTAAATTACAGGGCAATCAGGATTTCACCTGATCTAGTAGTAATTAGTATTGGCTAACGGAAAGATCGTGTCTGATTTAAAAGTACAAACCATTTGATTTGGATCGATCTTTTCTTAGAAGGATAGTTTAACAATGAGTATCGGACATCGCTTCAAAGATTATGTTATTGCGAAATGGGCATTTATTCAAAGGTTGAAGTCTTAAAATCTAAAGCGGTAAATAGCACACGCTCAACTGTTTAAAACGCAAAATTTAACTACTATGTACCATTTTTGCTACGGTAGACAGTAGAAACACGGTTTTCTGTGTTTGTTTCTCTAACAATCGTTGTAGCAAAGCAAAAGACTAGAATCAAATACTGTCTATAGTTTACGCGAGTACTTTAACGGTTTAAAACGCGATAAATTAGTTAAACTTATTTGATTTTTAACTTCGGCCCGACGTGGTCACGGGGAGACTAGAATCAGTATCAAAATTATTATAATTATTTGTCTTTACTTGCTGTTTATGCATGTCTGACTATTGGTTTTACATTAGAATATAATTTAAAAGTTAAATGCATTATTTTCTGATTATACACATAACATCAGAATAATTATTTTTCAATGAATATTGAACGTCCATACAGCCTTGTAAAATAAAACAAGTTATTAAAATTACTTTCTCATCCTTAGCTCTGAGAGGCTTCCTTTTTTAGGCATTAAAGCGATTCCGATTAATTTATAGAACAATCTCATTGATCTTTAATTGTATTATGGATCATCTGTCTTTCGTGCGTGGGCGCCGGCGAGACGTGTACTCGCATACATATGACCCCTAATCCAATTGTATCAACACGTACCGTCATCGCTTACATAATTAACTGGCGATCTTCTAATTGTCTTTGTACTGATTCAATTGAAGCACTAACGCCTTCGATTTAAAGCATCGCTGATGTGTTGTGAGGTTATAAATATGTAACGATGTTATTTATCTTAAATAGGCGAAACTTAGAAAAGCCATAAGTACCAAACGAAATTCAACATGAGTATCTGGAAATGAATATCAAAATTTAATATTAGGAATCTTTGAGCGAAAATGTGCTTGTATATCAACAAAATTTTGGATTTGTCTGGATTTTTTAGTACCCACATAATCAATAATTAACATTTTAACGGCTTAAAACGAAAAATATATTAGTAACTCATTTTAAATTTATTTTAGCTATGGCCCATATAATAGTTAAAAGTGTTTCATTTTAATAGCGATTTTAATAGTATTTTTCTGGCTTGGGTATAGTCATAACAGTTTCTTAGCTGATAAAGAAATAATTGCGTAGTAGTTCTAGTACACCAACTAGCAAAAACAATGGCATAAAGGGCAATGTTATAAGTATTTATTGAAGCTTCATGATCTAAGAATTCCCGAGAAATGAGCGACATACATTTTATAAGAGTGACGCCGGAAATCCCGTTTATTATATAAAGATTCTATCTCCACTCCGATGGCACATTTAAATAAAATCTACAATAAACCAGCAAAGACTATGTTGCGTAGATACTGTATTTAATAATATTGAATTCGCTAAATAAGTTTTGTAAATTGTGACTAATTTTTATTTCCTTGTTACATTTAATTAAGTGTCTAATTTTTTATGATATATTATATGTTACAATTCTTTATCTAAAGTTGAAGTAACTTCTTAGTTCTTAAATATTATTTGAAAATATTTAATGTAACATTGAAAAGTAAAACAGAATGTCTGAAAAGGGATGTCTGGCGATCAGTGAGGAAGGCCATTTAAAGTACGTAAATATTGTAAAATAAACTTGGCTATAAAAGAAGTTTGTGGCGGCGAGTTTTTTGCATACTCTTCTCGTTCCTTCCTTGATTTCAATAAATTGAATGTTAGTAAATAAACAAGATGTGCTGTGTCGACCTATTTTAGCTTAGGATATTCGGAAACCCCTAAACAGAAAGCGAAACGCAAAAGTTGGCGGCTTTTTCCTCTGACAACAGAGGTTCGTTTTCTCCTCTGATAACCTATTTAGGTATAAAATTTCCAGACGATGTCCAACATATTTCAGAAAAATTATACTTCATTTAGAAAAAGTAAATACTGTCCGTACTTTACGCGAGTAGTACGCATTTAAGTAAAGCAGTCTCCCCGTGACCACGGCTGCTACAAAGCAAACGTCGGACCGAAGCTAAAAATAATTTTTAAATTAGTTTATATCGCGTTTTGAACCGTTAAGTGTTTTATTTAAATGGAAAAAGTTGGACTCAGTGGGGATTGAACACACGGCCCATTGATTATTAGCCATACTTTGCTAACAGTTAAAGTGTTTAATTTACGTAATTTGTTAAACGCTGTATCTATCTATTACTTATTCTTTGGCCAGTTACAATGCTCGATTACCGATTCAATACACAGCCTTAAGCTCGTGTACTTCTCGTATATAGATCATTATATTGTTCAGTATTTAAAGTGCGCCCTATCGTCAGCGGCGAATGTGTGAGCGGCATATTAAGTAGGCACCGACAGGGAATCAGAATCAGGCTTACAACCGATGTAGATCATGGTGTATTGCTAAAACGTTAAGAGGCTAGATGTTTATTGGGGGCGTAAGCCAGACATATTTTAAAGGTTTCTGAATGAATTAATCTTTGCCTTAAGTAACGTCTCTAGTTTACGCGAATACACATTAAGTAAATCACTTTTAACTATTTAAAATGCGAATTATATAATAAGGCAGACAGCCTACTTTACTTCCTCCCTGACCACCGCTGCTGCAAAAAAAAATACTTTGAGCCGTATTTATAGTAAATTTTAATTAGATCATACATTTCGCGTTTTAAACCATTAAAGGTGTCTTATTTAAATATTTTACCATTGTTTTATTAGACAAACTAATTATACACATTAAAATGTTGTAGTAGGTCGTGGAAATAATCGAATTCGTGTGGGTTTTTTTTTAGTTGGTTCCTCCATGCTTAGGAAAGTCAATAGTAATATAAATATCTAAAGATGATATACCAGCTGAACATCTGCAGACAATTTAAATAGATCGCTTATACAGAATAACTGAACTTAGTGTGCCGAATTTAAAATATTGCTGATATTGTAGCTTTCTTTTTTTTCTCAAAATATAATCAGTGAAGGTTAATTTCAAAGGTGGGTCTTTGTTTAAACTTAACTTTTTTTTTTCTATTCAAACAGTATATAAATTTAACTGGATATACCACAATCTAAAAACAGTTTTAAGGAGAGGCTAATTTGACTTATTGTCAAGTATTTCTAACCGTAGCAACAAGCCTAATTAATAAACTTTTCAAGATCCAAATTGTAAATAGAGTTAATATAAATAATCCATTAGAAGTGGACACGGTCCCAATGAAGTCATCTCCACGGACATTCAAATCACGTTGATGAACATACGGCGCCTAGTTCTTATTACAAGGTGATAAAGGTGATTTATCTAATATTTTTAGAAAGGAATCAATTAATTTATTTGTAATACCACTTTTATGATCTTGTCTACAAAATAGAGAATTAAATAAATAGATATCGTTGTCGAGTCGTTCAGCGTTAGCCAATGATAGTACATAATATACCTATGCTAGTAATCGTCGATGGTTTGATTCTGCTAAGTCCAACGTGTTTCTAATGTCTGTAATTTTTGCAAACATTTTAGATATAACTTAAAGTATATTTCTACAATGTTAAACATGCCATTAATTCCTTTTAAGAACATTTTAAATATAAACAGAAATAAGCCTTATATACCAAAACTAGCCCGCATTACCGTCGTTTATACAATATATGCAACAACATGCTATCACCTTGTCATCGATTATAACAACAGGATACACAGAAAGAAATGTTTAAAAAAGTTGTGAAAAAAATTAAAAAAGATTGTTAAAAGCGCGATTAGAGATTCGATGTGCGCACGAGCAGAGCGGAAACGGCACGTAGAGGAAACGTTAGAACGCGATACGATTTCGAATTTCGAACGTACGGGATGTTCGACGCATGGCGTCTAGTGTAATGGCATTTTTAGGAGGCACGTTTACGTTACCATAATTAAGTTTCGTTATTTTCAAATAACAAAAATAATATTTTATTTGTGTAACGTATTTCTCATTTGCTACTTAATATCATAGGAATTCACAATATCATAGTTAATTAAATCGTTATTATAGTTGGTACAGTTAGTTCAATTTTTTTTATTAAAAGCCTAATTATTTTACGCTAAGACATTTAAAATACATGAAAAATATTAAACCCCTTTACATTGATCGAAGCAATAAGAACCTGTAACATGCTAGATAATTTAAAATAGTATTTCTCAAAGTTTAACACAAAGTCAAACGCGCCATCCCAGTGTGAGCAGCTTATAGTTTTTGTAACAATAATTTGATTGTTAATAGGTGTTTTGGTGAGTATTTTTATTGTTCGTTTCCTTCGTTACTTATTCAGATAGTTTTTACTAATGTTATCATTTGTATTTAGGAGCGAAAAGAAGGTTTATTAGTTGTTTCAAATTAGAAAAAAAGGTCATAGTGAAAAGTTAAAATAAGTTGTGAGTTTATGTTTTGTATTTAACGTTAGGTATTTTGCTCGTGTAATATATTAATTGTTTGCGCTTAGTCAATCCACGTCAGAGCGTTAGAAGCGAGAGGTTATAGATTCAAATCTCGAGAACATTTTTTTTAATCTTACTAAATCATTTTGATTAAACTAAAAAAATATATTAGTTAGGTAAAAATTTGCAAGCACGAATTTACTATAACAGTAACATTGGAATTTATAACTTCAGCCTTGTTTTACCAATTTAATAAAAATCGTGTCGGAAATCGGTCGGAGCAAGCTTCGACCTAGTACCTACATTCGTTATGTTAGTGGTATATATAAAAGAGGAGGACGAGCGTGGGATTCTCTTGATAGAAGATGAAATACCCCATCCATATCTTAACAAGATGCGCTGTCGATCTATGTTGACTATAGATATTCAGATATTCAGATTTTCAACAATTTACACATTATGTATATCGTTTTTTATTGAATAAACAATTTAAACTTTTTAATAGATGCACATCAACTTTGAAGGTAATTATTATATTATATAGTTAAGCTTTATTTTATGAAATCTAGCATATAAGTTTAATAAATTTTTCATATCTGTAGGTTTCTGATGCGTACTCTGCGAAAACGGTTCAAGATACCTAAAAGTTATGTATAAAAGAATGATGCCCCTATACATGAACTAAAAAAAAGTCCACGATGCTATATGTCTACCCTTTAAGATTAACTAAGAAGAACGACGGGAAGGGACGCGATCGACGTTGTGGCTAACAGCTTAAGTTTTTAAAGATTTTTTTTTAAAGACGGGGTTTGCAAGAACTAATTTGGATGCCCAAAACAACTATTCTACGCGGACGAAGTCGCTGACATAGTTAGTATGTACATATAGTAATATATATCATAACACCCTATACTATATATACTTAAACAAAAAAAAAACATTAAATTAAAGAAACATTCGTTTCGTTTTACTTTTACGATTATATATTGTACAACTACATTATTTTTGTAAGTTTAAAACTACACGACGTTTGTTTTCATGCAAGGTAACTATTGAAATTCTACGTATGTTAGAGGTGTAATAAAATATGTATACTTATATGTTATACTAGAGTAACGTAGTGGGTCTTAAAATTCTCTCGTTCAAGAGCAGACCGGAGTAGTGGGGCATAAGTTGAAATAAAATAGTTTAGAATTTGAACGGAACCTGTTAATACAGCGAATGAATATTTGATTTATAGATGAGCAAATTAACATGTAATTTTATAAACGGCAGGCAACACGATCTCAATTAGTCAAGGAGATTATAGTGGTTCGGAGTAATCAGATCTAAATATATAAAACCCAAAAATGTTGCACCCAATTATTATGAGCAGCAAAAACTCAAATTACCGAACCAGCAGCCAAAATGGAAGCACTAATGAACATCAATTGCTACCTTCGATGGCTTCAATCGAAAAGGATTCAAATTAGATTGTTACATTTGGTAAAGGACAAAAGGCAGCTTAGGTTATCCGACTTTTAGCAATTTTTAATCATTCGACGGGCTCTTTTGTCTGTAGGTAGCAATGTATGTTTTAGGTTCGATCCCCACCAGGTCTCGAAATCTGGTTATTAAATAGGTAGGGATATGAAAAAGCCGTGAGGTTTAATCGTGTTTCAGTTTCAGTCTGTGGATTTCTAAATACATATAAGCCAAAGTTTTTAAACACCTTGATAAGATGCGATGTCGACCTATGACAGCATCTTATCGAGGTGTTTAAAACTGAGATATTTGCTTCCATCAAGCAAACCTGTGCTTCTCTTTTGTTATCCTCTAGATACAATAGATGTGCATTCAATGCTTGAGTGGCAACAAACTATCTGGTTAAAGAAATATCTGGAATATTCCATTAAAAAACACAAGTTGTAAACTTAGGTTCTTTAGAAATTAAAAATTTGTGAAACTTAAAGAGTAGTTTTTAGGTTACCTAAGAGTATTTTTTTTAGACTTTAAATTAATTTTAAGCTATCTTATTGTGTGAACAATAGTGAAGTTTCATCATAATTTTGTTATCTGAATAAATCACCCACATATTATGTCTAGAATTGTTGTTTTTTTGTCCGCAATAAATATCAGACGACGAAAAGGCTACCCATTTAGCGAACACTTAAATGAGCTAACATAATAAAACATGCTGCCACTTTTTGCACTTCGCATTTTTAGCTAACCTACCTCAAGCCTGTAAGGTAAACTAAATTGAATTTTGTGATTCGACCACAAAAAATATATTGCATTCAGTACGCATGGCAGAAAAGGTTGTATTTAACAGTAATAAAATAATAACTTTTAAAAATACTGTGTTATCTATATGTCACTTATTTCACTTCTATTTAGACTAAATTTAATGACTCCTAGAAGAATATATTTTATTAGAAAGAAAAAAATATATTTGTTTATAGTACGTAAGTTAGCACGGTTATACACTTACACTTAAAACGGTTTTAAACAGGATTCGTTATGATCACGTAAATAATAAATTAAGTCATCTATTTCGTGTTATGCCGATCTAATTGTCTTTTATAAATTAATTGTAATTAGATTTAGTGAGAATTGACATAGAATATATTAACCACTGTAAAAATTATAAGATGAGCTAGAACGAACAGACGCAGAGGGCGAAAAATGCATCCACTACCTACTATTGCTAAGGTAAAAATACTGAAGTAATATACTGTCTATAGTACACATTTTAATAAAACACTTTAACGGTTAAAAACGCCATACATTAGTTAAATTTATTTGAAAAATTGAATTTGAAAATGATTTTTAACTTCGGCCCAACGTTTCGGATACTTTGCAGCAACGGGGAGACGCCGGCGGCTATCATGTTTTAAACCGTTAAAGTGTTTTATTTTAATTGAAGTAATATTCCGATCCAAAACTCCAACCTGAGAACTTGTGACCCACAGCCGAGTGCACTAACCATTAGACCAATGAGACATAAACAAATATGCTTAGTTTAATTATTAATAACATTTACGTTCATACAGACATGCCGAATTATTTTAGAATTTCAAGTTTGTTTCGACGTATTTCCAGAATGGGACCTTATTCTCTCACCGTACCTTTTTTGACGCACAATTAGAACAGCAGGATTGAGACTGAGAACGTTTTCGCGCCAATTTCCTACACCCCGATGATGTCAGATTAATCAAAATCAAAATTATCAAGACACTGCGGTACAGCAATATTAACTAATTGATTTTATAGGGCATTTTAGTAAAAAAAACAAATGCATTCGGAGAATTTGAATAGAAAATAGATAATATCTATTATGTTGATATGGAATAAAACCTTCATCTCGTCATTTATGTCTCGCGTACGTCTCGCTTGATTTTTCTACAAAATATAATATATAATAATTAATGGAATAAGTTTTTATACTTGTGAAAACTAATAGGATTGCCATCCATCCATCCCGGCAAAAATATTAATTAAAATAGACAGATGTATTCTTTTGAAAACTTTAATATTTTTCACATGTTATTAGACATGATGGCACTATATAATATAAAAATTTAAAAAAAAATCTACTCGGGCAGTGGAACGCTGACGATTCCGGTTCAAGTCCAGCTCGAGTCGATTTTTTTTTTCAATTTATTTTCGATTTTTAAAAGATATAGTCTTATATATGATTAACTTTTTTTGATAGAGGACAGACAAGCGTTAACTCTAATTAAATGAATAAAGATTAGTTTTTTCAAGTTCATCTTATAACACAACGCTTGACTATAGACTTATCTCGGCACTCAAATACACCCTTTAATAATTTTATCATTCTCTAAGTGAATTCCTTCGCACAATGAGATATTCAAAATAACTTCACACGGGAAATCAATGGTGTTAACTATATTAATGACATATAGCCTCTTAGCACGGATTCGACCAGATATCTTGAGCTTTGAGCTTCACAATTCTATGTGGCGTTTTATCAGATTTCAAAGAATGCGATGGGTGGTAGCCGGTCGAGTGGAGCTGGTCGATTTTCTATGTGGGCTTAGGAAATCTGTTGTAAAGTCTTTGATGTTCGTCACCGTGAGAATGTTTGTCTCATTTCGAGTTATTATTGTCGAATTTTGAATGACATGGACACGAAAACTTATGAAGTTCTAATATGTTGTGTCAATAAGATAAGGTGGGCTACATCTACATTACATTATTATATTGTTTACAAAAATAAATAAACAACACAGTAGCTATTGATGTTAAAGATGTGTAACAAGTAATTGTGTAAGTGATGCTCTAACCCATTAAAGTACTTTTGTTTACTTAAGTTTAGTCCAATTTAACTGTCTATTCATAACTAAACCTTTTCAAGTAGGCAGAGGCCTAAATACTATCTGTAGTTTACGCGAGTAAGCCGATGTTAAAAATCATTTTCAAATAAATTTAATTATCATATATCGCGTCTTAAACGGTTAAAGTGTTTCATTTTCACGTTTCTGTCTATTACTTTTGTTGCCTTAGTAAGTTTAAAATAACTTAAAAAACTTGAAAAAACAATGTAGAAGTTCCATGTTCAACAAAAATTATAAGTTACACAGCTTTTTAAAAACAAGCCGAACCCGCTTGAAATCGAACTCACTACTAAATATCTCTATTATTGCTCCAAAGACCCCGTTAACCCTTAGCAAGTACTGGTTAAATAGGTTTAAAAAGTAATTTATCGTAATTACCCATAGCTACCGTTTACCTCCACCGCGGCTGTAAACATCTAGTTTTGTGGTTGACAGAACGATATTGCATAGAAAATAGAATTTTGTTGCGCGATCAATCCTGTTGATGTTTGAAAACACAAAAAAAACTTTTTGATTTTAAAACTATTTAACAATTGATTCACAATATAGTATAATTTGTAATAAACCTACGTAATAACTAAATTTACGTCTAGTTACCGCAACAGCTTATATAAAAACGGTAGGCAGAAACGCACACAAGCACAGCTAAGCAAGACGACGGTGTATATGTTTGTGGGTTGCTTCTATCAGCTTGAACGCATAGAGCTGAACAAGAAGATGCGGAGAAGAGAAGTCAAAAACCTTTTCAAGTAGGTATTTATTGTAGGCTTACTTAATAGTATCAAAAATGTTTAGTCGAAGTACAGTTAGTTTAAAACTAATCTCATTGTGGAATAACCCACCAAGGAAGTATAAAAATGTAATCTATTTTAAACATTTGTAATGTTCTGTCTTCTTTAATAACTTGTTAACTGATTGTGGTTTGCGAGGTAGACTCACGACAAAGGGTTTCTAGGCCGACATAATAGAAACCTCAAGTGAGTTCAAGCTCTGTTCTACAGTTGCCTGTTAAATTATATCAATTATAATCTATAAAGCTACCAAACACTTGCTTATTGAGCTTAATGCCTTACTCTCTGAATCTGGAATATTTTTTTGGTTCATACAAAGCCGTCATGTGCAATAACATGTAAAAAAATTTACAAAGAACTAGTTCAGTTTAAGTTTAATTAAAAATCCCAGAGACGGTGCACGTCTACCCTCTAGGAAGTCACTAGCGGATTCATCTTAAGATTTCTGTGAAATAATTCTCACGAGACGCGTCATTGCCGAAATTTTTGTCACATTTATGACAGATTATCCGATATTTACGACGCATTGTTTTTCTAACAGCGTGGTGCAAGGATACAGATCCTGGAGCATAAAATTAGAATAACAGATTATATTGAATACATGGTGTTTCATTTTATAATTTTTTATATTGGTTTTTTAATTTAGTGCAGTCTCTTGTTTTATTTTTAAGTACGTTTATTTACACATATGTAATATCATTAAATAGAATTTTGTGTTTGTATTACATTATTATTTTTTTATTACAATATACCGTTTTTTACTACTTATAATCTCACATACTTAAAAAATAAATTTAAAAAAATCCATCTAATAGATCACTAGAGCCGATACAGGATTAATCAATTACCTAGTAATTCATAGACATTACAACACCATGTATCATAGGCAAAGTAGTTTGTAAAATTATGAATTCCACTCAGAACAATAGGACGTTCTGAGAAATTGAATGTTTTGACTTAACCACAATTTTTTGTTCAAACCCCGTTCCTTTTGTTCGGTGATAATGATACACCACTGTGCTAAGGGTTCTTTTTTATTTTAAGTTAGCGTGAAATAATATTTAATTGTTTATGAATGGTGTTTGTTGGTTTTTGGTGATGTCATCATTTGCTAGTAGTATTTTAAGAGAGATGTACCGAGTTTAAGTATTGTCAGTAGTTTACGCGAGTAGTACATTTTTAAATATTATTAAGTAACGGTTTAAAACTGGACATATATCAGTTTACTTATTTTAATTACTCGTAGTTGATTATTAGGGACTCCCTCCATTTTCAGTCATCCCGTGACCGCAGCTGCTGCAAAGCGTCCGAAACGTCGAACAAAAAAGGACATTAAAGTAAAACTGACTTAACTAATGTACTTTGCATTTGAAACCGTTAAAAGTGTTCTATTTAAAAGCAACTTAGTTTATTTAATTTTGATGAGTAACCTATATTATAACACAGACAAAGAAATATTTCAAATATTACAAAGAAATTTAAATAATAAATTTTGAACAATAGTTTCAAAATCTGTTAGTCCGACTACATCAAGAGATCCTGACCTTTCTTATCGTAGGCCCTTAGCTAAGTTCATAGAGAATCATTAAACAGATCCGCCAGGTGATTATGCCTACATTGTAATGTAAAAGTATAGAAATTACTTAACGCATTCACAAATACACTCGTGAGAAGTGAGCCAATGAAGGCTTATGGACTAATGAGCAATATAAACGGGCGAAGGGTCGAAGGCTTTGGCGGTAATTTGTAATAATTCGTAAAGAATAAAACATAGATGCGGCATGTACATTTCGACATATGTTTCGGGTCTGATTGAACACTTAGAAAATCGTTAAACTGTCTTAAGGATATGATACATTAAAATAGCTGCTTTTTAACTAATTGAGCTGATTATTCAATTGAACTCGTAGTTCAATTGGTTACACCTGCAGCACGAAACTCTATGGTCGCCGGTTCAAGTCGATTTTAAATGTCTATATGTGAAAAATATTAAAGTTTACACATTTAAAATGTTTACATTTTTAAGCGATATACTACGATAAGATGAAGTGTTTTTGCGTTTGATCTTCAAAAGTGGGCGCTCTAAAGACCTCTTCTAACTGCATGTTCTCAAAATTATTTAGGGCCCACTCACCTATCCTTTGATTTATTAAATAAACATTTCCTCCCAAAAATATAATCTATGTTAATCCGCCTGTTTTTGTGTAATGGAGTATTACATTACAGATCTCGCATTTGACCCAATAATAATATAGGCTCGTTATACGCTACGTCAATCACAGATGATACCGAATGCTTTAATATAAACGTTACAAATAGTAATCAAAGCGATCGCCAATCGATTTTTCTAACTTGACCCTGCGCTTAAGCTTCCAAGACCTACGAAGATGTAGACGGAATCTTTATGGTGTTCTAAGTTCGAGTATTTTAACATATTTACAACATTAACTATTATCTGTGGTCTACATACGCCAAATCTGTTAGTGAACATTTTTTATTGGCCGTGGTCACAAGGGAATAATAAGTTAACGAATATATTTCGCGTTTTGAACAATTAAAAGTGTTTTATTTATTTGAAAGTTTATGGTTTTATTTATAGGGTTGTTGATTAGACTTATATGGCGACCCCAAAACTATTTATTTTCCTTTAATCAAGTTGTTACGGGAACGCAAAGCATTGCTTACCTGAATATATATTTATGTTTTAATCTTCCAACATATTTAAAAGAAGCTGATTTTTAAGTTATATCTTAGAAACAGCTTAAACCAAAAAGGTTAATTTATAATAGAAGATTATCAAATTCTTTGTTTCTACATATATACTGGTACTTCCTTCTACAGTCTATAAATTTCATCTCTGCGGTTCACACCATGCAGCTGTCAGTACGGCGGCGCGTGATATATGGAATACTTGGCATTTTTCCGGCGGCCGAAGGCCATTGATCATTATTAGACGCGATTATTGATAGCTGCGTAATCACTGTAATTATCGTATTTAAGCTATCATTGTACGGAGTTGGGTAAATCATCGTCATCGGAGCTGGTGCACGATAGAGAAGGAGAGCATGACGTTCACGTGAAGGAAGGTGATATAACACAGCCATATAAAATCTAAACAAGATGCGATGCGTTGGTAATCCACAGACTAAAACCAGGGCGCAATGAAAATTTCCCGCTTAAAATAAAAAGTTTTCAGAGACTATTAAGGCATTAAAAACCAAGTAGAAAAAAATTGTTAAAAACAACTCTAAAAAGACTAATTTCTGACTATTCTTCAACTGTTTTAATAATGGGAAAATTATAACGCTTGAAATATATTATTAAAAACTAATGTAAGTAAACTAAGAGTAAACCTCAGTCATATAACATCTTTTCAAGATACGCTATCGATCTATCTCTCTTTCAGACAGAGCCAATGGAGGATTTCTTCTCTATTTATTGTCAACTTTATATACTAATAAATGGAATTTAGTATAAACCGCCTGAGATTCGCAGGCGCACATTAAAGTTTTATGCGAATATAATGGGAAGCTATAAGAAAATTTAATTGGTTTCCGCAACTGTAGATATCTAATTGAATCTAGCTAATGATTGTTATCAAACGCGATGCGAATAAGGATCGTTAAGGGGTTTCGACACACGTATAATTTATAAATTCGACGGCAGGTGCTTGTATCCAGGCGACTACAAGTGCCTCATTAGACAAACCATATTCTCGGCTACTGATTAATTTACAGTTATGAATCTCACCCTCAATCATTGGACTTGCGGTAGGTACACATCCATACTTATATATAAAGCTGAAGAGTTTGTTTCTGTTGTTGTGCGCGATAATGTCAGGAACAAGGGGTTTGAATTTGAAAAATATTTTGTGTCGGTTAGAACATCTATTTAGAAAGGCGGAGAAAGAGAGGGTAATGGAAAGAAAATACCGGAGACATTAATTCATCTTTGGGGGTTTCCGTGCGCTACGTAATCGATTTAAGGAACCTAAAAACTATGAATTAAGGAAAGATTCTTTTTTTAAATTATCTAAAAATTGTTTACGATACGGTATATCTCTATCTTTTACGATTAACTTGCAAGAACGACGGGACGCGGGCGATGTCATGGATAAGAGCTATAATTTATAAAAATGAGGAGGTTATATATTGTGTATGTATATATATATAAATAAATAAATAAATAATATGATGCCCAAAATAACTATTGCAGGCGGACGAAGTTATACATTTTAATACTAAACGCATTTTATTCTTTGGCCAAATTTTGATGATTACAATCACATAAAAACGTAAGTTTACTATAACTACTTTGATCACTTTGTCGAACGACAAAATGTTTTCCAATTTTTTTTTCTACATATAGAGAAGATATGAACTAAAATAAAAATAAAAAACTTTTTTCTGCTTCAACGAAGAGCCAGTGATATTAAATTGAATAATAGACAAACCGGTGTTTCTCTCAGCGTTCACGAACAAAAGATTAAATAGAAATCGTTTCTAGCAATATTTCTTCACGTTCAAATGGCAGAATATCGCATATAAGAGCTTATTGAAATCTGAAACAAAAGAATCAATTCACGACGATTCGGCAATCGTTTTTACTATGCACTTAGTGTCAACGGCGACTTACGAAAACCACAATAAATAAATAGCCTTGGCATATTCTCCAATCGTATAAAATCTAATTACACAGCGTGTAATTCATTTTGTCTTTCGTTTTTATGTGGCATTTTAATTGTTCCATTGCAACTAAACAGCTACTCACTATTAAGGCGAAATAAGTGCATTATTTCATTATACATGTAAAGAAAATGGGAGCCCAGAAATACATAATTTATTAATTGTATATTCTTTCTAGGATAATCATGTCGTATTCAATAATTTTAGCATATGACAAAAGTAGAACATTTTATAATTAAAAAAAAACGAAAATAAATTGAAAAAATTTTCGACTCGGGCAGGACATAAACCGGCATCGTCAGCGTTCCGTGCTATTGCTCTAACGCTGACGATGCCGGTTCAAGTCCTGCCCAAGTCGGAATTTTTTTTTCAATTTATTTTCGATTTTTAAATTATATAGTGCCTTCATGTGCAATAACATGTGAAAAAGAATAAAGTTTTTAAAACATTTTAACCAAATTTATTTACGTTCTTTACAAAGGTTTTAAATATTATAATATGAAATATACTATAAAAGATAAAAAGTACTGAACTAAGTAAAACCACAAAAAGACTGAAAACACTTGTAGCGTAAAGTATGTATATATATATACATATATTCAGTTCAGCCTACAGATAATGTATGCTGAAAAACGAAAATTATTCCGCCGAAACCTGCCGTTGCGTGAAAAAAACTTTAAAATATCGCAAATTTTGTTTTCTCTGTATTTTATTCGAATTCACATTAAAGTAAACAAACAACTGACGGTTTAAAACGAGAAATACATAAGTTTCCTTATTTCTAACCATAACATCCCGTGACCACGTGACCGCCCGACCGATCCACAGAAAGATTTGAAAATGACGTGTCTTAGTCAAAAATACGTTAAATATTAGGTATATTTTGGATGTTAAACCCTTAAAAATGTTTAATTTAAATTTTCTATATATATATCTTTCTCTCTCAGAATTTCATTATAAGTAGTGAATTGTACTACTGCTTATGAAACTTCAGGCGCGACTACTGAAAATATACGTAGAGTAAATCCTATCAAACACGAAACACGCTGTATACAGAGCGAGAGTCGCAATCCTCTCACCTGTCAACAAAGCAAAGAAATACTTTGATATCTCAATTCGACACACACTTAGCGCCTTTGACTTAATTTGGTCGCATTATCCGAACATCAAAGGTGCCGGCGCGGGCGCATCAAACGGCGATTTTATAATCGATTCAATAGATTTTATTGATTTTGTATTATCGATGCATCGATTCGAATATCCATTCGTCGTGCCCTCGACGGTTTATTGTCTGTAAGTAGTTTAGTTTTGTTACATCGATCTCTATTCGATACGTCGTTGATTATCTATCGGTTTTTGATTGCTGTGTCATTTGTGGTTTGACCTTTTAATTGTAGCATTAATTGATGTTATTTAGACCTTCTCGGAATCGCGTATATTAAAGCTTAAATCATATTTTTATTGTAGTTTAGTCCTCGATTTCCTCAATTATAATACACATATTTGATTTTATAGAGACGTTATAGTGTTTTAAATTCTTTTTTTATTATTTATCATACAATTCTTTTCTCGATCGCATCTCTCGTCGATTGTTGGCTCAATTTTAAAACTGTATGTCTGTTAAGATTTTTCAACGTTTAATTAATAATCTGTAAAAATGCAGTGCCATGGTCTCTATATCATATAAAGTAGATGCGCTGTCAACTTATTTTGGCTTTGGATATTCGGAAATCCACAGACTGAAACCGAAAAGCGAGTAAACTTCGCGGCTTTTTCATCTATGTACGGTTATTCGTAACCCGGATGAAATTTCGATATTCCTACAACCCAATTTATATACAGATTTCCAGACGGAGATCATTTTTCAGAAAGAATATTTAAAAAAATGAAGTGTTAACTAATAAATGTTTACTTAAGTTTTAAAGATATAGAGACGCACCGAAGATTCCGTTCGTGACTAAAAGAGCTCTAATAAGCTTAGAATATTTTCTTGTGGAATAAATCGGTTCGTTTATCTAGCAATTCGGTCGTGGGAATGTCGATGTATAGATGCGATTGCATCTTTGGCTTATCTTGGCGATCGGCGTCTCACCTGCCCTTTTAAATTCTTGCTTTAAGTATCCAGTGTATTCTAAGCTATGATTTAGGCTCGGACTCTGAATTGCCTCGTTGGTTCTGTGGTATTGTACCGGTGTGCTGATCATGAGGTCCAGAGTACAGTAATTAGAAATTATATAAGTAATCTAGTTCCTCTTGTAGTTCTAGTTCTACTGCCTCTTGGTAGCCGTTGTCATTGTTGTTGGCAGTGTTGATCATTTGAAACGCATTTTATTTATTTTATCAAACTAACATAAAAATATTAATATTATAAAAATGCATTCAGGGTATGATGTTGATAAGTATTTTTCTTTACAGGTGGAGATCCAATTGTGTGACTGGAAGCAAATTTTAAACTAAGCTTATCAATTACTTACTCTCATAACGGCCAATAGAACTAGGGTTGCCAAATATTTTTGGCGTGTTTGTATTTCTTAATGAGCCTCTAATCTAAAAAAAAAATAAGAACGCGCTTATGTATTTGAGGTGTCGAAAATATAGTAGTTTTGCGTACTATGTATTATAATAACTCAGCGGTGAACTTTGGAAATCGAGAATGTTTAATCACTCCGATAAAAAACATTCATTTAGTATTTAGTAACATTTGTTTATATACTGACGTAACTCTTTAAAAGCGTATAGTAATCGGGATATATAATTAAAAATCGAAAATAAATTAAAAAATTTTCGACTCGGGCAGGACTTGAACTCTACCAATTGAGCTACCGAGTTCTACACCTCATCGTCGAATTTTTTCAACTTATTGATAGATGCATCTATCGCGCAATGTAATTTCAACCTTAACACTTGTGTATTAAGGTTCAACGTTTTATGATTTACAGCTTAAGAAATCATTGATAATGAAATTACAAAGTTATAACGTTTGAAAACTTTAATATTTTTTACATGTTACATGAGTCGAAAAAATTTTTCAATTTATTTTCGATTTTTAAATTATATAGTGCCTTCATGTGCAATAACATGTAAAAAATAATAAAGTTTTAAATCGGAATATAGTCAAATGCTATATTTTATAAAACTGTTGGCAACCCTATTACCAACCGTTATATGGATCATCGCCAAACATTGATACAAAATGGCTGCCGATCGATATTCACAACATATCGGAGTATTGAATTGGCGCGTGCCGGATTCATTCGTTGGTCTGCCTGTCTGTCTGTCACTGGGTGACAACTAGGTTTAGTGGTAGAGTGCAATTTATACAAAATTCTTTAGAGCGGACTTAAGACAGAAAGATAACTTTGATATTGATGAAATAGTGGATGGATTTAAAGCTAAAGTAATCGTCTTATTTATTTAATAATATTAATTAGTAATAATTAAAAAATATAAAAACATTCCTTGGCCACTTACATTATTTAATTTGATTTAATTCTTTTTTTTTATTTTAAGATACAGAAAGAGAGTAAATTACATAATAACAGTTAAGTGCGGGTAGCGCAAGTAGTACGCGCGTTCTTACGTTATTGCATTATTTTAATTATCAAAAGTGATTTATTTTGTCTCAAACTTTACTAAAGTCTGTTAAGTTATGTACTAATAGCTAGAAGCACTATTTCCGCTAATTTCCTTTTTGGTATATTAATTCAAAACGCCTTTTACATCGTATGTGAGCTTTTTCGTAATTAGACCTACCCTCAAGATATAACTAAAAATGGAAGATCTAAAGAAAACAGTTTTGAATGTTTCGGAAATGTTTACTACAAAGATGGAGCAATTTCAACAGCGTTTGGATAAGGCTAGTAAGGTTTCACCTACAGAATCTAACACTTCGATCGCTATGGAGTTTGAAGCTTTTAAGTCATCTATACTTTTTTGTCTACAAAACCTACAAACTCAGGTCGAAATGTTGTTCAGGATGCAAGATGACTTGGAAATGCGCTCTAGGCGTAAATTCCTTCTACTGCATGGCGTCAACGAATCCAAGGATGAGAACCCTACCTCCGTTGCTAAAATGTTATCAGTGCTTCTTAAGTGTCCTGATCTTGCAGCGGACAGTTTATCTAGATGCCACAGATTAGGTACTCGAAGAGATACTAAACCTCGGCCAGTGCTCATCAAGCTTCGACAACATCAGGTGAAGGAACAAATCTGGTCTTCCAAGACCCATCTTAAGGGTACTGGTATAACTCTGTCCGAGTTTCTCACAAAAGGTCGGCACAATATATTCATGGCCGCGAGGAAGCAGTTTGGCGTTAGTAACTGTTGGACTCGTGACGGGAACATATACGCCATTCGTCCTGATGGGGAGCGTTGCCGTATAAACGACATGAAGGATATCATCGGTAGTGCTTTTGAAGACGAGCCGACGGCGACAACGAGTGCACCATTGCCACAGCCGCAAAAGGATAAAGGTCGCAAGAAGGCCCCAAATAAGGGGCAATAATCCCCCCATCTTAGTGTTTTAGTGTTTTCGGTTATCTCGTTGTGCTTTGTGAGTGATCCTTAAAGAGGTTAATGGTGCTTATCGTTTATAAAACCTAATTCTTTAAAATTAGTAGTTGGTAAAATTTTATATTATCTAATTATTACTACAGTTGTGGTTCATAATTCATATACTTACTATGTTAATCATATTATTATTGTTTACATTTTGTACTCTGTAGCAACACAATGTTAATTGTCATCTGACATAATTCCAATGTGACTTTATGACACTTCGTGCAACACTGTAGATTGTCAACACAGACAATGTTTTGCATTTTACTTTGTAACGTTTATGCACAGATGTCGTAACCAAATGATTACTGATATTTCGTATATCGTATCTCGATTAGTAATCAGTAACTAGTAACGAAATGCATTAATTGAATGAATGATTGTGCCTTATTCTTGCACTCACGGTATCGCTACCTGTTACGCCGAAATGTACCCCTGACATTTGTTTGTTGTAATTATTATTATTTCCCTTTCTCAATAATTATTCTTTACTTAAAAATAGGAATATATGAACTAAAATAGCTGTAACAATTATTGTTATTATACTATAAACTTGTCGGGCACCGTTTTGCACTATTTAAATCAGCGGATAACCATTCTTAAGTATTTTACATTGCTTTTGTTAAAAATAATTTTAAGTTTTGAATAATAAAGTACTCATTTCATCGTGTTAGCGGATAAGTGCGAATGTGTGAAATATTTTTACTTTTTATTTTTGTTTGTATATAGTTTTTTTTTTGTTTTCGTCACAGTCTTGTAATAATATTGTATAAGTTTGTTTGTAGTAACCTGCTTACAATCATGAATAATGATAGTGAAACATCTGAATTTTTATCCATGTCTTCCTCCGATGAAGACTCGTTTCATAGTACTGTATCTTCATCTAATTCTCTTGACGTTACTCTAAAATCTGTATTTAAAGACCTAACTAAAAAATTTAATGTTATACATATAAACGCCCAAAGCGTTCCAGCGCATCACTTTGACCTTCTTTCAACTTTCTCCTCTATAAATATTCACGCTATCCTTATATCTGAAACTTGGCTTAATCCAACCCTCTCCTCCGTTACTTATGCAATCCCTGGATACAACCTAATACGTAATGATCGAGTCGGTATGCGTGGAGGCGGCGTCGCTATATATTTACGCTCGCATATCCCCTTTTCGATTGTGAGTATCTCGACGCAGCCTCCACCTTCTAACGCAGCCGAGCATCTCTTAATCGAAGTACTGCTTGGTACAACAAAAATTCTTCTCGGCGTTTTCTACTCCCCCTCTTTAACAATTGACTATTTTGCTTCTTTTGAAACTGTTTTAGATAACTTTACACCTTTATACCAAAATATAATAATTATGGGCGATTTCAACACATGTCTAATTAAAGATGACCACCGATCTAAAAAGCTGGTCTCTATAGTAAACTCCTTTAATCTTAGTATCTTGCCCCTAAATGCCACCCACAATATTCCTAATTGCACTCATTCTCTGTTAGATCTCATTTTTACGTCCTCTCCTCATCTTGTTGCTAGTCATGGTCAATTACCTGCCATCGCCTTTTCACATCACGACCTCATCTATGTCTCGTATAATCTTAAACCTCCCAAACCTAAACCTTCCGTAGTTCTAAGGCGCAACCTTAATGGAATTAATACTGAGCGCCTTCTGGCGGATGCGTCTGAGATTGATTGGGCAGCAGTATATGACTGTTCGTCTATTGATAGCAAAGTCGATTTCTTAAATGCTTCTATTACTACCCTACTAGATTTTCACGCTCCATTAAGACCTGTTAGGCTAAAACACTTGCCTTCTCCTTGGCTTAACGACGAGATTAAATCGTTAATTTCAAAGAAAAATCATGCAAAAGCTAAAATGCGAACTGCCAAATCAGACGTTGAGCGCGAAAAGTACAGGACAGCACGCAATCGATGTAATACGCGCTGTCGGGATGCGCAGAGGCGCTATATACATGACGCTGTTTCTAATGGAGATCCCTCGTACATTTGGAAATTCCTCAAACGCCTTGGAGTAGGTAAGACGCAATGTACTGCCATTCCTTCTGAAATTAATCTGAATAATTTAAACGCTCATTTTACTTCTTTATCGACACCAAATGGGAATACTATGAACCCTCCCTTAGACCACATTGTATCGTTATCCCCTCCTAACTCTCCTTTCTCGTTTACAGAATTCACTGAGCACGATGTTGAAAAAAGTATTTTGTCTATATCTTCCAATGCTATGGGGTGCGATCTGATTGGACGTTCTATGCTTCTTCTTATTCTTCCTGTCGTTCGTTCAGTTATAACTCATATCTTTAACTATTCAATTATTTCTGGTGAATTTCCTACGGCTTGGAAAGATGCTCTTATAATTCCAATCCCTAAAAAAGCAAACCCTAGCACTGTCTCTGATTTTCGGCCTATCTCTATTCTGCCTTTTCTTTCTAAAGTACTTGAACGCCTCATTCATAGCCAACTTAGTGATTTTTGTAATAAAAATTGTATTTTGGACCCACGTCAATCCGGGTTTCGTCCCGGCCACAGTACTACTACTGCACTAGTTAAAGTTACAGACGATATCCGTAATGACATGGAGAATAAGCAACTCACGATTCTCACACTACTTGATTTCAGTAACGCGTTTAATAATGTGAATTGTGCAGTGTTGCTCAAATTACTACAATCAATTAACATTTCCTCTTCCGCTATTAACTGGTTTTCTAGCTATCTTTTTGGGCGCCGCCAGTGCATCAAAGCCAACGAATCTTACTCCCAATGGAGTTCAACTAGTTCTGGAGTTCCGCAGGGCGGCGTCTTATCTCCACTTCTCTTTGCTATTTACATAAACTCCTTAACTTCTTGCCTAACTTCGCATTTTCATCTTTACGCAGATGATCTACAGATTTACGTCACATCGAGTCCTGATAATCTACCGTCAGCTATACTCGCTATCAATAATGATCTGGCCAGAGTAGCCCAATGGAGTAAAGACTACGGTCTTAAAGTAAATCCTCACAAGAGCCAGGTTATCATTATTGGTAGCCCATATTACATCTCCAGACTCGATTGGACTCAGCTTCCTCCTGTAACAATCGACGGTGTTCCCTTAGATTTTAGGCAGACCGTAAAAAATCTTGGAGTAATATTCGACCGTAATTTATCCTGGGCACATCACATTAAAGATGTTAGCCGAAAGATATATGCAGCATCAAGTACCCTCAGACGTCTCAGCAACTTCTTACCTTTTAATACCAAAACCATGCTAGCGCAATCCTTGCTCCTACCCTTACTAGACTATGCCGATTCAGCTACATCTGATTTAAATGAAGAATTACTAGACAAACTTGACCGCCTTCAAAATTTCTGCATCCGTTTTATATTTGGCCTGAGGAAGTATGACCACGTTAGTTCTTTTCGTCAACAGCTTGGCTGGCTACCGATTCGACTCCGACGTAATGCACATGTCCTTCACCTTTTATACTCCATTCTATTTAATCCTAAAACCCCATCTTACCTTAAAACTGAATTTAAATTCTTATGTTCCTCTAGCTATAGTCTACGCTCTTCAGATAGACTTATCCTGGAAGTCCCTTCGCACAGCACTTCCTACCTTGGCAAATCTTTTAAGGTCACAGCAGTACGCTTATGGAATCTGCTTCCAATTTCCGTTCGTTTAGCTCCCTCACTCTCATCCTTTAAACACCTTCTTTACAAACATTTTACACTTTACAACTCTCAAACTTAACGTTTATAATATTATTATTATTGTAATAAGTAAAATTATTTAGATTTTAAGTTTCGCACTTCCTGCACGTTTCCCTAATTAAGTTGTTTTACATTATTTTCCTAAGAAGGGTCGCCTGGAAGAGATCGCTTAATAGCGATAAGGCCGCCCGTTACACTCCATACTTTATAGATATTATTATTATTTTTAGTTCATTGTAATTGTGTGCGTGTGTTGTGTAAAAAGTATAAATAAATAAATAAATAAATAAATAATACTATTGTGTGTCAACGTGTAAAAATGTAAATGCGCCATGTAAATTATGCGGAGATATTAAGTTTTTTTAAATTAAAAACGCTTTCGCTTATGTTTTGGAACACAACCGATACGGAGCATGAATTTAGACTGCATGTTTAGCTGGGTGACATCATTGTTACGATACCTGACTACTTTACTATTATTTATTCCTTTCAAACGTGTTAAGCAAAGCTGCACTCCAAATTAAGTCTTTCCACTTAAAAAACAACGAATCCAACGAATTCTGTAAAACAATTTAAAAAAATATATTTTCTCTAATTTCTTACCAGTAAAATAAAAATGAGAATAATCTCTATCACAATTAAAAGATGCAAAAAATCTTCCGTTTGTTGTTTTAATAAAACTACTGAATATATTCATAGGCAAGAAGATGAGAGTGAGAACCTTTTTTAACATCGTTTTTGTTTAAAAAGTTTTCCTATAACACATAGAGCACTTGATTTTGTGTGATATATCGTACAACACAAGCTTATAAGAGAATATAAGTTATGCATACTCTGTTATGTACGTGATCTAGAATGTATAGTCTATAATATTCAGATTATGGTCTAGTAGAGATACCATGACTCTAAATTGCTTGCGGACAAAAAAATCTGTTGAATATTCTATTTTTCTTTAAGCAATTAGAGTTAAGTCGGCTTATAGGTTAATTGATAATAGTATTAGTTTAAGCATCCTGTAAAATTAAAGGAATATATGAAAAATAATATTTAAACATAATATATAAAATGGTTATAGTATTTTGTTTTGGACTATAAGTAATGTTGCATTGAACTATTTCGCTATCGATCCTTAAGAACGGGAGCAATATTTAAAGGATTTGTTTAAATATGATACCCTTATGGTATACCATAGAGGCCTAGATCGGTCGAGAATAGATTATCCCCCATCCCTTTTCCACATAGTAACGCAGAGCGGATTCATTCAAGCTATATTCCACATTAATTTAACTATACAATTCATGTACGGGTCTTTATTTTTCTTAAATACATTGCTTAATTTTCAGAGTAGTAATTTGATAAAACATCCCAAAAGTTACATCAAGCATTGCCACACTCCTGGACGCGTGCCGACCCGGAGCAACTCCCGCACACGCACAAACGACATCGATATGAATTTAAATCGGATTAACGATTCGTTTTAATATGGCGGTTGCTGTCAGTTGCGGATTCAGATTTCCGTACTCTGTAGTTGAAACCAGACATTTTGACACTTGTTCATACAAATCATATTCTTTCAAAAAACCCTTTAAATTGTTTAAAACGCAAAATATATTTTATACTTGCTTACAAATTATTTTAACTTTGGCCTCAAGTTTCAGATGCTTTGCAGCAGTGGTCACGAGGAGACCAGTTTAAAGTGTTTTATTTCAATGTGTATTCGCGTACTACAGACACTATTTAATTTTTGTTCTGTTTAAAATAATCTGCAATGAATTATATTTAATAGAGCTTTCAGCTTTAAAGAAACATCATTATCCTTCTTTAAACATGCAATTTATTATGAATAAATACAATTATAAAAGGAATTGATGATTAAAAAAATATCGATTCTTTATTTAGAGGTAAGTAATTATTAATAATGTAATTGTAAGTTAAAATTGTCTATAGTAACTATGAAATGAAATTTAATTTACAGAGCCATGCCATTGTTTATTTTAACTCCACCATTCCTGCAAAGAATTGTTTTACAGATATTTAATTACTAGATTTAAGCTTTGTCTATTGGTATATATCACCAAAAATTAAATAAAGTACAGTGGCTATTAACGTCATTGCGTTTTAAATGTAGTTCCATATCGTGATTACAAACGTGAAGTCACCCAATTCGTGTAAAATGATGGCGTGGGTTTAACTTCCGAATTGTAATAACCACAATTAACTAGTTCCAATAGTTTAACGAGAGTCTCTTCTGCAAATGTCATTGTGGGCTCCCAGCTGTGGGCGTCACTAGCTACCGTTTGCCTCGGGCTCTTGTTAGACTAATTACCATTTGGGCATTAGCCATTACTGAGAGCTTCTGAGAATTGATACGGTATTATAATATAGGCTTTTAATTTCCTTAATTAATGGACGTTCGGAAATCCACAGACTGAAGTCGAACCGCGATTTAACTTCACGGCTTTTTCATCTGTGGTTGTTCGTGACCTGAACAAAATTCTGAGATATTAATTAGACGATTAATATCTATCTATATCTATTACACAATGCTTTAGACAAAAGTTCCAGTCAAGACTTATTATTATATTACTAGCTGTAATTTTTGTGTGTGTGGGTGTACATTACATACAATATATACTTACATAAATTATAACATATGTATGTGTGCACTATAAAATATTTATATGGGAAAGTTAACTTTAAATTGTTGGTTTGTTACATTTCTGTATACATATACACAAACAAATATAATCACAATACAGACGCAAAACTTTCTACCCAAGGACGTGCCAACATTCAGCAAGAATTTAAATACAGTCGACAAGATCTGAGGCTGTTCCTAAACTAACCGAATTTACGATTTCAACGTGAGTATCCTAGTTAAGGCGTTTTCACATCCTTGACATAAAGTAATCCTTGGCAAGCCATACAATTCCTGGTAATAATTTTGTTTCGAAATTAATCTTTATTTCAATGTGTTAGGGTTGTTAATTGTAAAATTAAAAGGAAAATAAACGACAATAATTATAAATTCGAGTCAAATTTTCCTTCTTATGCTATAGTCTTTATAAGAAGGGGAAAAGGTTTATTTCTCTTTGTTTGTCCATTCATAAAAATCGTTTGGCAAAGTGGAGTATTAATGCATTGTATGCAACCCATTATGTGTGGTAAGAAAAAGGTTGTGTTCCCTTTGCATTGTGAGACATTGTTCGTGGTTGACATTATATTGTTTCGGTGATCGGTAGCTGCTTATGGAAGATTTGGATAAGTTTATTTACATAATTACATATTAAAGTGGTGTGTAGGTTGAACGGTATGTTTTTAAGTGTTTGTTTACGAATAGCAAATAGACAAATTAGTCCTACCGAATAGTGAAATATGTTGTAAAACATCGCTTTTGTAATGAATCTGCACATATACTCTTAAATAAAACAGTTTTAACGGTTTAAAACGCGACTAATATTGAGGAATTTATTTTATCAGCGACTCGATGTTTAAGATGCTCTGCAGCAGCCGTGGTCATGTTGGGAATGAAATGAAATGTACCTAATATCAAAGTCAATCAGTCTGCTTCGTCGTTTTATATAACTTTTTATTTAAATCGATTATAAACTTTTCAATTTTTTGTCAGGCAGGTAGTTTTAATATAGACTTTTTTTGATATGTACACCGACAGCTATATTTCGCAAGTGCATCTACCAAGGAACAGATGGCGCTGATGTAAATTTGATATTGACATAAGAGGCGCCTAATATCTTTTGGGCCCCGTGACCCGCCGGTTCAAAATAATTACGAACATGTAGATCGCACTGGAGATCGAACCCACGAAACGGTGATAATGACTAACATTAGATCAACGAGTCCCTCAATACTGTGTCGTCACACACAGTCGCCGAGTTGTATACATTTTTATCGATGATGGTTATGGATTAGTTTATTTCCATAAAATCCCCTCACTAAGGCCCCAAGACACGCGCCGCGTATCTGGCATCTCCAGCACGAATATAAAATCAGGCGCCGCACAAACAAAGCCTTATCCACATTACGCGATAAATTATTGACAACGATATCACATAGTGCGATGACACCGGTCATTTAAAGCTGCGCGTACACTTGGTGACACTAAAGGTATTCGCGTTTTCTGTTTGACCGCTGTTATTGAGAAACGATTAATGCTCGAAAACCCAAATACTTTGTGAAAAGCCGCAAAAGTCTTATGGAATTTGCAATACGAGTAACATTGGACTTGAATTAGGTTGCTAGTATAACAAAATTTTGTATTACACACGCTTACAAGTATCGTCCTTACTTGGGAGGTAGGAATTCATTAAAATAATTTAAGTAGTTTAAAACATAACCGTGTAACATAACTTATATTAAACTTTATAATAAAGTATCTTTTTTATATAATATGTAGATGGACGAGAATTTTCTGGTTTAACTTTTGACAAAAGTATGTACTTTTATTAGTTTAGTTGTGTTTCTAGTATTGCATTACTGTTATATAGATATTAATAAACTATTAAAATAATATTCTTTTACGTTGTTTTGTATAAATTTATGAATACGTCATATAAACAAAAGAAATACGTTCATACAAATATCTAGTACCTGGTTACAATTTCCGCCATGCAACACTATTTGTTGGTTGCGAGTTGTGTAATCGCCCTATCGGTGCGACATATTAAATTCAGTAGGTATAAACGCCACGAGCTAACACTTTTTTACGAAAGATCGTTGGTTGGCGCACGCGACGTGACTGGAGATCAAATGGCCCTAGCTAGGCGTACGCGCAGATCACAATTTTTCCATTATAAAGTTCAATAACTTTTTGTTATGATTATGATTGCTCGTTCATTTGAATAAATAAAATGCTTAGAATTGCTTGGGACCTTGTTGATTATGTTGCTTAAATGGGGCATGGGACGAATACATTCCTGTATTCATTTCACTGCTCCTTTTCTGTTACAAGTAGGTAATTAGACTTCTATGCGCGCCTGATAGAAATTAATCGTTATCATGTTATTCAAATCGCAGGTAAATGCAGAATTCACACAATTCAATCATTATGCATTTTCGTTGAACTAACTTGTGAACCTTATAAAAAAAGTTTGACGATTAAATAAACGTAAGTATTTAATAACCACTGTGCCATGGAGGCGGCCTTCGTAAACTTGGAATAATCTCAATTTCTCTAAAGCAAAGAGATCGGCGCCATATTTGTTCGTCAAATCGAGATCACCTTAATTAATGTCCAAATATTTATTTACCGGTAAAACTTGATCTTTTGCTAAGGCGTTTGACTTATATAGTCCATTGTTTTTTTAAGATAAATATTATTTGGAAAAGTGCGTGCGCACTTTCGAATGTGGAAAGTGTCATTTGGGAATATATGGTAAATAAAACAATTACGGTTTGAAACACGTTTAATTTTAACTATGACCCGACATTCAGCAACCGTCTTTTGATAGTTGGAAGTATTAGACTTAAATGTTCTTTTTAAGTAATCTTAACACAACAACAACAAACTTATCTAATGTCCTTGTTTCCTTTTCAGGGTTATACAAAGAAACGAATTTACGTGAAATTTGCTTAAAACGTACACTACGTTCTAACTTAAACAATATATAACGTATATAGAGAAATATGGTATATTGGATGTAATAAAAGGCAAAGCCGCGTGCGCAGTGTCTTAGGTAAACAAGTATAGCACAGTTACATAACGAAATATTCAAAACCGTTTAAGTTCGTGAGTCATGTGATTAATATAGAGTAACTGAACTAATCCCATTGACTTGAGTGTGGGTGTCGGCTTATGAAATGTCGTGAATCATACGGCATACCCGATTTACTAACGAAACCTCGCGAGCTGGGTTAATGAGGCACTCTATCTAAGGTTTTGTTTAAGTTTGTTGTGACAGAGGGGGACGGTTTGGCATAAACCCTATGCCTTATGACATTTAAACAAAGTGCGCTGTCAACCTATTCATGCCCTGGACAGAAACGGAAAAGCGATTACACTTTGCTGCTTTTCCATTCACTACCTCGTTATTGCTACCAGTAACTAAAAAATTAGGTTTCTGCTATATTATGATAAATTAACTAATATTTTGCGCTTTTATTCATCAAAAGTGTTTTAATAAAATGTTTATTGCTCGCGTAAACTAGAGGCCTTATTTATTCTCTACTAATTTAATGCAATAATTACATGTAGTTACTATAATAATAAGTATTAAAAAATAATTTCTTGCGGACTTTTATTAACTTTACTGCCACCGACACTATTGTGTTAGTTTTGCTACCAACGCGTTGAACTCTTTACTATTAAGAATAAAGACAATACAATACCACTGGCCCAAACTGAAACGCTTGTAAAACACTAACCGGTTTTTCACGCAAAGTGAACATAAACAAGTTAATTCATATTTGCGTTATACTTATCCGTTGGTAATATTAAACCGATCGTTCTAACCCATTACGATCTCGGGTGACAATGTTTGTTTGTATGCTGTTGAACCCTCGCTACCGCCGGCATCTCTCTCACACTGTAGCAGCTAGAAAGAGATAGAAATTCGAAAAATTCACAGAAATTTTGTTCGTCTTCGAGACAGGCAATTATGACACGATGCTGGATTGATTGTCTACGCATATTTCAATAAAAACATTTTAACGGTATAAAACGCGATGTATATTCACTAATTTTTATAACAAAATGAAACAGCTTATAAACAAAACATTTTATAAATACAAAATATTATAATAAAGTATCATTTATTCAGTGTCAGCCACTGTAGTTCAATGGGCGATCGCTTCACTCTAGCATTGCGTGAACCATGAGAAGTCCTAGGTTTGAATATGGGAAGTCAAGTGTCTCAGTTGGCTAAGCCGCAAAAGTTTGCTTTACTAAAAAATCTATTAGGGGTCGGATCAGACACAAAACATTCGCCCCATGTCCCAATAATGGTAGTACTAAATACCTATATTTTTTTATAGTCGATGTATAAAACCTCTTAGTAAGAAGGTACTTACGAAACGTGCAGCCGTTTTGCTCCATTCCCAACGCAAACAGACAGAAGCTCGTGGTCGTCTTTAATTTGTTTGAACTAATTTATCATAGCTTCTGAACAAATATCATGTTCTAGTTTACTTTGAGAACTAATTGCGTTTCTGTTTGCTGTCGCACGGATTTTTTATGCTTTTTGGATTACATAAAATTTATTGAAAGTTATTTAAATACGAAGGTAAGAGTTAATTGCAAAAATTCAAAATTAGAAGAGAAAACATTTAAATAAAACACTTTGACGGTTAAACTTTAACAGCCGTGATCACGGGGAGACGAAACATCCGAAACGTCGTCGAAAAATCTTTACAATGATACCTCATAAATATTAGCGTAAAGAAATGCTAACTGCTAACATTGATTATCAATTTTTTATTGAATCTTCAAAGCTGTAGGTATTATTAACATAAACGATACAGGACTGAAAAACTTAGAAGTTTCAAAGTACGTTACGCACTCTCAAAGTATGCTACTAACCCGATGTTCACAACAAGCGACAAACACCCGGAATCCAAGAATAAAGGAAAGTGCACAAAGATGTATAACACATCCGTATTGACACGGCGAAGTGAAGAGATTGCATGGAGAGGAGGTTAAACAGCGTGACCGCGTCGCAAATATCCTTAAAGCGATTTTTTTACAACCTTGATTGATGTTTTGATAGTCATATATATGTATTTTTATATGAAAGAGGAGTACAGACAAATAATCTATAATATCTTTATCAGACGCAAGATGCTTAAAAAAATAAAATTTATTAGAATCAATTAAAAATTTTTAGGTTTAAATATTATGTTAAAAACTATATTTTACATACTCGTATTAATGCATAATATAATAATGCATTATTTAATTTAAAAATCCGTTTAGATTAAAAAATGAATCACTGTAGTTGCTAGTTCAAGTCTCACTCGTGTTTTCAGTTTAGGGGCTGCTGACCACGACATCCCGGGTTCGAGTTCTGTTTTTGAAATCTTTCTAAGAAATTTCTAGTTGTGACAGTTGTCGTTAAAACCCACCACCCCGCACTGGAGCAGCGTACTATAAGACAGTAAAACCTTCTCGTATGCAATAGGAGTCTTAAATCCATCTGTGGAACTGTTAAAGGTTGAAACACTTTATTAGGATGGCCTTATTCACTTAATATTCAAAAATTCTTTATCTTTTTTTTCAAATATAATATAAATGGCATTACATATTTGAAAAAAGAAACAAAGTAAATAGACTACTCGATATGATTGGTCAGAGGAGAGTAACATTTGGTACGCACAAGTGGTACTGTCGCGCCCTCTATACAATTTGCATGACACACATTGTCCTGTCAATCAATCGCACGCGCAGATTTACATAAAACGATACGCGGTGAAAACGGAAAACCCTACAGGGCCAATAAACCTTTAATATTTATTACACTATATTATTAGTACTACGTACTTCTGGAGTTAAGACAAAATAATAAAAAACTAACTTTTTAAAACTTTAACATTTTTCATATGTCATAATCGAAAATAAATAGAAAAAATTTTCAACACGGGCAGGAATTGTCAGAGTTCCGTGCTGTTGCTCTACCAAGACTCGGTACCTCAATTAGTATAGCAACAACAACAAGACTTTTTATTATTATTTTCGGAACTTTGGTAAGACATCATTGTATATGTATGAATATAGCAATAAATTATTAAGCCCTCGTTACCGTCGGGTCGTAGTTATTATCATCGGTAGTAAGTTACCATTAAAATATTTTTTATTATATTTTTTTTTTCAAAGTAAAACATTGAAAAAAGGTGGATAATCCTTTTCAATTTTTTTTTAATAAATTGTACTTTATTGACTATTACGCTGACTTTTTACACTTAACATCTGACCAATCTTCAATGAGCCTTTGTATTTAAATGTACATGTGTTGTGTTACTTATTACATATTACTGTTTTACACTGTGTATTCACATTACATTTATTTAACATAAAAACTTCTCTTAAACTCTTGCGCATACAAAGGCTTTGGCAATCTTATTTGACCAACTAAAAATTTACCTCAACGTCTTTAATAAATCTATCTTCGATTAAGCATTTGGGTAGTTAAGTTTTTATACTTGTAATTATATATTACATTGTATAACTTATTTTTATATAAGGCCAACAAGACATCATTTTAATTTTACACGCACTGAAATAAAAATTGCATATAAAACATACGTAAAACATTAAAGACCTTGACAATTAATGTTATTAACAAGACAAAACGCATTTGCATTAATCAATAATATTGACCTTTCATAAGAATCTGCGCGGGAACAGAACCCGTGACCTCGTGACGAATACTCATCTCGATCGTTACAAAATTTAATCTAACAGAACTCATTTACTGCACAATCCAATCCTACACGTTATTAGGTGTTTTGTTAGTTTTCTGTACACTCGCTTGCAAATTGTGCAGATAGTCGCGCAGTAGTGGTAGTAGCGGTTAATATAATAACTATTTCTTCCACATATTTATTCTTATGTATATTAAGTTTATGGCCTTAATCTAAATTATCATTAAATATAAATTTAAAAAGATTACCCCACTTTTAAAAATTGTTTAATTGTCGTAGAAATTATTGCTATGCTCTAAGAAATGAATTTAAAAATATAACTTTAAATTGAAATATTTTGTCAATATTTGATACAATAAATGGCTACTTGTTTGTGTTTAACCTCTTTATTCATCTAGACTTAAAATGCACATTTTTTTTCGTTGAGTATTTTAATAAACACTTTTAACGGTTTAACACGCTGAAAACCAAAACCATTTTTTAATTTACTTATATTATTCGATTAAATAAAAAAATATATTTACGACCTATAAACAGAATTATCATATACTACACGAATTAAAGCTAGAGCCGCGAATCGTTAAAATAAAAAAAACCATTAAGATCTCAAACTAGCATACGTTTAAATATATAAAATAATTATATATATATATATATATATTTTATAATTATTTATTTATTTATTTATTAAAAACAGCATTTGTCACCGAGTGTAACATGCCCACACGAAGACATCACTCACTTGCGTTAATAAATCCAATATCACAGAGATTGGCATTATCTATTTTTAACGTCAAGGTATTATTTTATTAATTACGAAGTCACGGGACGTTAATGAGATGTCCTGGTGTTTATCATAGATAGTAAAATAATGAAGAAATGAAAGGTGTAATTATAAGGAAAAAAATAAATTTGTAAGTAAAAAAGCATTGGAGTTTAAAAAAAAACAATTTTTATTAATATTTTAGTTGAAGTATAAAAATTAATGAATCTAGTGGGTCTGAACACCGTTTCTTCAATGTCAGAGCATCAGCACGGAACTCTAGGCTTGAGTCCCGCTCGCGTCATAAATATCTACAGTCTGAAATTCAGTATGTACATTAGGTATCGTCTGCAGCTTGCGCGAGTAATACCAATTTATATTTAATTATATCAATTTACTTATTAACTGTCGGGCTGCAGTTAAAATAAATTTAATTTATATTAAATATATTTCTTAATTTAAACCATGGCAAGTGTTTTTTTCATTACATTTTTATGACAATCCTTTGAGTAGTATTGATATTTATTTAAAGTTTAGGTCAAAGGGTAGATGTAAAGATACGAAACGATTCTTGATGTTGGTTCAAGTGGAGTCACAAATCAATCAGACGCCCAACACCGTAGTGCAATAAATGAATTGGACGAATAAATTAAAAGATAGGCATCGTTAGCTATGAATCACGACACCATAACACTTGCCTACGATACTCCCAGCCTTTGTGCTTTCGAAAATACATTATAATTAATACATTTGAATAATATTAAGACAGGGCTTGATCTAGAAATCTAGTAGTACTTATTATGTGTTTAAACAAATGTTTTCAAGAGTATTTTGATCAAACGAACTGGTAGTATATTTTTAAACTTACTAAACGTCTGAAATTATTAATATTTTTACATGCTATTGCATATGAAGGCACTATATAATTTAAAAATCGAAAATAAATTGAAAAAAAAATTCGACTCAGGCAGGACTTGAACCGGCATCGTCAGCGTTCCGTTCGGAGAGCAACAGCTCGGAACGCTAACGAAGTTCAAGTCCTGCCCGAATCGAAATTTTTTTTCAATTATTTTCGATTTTTAAATTACTTAACTTCTTTACTTTTTGCGGACAAAGTCGCTGTCACAGCTAGGTGTAAACGTAACACTACTATATGCACCTCATTTTTACACACAATTGTGAACCCTTGTCATAATATTTAGAACCGCGTCTGCGCATGACTAATATCGTATTAGCATAATCAGGTGAAGGGCATACATTGTTCTAGTGAAGGTGGATTGTTCGTATTTGACTTGAATTATCTGACGGGCTCTTAGGTCTTGGTAGCAATGTTTGGTTAATAATCAACGGGTCGTGGGTTCGATGTCCATCGTTCCCAACATGTTTATAATATTTTCTGAAACATGTTAACAATAATAAAAATAATAATAATTTATTTAAGAGGTGCTCACAAAAATAAAAAACTATGAACTAATATTAACTTAATACAAAATATAGAAGGCTTAACAAAAAAACAATTGTCCATGGCAACTCCTAAAACAGGAGCCACTCAACATAATGTTATATATATGATATATATGTATATATAGATGCACTCGTGTGACGGTTTAGCTCTAGGTACGGTGTCTTTCAACGTAATACGAGACGAGAAGCAATTAATCAGAGGCAGCTAATATGTCGCCGCGACTCTGACGCATGGCCGCGCGGCGTGCGTTGATCGCTCGCATTTGTTCATTGTCAGCTATTTACCCGCGCACTTGATGGACCGCACATGCGAGAGGGATTCAAGAATTTAAACATCGAAAATAAATTGAAAAAAATGTTCGGTGCGGGGAGGACTTGAACCTGAATCGTCAGCGTTTCGTGTTGTTGTTCTGAGAGCAACGCTGACGATGCCGGTTCAAGTCCTGCCCGAGTCGAAAAATCTTTCAATTTATTTTCGATTTTTAAATTAAATAGTACCTTCATGTAAAAAAATAATAAAGTTTTCAAAGGGAATCAAGAAGTTAAAACTCGATAAATGAGATTAAATTCTATAAGATAAATATTTTTAGTTTTAGAGCCATAAATGAAATGAAATATTATTTAAGAGGAACAAATCGTTGGTGGAATAGCAACCCAAAATCAGCAACGTCCTAATCCAAAACTTGGCTCTATGAAACTCGAATCGAATTACATATATGAGTTAGAGTATCTTCACTTCGTGACTAGTGACTACAGCTGTGAAACCTCCAAAACGTCTGGTTGTAGTTAAAATAACTCAACCAATATATTTCGCGTTTTATTATTTAAATATTTAAATACTATTTTTTCTGCACCGCATAACCCCATCCAAACCTGCCCACACGCATCGCTTTGAGGTGTGTAGCCAGTATCGTGTGCCATTTTTATCCCCTATCACTGACCCCTGCTATGGGATAAAATCAAACCAATGTAGCCATCACGGATTGTCATTTGTCAAATAGAATTTTCAGTATTAACTGTAATCTATTTTTCTAGTCTTACCAAAGTAAGTAAGTAAAAATATCAGAAATACAGACAAGCGTAGTTGACTTTTAATCATAAATGATTATACTTGATATCTTTATTATCTTTTTATAAAATACACAACAGGTCTACTCACTGTCTATTTACAAATATTAATTTAAATAAAGTAAAAAAACCGATCGGTAAACCTAAGAACATGTTTCCCTATGAAATGTATATAATGCCCATACGCGAGTATACACGAGGACACCTTCTGTAAGGACCCAACATTTGCAACACGACAAGCACGACAGCAAATTTGACTTTGACATTAGGGACACCAACCATCTTCCCGGGCCGATGAATAAAATTTGTTAAATAATAATATATTGGACGGTTTCACCATTGTAGATTTTTATTTAAATATGATATTTATGTTCAAATGCTACAGAACCCTTCGTGCGCGCGTCCAACTTTTTCCTTTTAGCGTCAGTTTAACAACGGCATGTAGCAAGAACTAGTCATAGAACAGGATAGATCATAACAATTGTTAATGAATACCTTACGATGTTTGGTGACAAACAGAACTACTGGGCGCTACCGAAACACGGGCCTCTGCTCATACATAAACATCTCAATGCCGACTGGTGCGTTACGCCCTACTAATGTTTATGTACTCTGAATTATATCGGAAAATACCACTCACAATACTTTGTTGTGAAAGCAAGTTTAAGTATGGAAAAAATACTGAAAGAACTTGTCTTTCAAAAATACTTTCAGCATTCCAATATAATAAAGTTTTACGAATGTTTATGAAAGGTGATACAAAACAATGTAACATTTACTGAATGATTCGCAAGACTATTTATTAAAAAAAATCATATGCGTTAAATCGTACTCAAAAACCAGATCTTTCAAAAGTTAACAAAAATAGCAATAATGGGTAATAACTCGAAAAATATAAATGCATCAAAGTAACCATAGTCTAATTGTTATATTCTTCTTACTATTAAATATGCCAAAGATAAAAATGGATTAGAAAAACCATGCACAACATTAAACACAACCTTTAAAGAAGACGCATTAATTACCATAATATCGCAACATAAATTAAATCTAACAGTGTAGAACAATACAGATACAATAATCATTCGTAAAATCGACACGAAATCGATTTCTCTTTGGGCGTGTATCGCTTTGATAGGGTTAAACAAATATCATCTGTGCCCGAATATAATGTAATAAATATAATTTACAATGTTTATACCGGCATTATCTCGCGCTTCGATCGCGGAGACGCCCGGCGATGCTGTTCGATACAGACCAACTATGTCCAGAGACTACTAATTCGAACTGGGTCAGTCTCCATCAAGAAACGCATAAACAAAGTGAACCTATACAACCAAACAAATGAGCTTGGATAAAAACTCATTTTAAAGTATAGGGAGCTTTTAATTGTCATTCATTTGCACCTTATTATGAATGTATTTTATAAATAAGACAACTTAATCTCATTTTTTTAAAGATATGAATATTTCAATTTATCAGAAAAGTATAAATCAATAACAATTATAATAAAATAAAGGTCGGTCTATATTAAGAGTAACTAGTTATTTTCAGAGAATTGTTTTACAAAAATAATTCATTAATGTTTTATCGACCTCAGTCTACTAGTAATATCGCAGAATTATTTATTACACGTGCAAAAAATATCCTAAAACGTAGTTTTAAAGGTAGAGTAGAGAAGACAGTATAAAAGGCTTAAATTACAATAACACGACTAACGATCGAATAAGCCAAAAATTATCTCTCTATCGCAACTACACTATGCAAATTATAAAAGAAATAAAATCGTTAGCGTTACATATGACTTGGGCAGCTCCAGTCAGGTTGTTCAAATATATCTTATCTCATAAAGAAATTAATAATTAAGTACATTAATTTATGAGTGGGGTGGGCCCCCACTTTGCCCGAGTTCAATATTTTTTAATGAACATTACTTCGGATACTATTTCTGGGAACCAATCCGATTATAACATTTGATTTGATTACTTCATTTAGATGAGCTCGTAGAAAAGCAAAGTACTTATAGATTTATTGTTGTGACAAAATGTAGGTTTTGAAAGCAAAAACACGAAAAATCTTTTATGATTTAAATTAAGAATTATGGAAGTTAATCTTTATAAATTTTTGCACAAGGTCAATGTTCACCTCCTTAATTGAGTTTCCTTGCACTTCATTTAGCGGAAATGGTGCTTTGGAAACCAAATCATTTCGGTCGCGCAGGTCACCGAAATGTTATCAAACACTAGCTTGTAAAATAATAGTAGCGACACGAGATTTCACTTTAAGTTAATGTCAATGATTGTAAGCTTCTTACAAACTTTCTGACGAGAGACCTACCACGCTACATCAGAGGCGGACTTTTTTTGTACCACCTTCCGCCAATAATATTAAAAACGAGGCAAGAGTTAGTTTTAGATTTTATCTAAAATATTCAAAAAAAATTTATAAAACAAATAAATGAATAATAATAATTCCGGTGACACATACAAACTGTAAAAACTATCACGTCTTGACTTTCGGCTATGAGCGTTCAAAGACTTAAATAAGCAGAGAGTGCATCCTTATACTCGCAATGCATGTCGATTCCCGAAGTCACGGTTATTAGCAGTGACAAACACTGTCGGGTCAAGCTTGTCCAAATATTTGGCAGGCGTGTGTATCTGAACTGTCGCCCCAACGCTTGCACGAGAACACGACATTTTGTTTGGTTTTGTAACCTGTTTTATTGCTATCGAGAATAATTTTCCTTAGATCAGAGGCAATGTCTTGATTAGTGAGGTGAAATAACATAAAAGTAAAAACGGTACTATTGCGGTTATGTTCAGTTTACGTTGAAAAATCAAGGATCGAGGTTTCAACTTCATTAAATTTCAGTGGAAAACAGGGAAAAATTGACTTGACCCTTCTTCTGCTTATCTTCCTATTGTACTGTTTGAGCATTATACATGATCGTTTAGTACAAAAAATCCTATCCTATCCTTTTGCGAAAAAAAAAGAAAGAAAATATTATTTATTTGCCATTATAAAGTCATTTTACAATCGTTAAATTAACCAATAAAAATAAACTTAAATAAATATTTTTTTAATTTAACAATAATGTCACATTATTATTTATTGTACATTAAATACTGTCTATAGTTTACGCGAGTAGTACATATTAAATAAAACACTTTAACGGTTTAAAACGCGTTTGTGTTTTATTTAAATGTGCAATCGTACATTTTTTTAATTACAGCATCAAAACGTAGACTTAATAAAGCTCTAAAAGTATCAATTATTCAAACCCCAAAATCAAAAATAAATTTCTTAACTAAGATTGATCGATCTTTGTCTTTCGCTGTAGGATAAAATACAAAAATATGTAGAGCTTATAAAATGTTAGATTTGTAACAGGGCATTGTTCACATAACGCGGTTAATCCATCACTTGACTCATCCGCCTTGTAAATCAAGCCTCGAAGGCATATGGGCCAATAAAAATACCAGCGTTTAATGACTAGAGCTAGTGAATATCCTAAGCTAATTTGTGCACACGTCCGGCTATGAACCCAGACCCATAGATCTCTGCGTCGCCTTTCATAACACAATGGACTCCTTTCTTTACGGCGGAGGCTTTTTGCCACCATTTTATAGTTTAGTTCGAGTTTCTACGCTGAATGTTACAAAAAGGATTGCGTAATGTTCAAAGAATAGTTAATACCTAGATCCTTCTAACTTGCTTTTGCTGTAGAATCTAGAGAAGTATCACTTATATATGACACGATATATAGACAATAGATTTTATTCACAAGTATAAACAATAATATTTTTTATAATAACGAATCGCTTGTAAGTTGCTTGTGATTAAAAACAAGAAATAGTTCCAGTTAAATATATTTTTAATTTACAGCAAAAAATTAAGACCATTCGTAATTGTGTTCAATTAAAATAGTTTCCAAGCCACTAAAAGAGTATTTACAATTAATATGATTGAACAAATTCTATATACATTGAATCCACGAATAACAAAAAGAAATCTGTTGTTACTCTTAAACTATACTTAACTTTCTAAAACCTTATTTCATCCTAAAACTATCTATAACAAATGTCCGTATCTACGTAAAAATCTATGACGTGACCTGCGCATACGCATAGCTGTCGTGTCGCCGTAAAACCCTGTTTTACATAGCCGTAATATTTGAAGCGCTCGTAAAGCGGGCACGGACGGACAAGTAACATTTTATGTATATTGTCTTGGCTCTGCGACGATTTCCGCACAATTATTTCTAGTGGACCCCACAGCGTTTGGCTCTTCTTATATTACTTTTGAACTCTTTATGAATGTATGAAAAGCATTATGAAATGAGACGGTTTGTAGATCGGTATGTTTAACAGTAAATTGGAGGTTTATCAAATTGTTGTTATGACCTACTTCTACACAAAAATTTATCTCGAATATTATATTTTCGTTATGTTAATAAATGTAGCAGAAATGAAATGTAAACTGTTTTAAAATACATTGTAGTTTTTGTGTTTTTTAAAGATAGATGAGGACAAAGAAGCGTGGGGTACACTTGGAAAATAAAAATACCCCGATCGTATATCTGAAATTCACAGACTGAAACCGAAACGTGATTAAACTTAACAGCTTTTTATCTGTGATTTGCGACTTGGGCCGAATTTCGATATTCTTTCCACGAGTTTCATATCCTGATTTCCAGATCCAGAAGTGCATCATGTTTAAAAAAATCTATTTATTTATATATTTTTGTTTAACAAGTTGATCCCGGTGGAGATTGACCCTACGACCCGTTGGTGAAGAACAAGCTAGTCAAATGATTATCACAGATGAGACCTTAAAAAATAGTACTTAGTGTTTGAAAAATTGGACTAGTTAAATCTTGAATGAAAACAAGTGATCCGGCACGCTTTAACTAGTGTAGAATAAATTACATTGATTGAGACATGGAGGCTCAGGTTTCGAATATGTAGCGCCGACCGCAGTTTGTAACTAAATTGCTTTATCTCGTGAAGTTGTAGTTACTTTATAGTTACTGCATACAAATTGTAGTTTAGTTAACAACGAGATCGCGTAATCTAAATGTTAACATAAGAATTTGTACAAACCAAAATTTTATATGCACATAATATATAAGTTGACAAAGTTAATCCGAACTTCATGAAAATAAGTAAAAGCTATTAGAATAGCATTGGTATCATATGAAAATTTTTTAATAATATTTAAATTTAGAATTACATTAAACATATACAAATATTTATTCTATACCTTTATATAATATAAAGCTAATAGATAGAGTTTAGAAATTCTAACACGCGTTAAAAAAGAGACCGTAAGACAAAAACAGCACGGGACGCTGTGGATGCCGGTTCAAGTCTTGCCCGTGTCCTAAAACATTTTCAATCTAAAACCGATTTTTACTTCAACAAAAAGAATCGAAAAGTCGCCAATGCGTTAAAATCGAAAGATTGCGAATGCCGTGTTTATTTCGCGATAGTAAAATAAAATCCTCAAAACGGTTCGGTTGTGTTGTCGTTTTTTTCTTTGAAATGTACACGTTCTTATATTTGCATACAATGAGCTGGGTGCAATATGCGCTGGCTAATACCAGCAGAGGATATCCACTAAACGGAGAGGCATTTTTCCGTTCTATTTTTGTTGCACGATTTTCTTATTAAAGGGGGGAGCAAATTGAAACGGACACAGACAAGTGTTGGCCCTTAGAAGCAAGAGATTTCACTATATCGGTAACGAAAGTATGTCACACGAAAATTCGTTATACAAATGTATTCGAAAACAATAGCAAATATTGAAGGAAACGCAACGCCGTCCCACAAGCCTGACCCCTGCCTCACATTGTCTATCCAGTTCGAGACAATATTGAATATTCATTCTAGTCTGTGACAAATTTCACACAAACCATTGTTTGACTTCTTATGCTTTGACGCGAGAGCGGTTTGAATCATTTGTGCTTATAACCATATTAATAAAAGTGTTATGTTGCATACCCGCTACTTCTTACGTGTTAAATTCCCAATTATGAGGCAGACATGTTATTTAAATAAAACACTTCGACGGTTTAAAACACGAAATATATTAGTTAAACTTACTTGGAAATTATTTTCACTAAAGTCGACATTTCGGATGCGGTGGGGAACGTTCAACTAATACATTTCTCGTTTTAGCCGTTAAAATGTTTTATTTAAATGTGTAAACTAAAGACAGACACAATTATGTTCTTTCTTTGTCTCGTTGGTCTAAAATCTAAAGCATCTAATAATATGTTGCTAACAATCAAAGAGTCTTGTGTTTGAGTTTGATTCCTTTCGGGTCCAACGTGTTTCTAATAGATTTTTAATTTGTCTGTTAGACTTCATCTGAAACATCTTGATATTAGGTGGGTGGTAGGAAGAAGGATATTTCATTCGAGTGACGAACCGCCGTTCTCCAATGAAAACTGTTTGTAAAAAAAAAGAACCCTTGAAATTCCCCCAGATTCTTCCTATTGATTATACCTGAAGCTTTTAACAATTCATTGAAGATAGTAGTAGTAGACTTGCGACAAAGTAGTAGAACGTAAAGACGAGAACATTTTGTTCTTTTTAAAGGATCCCGCCCAATTTAAAATCATTCCATCACGTTTAACATGTCAGATACAAATCTCGCACAGCACTTTAAGCTCTAATAACTATTTATATAGATACTTTAATTGCGTGACGCAAAGTTATAATACAGTGGCAGTAATGGATAAGGCATTGAAAAGATACAAATGTCCCAAAAAGATCAATCATCTGACCTTTGTTTGGCTTCCGTTGCAGTTCCGCTTCTGGAGGATCTACACTACAAAAAATGTGTTACACTTAGTTGTTATATTTCATTGACAGAGGGAAGAAGACTTTTGTCACCTTCTTATGGAATATGAAAAAATGATCATTTCATCGCGCCATTGTAACGAGTAACATTAAACCATATGTATATTGTTGTATTGTTAATAAAAAGTGATCTTTACGGTTTTGGTATTATCAATAAGCTGATAGTACCAAATGTCTAATGTACTTAATTAAATACCCTAGAAAATTATTCAAAATATAAATTATTCATTTAGTACTTTACCATCACTGTTAATATACTTTCTAACCACGGTTTAGATAAAACTATAGATTCTCCATCAAGCAATAAACACGTCATAATTGTTACAATTTGACACGTAATCATGACGTTAGGAAATCCGCCCACGCGCATCTCACACGCATTGTTCTTTTGTAATTATTGATCAGTAGATCACATGTCGCTGATGTGAAGAAATAGATCATTGTATCAATTGAAACAGATAATGCACGACGAATAAATGCAGCACTCTTAAATGTTCATTTAAAAAATATACAGACATATAATAACTGCTTACATTTTCGGTGTATTAAAGTTTTTTTAAACGCATTGAATGTATCACAATGATTGTCATTTTAACACATAAATAACAAAAAGATTAAGATGTACTTGTACTTCTTGTCGTTATTAACACTTGAATCGTAAACTTATTTTCATATAAACTTGCCAGTCTACATTTTCACTATAATTGACAAAGATACTTTTATGACTTAAAAACGAATTCATGAATGAAAAAAATTCTATCAAATCTATGCACCTCTTTCGCAAAAAAATCTCTATATAATTAATTGATATGTATACATTAATACATATTATACAATGTTTCAAGTGTTATCTATAGGTAGATTTTAATTTCAAGATTACTGTATGGTAAATAACTTTTAACGCTTATATGACACGTAATATAGTAAAAGCTGGACCACACACGGTGTTGTTCTCACGGCTACGATAACATGACTCGAGTCCGATTTGATAACAACTATGAATCTTGGTGACAATACTGTGCCACTTTATAGAACGAATCGAAATACGGTGACTACAAATTTATATTATTATCTTTTGTTTTATATACCTTTGTATTGTTAAACTATTAATTTTTATTTCCTTGGTATATATCTCCAGTTACAGCTATGTAACTAATAAGTTAGGTGCAATATTTTTAAATTTGCCAAATTTATAAACCCTATTTGTGACGTTTAGTTATTTATTTATAATGCTTATGTCTTTCATAAAACAATTTCTGCAGAAAGTGCAAAACCAATTCAAACTATCGAGAAACCATCAAGGCCTATAAAGTTATAGCGCATTTGAAAATCTAGGACTGCTTGCAGTATTTTTATCAATGTTTAAATGTTACGATTTTTCGACGACTACATACGTAAAAATTAGTTATATGGTTAAAACTAAATAAATGTAAATTCAAAATAATAATAATTATAATGATTTATTACTTGGTCACCCTACGTTTCGTCAATGAAACCCGTTCTTACACTCGACTTTGTTTAAATTTCTCGTAAAGTTATAACTCGCTTTACGTATCTAAATGATTGACATAAAAGATATAAACGAAATTCAAGTTACATTTTTAAAATACATATATGTTTATTGATAGTATTGGTACTAAAATATATACAATAAAAATAAACAACCGTTTATTTTTATTGTATATATTTTAATACTTACCCATCGATCCTTTTAAATTCGATTATTTATTTAATAACAGTTATTTTATTTTAAAACATTCAAATTTGTGTGCGACTTCAATCGTAAGATGTACTGCTAGACAAACTTCACCAAACTTTGTGGTATTTCCACTTTTATTATGAAACCCTACAATGTTATTGACACACTTATCAATATAAAAATTGTCAGCGATTTTACGACATATCCCGTTTCAACTCCGAACCATTTAACTTTTATGTCGCAGTAATAGTTCAAAATAGGGTTGTATTAAAAGTGTCCGGTTAATTTACAGTTTAGTGCCGAATGAATCAAATTTATTGTCTCAGTACGGAATCAGAGTGGCGCGGACATTGATGGTTGACTTTCTGATATACGATTGTCGTTTGATCCCGTTTTTAAGATCGTTTTAGTTAAATTTATACGGTAGTAAATTTAATGCGCCACTTTTAATGTTTGATTAGGGCGTCCCGGTGTGGGTGTAAGGTTAAATTGGACTTTTAAGGCATCTGATGTCTAGGATAGTTATTGATAGGACATTGTATTGACCAAAAAGTTGATAGACAACAATTTATTGCGATGAATTAAAAAGGAAAAGCCCAGAGATTTTTTTTTGTGTTCTACCAAATACAATTTTACACCAATGTAGTGATTTTTTATTTAAAATAAACATATTTTTAGCTACTTAGGCGAGAATCAAATCTTAAAACTTACAAAAGGATGCAGATCCTGTATGGAGTTACTATATTTTTTTTACAAGTAAGTAATTCACTAGGTAACACAATTGACAATATTTTTGTCTTTATTTAATTTTTTCATTATTTGTCGCAAGGTTTAGTAGTTTGAGTAAAAAAAACCTATAGTCATTGGTTGTTAACTATTTATAATTATTAAAGTTAGTTTAAAATAATTTTAAAGCTAAGTAATTGCAAATGCTCCAATATTGCGTTTCCTCATGACCACATCTGCTGCAAAGCTTCTGAAACGTCGGATCGTAGTGAAAATAATTTTTAAATAAATTTAACTAAGATATTTCGCATTTGAATGGTTAAAGTGTTTTATATAAAAGTATATTTGCTTTTTGGGGTTATTTTAATTCAATAAATATAAAACATTTTCACAAAGCTTCTTTCATGACAGAGGAGGTTAGGAGACAAGCTTGGAGGTTACTTGATGTAAGCTAAATATCCCAGCCTTATAACATTTATCTTTCGAGACACATAGCATTATATAATGTGAAATCGACAAATCCCTGGACATAGCTGCAACACGTTGGATAAAGCTTATCTGGAAGTAGCTCAACGCGCGTAAATCGAAACACCTAGTGTCGCGACCCGGGTGGTCACTGGCCCGCCGAGGGACGACATTATGCAAATACGACAGTCTACACACAGAGGACGAATCAAATGTGGCTTTAAAATTTAAATATATCGAATAATCCAAAAAAATAAAACAAGATTGATTAAATGTATACTGAAGTTTTTAATTAATAATGGACGGCGACCTCTGTTATTTTTTTATTACAGCACAGACAAGTATTTGGTTAACTTAATTGAAAATAATTATATGTTCCAACCTTTATACAATACACTAGAATAAATATAATGCTAAAACATTCGTTATTAATGAAATACATCAGAAAATAAATCATTTTGTAAAAAGACATAACAAGCATATAGTCGAAATTAAAAGTCTTAATAAAGCTAGGCCCGGTGGTAATCGAACCTGCTATTTAATAATTAATATTAGATATAAGTATATGCTACCCGTAGGCCAACGAGCCATATTAATATAACAACATTGAAAGTTGAAACTCATTATTATTTTTTTTTAATATTCACCTTCACATAACAAAATATATTTAAATTGCGTAAGGCTTTTAAGAAATAAATACATAATAAAAGTCAGCACTCTAGTTGAGCAGCGAAGTACTTGCAAACGATTTCTACAAAGTTCTTTGGAATAGTTACACTATTGCATAATACGATCCGGCGTGTCGTCGAAGTTTGCGAGCGCTATATATCTTCGATATCGCATTGTTTAAAGTTTAGTACTCTACGCACCTGCTTGCCCCGCTAATGATACTATGATGTATGGCCACACTAGACTTATATTCTTCTAAAAACCTATTCGGAAAATATGGGTGATTGCTCTCCGGTTGCTTTAGGGCTGCCAACCGTACTATAAATATACAGTATTGTACTATATTTTTAATATATATTACGCAAAAATTCTACCTTTTCATTACAGAATAGAATATAATTATGAACGTCCTTATTATTAACTTTTTGGTATTATTGAATCATTTCCAATAAAATACTGTTTTTTTTTTCAAGAAGTTTACTATATTTTTATATCTTATCTTTGGAGAATCAATTTTCCATCAAAGAAATATTGGAGACAATAGAGCATATATATATTTACCAAAATTCCAAATGCAAAATCACATTTGTGAATTTTTTTAATCATCTTTTAAAACATCTCTTAAATGTTGTTTATTTAAATACTGTCTATAGTTTACGCGAGTAGTACACATTTAAATAAAACACTTTAACGGTTTAAAACGCGATATATTAGTTAAACTTATTTGAAAATGATTTTTTAACTTCGGCCCGACGTTTCGGATGCTTTGCAGCAGCCGTGGTCACGGGGAGACACCCCCGTGACCACGGCTGCTGCAAAGCATCCGAAACGTCGGGCCGAAGTTAAAAATCATTTTCAAATAAGTTTAACTAATATATCGCGTTTTAAACCGTTAAAGTGTTTTATTTAAATGTTGTTTATTTAGTTAAGGCTGTGTATAGAAGACAATCTAGTTATATATAGTTATAACTTTATGGTTATAATATGATAAATTACATACAAGAGTTATTTAGACAAATAAATTTTCGCCTCTAATCAACTGAGCTCGCTACGTCATCTTCTTGTTAGGAAAGAGTAGGTACCCTTTAGAGAACCGTTACCTTTTACACATGCAGCAATGAAATTTGCCTCAAGCAGAGTCATGGAAAGGACAATCATTAATATCATTTCAATTCGTCTGCTATTTACGTACAGGTGCATTTTATAAATAGTACTTAGATATTTGTTATGCACTGCGCCAAATAGAAAGGCCCATCGTCGTTTGCGCATCACAATGGTAAGCGCTACTTTGAAGCAGCGTTTGTGCCCTAAACACGTGAACGCGAGATTTATTGTTCTAGCAATTTCATCTGCTTCTAATGTATTCAATTATTCGCTTAAATGTTTCTTGGAATAGCCCTTCCACAATAATATCGTTGTAAACTTATATGGGAGAAATTTAAAAATTATAAGCAAGACTCACTTAGACCTTCTTAGATACTGAACGAAGCCAGATCTAAGATGTAAGTGTCACAATACATAACCATTAATCCTAAGGAATTTAAATGTTTTGTTTCTTGAACTTTTTTATAATTGTAATTGTTATTTATCCATCACATCTGGGTTTCGGTATGTCGAAAGTATAATTATATCGATCGTTTCCGTTAAGAAAAATATAATTCCTCCTCTTTAACGATACGCCTAAGAGCGGACTCGTTGGTTTAATGGATTCGATTCCATTCGGGTACCTACTATATGTTTATAAAAATATATTTTTTTCTCAAATATATTGCACATTGCCTGGTAAAGCTGGACGACAAACAAATGGAAAACATCAATATTTCGTCAGGGTCACGAACTACGGTCCACAGATAAAAAAAAATGTGTAAATTTTGCGTTTCGACTTGTTAATGTATTTTAGGACAGCGATACCCAAAAATATATACATTTTAGGTACATAGATGGGGTATTCATTATCACCATAAAGTAAATGCTTGTCTATTCTCCTGTGTTATTTAGGTGCGCCTTGCTCTATAAACGGCTTGTCTAAATCTAAAATAAACTTAAATACGATTGTTTCATACCAGCCTGTAAAATTATATATAAAAACACGTATATTGTTAAAAACTCATTATATTAGTGCATTTAGGTAAGCATAGCAGAATCTTTTGTTTTGCATATCTCGACCGGCATCCATATTGCGCTCGAACGACAGACTATCGTAAATCTTTAACATTTTTGTCGAGTCGATGGAATTTTCGCGCGGTCCAGTGCTTTGAAAGAATGTGATCAATTTTTGTTCTTATGTTATTTTTGTCTAAAACTTCGTATTGAAATACTTTTATTCATATAAGAATGTATTTTTTCATTTAATATCAAACATATACATATAATGCGTGTTCCTCAATGCTTTACAACTATTAGAGCAACAGATAACAGTACGGCAGATAGACAAAATTATCTCGGATCTAACCGGTAGCCGGATAACGTATCGGGACATCACTAAAATAAATTGAACGTCGCGCGACCCCGGGTTAAGGCACAACACTATTTCTCGCCGATTGGCCGATAACGTATCTCGGTTAATCACTGCTAATAAATGAAAATGGTGCTGGATTGTTTCCCGTTTGCACGGACAAACGCCACAAATATACTGTATTTTTATTATAATATTATTTTATAGGACATTTTTATATTTTTTCCTCTTTTCTTGTAAATTATCTTAAAACAATTATAATAGGAGATAAATCAGTTACACTACACTCATTGGGTTTGGTTACCTCGCTTCCCTCTTAAACTTTATCTTATAACTATCTATCTATATCCATGTATATTTTTCCGAACTGTTATACGCAACAGTCTCTGGTACCCGAAACTCGGGAGTATACGCTATACTGTTCTACACCACACCATTTGTTCTTTGCGGGTTGTTTGGGTATACGCAGTAACTTCATATAATCTTTATGAGATTGACACGATAATAGTAGTACGCACGATAAGTATTAAGACAAATACTTGGTTCTACTATAAAACCCTGGGGATAAAAAAAGTCTCGGTCGCGCTACATTCATAAAAGGAGCGGACAGAGTCTCGTGTCCATCCTCGCAGAGATTAGGCTTCATTGAGATTTTCATTGGAGTACAAATAAGTTTCCGCCATTTTATTGTAAATGGCGCGGCACGAAGTTTCTCTTTGCTTTCGCAGATGATAACCGGCTTTATAAGTTTTTGGCCTTCCAGCTCTGAAGGAAAATCGCCCTCAATACTATTCTAGACACGAAAAAATTATTCTTCTGCATGACAATGCTCGTCCACATGTTGCGGCTCCCGTGAAAAAGTACTTGGAAACACTTGATTGGGAAGTGTTGCCCCACCCGCCGTATTCACCAGACATTGCACCGTCCGATTATCACCTGTTCCGGTCCATGGCACAGGCCATATTATTATTATTATGCTTTGACGGCGCAGAGGTTCACATCCAAAAATTGGGTTGATTCGTGGATAGCCTCAAAAGACAAGAAGTTCTTCAGAAGTGGGATTCGAATGCTGCCTGAGAGATGGGAAAAAGTGGTTGCAAGTGATGGGCAATATTTTCAATAAATTTATATTACCATTCTTCTATAATAAATATTTAATTTGTGTTAAAAAACGGCGGAAACTTATTTGTACTCCTGTATAGATTTTTGTATTTCTCTTGTAACATTAAAGCTGTAGCTATAGCTATAGCCTGTAGTTTACGCCAATAGCCGTTTAAATAATTAAAATTCCAATTGTATTAGATAACTTATTTAAAATTTATTTTACCAACAGCCTGAAGTTGAAAGCTTTAGACTACAGTGCAATTAGAATTATATAGTTTATAAGTTTACTAATATTATAAATACAATTTTTTCTTAATTAATTATTATTATTTTTGTGAATTAGGCTTTTTGCATCTGTAGAATAGAGCATAAGATAATGAACTAGGAATATCATTCTACAGTAGGTACTGTAATATAAGTACAATAAAATTAGATATTAATATAATTTTATTTGCGAATTGAGTCGCTAACATACACCTTTTTGAATATGCTATATATGAGTGGCCTGGGATAATTACAGTTCACATTTTTTTCGTAACTGACTAGCCGTAAATAAACTTAAACAGTCCACAGAATATGCGCGTGTGTCGATACGTTTCTTGTTGAAGTTTTTCGAGGTAAGTTGCACAGATTATATCAATTAGTGGCACTTCAATCTGCGCAGGCGCGATATGCCGCGAGCGACGCCCCGTGTCGCGCGGTTATCGCGTCGCATCGCATACGAGCCGTGCGGCGGAAGAGAGTGCGTTAAGAGAACCCAGAGAAATCGCAATGCCTTATATATCCATCAGGAGAACCTAGGGAGTTTTTTGTTTTTAAGTTAAAATAGCTTTAAAATGCGTTTTGTAATTTTACGCTAACTTTGTTTATCGTCTTGAACAAAATAGATCCCGTTTTACTTCACAATCACTTGCATTGCGAATTAAAGTCTTTTCATATTCTAAATATTGTTTCCTGATCAGACATAATTATATTTTACTAAAACCATCAACACAAGTATCGTATTACTTTTTATTTAGTCTTTTACCAAATAAAATCATTCCTTTTACTCGACTTTATTACTCTTTGTACGTGGTAGTAGTTAAATAATTCTCACACATTCTCCCATTAACTCGAAACTCGAAAAATCACAAGCAGGAAACGCAAAAAGCGAAAATAAATAAAAAATACCGCACCAATTATTTTTATTACCAAAACACGATTCAAGCATTTAAATATACCAAAGAGTAATTAGAGCATCACATTTAAAATGAGACCGGCGTAAATTTAATTATCGAAATAAAATTAAATCGTAACATAGATTCAAACGATACATCGATTTACCTTTCTCCGCTCACTCGCTATTTATAATCGATCAATTTGTCAATATATCGATTAGAACGGGCATTAATTAACAATGGAAACAAGCCCGTTTCCTAACCAATAACAGTTATCCGATTTAGAATCGATGATAAAACTTAATTCGTCTATCGTTTGGGAATCGACCGATTATTTAGATACACTCCATAAATAATGTTTAACACGACTTGTTCTAGATTACGCTGTTATGTGTATCATGAGAAAAATATTTAGTTAAACAGCAATGTTGCAAAAGCTTACGATTTTTAATTAAAAAGATTGAATAAAAAAAATGTTTCGTAAAGACAGGCTAGCATTCGGTCACTTTATAAAAGGCCACATTTATATTTTATGACTGAAGTATCTCAAGTTTAATATCCAGGTTTTAAGAAAAACTCTAAAATCGAAATTTTAAGAAAAACCCACGACCCGTTGATTATTGGCCCGTCAAAACTTCCAAATTCTAGGCTGATACACAAATCGCCTGAAAGTAAGATTTCGATTTCATTTTTAAGTTATTTATTCTGTCTTGTGAAATAAATGGTTTGAGTTTGAACCAGTGAAAATTGCGCACTGACATTTGAGTAGCGTGGTGGGTTAAGTAGGTTCTTAAGGAAGACGGGGTATGACCTCTCGTAGGCTTAGACTTGCATCCAGCCGTAGACATTTAATGGAACGATGACTAGTAAAAAGTCAGCTTATCCCTTCGCAGTGCATTAGATACCCTAGCGACAACAGTAGTAATTACACCTTTTATTGTAAAAAGCAGTCGAGATACACGTCGGTAGTTATCTAGAAATACAGATTAAAATTTTATTCGCATAATGTCAATAAAACTTTATTATTATGTTAATATTACGGTGTACGCTTAACGTTATTTTAACAAGATTTAAAACGCTGGCTTTATTTGATTATACATAAAAATTTATATCACGCATTCACTTTATGGCTTATTCTTGCGAACTTACGAAGTACCAACACGCACAGTAATTAAGGCATTAAATACATTTTAACGTAAAAAGCTAAGCTTTAAATGGAGAGACATTAGCCCATTTCATTATCAAATGACCCGTAGCATTTCACACCGCTTTCTTCACCGATGCTTTGTTTCATCTGTGGTGCATACTGCCTTGGTGGTGGACTTTGCTTTTTTTAATTTGTGATTTAATCTTAAAAGATTGACACACACTGTCACGGAGATTATTTAAAGAATAATATTATTATGTATATTATGTATATTTTAGGTATCTTGAAACTTTGTCGCAGCGCACGCAAGGAAACCCACAAAGATGATTCATTTTCCCAATGATTTCCACCATCAATTGTCACCATAAAACCAGCACAAAAATATTTTTTCAATTCGAACCAGTACTTCTTAAGCATTATCTTCATTAACGCGTTTAAACAAACAAAGTTTTATAATATTAGTATAAATCTAGATTCAATACATTCCTTTCTTATAAAGGCTCGAAGTACTTACTACTGATACTGGCTTGTTTGTGGTTTTAGCACAAAACCCTTGCTCAGATAATGTATGAACTATAATATATCGTCTTCATTCAAGCAGCACCTGTAGCAGTCGAACGTGCTGTAGCTGGATGCCCCGCGAGCGTGATTTAGAGGCCTGCTCCGATCAATGATAAGCATTACTTATTGTTGGAGTTTGATCGGCGCGCGCGCACCGAACGATACGCCATATCGTATTTATGCCCTGTCACCGCCTTTTATTGCGATTAATATGAACTTTTTTTCTTCAACCACCTGTTACAGCTGGATTTTATTATATGTTTTGAGAGGCAAGACTAAATTATATAAAATATTATTTTATTATTTTTAATGTTTGCTTTTGTTGTAATTATTACTTTGAACGAACATAAGATAAGTCTATTTTGTATTAAAATTAAAACATGCATCGTATTTTTTGTAAGTTAAACTGCTACTACTGCGCTGGTCAGCATTACATTTTGCAAACGGACGTCAGAGATAAGCTAATCGTCGTATCATCACAACGCTCATAACAATGACATAAATCCCTTCTAACCTTTACGGTTTAATTACAATTAAACAATAAGCTTTTTACATGATCGGAAGCGCCTTAAGGCGTTCGTAACCTCGTCTTTTGCCAAAGCATTGTTTTGATGCACTTGCGATTGGATCGAATCCAATATTGTTATTTCTATGGCCTCCAAATTCCACATTAGATCCCGCTATGCACGAAACGAAGTAACCGATGTTGATCCTATCAACTGAATTTGAATTCTATTCGAAGTCTATAGGGCTTATTACTATTTGTCTGTTGTAGAAGGATCGATAGCCTCAGCAAAGAAAGGTTTGATGACAAAACCCGAGTCGCAGTCAAGGTTACAACTACTACGGAATTGGCGTCCTCCATAAGGCTAGCTGTTAATTGTGGTTCGACAGGGGTGACAAATGCGTGGTTTTTGCCGTCTTTAACTTTTGTTTTTATTTGATATACACTAAAGGACATAAGCACAGCATTGTTTATGCAACTGGTTGAAGAGCTCTTTAGTTGCAAGGTGTGATAATGCATCAGTTAGGATCGAATGCGATAATAGAATGGTTTGAGCATTAATTTAAAATTTATGAGAAAATGAGTCGGGCGGGGTTCGAACCTACATCTACAGTGAAAGGTGCCGTTGCTCTAAGCAGTTGACCTATGTGCCAGTTCTGATGGATGTTTATCAAGGCATACGTCTCGCGCAATCCAATGTTTGAACACATAAGACCCAACGTCAGCTATCTCCCATGACTGGTCACAAGCCATCATTGGAAAAACACACAAAAATACTTCCGTACCGTGGAAAACGGGATTTCACATTTCAGCATATCCTATAACAAAACTATATTTCGATGTTTTCTTTTGAAAACCGCAGAGCATTATAAATTCTAACCACACGTACACAAGTGCCAAAACCGATTCAACGTATTAATGCGGTTAAGGTAGACAACAAAGATCAGATAAACAAAGGGTTGATGGAAGAAAGCATGAGGTGTACTGCTGACTAATCATTTCGTACGCTGCATGAATTATTTACATTTTATTTCAACCTGCGGTTTGAAACCGTCAACGGGCAATATGTTGTGGTAGATTATGGATACATTTTTAGTCTGGAAATCGCTTATGGTATCTAAGCGAAAATCAGGTGTGCTGTCGACCTTTTTTTAAATTTAGAAATTCGGACATTCATGCACTATTAAAACACAATTACTCTTCACGGATTTTTAATTTGTCTAAGGTCGTTCGTGACCCGAACAGATGCTTAATATCTTGATTTTCCAGAAGAAGTGGAGCATTTTCAATATAAATTTTTGGAAACACGTTGGACCTGGTTGAAATCGAGCCCGCGACCCTTTTAAAAGCCATGGCGTTCTACGTTACTACCATCAGCCCAACTAACTTATCAAATTTCTCTATTGAACATTACCTACCTATTGTTGAGATCGTTTGAGCGGTTCTACCACTGAATACGTCTCGAGTAGAGCCTAAACGCGCGTAATAAAAACATTAGACGACTTCAATGGTGCAGCTCATTACGCAAACGAAGATCTGGCGCGGTGGCGTGTTCCCGATACAATCTGGCTGCGCTTGCGCGTAAATCACGCGATGTCTATCGGGACCCGCGACATGCGCGCGCCAGCCCTAATTGTACGAATAATAGGTTATGTTGCGCTGCCATTTCGGATAATTACCGCCGCGTTGCCCGTGTTTACAGCGGACTCGTGAACTACGAAAAATTGGTATTCAATTATTATTTATCGGGTTAGGGTTGCTTCAACTATGCCTAATAGATTCTTAGTAAAGTAATACCTAACCATAATACACAGGTAACATAATGTGCAAAAGCCGCGACTACGAAAACAATGTGTTTTGCTCTCTCTCTCTCCAGGACTTAACAAGGTCTTGCTTGACCCGCATTTTTAACTCAGCTACGGAAAATAAGTTTACGAATGTAATAGTACGAGTAAAATTAGATTTACATACTTATTCTGATATTTTTTTTTACTCATATTAGTTTTACTGATTTTTTTTTTTATATAATCTATATTAAATTATATATTTATAATAAATTAGGGTTGATTCTCAATATGGCGCCAGGAACAGTTTTAGTACCGTTGTAGTGATTATTATTTATATACAGACAAGTACACAAGTCACGATAGTATTTTCCTAAAATTTGAACCGAGAGCTTCACGTGCATTACATAAGCAAAACGTTTAACCAATGAGCTACGGTGACCGTTGATAACAATAAACACAGTAGAAGTATTGTCTCTAGCTTCCACAAGTACTCATTCAAATAAAACTTATTAAAAATGAATAATTAATTATAAAAATGAAGTAGGGTCATAGGTTAAAATAAATTATTTCATGTTTTAAACCGCTGAAAAGGTCCGTTTAACACAAAACAGAATATATAATATTTGTCACATATCAGAAAAGCGATAATTGTACTATCACGAATTTATCTTATATGAAATTCTCGAAAAGACTCCGTCGACCTTTTACTGCTTTCTACGATCGTTTTCATTCACAGTCAAATCTTATCTTGGGAGTAATATTTCTAAGACACAAAAGATTCGGTTTCACTCAAAAGAAAACCTGTAAATTTATTAACAAATCAATAAATAATAGCGTATCATATACAAGATGAAATACTATCGAGTCCGAATCAAATTCAGTCTTATCAAGATAAACTTAAGTCCCAAAGTCGCGTGTAGAATAATTGTCACAAAATATGTCTGATATGGTACCGTCATAAAAATATCGGTGTGAAAATAGAAAGGCGGACGAACACTGCATCAAAAGTTTTGTTTTGTTTATTTACTCGAGACATAGATCAACTTACACGCCCTACATTGCTTATATGCGGTTTCTTTGCAGTTACAATCAAGAAAAAAATATATAACTACGTGTTTTTGTTTATTTCTTTATGATGATAGAAAACGGTTTGTCCTTCAACCCGAGCAAGTGGTCTACGTAATGGAAGTTGAAATACCTCAGTCATATAACATCTTAATTTTTTTGACTAAATAAATCCAATTTTGGATTTATTTAGTCCGCTACACTGTCGGTTTAGGTTTCATAACTAATTTAGCGGTCTAATTACTACATACACAAATATAATACTGACCACCAAAGATCAAATCCAAGACAGGATGCAATATAAGGTGTGAAGTATTGCCTCTAATAAATAGAATTACTTAATCCGCGTAAAACGCGAGTTTATTTTAACTACGTTTTAGACGCTTTGCAGCAGCCGTGATCGAGGGTAGATTAAAACTTTAAAAATGTAAGGTGTGGCTCCAGCATACTGCTAACGGTGTTTCGACGTTTGTTTAACAATGTTATTTATTTGAATACACACAAAATCGATTCGACTTATTATCGAACATAAAAAACTAATCTCTCTGTCGTCACCCAAACTAATATCTGACTGTTAAAAAACTATATTGATTATAGCCATTAGCACTCGTGTCGAAACATGGGCGTTAGGCTTCAGATGTGTAAGCGGCGTATACACGAAGGAAGCTTTACATGGCTAGACAAAACCAAAATTATAAATATTATATCACCTCTTTTTTAATTACTAGACTTTTAGTGTCTTACTGTTCTATACTAGTATTGAAAGCGCGTGTGAATCTTTGTATGTATCCATTTTTGATATAACGTGGTTTAATGTATTTGTTATATTATAACAAGTATTTAATTCCCGTGAATATGAGTTGAGGTCATGTCCACGCGAACTAAATATTTGTTGGCAAACATAGATAACTGTTCTAGACGTCTTGCAAGTGTAAACAATGAGGGATCGAACTCGTGGCCAGACAATTGAGACACATCGAAATATCACATGACCACATAATTTATTCTGCTTTCTCAAGTTCAAATTGATTGTTTGATTTCAAAATTTCAATAAATTTCTCCCTACTCTAGATATTTTGTAAAATAGGAACTCATTTTTTTATGATCTTAAAACCATTTGGTTTTTAGATAATAAAAATCTGCGGGTATCTATTTGTTCGTGTGTAAAAGCCCTAAACCACACTCAAAAATATAAATGAATTATATATCTAAGACAACGCCCTAAAATGTCATATCTATCACACAACCAAAAAACTTTAATCTAATGTATACCTTAGTTAGATACGATTACAATTCAAATCTCCATATTTGTGCGTTCAGCTAACGTTGCCAGAATTCTGTGTAATCGGTCCGGATTAATTGACGGACAAACTGACAAATTAGATACAGCACATTGAATTTAAATCGATTTTGCGTCGTTTCTTTTTTATTGAACATTTTATCCTTTAATTGTTGTAGTTGTGAACATTTGATTTGTAAAGACCAAGTTGTTCTTCGAATGTAATCGCGTTGGTAAGTTTTAAGAAAGTTAATAAAAGACTGCTATCCTCCAATAATTATATATATTTTAAAACAGGAATTTTTACTTTACTTTTTGACTACCCTTAAACACGTCCTTTATTTTACGCTAACGACGCCGAGTCAGTCGACACAGCCAAATTGATAAGATTTTTCATCATTCAAACGACTGGAATTAAATCCAAATGAATACATGATTATATCTCGCCAAGGCTACAGCTTAGACAATGTGTGAGAAGTATTGTTCTGTGTGACATAACTCACGGTAATCATGTCATTACTTATTACTCGAATCTAGTGCAAGGCTGCGGGCAAATGTCACTCGATCAGCTTATGTAGGACATCCTTGGAAATGAGCTAGAATATACCGCGTAGAGATGAGCGGAGACCGGCTATGCTTTTAAAAACGAATCGTAGAAGTTCTAAGTGTATATACTAGAAACTAAATGTAACTAGTACTTATTATATTACACAGTACTTTGATACGATACTTTTAAAAGAATCAAGTGGCCCAGTTAAAAGGAATAAGAGAAGTGTAATAGAAAAACTAACAATTTGTTGATTGATATAACAATTTAATTTTAGCTATCATGTTTTTCCGAATCATAGCTAAAATTTTAATTTTGAACGGTAGCCGAATTTCCGTCGAAATTAAACTAGATCCATGTCTTATAAGTGTGTCTACCTCCGTAGCTAAGTAGTTGAATGCATTGCTCAAAAAGTCTATTTGTAATGTAATTATCTTAAATAGATTTTTATGCGATTTAAGAAGGAGAAGATTTTTACACACAGTAGGATTTCGTTTATGATTATTATCCAAAAATATATCTTGTATAAATTTGTCCGATCCTTAATCTGATTCAAGTTTTTTGTCAAGTCCCTGGTAATGAATTCGTCGAATTAATTGCAATTTGTCTTAATATACTGAAGTACACGCTTTGGGTACATTCAAAAGTACACTTTTTGTTGTAGTGACTAATCGGAATTAAGGTCGAATAACTCATTTGTATTAGGATTTTAGTTAGTGTTTTGTTTTGTAAGCTATATGTACAATAATACATGAAAATACAATAGTATTAAAGGGATAATTATAAAAAAAATGTTGTTCTGTGTTATATTTATAAATAAAAAATTACTAGAGATATACCACGGTGAATTTTCTAAAACTTAATAGTTAAATACTGGCTATAGTTTACGCGAGTAGTACACATTTAAATAAAATACTTTAACGGTTTAAAACGCAATATATTAGTTAAACTTATTTGAAAATGATTTTTAACTTCGGCCCGACGTTTCGGATGCTTTGCAGCAGGCGTGGTCACGGGGATAGTCGCGTTTTACACCGTTAAACTGTTTTATTTAAACGTATATTTTAAATTTCTATAACAGCGACCAAAGTGTATGAAAAGTCAGTTTATTATGCCCCGTACAGTAAATAAATTTAAGTAAAACTTTTTTAACGCGACCTACTATGACCACGGCTGCTGCAAAGCATCCAAATATATTTTAACTACTTCAGGCAAAAATAATACATAGGAAATATATTTCACTTTTTAAACTGTTAAAAGTATTTTATTTATTAAAATTGTAGTCGAGATAACTATAGACCATGCTTAAATAATTCCTTATTACTATGCCAGGAGACAACGATATGTTATTTATTATTCATATTAAAATCTTTAGTCGTCTTTTGACACAGAAATATGAAATGCAGGTCATATAATTAAATCAAAATACTCCCGCAACGATAACAACATCCGCAATCCGGAAAAAACGTAATTATCAAATTGTAACAAGCAAGGTTATTGAAGAACACAGCTCTGCACCAATTCTTTGTATGATAATTGTGTTTTTGCTCCGACCGAATCACACGATTTTAATTTTCCAAATTATTTTGGATTACCTCGTTATTTATTGTTTGGGAACAGCATTAGCGCTGTAATGTCTAATAAAACATGAAACTTACTAAATCAAGCAATATTAAGTAAAACCCTAAAAAATCGTGTTGGATTTTAATCTTTAGCTTATAATGAGTTTTGAAACTTGAAGTTCCTGCTAAATTACTATTAAAGTCCTACATATACCACAAAATATAAAAAAACAATAATAAAGGTTGGGTTTGTTAGTTGCCCCCGCTTAAAAGGAATATTTATTAAAAGAATTGTGGAATTCCAAATATCCATATCCCAAATAGATAACAGCGCCTCTTGTATGGCCAACTATGTATAAAAAACTTAATTAACTTGAAGTCTTTTGAAAGTATAATAACAACAGTTACTTTTCCAAAGCTTTTCCGGGGCTCCAACTTAAGAAACGATAGCGTACAATCACTCATCTAACTCAAACACCACTGTGCTGTCACGATAAATCATATCTAATGGTTTTCGAAATTCAAATATCTCGTTTGACCAAAAACAATGGTATGCATTTCTTTTTAAAACGATATTAATTTGCATTCGATACGAATCTAAATGGCGTAATTTGATACCTTATTGTGAGGTGTTATCGCGAGAATAAGAGATAAAGAATAAGTTATTCCGTATCGCAGTTAGAGTTATTGTAGTATTGTATTTATCACCTCTTAGCACAACTGGTTTATTGGCGCATATTTCGAACTTATTAGCATTTGCAGTATGATAATCAGGTTGATAGTGTGAAGTTATTCGAGGGAATTTAAATGTTCCTCTGTTCTCGTATTGGTGAATTCATAGTGATATAATGTAGATTACACAAGTAAGCAGTCATATTTTTTGTTATTTTATGGTACAGTAGGATGACAAGCATAGGATTCACGCCATGGTGGGTGAAATACCCCAACCACATAACATCTTAACAAAATCGCTTCGGATATTCGGAAATCCAAAGACAACCGGAACGCAATTAGGTTTCACGGCTTTTTTATCGTCACGCAGACGGAATTTCGTTATTCCTAACACTTGCAACCATTAGACCAAAGAGTCCTCTTTACCCGAATCTCGAAAGTGTCCTTATTCCGGGATGACCAATAAAAAATCTCAATAACTGAAATCTACCTAAACCTTCATCTGAAGAACAACTTACAATAATTCGTTAAAAAGTCAACTCGAATAACGCAACGCAAAAATTATTATTTTAATTACCAATCGTAAAGAACATCGAAATGTCGTTGCGTGCGCGGAGCCAACAGCTAAACGATCATCGTTTCTGTACGGTTTACTTTCCCATAATCTTTCTCACACAAATCAATTTGAGATTCGCGATAAACTGTATGTCAAATTGATAAATAAACAGCGATCTAGCTTAATCCTTTCACGCATGGATCGGATCGGCTCCATCGATCATCGGACGAGACTAAAAGGATTTCGTTAATACGTTTCGTACGATTGCTCTGAAATTTATTGTATATTTTTAGCAGATGTCTAGCTCGTTTAAAGTTTTGGGTCGCTATTATTGCACGTCCATATCATAGTTGTATCCTATTAGGGGCAAAAATTTGGGTGCAACTGAATTACCGAAGGCTTTATAATTGATAATTTTACAAAATTATTTTAGCTAAGTATTACATGTACTTGACACGATATTAACAATAATCGTTATATTTTATACTCGTATACTATATATAATGATTATTATTACGAATTACTGTTAATAGTAAAAAACTAATAATAAATACATCTTTAAATCCTTATTTTTTATATTAATTGTATCTACGTGTAATAATAATCGTAATACAGGCTCGATTGCGTTAGCCACAGAATATCAGCGTTTTGACATTAGTCTCATTTTTGATTTTATATTTGTATTTACTTCTCCCCATATTTAATTGTAAATGTTCTGTTTTTTTCTGAGTAATATTTCTATCCTATTATATTCATATGTGAAACACTAAATGGATATCATTATACAATTTACAAGAGTACGCAATTAGAGTGTGTGAATCCATCACACACAAGATCAATGTGTTTTTGAGTGGCCAATTAGAGCAAAGTTTACGTTTTCTTTAGGCGTTCGACTAATGAGCTAAATCGTCCTACATGTACAGATTATGCGTATCGTATATTTACTTTGTTAATATTTGAATACATTTTTATTTTTAATAGTTGTTACGACGATTTTTTTTAATCAACAAGTAATCAAAGTATGTAATAAAGCGACGAAAATGGATCGTATAAAAAAAATTACGATACGGGTAGAAATTGAACCGGCATCCACGATTTCCGTGCTGCTCTAACCAATTGTCCTACACGTCGACGAATTTCTTCAACCCATTGGAGGTAGGTACTTACGCGCAATGTAATTGGATTGTAACACTTATTTCCAGCGCTATTTTAAATTTAGAAATAGAAAAATTACGAATATTTGTAAGATATTATACCTATGACTTGGTTTTTGATATCTTCCAAGTGTACTCCAAGCAATAATCGTAATACAGGCTCGTACAGGCTGTACAAATATAAAAGCTGTTAAAAATGTTCAGATTCCTGAATAATTATTTTGAAAGCTTCAGTAACCTTTCAGCTTTAGGTAAAATTTAACCATTTAAAGTAGAATGAATCCTTATGTACTTAGAAATTCGTATTTAACGCAAGGAAAAATTGGTATTTTTATAGTCCTCCTAGCCCCAGCTTCACAGCATCAACATCTGTACAACCACGTCCATGACCAACGAGATTACTTTCATCGAACCGCCTCCCATCTCTATGACGTTTCAATTTTCAACGGCCTGCTCTCAATAAAAAAGCTCAATGCAATCCGTCCAACGTAACGAGAACTGCGATTTCGCTAACAAAAAATATTCGGCTTTCAATTTGAAAACACGGCTCGTGAATCGAGGGGTCATCGTATACTGGCCTCCTGTGTTGAATGCTTTTATAATATATATTTGATTTAAACCAATTAGTGATGCTTACACGCGAACTCGCCGCGATTGAGATGTTACGTTTTTATTTGTACGTAACACGGTTAGGTTGAAAGTAACGCGTAGAATTCCAACGTGCGTTGGAGTTGGACCCAATTAATGACCTTTTCATAGAGCTTACAGTTAGCTCGTTATATCAAGAAGGGCTTTTAAAAAGCCATACACGATAGTTAAAATAAATTAGGTATTTAAATAACATGTGACTTCATCACAACTACGAATGATTATTAAGTTACATTATTATGTAATGAAATAAGGCATAAAAATTAACCAGACAGACAGACAACATTCAGACAGGTTAAATTAATTTAACCTGTCTGAATGCATCGCAAAATTTAAAGTATAAAAATTAAAGCTGTTTAATCCTAATAAAAAAAAGCTTAATGTTTCGAAATTTAAATATGTGTGCCGTTAAAAAAAAATCTTGTTTATTGTTAGCAAATGAGCGATTAATGGTAACATTCTTTAAGTTATAATTTAACGATAAGCAGAGGTTCTCAAACGGTTTCTTAGAAGCATTACGGACGTCCAGCACGCTTTGAATAGCGCATAGCACGTTGCTTCTATATCTCTGTAACGATATTATCAAAGCATTATAGAGGATTTATGAGTATTAACAAGTATTTGAAATTACTTCACGGATCCCATTGGTCGTGTGCCAAGCGGGATTTCCTATGACAAGCTTCACGGACATTGTCATATAACATATATAATAAAGATATATACATATCGGTAACAATACCTGATAGTAAAGTATTATATCGAGCCTTTTTTATAGCAGTTTAAAACAAACAATTAACGGCTTATAAAGCAACATTCAAAATAAATAAGTTAACGTTTATATATTTCGCGTTTATAACCGTTACAAGTTGTTTATTCAAATCTTTAGTCGAGTAAACTACAAATAGTCATATATTGTGATATCTTTGACTTTAATTAATCACATACAATTCCACATAACAGCCACCTAAATAAAACACTTAACAGTGTAAAACGCGAAATACGTTAACTTGCTTTAAAAGTTTATTTAAGTTTAGCTTAAACCAGAATTTATAAGTTAATATATTTTGGGTTTAAACTGGTACAAGTGTTTTATTTTAAATGTTTTGCGCAAGTACAGGAAATATTCAATATCATTTATACATAACAGTTTTATCACAATGAATTTTATGGATGACATACAATTCGTTACCATTATCTTCAGATCAGAAGAAGTCCGTTATATTATAACATCACCCCAAAACGGAATCAAACCCGCATTCGATTGATATCAAAGTGCGCTCGTGACGACGCATTTGATATAGGAATAAAAATCACATATCATGGGGTCCTATTCCAGAGTTAAAATACAACCCTAAGCAATATGGCTGGAATAGATTTTAGTTTTGAATTAAATAACACGCTTTTAACTGTTTTAAAACGTGGTATGTTATGCGGTTAAAACTGTTAAAATGATTTTCGCGGTTCTTATTAGTTTAATGATTATCTTTGGTAATTGGTATTCTGTTTTAAACTATCAAATATGAAGGTAAATATACATTTATGTTAAGTGAAATTAATTCAAAAGAGTATAGAATTTTCTCACTTGTGAGTAATATAAAATATATCGAAAAGCACGTTACGCTTCAAATCGAACGATATAAAAATAGCCCCCGTCAAGGTGCAAAACGTCACTAAAAAGTCGTAACAAAACGGAGTAGACAGTTACAGATTAGATCCAGCCCCCATTTATAAACATATCAAGATATCATCTGCACAAAATCCTAAATCCTTTTATTCATAACTGACGCGTGTTATGGGATTGACGTCTTTATTTTAACGCCTTTAACGAGATTCACCCCAAGAGACAGTGAAGATGTAGGGTTGGTTCTGTCAAATATTCAATTTTAAACCTTATACATAGGTATTAAGATCAACTTTCGATCGATGCGTCAATACCGTTAATTCTTGATAAGAACAATAGGGTCTTAGCGAAGGGAAATATCATGTTCTCGTTACAGAACTGTGAATCTTAATTGTGATTCATTTTTTAGTGATGGCGGGCAATAAATTGTGGGGTTGTGAAAAGATAAAAAAATAACTATTGCGAAAATTTTTGACGTGCCATTGGGTGGGCTAATAATCCACGGGCCATGGGTTCGATTCCCATCGCGTCCAAAATGTTTCTAATAAATTTATAATTGTTCGTAAACATTTGCTTTTTCTCTTCTGATTATTACAGGGTTGGTAGGAATATCAGAATTCTATCCGGGTGACCAGTGTCGTGGAATAGCGTATCGATTTCAGTAAGCTTAAAATAGGTCGACATCACAACAGGAAAACAAACATATCTCACTTCATACGAATTACGAAAAGTTAGTTAAAAGCGCAGCCGAAGTAAAAATACCTATGCTAATTGGTAGTGAAAAATGTTGTTTTTTAATATTTCATATTTTGCGTAGAAAACAATTCCTCCTTTGCAACGTCGGTAAATATATTCACAGCTCTATAACATCCGCGTTATAAAAACAAACAATAAATTAAGGGCCACTAATCGTTCCCACACGCGCGCAGACCACAAGACAATGCCTAGCAGCAGATCTGCTGCAACAAAAGAATGCGATTAATGCATTATTTCGACGCCTTTGTGTGCGCCGGATGCTAAATTATAATACTTAACAATACTTCACTTCGGATTGTTCTTTTTATTTTGCATGTGCACAAATCAACATTTTTTTAATATTCGGGCACTGCTGTCATTTAAATAAATCACATCTTTTTGATAGAATTAATATATTTCGCATTTTAAACCGTTCAAAGTTTATTCAATCGTGTAGATACTACTCGCGGAAACATACAACGTAGCAGCCAAATTACAAAGATACGCCGCCAACCTATTTTGACTTTGAATCCAAAAAGAAAACCGAAATGCGGTTAAACTTCGCTTCATAATTAGACCCGTAGTCCTGATTTCCGAAAGACGAGTAACTAGTATAAAAAATGTCTTAAGTCATGAGCAAAAATAGAGCATTACTAGGCATAAAAACAGAGCATCCGACGGCAACACACACGTCACCGGTCGCAGCCTTGTGCTCCTTACGCGAACAATGCGCAGATAAGCCGCAATTACTGCGCCCGCGCCGCGATTCGGCGTTACATTCCTAGCGCCACATTCGATCGCCAAGTGGATACGGCAAATGGCAATCGTACCGACACATCGTCTCCTTTTATAAATGTACCTTATTTAAAACTATATTCACCATTTGTTTAGATCCAAAAGCTTTCGTACGTGAAGGTTGGAAATGACACCCTAATACTTAAACTTCGTTGTTTGTCTATCAGTTTGTCTGTCCAGATTTTGTCAAGAACAAGATACACAGCTATAATGAGTTGAATTCTCACAAAGCATTTATGTTGCCGCTATAACAATAAATCCTAATATCAACTAATATTTATCGGAGGCTTCTAAACGTAAAATAACTGTTGCATATTTATACTTTATTCAATGTTTATAATAAAAAAGGCGGCTTCTATAAAATAATATTAAAGAAAATTTCTACCTACTAAATGATATGGAACCCATAAATATACTATAAAAAAGTTTTTACCATTTAAAACACAATATCTATAGTTTTTAAATAAAAGTGTTTTATTTAAATATGTGCTTCTCGTATATTACAAACAATACTTATACATACACTGGTATTTATTTGTAAGAGCTATTTTGGTTTATGGCTTAGTCATTTCAGCCATTAAACTGCATCTTTATGAAGTAAATAAGTAATGAATTAAAAATAAAAGCGCAAAGGAACTTAGCACGCTGTTTTGTCAATTTGAATACGAAACTGTAATTAAAATATAAAAGATAATTATAAAACAAGAAATATAGAAGGAGAAAAATATTGCCCCATCCATCGAGCATCTTGGATCCGGTGTGGAGGTCTAGGTGTTCGGAGATAGCATCGCTGGCGGAACCTGCGGTCATCTCCGATCGTCGGATTCCATTCACGCAGAATTTTAGCCCATGTTTGACTTAACACCAATTATGGTCTTCCTTGTTTCAGCTAAAAGCGATTTGGTTAAATTCTTTTAATTAAATGGAACACTTTTAACAGTGTAACGACGAACCCCCCCTGGACCACGGTTGCTGCTATAGTTAAAATAAAAGTGTTATGAATTTAACTACTATATTTTGCGTTAACAATAGTTAAAAGTGTTTTATTGAAATGTGTACTACTTGCGGAAAATTCATACTTGCTTTTACTTATCTCATCGCAGCAGTTACCAAACTTACTCACTTAGTATCAAACAATAGTAAAGATTTGAAAATTACTGTCTTTTCTGATTCCCATGCCAATATGGGAAGATTAAAGGATAATTAATTTGTCATTTAACTCAATCAATGTTCATTCAAAAGGTTCTTTTCCATTGACCACAAACAACAATAGAAGCACTTGAAAAACATCAATTTCCCAAATCTAAATACTTATTCACCACAATCAATAAAATGCACAAGAACTATTATAATCGATTGTCTTGGCAGATACATGCATGAGGGACGGACCATTGTCATGTTTTTTCCACATTTTAGTGAAGGGACTGTGTGAATTGTGTTCTACCAAGGTCAGAACTGTCAAAGGCTAATATGAATGCTCAACAAGAAGGCAATATTATTATATTCCTCACAACTGCTATTTTAACATGACTCATACTCTAATAGTAGCAAGTGGGTTTGATTCCCACCATTCCTATATGGATATTATTTTTTGTTCGAACATCGAAATCGGTCAGGGCTTTTCGGTTTGGGTCTGTGGATTTCAGACTGTTTTTAGCTCAAATAGGTCAAATGCACGTCTCGTTTAGATGATATTTTTGTGGGGTGCTGGACCTCCCGTTAAGTGAAACCAGCGTTTCTCGTTTAGAAAAAAAAGAGAATGTAAACAATGCGAAAATGTATATTTAATTAAATCTATCTATCTATTCCTACGAAGTTGAGCTTCTGCATCGTAAACAAGTTAATGCAAAGAAGAAATTAAGCGTAAAATAATAATTACTGGTAATGCTATAAAACTTAGGTCAAATCTCAATTAAAAATCAAATAAATTCGTTTGTTTATATAGAGCCTTCCGGCGATTGCTGCATATTATGTCATATAAAAAGGCTGTAAACATACAAAGTATGCATTAAGTAAAATAGATTACGTTTAGATCAAGTAAATTTTTTATTTTAAGTTTAAAATGAAAACAAAATAAACAACAGGGTCTCGGTGACAAAATTAAGTTGACAATGAATTTTATCAATGTAATTTTTATTTATGTGTTCTCTTATAATCGATAGAAGGCAACGTTAGGCAAAGGTAGCCGGGTCTGTTCTTGAAAATTGTATTTCCAGCCTCTCTGTGAACGCTCTCATATTCCTAGATCGTACGATTACAAAGTTTAATTCGCTCCAATAGAAATAATATCGTGTGCGCTATCCGCTTATAATTTTTCACCCATAACAATCAAATCGGTGAGATATGCCCTCACGTCTCAGAAACCAGCTCATAATAGACTGGTCACGTTGGCCATACGGTCGTAATAGCCAGCTCTGAATGACCTCTGTGCGGAATTTCTTAATTGCATTCCATACATTGCTGCACCAGTTAGACAGACTTTAAGATATACACGTCAATGCTGATGGCTTTATAATCTTGTTATAACGGTAACGTGTGCATATAAGAAAGAGATATATACTTAACATATATTTTTAAAATACAGAAATATTTACTTTTATATAAACTGTGTGCAAATTTGCATTTAGAAATTGTATAAAATGCATATATGAATATAAACATTATTGTTTATTAACTGCACTACATAATTTTAAGTAAATTTATTGACTACCACCACAATTGGGACCAAAAGAAATAACTTCTTATCAAAAAACTAGTAATGTACACAATACATTTCGAAACAATCCATACGCGCCACACAAGGTTTGAAAGCAGTAGCTGGCTAGAACGTTTTATGCTCTAAATTATGATATGTTTGTTTTTATGAAGAGTAAGCATTAACATGTTAGTACTTAGTACCAGTCTTGAGCAAACCTCTTTTACTTAGTAGCTCCTAGGTTTAATGTTTATAGGTTAGACGGCGCCATTGATGCATAGCGAATAAAAATAAGGAAAATTGTATTTACCTGTTTTAATTTATTCAAAGAACTTTAATTGGTATTATTGAAATGGATGGTCTAGATATTTCCGTTGTTAATTGTAAGTGTAATTAACACAATGTGTTTATTAAAAAACTTTAAACGCAAAATATATTAGATAACGTATTTTTGTGATTCTTTGCAGCAGCCGTGCAGCATAGGCAACTAATATGTTTCGCGTTTTAAACCGTTAAAAGTGTTAACGAATTAATATATACGATTAATACGATTTTTACAAAATTTGTGTTTTAAACAAAAAAGACTGTTAAAATTGAATTATGATTCATTTTAATATTTCAATGAACTTAATGTATAAAGTTTAAATTTTTATAGACTGGAAAAATTGTGTGACACGGATAAGAGTCGAACTCAAGACCACAGCGTTGTTGTTACTCTAAACAATATAATTATAAAAAATATAATGTATTGATTTAGTACTTACCAGTACATTATGTAGAAAATGGCGAATCCAAATTTAGTAAGACCGCTATTCTATATTATCGCGATGAACACCTAACCTGTCCAAGGACCACATAAGTTAAGTAAGAAACAAATTTAATAGACAATAATAAATTTATCACTTGAGCTAAGCAGGAGTTATGAAAATTCAGATATATCTGCTTGACTAGCTTTGCACCCGACTCAAAGCACACAATGAGACGATACAATTATTAGATTAAATTCCAGTTATAAATAATACACTTCTTTCATTCTCACGTTATACAATTTGATTCGTATATGCTTTCGAGAAAAAAAGAATATTAATGTAACGAACATACAAATATGTCTGCTCCTAGTAGAAAACAAAAGAACACGTGTTCTAAGTTTGAAAACGGCCGCGATAGCCTCTTTACAAAGATATATGAGTTAAGTTTTCGATAACAGTTCTTCACATCTTAAATGTTACAGGTAAACAGACGGCCAGGAACAATATTATATATATAAAGATTGATTTGTGGCCGCCGCGGCCGGGTGGCTCATTGTAACACACGCATAAATACAAGATGCTATGATAACGTGAATAATTCCACATAATATATGGTCAGTGTGCGGTTTCACTTGCGATTTAAACATAGCACCGACTAATCTCGGCGCATCTCGACTAATATATTTATCATATTAACTATAATACGGTATTAATAAAACCTACTTGGCGGCGGCCTGGGCGACAAGTAGACTTTAATAGTGTAATAGATAATGTCACAAAAATCAAATAAAAGGCTTAATTAAATTGCGAAATTCTCTTTTCGGATTATTATCAGTTATATCCTCCAATAAGGGTATTTAAAAAAAACACTTAAACTATTTAAAAGGCGAAATATTCTAGTAAAGTTATTTTTAGTATTTTGTACCTTCGGCCCGAAGTTTCGAATGCTTTGCAGCAATCGTGGTCCTGCGGAGACAAACGTTTAAATGCGTGCTACTCGCGTAAACTACCTCAATACTTGAAAACGTTGTTCATATTTAATCCAGGAAAAGAGGTTTGTAATGTTATTTTTATTATTTGAATGTGGAATACATAATCACGTACGCTACTACTCTCATCCAGCACAGTAGTCCCCACTACTGTACTGTGCTACATAAAAGACTAATATAAAACTTTGAAATCCCCAGTTAAATCCCTTCAAACCTGACTATTAAGTATTATTCGCTCTGATAAAACGTAAACTGATGCCCTTATAAAATTACTTAACCTCGAAAACGTCATGAAATTTTAATTTAATTGCAGCTACATACCCGATAACTGGCAAGATAAGGACGATGAATATAAATCAAAGCTATTAAGCCTAGTGCTAGTGTTTAAAGTCTTCAAGCGTAGGCTTTTATGGTCGCTCTGATCGCTCTACATCCGCAGCTTCGTGTTTTACAATTTAATTCAACGAGCATGCAATTCCACAATTACTCACCTTATGCAGCGGGAAAAAATTAAAACGTGGAATATCATAGTTGGGTTGAAAGTGTATAAGGCTTTCATTGCAGAATTAATTAATTCAAGGAGTTACATCTTTATCATTGAACTAGCGGCCCGTCCCGGTTTTGCACGGGTAGACAAAAATAGGTACAGATATTTAAATTATAAGCATGCTAATTAAAACGACCATGAATCACTAAATTAGGAATAAAAGTATTGCGCGTCCTAGCTGTTAACGACCGTTGTCTAGTTCGCTGTGTCAGAACCCGCTGCGGGCGTTCAGTGTTAGAGCACGCGTTCGCCAATTCCTAGCTCTATTTCCTTCAAGTCGCTGCGAGCGCTCGGCGCTTGACTGTCGTTCGTATAGCTGCGATGATCTTGCATTTCGTTCTGCAAGACGAACCTGAACGTTCGATGCTAGATTCTCTGGCTCGCAATTGGGACGCGTACACTCAATACGACGAACTTTAAACTTTCCAGACGATCATTTTTAGAAGAAGACTCTTCAATACGACGAACTTGTGCTAATCTCGCTTGGGAACTATTCTTAGGTATTTACTTGAAATCAGAGAAATTAAGAATAAATAATAATACAACAGAAAATATTCAAAGTTAAAAGAGATCATTCCGAAAAGAACTTTGACAAATATTATGCAAAGTGTGATTCCTAATACATACTAAAACTAAGTAGCTTTGAAAAGAACTTTTTAAGTGAAGCATAAAACTATTTAAAAAAACGAAATATCCAATGGCGGCCGCGTTCACTGCGTAAGGAGCCCACTGCCCCTTTCGTCGAGTTAGTTACTCGATGCGCGGCGTGGCGGCCGCCGGCATGTATTTATATTTTAACTTCATGATATCTTTTGGATGGAATGTCCGATTTTAATAATTAAAAAAGTAATCATTAGGTATTGAGACAGTCTTGAATATTAAATTATTTATTTGGTTAAAAAAATTAAGTGGTATGGATAACACGGTCTGACTTTGATCGGGATTTCTTTTAATTTGTTAAATGTAAAAAAGTAGCTATAGCGACGTAAATACAATAGTTAGACATAAATTCTCGCGATGTTTTTATGTAGATATTGATATATTCTATAATATTGTCGAACATTTTTTTGCCCTATCATTAATACTTTTCGCAGCGTATGCGAAGAAAGACATTTCAAAGACACGGCTAATTTTTTTACGCCTTCCGTTGGTTTTAGTCAGAATTTCTATAGATGCCTATAGTACTAAATATAGCCTATGTTACTCAGTGATAATGTAGCTTTCTAATGAAAAAAGAATTATTAAAAGATGGATAACCATTACATACAAAAATACAAATCTTTCGTCTTTATAATATTAGTATAGATTACATCTTTATCATTGAATATTTGAGAGAAAAGTAATTTGTTTTTCTGTATGCTAAATAGAGAAGTTGATAATCAATGACTCTCTAGATCTGATTGTGTAATGTAATAAGAAAGAGAATTGATACATGTTTAGTTATAGCGAAGTCACTAGTAGATAAATATACTCAGTCTTTAAAACATATTAGTTGTTGTTTGTTGTATAGCAAAGCTGAAACCTACAGAAGTAAATAAAGTTTTTAAAATTGAAAGGTGGATTTTATTTTATTTTTTTTGTGCTGTTAGTAACTATAATTATATTTAAAGAATATATTAATATATAGACAAAAATACATATTAAATAATATATTTTTAAACCCGAATTGGTTTGATGCTTTTTAGCATCGGTCTTCGTAACTCTTAATGGCCATGGTTTACTAATATGTCAGCGTAGTTTTTATTTAGTATTTTATTATAAGCGCGTATACTACATATTAGTGTAGCTCTATGAGAATAGAATCGTTGACAATATATCGTCAAAACAATAAGCCTGGTCAAGGATGGACCCAGTTCCCAACAGACAATCGCTCAGCCATTGTGCAGCTTTTTATCGACTTTGTATGATACGATTGTTTGCTACTTATTGTTCATACTTAACCAAATTAGATAATTCCTTTGACCTCGAACTTTGATCTTGGCGCTTGTAATTTGGATGAGGTCAACTTGATAATTAGCTCTTATTACCATACAGAGAACATGAATAGACAATGCATGGTTTTTGCAAAACAAATATTTTCATTGAAATCAAAAGTTTTATACTGGCCATATGAACTATTGAATCAGCCTGTATTACTGTAAATAATACGTTTTATTTTCATTTTTAAAACAGATGATAAATATTTGATATTTCAGTTGTGTAAGAAAAAACACATTTGTTTACAAAAATCTTATAATTAAAGCACCCAACTTATTTTAACACCAAAAGTGACAGAGTAAGATTTCCTATATACTGCTATTGTTTTTTATTATTATAAATACTTAGATTATAAGCAAACCTCATTTATATTTTTATAGCTTTGAAATGTACTTCAATAGTAATTTTAGCGATGAATCCTCAATTATTCTAGTAACGGTATTGACATTACGGCTTTTAACCTTCGTGTACTCGCGTCAAAAAGATAAAACCCATGGAGGATCTGTGGTACCAAGATTACTAGATTTATGTTAGCAAGAATTTACTGTTTACTTTTAGCTGAAGTTAGGTTTAAAAAATAACATCTAGAATAACAATTTTTAATCGATTAAAAATTTAAACTAAGACTTTTGAAATCCGGTTTCTGATTAATTTATTTTAAATTACGACATTAAATATCTTTTAAGTTGTACTACTCGTAAACAACCGACAATATTTGAAATGACATCTATTTTGTGTAGTAAAAATTAGAAACAATTTTCCAATACAATCCTATCCATTAGCATGGAGGTACAAGGGACTGGATTGTATGCTGGAATGGAAACACCCTCTTTAAGGTTATAAAATCTTCTCTAAATTGTAGAATACTATGCGATATGTAGGCACTTAGTAACTACAGCCTGACCCCGTTAGATGACTTGGTTTGCTTAATTCTGATATTTCATCGAAACATATTGTACTAGCACACGTGTGTAGCTCTGTAGGACGACCACACACACATATAAATAGCATGTGTAAATACCGATGTTATTGGTTAATAAATTAATACATTATTACAATCAGAACACGCAACATGTAGTATCCTTAAGCTACATTATGTAGTACCTTCGCTACAGATACATAATAGTAAAATTTTAACGACTAATATTACATCTTACCTAAAACTATTACACGCTTTGGCCTAACATATCAGACCATATTGAGGGTTGACAAAAAATCATCAGTTAGCACCGAGCCAGATAGATGCTGTCATAAGCAAAAATATAAAAATAAACCCTACATAAAAATCGTCGGGCCTCACATACCAATGCAGTGCGGGAAGGTTAATTAGTAATTATTAGAATACAAGCAATAATAGTCCACCAAGAAATACGAACTTGATGCATAAATTTACGATCCATTAATACGAGAAAGCATTAATAATTAAGTTATTGAAAGAACGATTAAAATCATGTCAAACATAAACAAGCCGTTAGTGAACTAATAAGGCTATTAAAGTAAATAAACTATAAAACAATTGGCACAGACTGATTAAATCAGTTGGGAAGATAAACCTACGGTACGGTTTAAAAATACTTAATTATTAACTGTGTCAGTTCTTATTATTGTATTCAATATGACATGTTGTCTGTATTTTTAAATGTTTAATTTGTGTTTAGTTTTGAATGTGTTCCTTGTACAAGTTTTCGCAAAAATAGAAATTATTCGTTGTTCGTCGGTAGGTATAGCTACTAATCAAATTCTAACTCAAGAAGAGTTAGAATTCTACCTGGTCTAACATGTTTCTAAACATCAACACATTTATTTTCTGGATATTAAATGTGTGCTACGAACATCGACCTGCTATCTGACCGCCTTTGTAGCCAAATGGTTAAACATATTGTCGAGAGGTCCTGGGTTCGAATCCCAGGGAAACAAAAAAATTTCGTTCAGGCAGGGCACAGAAGTCTGATCAACTACTTGCCTGTTAAAAAACGGATCAGTGAAACGGACACAGAAATGTGTTCGCCCCATGCCCCACGAGGGGAAAACGGGATTTCACACACAGGAATATCGAAATTCCATTCGGGTCACGAACTGCCGTCCACAAATGAAATAAGGTTTTGGTTTTAGTGTTTCGTGTATTTCCGATTATCCAAATTCAAAATAGATCGACAGCGCACATTTTGAATTTCCTTAAACATAATATAGTCGCACTGAGTAGTTTAACCTGTAACATAAATGCGTGGCTTTCGTAATTAGTAATAATTTAATAACTTTATTACACCAATGCTAATTCTGTAATGAGCGCTGTCGGCGGATCACAATAGCTTTAACAACGGATTCTCGTTTATTTGATTAATTGTTTAATGAAAGAATTTTAGTAAAATTTAAATAAGCCGACTTGAAAATAGATTTATTTTTCATTAAATCAAATTTCAGTATCCGTACCACTGAACCAAAATTTTATTATAAACTTTCAAAATCCTGACAAATCTAAATAAAAAAAATTACTTAGTCGATAGATAATCGTTTTAAACCGTTCATAATATTTCAACTGCGTAAACTACAGACAATACTCATAGTAATTTCCGTTTTAAATCATAAATATTTAATTTTCTTCCGTCTCAAGTTTTGATCGATTGAATTCCCGCGCGATAGTTCGGAAAATATTAAGACATAATCTGTGATTAATACGTGATCGCGTCTGATCCTCTGCGCCATTACAATCAATAGAAAAGAGTCAGATACAAAGGCGATCATTATCTTAGATAAATAGCGAACGAAATAATACTCTACCTCACCTTACGCACTGCGCAGAACTGACACAGTTATTCAGTTTTTAAGAAACATATCCTGATTTGTCTTACTATAAAACAAAATGTTCTTATCATTATTATGAACGTTTGAATGTAGATTAATTAATAAGTCGTAGAGTAACTATTTGGGATTTCGGGGAAAGCGAGCAGCTTTGCAAAATGGCCGCGACAGCCTTTTACAGCTTACGTAAAAAGAATAGCAAATTTATATACGTAGTAGGTGGGCTTATTTATGTCTACAAATTGTAAAATTATTTTTATTTTAAGTTTTATTTCGTTTTTAATAATAGAACAAAAGCACTTAAGATAACCAGCTGAATAAGTTTTACTTTAAATCTTGTAGCTAAACTGTAAGATGTGTGTTTGTATCTTAAAAAAACGAATGATTATTATCAATTGTTCTTTTTAAGTGGATGGGTACACTTTGAAATGTTACCAATTCAAACTAACATAAAATGACAAAGCTAAATCAAAATTAAGAGATACTTAAAATTGCACAGTCAGTAAGCATCCTAAGACGGCCTGTATCATAGTTAAGGCTCGTGATAAATCGATGACATTTATCTACCGGTGACTGAATCAAAATATTTAAGTCGATCCTGGGATTAAGTGTCAACTGTTACGCGAGCCAGCCCCGGAGTTATGTTCGGTGGCGGATTCAATTGTTCCTTTCATGTCAATGCACGGATTTTCATATCAATAATATAGGGTTATCTCGATCGAGATAAGGAAAGAGTCTTTAGAAGTGATATTCAAATAGGAAAAAAGTGTTTTATCCATCAACTTGATCTGTCAATTGTCTTATCCTTTACAAATGGAATTAAATAATTACAAAGTCAAATCTACTATCTTCTGCGCCAACTATTTTGTCATAATTTGTATTACGAGAAACAAGTGTAATCATTGCTAATCAATCATTTAAATGTCATTTCTGTGTAAGATTCAGATTAGTTATAATTTAGTTGATCGTGAAATTTTGTCCGGATGTCCGATAGAAAATAGTAATTAGATAGCCCAAAAAGCGGCAGCGTTTTCAAAAGTAATTTGATGGATAAGTGCTATCCACTTATCCATCAAATTACTTTTGAAAACGCTGTAAGAAAGGCTGCCAGAGGTATCGTGGCCTATTAACAAATAACTTGATTTTCAATGCGGAGGAAAATAAAATAAATTTGTATAAAAATTATGTTAACAATCTTTGATCACTGTGTTCTAGTAGACCAACAACGTTTGACTATGAAGTATAAAAAACTCAAAATATTAGACAAAAAATATATTGTAATATTGATTAGATATTTCAATATCACCATCAATATCTAAGACAAGATAGTTAATAATATAGGTACATAGACAATAGATAAAATAAATATAATTAAGTAGGTATATTATTGACAATATATATTGGGTTTGTCTTCACTCTGCGAGGGAGTAGTTTGTTTCCGAGTTTTGTCAACGCTTGATGCATCCATACGTCTTTAGAGATTCGGCAAAAACTCGGTAATACACTGTTTGAACATTTTTCCTGATACAGTTCTTTTCTTCCGCGCTTCCTCCCTCAGTGGAGACCCACCCACTAAAGCGTTTTTAAAATATTCGATCAGGAGGTCAGTGACCTCATTAAATAAATTGCTGTACATATTACATAATTATCGCTATAAATGGACAATCATTTGGGCTGAGCGCGACAAATTCTCGATCGAAAGATAACAGAGTCGAAACAACATAATTCGTTTAATTAATCAAAGCCAAGAGTGCGTTTTTAGTAGTTAGTAGTAACGTTTAAATTAAATTATTATAAATTTAAATAAAACACTTAAACGGTTTAAAACGCGATATATTAGTTAAACTTAGGTCTCCCCGTGACCACGGCTGCTGCAAAGCATCCGAAACGTCGGGCCGAAGTTAAAAATCATTTTCAAATAAGTTTAACTAATATATCGCGTTTTAAACCGTTAAAGTGTTTTATTTAAATGTGTACTACTCGCGTAAACTATAGACAGTATTTAAATCATTATAAGTTAAACGATTTTTGAAAATTGAAATTATTTTTATGTCGAAAGAGAAATCTCTCTAGAGAACTAAAAGTGTTTTGTTTTAATTGTATTGACGCTATTACATTTTTAATTTTAACAAATAGTGTATACTACTACAGAGGTAAAACATTATCACTACGGTGCTATTATATTTAATAATGAATATCTTTTTTTTTGTTACAGATTCAATTAGAACTATGTACCAGGTGTGGCTACGCGTTGAAGTCTTTTATATGAAAAAATCTGCATAATTATTCAGCAGATATTAAATAGTACTAAGTGCATAGTAAGGAAGCAGTAAGAATATTACAAAGGTGAAATATTCGTGTATCATTTATTGTAATGTTGTGACAACAATAAAGAAATTAAAACCTTTCAATGTGTTTCCTTCCTTATTATATCGCCATATTATATGAAAAGGTGACATAATGGGCGTTATAAATCTCGAAGATACAATAAATAATTTAATAACTGCAGATCGCAAGCTCGATCATAATAATGCAATAGCTAACCCTTGACCAAAGATCCTGACTAAAAGGTCAGTGTTGCCAACCAATTAGTTTTTGGTATTGTCAGCGAATAATTCGTTGTGCGGAGTGGTAAATTGTCGTAACTGTTACTTAGACCTCATACGAAAATATATAAATTACAAATATTATAAGCTGTAATAATTAAATTAAGATGATAGATAGTTTAAGTACGAAACTTCATCTAGACGCATGTTATAGTTCGTTTTTTTGACCGCATTAATCGCATAAACTACTGGTACGATAAACTATATTTTCTGAAATTTTTATAAAAAGGGGAAATATTATTCATCTACGAGAAAGGTTCAAGATAATAAATTTTTTTATAAAAAATGATTATTCTTTACATTATCAAAAAGAATGTCCCGGACAGTGTATATCTAAATACTGTCTGTAGTTTACGCGAGTAAAAAAGTCAAACAGAATTAAAGAACACGTCGCGGATATAAAACATAAACGTCTCTCCAAATCTGCGGTATGCCAACAAACATCGGAAGGGCCCAATCATTACATTCTCTTTGACCAGCCAAAAATCCTGGTAAAGGAGAGTCGATTTTTGCCAAGATTGGTACGGGAAGCAATTGAAATCAACAAACACCGAAATATCAATAGGGAGGACGGCCTCAAATTATCAAACACCTGGGATTCCATATTAAAAACTCTGGATCCCAATAAACAGCATACCAGCAAACGCGAAGACACCGTTAGTCAATTCTGTAAGGACCCGGCCAGTTTCGCCAAATACCAACTTCGACTGAACAGATGGCGCTAGCGTAACAATTTTTTACTTTGACGTCAGAGACATTCTCCATCTTTGGTCTCCCCGTGACCACGGCTGCTGCAAAGCATTCGAAACGTCGGGCCGAAGTTGAAAATCAATTTTCAAATAAGTTTAACTAATATATCGCGTTTTAAACCGTTAAAGTGTTTTATTTAAAAGTGTATATCTATCTTTAAAAATAAATTTGCAACAACAACAGGACGCTCAGATTCAGCCCAAATGTAACAAATATATTAAAGATACCTGACATGAATATTAGAATATTAATTTATACTAATTCAAGTTAAATCTAAAATATAGGAAGTTAACAGAAGTGAGATATTCTGCGAATAATTTTTAATCTAATTCTTAAAAAACAAAACCAAATTATCTAGAATCCTTACAATCCTCAAACTTTTGAGAATCGTAAATCTCATACCACAACCCGTCACAAAAAGGTTTCATCCTATTTGTCAGCAACGTAATCCTTAACTTAGAGGATCAGTGACAGTGGGGTGCTGCCGCAGTGAGCCTTTTTCACCGTTGCTTTTTCTGCTACTCTTAACAACGTGTTTGATATAGTTTTTATATTATACTAGCTATAAATATAGATTTCAACTGAAATAAAAAGTAAAACTTAAATAGTTAACGAGTTAACTTCAATCAGTAAGTCTCTTTATAAATTTTTTACTCACGAACAAAAAACATAAAAATTTTATAATTAATTCTTCGGCAATTTTATGTTGTTTATACAGAATAACAAAAAATACAAACACACAATATGTGCGTATAAATCAAAGTACTAGGCGTTAATAAATCGTATGGAGCTTCCTAAAGCGTCCCATATCAGATTAAGAGGCTCCAAATGGAGAAACGATATCGGGATACGTGTTAATACGTGTCTTACAATTTAGGGATCCCTTAAAAAAACTATAGTCGAAAAACCTTTGATACAATCATTACAAGGACTTCAATTCATTAATTTTTTTTTTAATTCAATAATATTTCAGTATTATCATAACCTCCAGGGTTTTTATTTTTTAAAAGGAAAACAACTAAGAACTTGATTTAATTAATTGAAAAATATTTTAGTAAAGTAAAATAACATTAATTAACCATTTTCTTACGTAGAGTGTAATTTTTTATTATTTTTTGTGAGGAACCAGCGAAGAAATATCTTGATCCGATCGAGAAAAACCAACAAAAGCCAACTAAACCAATAAATATGAGATTCCCGTTAGCCAGTACATCTAGCCGATTGCTGTAACAACGTATTTAGGCATAGTCGCCGATAAATATGCCGGCGGAACAGTCTCAGACGATAAATTCACTAAAATTAAGACATATGAACGAGATCTAATCTTCCTGTCGTGATTTACGTTCCGAATAGATTTATTTTTAAAATGTCGCCTATTACAGTGATTCGGGCGGGGCCATTAAATAGTATGTAAAATATTTGTATTAAACATATTACTTCTATAATAATAAAGATATATATAGATATATATATATCTATATATAAGATATATATAGATATAATGATTAACGTATTTTATTTAAGGCTACAGCTGCTGCAAAGCATCCAAAACGTCGGGTCGTAATTTAAATAAAATAAAATGTACCTAGTCAAAAGTCGGGAGCGCGCAAACGCGTTTTAAAAAGTGAAAAAAACGATTAATTTTTAGATGTGTATTCACATGAATGATCTGCTTAAGACTAAAATATATTAAAATTACAAGTTAGAACACCGGCCAGGAGGCATCCGGCCTATAACATGTTCTCCTAACTCATATCAGTCCTTAGGAAAGATACTATGCTGCGGTGGAATGTCTGGCCGCATATATTTATAAGTAGATCACAAAAATGTATATACATAAATAATGCTATGTTGATGTAAATAAAGTTGATACGAAAAGGATTTAACAAACAGGAATATAAGTCGTTTAGTGGCCGAACCTCTACATATTACATTCTTCTTCTATCTCCCATAATGTGCCACGTGATAATACGCGATATCAAATTATTCAGATTGCTCCGCATTTGATACTGCTGTTTTTGTAGGGCTTTTTTTTATTTAGATTATGGAATAACGAAACCCAAAACGAATAATATATGTATGAGTAGAACGAAATACTATTCAGTTAAAGGGCTGGCCGTGTCTGCCGTGTCGGCCGTGTCTTACACTGAAATGGAGAACACACTTAGACAAACGTTGTGTAGAATGACAAACAGTAAGCTAAACTGAAGACCTGAAGAAAGTGGCAGCAATTTGAAGAGCCGAGTGATTTGCTTCGGGAGAGACCTACGCCCAGCAATCGACACATACGGGCTGCTGAAACAGCTTTTAAGATGAACTTGCAGAACGACGGGACGTGGGTAACAGATAAAATTTATAAACATGAAAGGAAGCGTTGGATAAAAAAAATTGACACCTAAAATAACTATTTATAAGCAGAATTATCTATTAGTAATTTGTAAGCTTTTCGTTAAATCTGCTTTTACTAAAAGCTTAATTTTAGGGGGATTATTATAATGACAATTACAGTTATTACAACGAAACACTTATATGATAAATAATAAACGCCTGAGATGCGTCAGTTATAATTGAAAGAAACATCATATGAATAATATTGTAGTACATTACTGCAGCGGCCGGCATGAGAAACTTTTGGTGGACCGACGTATGAATACGTAAGTCCATCAATGCTTAGTTGCGACCAAGGCTTGTATAGTACTTTTCTCAAATATCTAATGCGCCGAAATTAAAAGAAAAAAGATCGTTACGTTTTTAAATTATATGACAAATTTGATTTTCCATACTAATTTACTTGGCTGCTAAACACTAGATATAGATTTTCATACAACTATTGCCCGCCCAATGTTACCAGCTACTAAAATGATACTCAAATTACCAAGCGTGTTTGAGAAAAAGTTTTGAATCAAATGTTTACTTTCTATTGAACTAACGGCATCTTATTTTATTAGAGCCCATTAAGGGATGCAAAAGCATTGACGTTCGGAACTCAAAATACAGTTGTTGAACGGTAGAGCAATAAAACAATTAACTGCGAAACTTACCTCTTCAATATTTGCGCAAAATTTCTTTTCGAGGAAACCTTTTTTTGCAACGTCGGCTGCGTTTGCGATTTTTTTGTGCACGTTACCGTAATAGTTAAATTGCATTCGTTCTTTAAATTAGGGTACAATTGTTTAGTGATATTTTTATTGGAGAAATGTGTACGGTAATTAACAGTTAGTTTGTTTCTATTATTTTGTGTAAAGGTTCCATGCAGAGTTCTTTTTAGATAGTTTACAACCTAAATGAATACTTTTTAGCGACGCGCGTAGTACTTATATCAGTTAACCGATTTTGAAAACGGTTTTATATTTTTAAAGTTACCAACTTAACTTGCGTAAATTACAGACAATATTAAATATAGAATTTAATGAAATTTTAAGAAGTACATCCATTTCTTTTCTATTGGTATATCCACGACATGCGGGTATGAATTCCGCCTGTAACGTTAATTTTCGAATCTATATAATCCTTTTATACAGTTTTATTAATTTTAATGTAATAAACAAGGGTTCTAAATGGTAATTCATAAACACTTAGATGAGTATTTTAATTCATTTCATTAACTGAGTTTCAGCTTTCTTATCGTTCAATAGATCTACCTCAAATTATTGAAGTATACGAAATAAGTTCAAAGAACGGCATTATAAGAAACATTCAGATAAGATAGCGGAAATAGATAGACTTGGAAACTAGAGTCTATATCTACAAATCGAATGGTAACTCGTAAGCCTAGACGCGTCGCATCGCTATTAAACTTTACAATCATTGCAATCGTTTCATTAAACCGTTCGTGGCAAAGTTCAAGCCCCACCATACGGTATCGCACCGCTGTTAGAGAGCGGGACGGCTGTATCTTTCGTCTACAAGTGCAACGAGGAAGGGCATAACCATAGATGTTGCGTTAGCCACGCCCACCGAAAGATCAAGCAAAGTGCACACCTCCGGAGGCATTCGTGCGCGCGCGCCGACCGAAACGCACGTGCTACGATTCTGGATTCCCGAAAATACGCGATGTCAGAGTAGGTCATAGTGTGGTGTAGCGTGATTTATTTGTGGCTTATTGACTGTGATTCAGGTTGACAATTTATGTGAATTAACTGTGTTGACTCTGCCACACTGTGTGGAGTGTGTGGATTTTCTTTTGTGAAAACACCAAAGATTAAGGTATGTTTTTAAATCTTTATATGCGTCTCCTAAGATGCAATATAAAAAACATTTATTAATTAATTTAATTTATATGTCATTTAAGCGATTAAATATGCTTTTTTATTTATCTTGATAAAATCAACAAATATAAAACCTTTTCTTATTAAAAAAATAATTTGTAAAAAAACCTGCACGATGCAGTTATTTTACAAAACAAAACTCTCTTCATCACTACCACACGCTATTAAAGTACGAGAACCACAGAAAAAAAGATCGTAAACATGACCCATATATCGAAAGTCTTGTCAAAATGAAAACAAATAATATTGAAACGCGCTTCAAAAAACGGTATAATCGTGCTAATTTCTTGCGAATACATTTCGTCACCATGGCGGCGATGAGGATATGTATTGAAAAATTACAACATTCTATACTGTCATTTTATTATACGAATACTACATACTAAAATACAGCTTACGGTTTCATACATGAACACCCCGTGACCACCGCCACTTCAAAGTTCAAAACGTCGTAGTCAAGTTAAAATTATTTTGAATTTTTAACCGTTATTTATTTTTAAATATTTTTTTTATTCGTTGACTCTATTTAATTAAACACATACAGTATAAACTATCTTTCCCAATATCTTATCTTAAATATAAAATAACCTAGAAGTAATCGAATTTCAACTTATATGCTGGTTCAAATTATAGTAATATATGATTGTATAAATACATTATTATAACTCTAAGACTAGCAAGCGTAAACTACAGTCTGTAGTTTACGCTTTTACGTTATTTTAGCTTCATGTGGAAATTACCAAGATTAAACATCGAACGTAATCCACGTACAAAAGACTTCAACGGGAGTGCGTTTAATAGCCAAATCTGATTATTTTAATCTCCTTACTGGGTTTTAATATTTAGAACAATCTTATAACCATAGTTAAATAGATTTTAAGCTTATCAGTTAAGCTCATAGTTTTAACTACACTATGTGAGTCATTTGTAATATTCCGTTTTGCATAAATGCAATAATAATTTCTGTGTTATTTTAATGTTTATTACAATTATTTATTATGCGTATTATAAATCGTGGCACTTAAGTCTTCTTCATATAAAAATTTATTAAATTATTACATTGAATTAGTCTAAATGGAGTACATTTAAGTATTTTGCGAGGTCGTTCGTGCGCGTTAATGTAGCGTAACTTAACAAAAACTCCGTTTGACCTAGGTGACCCGCCGCGATATTAAGCTATAGAACTTAATTAAATATTTATTTTTAAAATGTCTTCTTTTATGAAAAATGAAGGTACTTAACTTAAAAATGTCATATTAAACTTGGCTATCGTAACATGTTATCGAATTTGACGATAGGGTTTAGTTTTTTATAACGATAAAATATAAAGATCACTATTCTTTATATTTTATAAACACCTATTCAATAAACCCATTATTGATTACAATGTTTTAATAAAGTATATTATTTATTTTAATATATAAATAGATTACAATCAATTTCAATATGAGTGTTCAGGACTGATATATCTTTAGTTTATATTTTCGATTATTTGTAAGCTCTTATTGCTATTGTTATTCTAGCGTAATTTTATATCATTGTATTTGTGTAGTTCCCGCGATATAAGACAGATTGTAGCCTAATATAATATTGTGCAGTTACTTATATTCGCGCTGAGCAAAAAGAAACTGTCATTGTGTCAAATATTAAGCAATAACATATTGTTTCATTAGTTTTAATAAGACTATTGCAGTTTACATTTCATGCTTTCAAGATAAAAACTTTAATATATTTTAAGCACAAACAAAAGGAAAGGCAAGAACATTTTAATAAACTACAAATACCGTATAGACAGTGAATTCCCGTTTCCCGTTTTTGGACAATAAGCATTTTCACATTGAGAAAACTATAAAAATTAAACAGAAATAATATTTAACGTTTCTTATTATCTTGTCCGAAATTGAAAACTTTTAACGATGTAAAGTGTGAAATAATTTGGAATTTCTATTAAAAAAAGATTTTTTTTTGAAATGTTTATCTTGTCGTAAGGTATTCATATTTGCGTAGTTAAATACAATTGCATACTACAGTAGAAGGCCGAAAAAACAACGGCAAAAAAATGTTCAATTTAAGGACATACATTATGACCTCTTTTATTAAGTTCAACCGAACAATTGACCATTATGTTCGTAATATTGCTAGTTATTAAAACACAAAGAAAATAAAAGTATTGTATAATACACTTGTGGGAATCGTTCCCACGGACCTAAGTTCACAAAAACTGTCTTTCGAGCTAGGCTTGAGCACAATGACGATTGTCTTAAACCTAGATAGCACACATTTTGATAACTAATTGAAAAGGTTTTTTTGAACATTATCAAAAGTCACGTAGATAACAAAGTATATTTTATATTAAATTTTATCGACTTACACTACGAAATTATGTAGTTAGCCAAAACCTATCTATGTTTTGAAAAACCGTGAATAATATATCTTTATCTGTAGCTTTGCAGTTTCCTAAAACAAAATAAGTTGACAGCACATTATTTTATTTTTAGTGAACTTAAAACACATAATTGTTCCACCGCCCAATTTGTATGGTAAACGAAATTAATTTCAATCACTCTAGAGAACGAACAGATAATATATAAGGTTCCAATCTCTAACAATAAATGAAGAACGCGAGGATTCACTTATAGTCCAAATATTTCTATCACACATCGTCGTCGCTTGGCACGTGCGTTGACACACATACAACCTTCGCTTTCATCACTTACCACACTTACTATATTTAGCGGACAATCCATCATTCCACTTTTAAAAGTCCTAATTGCTCTTGTTGAAATCTTTACTTTTCCAAACCTATTAGATAATACCGGGCTTGAAAAGTGTCGTAATTTTAACGACAAATCTCATATTGCCAGAAGAAAAGAAATTATAAAATTTAATGCAGCAACGTCTCTTCGGCAAATAGTTGTATATTGAATTTTATCGTTGATGTAGAATCAAACTGCTCAAACTACATAACAGAGGAACAAGAAAGAGTATGGTATAGTGCACCTAAATTTACTCACGTAATAAATTGTGGTAAACATGAACCACTAAGTACTTTGACATCTAGTGACATCGATTAATGAGTGACTACAAATCTAAAACGGCTATAAACGAAACAGAAATCGCTTAATGAAACTCACTGCAGCGCTTACGATAAACAGGAAAAGAAAATTCCAGACAGAAGCCTACTGTGTTAAAACTGCGTTGGCATTTTCGCAGAACCAACAAAACATGAGAAAAACAGATCATTAGAAGCGAGTATGTAAAAAAATCATGTCGATCAATGTCTAGATCTCGGATTTTTGTCCGATCTAGTTTATTCAACGACTTACGCGCCATCTATGGACAATAAGAGTCATTAATTAAACTAAACGACGCCTTGAAAAACTTGAGTTATACAAATGTCAACCTAATTACAAAGTTAATACAGTTTAAACTGTTATAGCGCGTGGTACTTTAAAAACGTAATAATAAAGTTAATTAATGTTATAAATTTTACGAATCAGGTATTTAAAGTGCCGGTTTTTTTAATATGCTCTTTTTGTGTTAGAGCAATAACGATTCATTCATCCTTTCTAAAATAGATTTTTTGTGCCGCAATTTCGTTAAATGGACGTTAAATCTGAAATAAACATAGATTAAATTAAAATTAAATTTACTTGAACCTTAATTTTGACATATTTAATAGTTTTTGCTCCGAATAGAAAAAACAAACTTCTCTTAAGAAGTCTCAGGGAGGACGCGGAAACAACATATACTTAATACTTATATATATAAACATAGAACAAGAAGATCCAACTTGAATATGCAATTTTGTATTTGTTTTATTATCTAATATATAATTTGGAAGTAAGTGATTAATTTCTTTTACGTCCACAAAAACCATTTGGCATTTCTCATCTCCTTATTCTTCAGAGGTTACTTTATAGAAATTTGCTCATCCATTACAGTGTCATAATATAATTTTAAGGAATTATTAGAAAATATTATATAATATTTATTTTTGGATTCTCGGTAAGCAATTAGATTGTAGCAGTCGATATCACAGTAGCTTAACTGCTACTTAGTGCGGTACACCTTTTTAATATTATTAACTTCTATCTTTTTAACAATATCAAAAAGCCCTAAATGAACTGATCTCCTTCGCATATCATAATACGCACAAGCCACTTTAATGCAATAAGCAATGTAATTTTAATTCCCACAGATCTCATCACCACACACGTTAAAAGAACATTATTGTCATGATTATTTTATCAGAAAATTACTTTTAATTTTTTTATAGAAAATAAGTTACATACTATAACAAACGCCTATACAGAAAAGAACAAGAGGGTACTTCACAATTAAATAAAACATTTTAAACAGTTTAAAACGCTAAGTTAGTAAACTCATTCTTAATTTAATTAAACTACGGCCCGACGCTTCCCCGTCCCCGCTTTAACGCAAAGTGCTGTAAAGCATCCTTTGGACGCCGTTAACATATATATTATTACGTAAAATGTACATTATTTAACGGAATTTTGTTTATAGTTTCTATTATTTAAAATAAACAAATAGTCTATCAGCCTCCAGGAAAACCTTAACGTATATTCAAATATATAATGTGATATATATACAACCAAATAGTATGTTAGAAATATTGAATGTCCGTGTTAGTGGTGCTACACTCCACGTAATATTACGAGTGATAAAAAGGCACTGTCTTCTCCTGGATCAAGGCCTGTGTCCACTCTAGTTCCCACGATGTAATGGCGCAGAACATCATAATCATGTACCGTTCACACTCAGCCCGATCTAAACGAAATGCTCGATTCATTTTATCTGGGAAAAGCGACGATACTTAACAGGCATCAGATTATAGACAAGATGGTGCAAACTTTTTGCATAGTAATTTCACATATATAGATTTAGTGATTCAAACTCGAAGTTATTATTACAATTACTTAGCTTTATATTATCTCTTAAAATATAAATTAAGTATAATAAATTACATATAGTTAATTACTAGAATTAAAAACGAAAAAAAGGGTTGGTTTAAGATATCATATATAATATTAAATATTATATGCGGCAAATATTATACATACATAATCAAATGATTATTTACACCGTATAAATAGAACGCATCCCAAATACATATGCTTTGTGATCATATTGATTCCAAGTTAAGTTATCAATCAAATTTCAGTTTAGGACAGAACAGAAGTGTAAGAGTACTTTTATATTTTAGTAATAATATTTATTCCGGGCTGTTTGTAGAATGTATCGAAGTTGTACAACTTCATAGAATTTGAGTCGTGAGCTGCAGAGCAGAGTTTAACATTCCCTATTCGGCCTGTGTATCGATACTTTAGGCCATCTATATTAAAAAGACTTCTTATATCATTACGCAAAAAATAGACTGCTCTATAGATGGAGGATAGATAATATTCAATATGACATTTCTTAAGTCATAAACAAACCCAAAATTATCCAAGTTTAAATCTTACTGACGAAGTCTTTATAAGCGTGAACTAATAATAACCCGTACTTCTTATGCTATTATAATAAATAACATACTTTTCTTTAGAGAACCGAAGAACGACACGACAGCGACAGTTGTCGTGGGAAAATATTCAAATAACAAATTTGCAGTCGCACATAATGTCGCGCGTGTATAGACCGCCTTATCTATACACTAGTACAGGGACACTTTTGTTTACGAGGCGAAACCACTAACATTTTATTGAGTTTTCGTGATGTCTCCGATCAATAGATGTCGTTTATCAAAAACTAGACATAATGTTTACTTAAATTTGGATGTAGTAAGAATCAAACATAGAACAACAAAATATATACCTTTAAAAGTATTTGAATTTTAACTTCAAACAACTTTGGTTGCCATACAGGGGCTTAATGCAGTCCCTTTTTTTTACACGATACAAAAATATATGCGCGATTACTACCTCTACGTGGTAATATATAAATTATGTGTCTTTGGATAGTGAACAGCAGTAAAAATACTCTTCGATTTTATCATTCAGTTACTCATCAAACGCAGAACAGCTTTCTAATATAACTTTTAATTCTACTTCACTCATTTGTCACAGTCTAATTATTTTCACGTCAGATCTCATAAACAATCAATTTGTTTTTATCATCGACGAGTATTAAATATTAATTAATATCACATCTCATTACACAATGGATTGAATTATTAATTATTTTTACTCCCTCGTTTTAAGTAGCTTACATACAATCATCAATAATAATAGGATCATTTGACGACTATTAATCAGTGGATTTTAGCTTGTGGTATAAAATGCGAACTTTTGTAGTCTTCTCTCGCGCTTAAAAAACCTTTTTTTAGTTTTTGTAAAGATTAAAGCCAGCCAAAAAGTATTACCAAATAGAAGTAAAATGACATTGAAATTAGTTGCGCATTGAGATGTACTGTAAATTTGAAAACATTTACCATCCCGCAAGACTTCTCATAAGTTTAGATAACGCTTTAAAATTGTTTTCCTAGCATGGGACAGTATAACTACTATTCTTAAATACAAGAATTAACTTGCACCAAACAGAAGAAGACGATTTCTATCATTCAGTTCGCTTGACCCCTTACTCCATCCGATCTCTAATTACGGAGCGGCGAAGACACCCAAACCGACCAACTTTGCTTTGCCGCCGGCGATATTTCAACAGCAGCCCAAAAACATCAGGAGTCTCAGTGAAATCATTTGACCGGCTGCACTGACGGCCCGTACGTATTTAATTTGTCAATGTTACCGTTGACAGGTTGTTATTATACGAACCTTTTTTGAGAAATCGTCAGATGAGTGGTGTAACGGATCCTTATTTAAATGTCAAGTAGCCACTCGAAGTTCGAGGAAATCGCACTGTTGACTGGTATATGCGTGTACTTCAAAAACAAACAAACTGCGATTAACTCATTTCCAATATTTGCTCACGGAACGGACCGAAATGTCCTCAGTTTGGCGGATTGCAGCATATATGTTCGCATCTGTAGCGGTTGCAAAATATTTTGTAAACTTCATTCTTGAAACTTTAAGCTAGTAAAACCTCATTAAAATATATTACATATCTTTTATTGGCTGATGCACTTACACGCGTCAAGTTTTCATTTGGCGCCGTTACGTCTACTTTTGCTTAAAGCCCCTTATGCCGTACGATTATTTCACAATTTATCAGAGAATTATATAGTTTTTGTCTAGACTGCTGAACGAGACATAATATTGAATAACTTAATTTAAAATAAATGGGAGTCGTTATAATAAATTGTACTTTTTGAATTTATACGTCGTGTATAAATACACCAGCACAAGAAATAATGCAATAATTTCTAAATTAGGATAAGTTTTTGTGACAGGAAAAGTTTAAGATTTTTGTAATTTCACATTAAAATACTATTTAGTTAAGGTTATTGTAAGATATTTAAATTATAAATATTCATTTCAAGGGTAGTCAATTAAAAAGGATTTATTAATTTCATCGTTTAGTTTTTGTGTTATAATAATATTAATAGTCTAAGAAGAGTGAAGAGCTCCTCTGAATACTCTAGTGGCATCGTCATGATTACAAATTCATTATAATATAAAAGATAAATAAAGTTTAATAAGTGTTAAAAATACTATACATAAAATTCACTAACATCATTCGATATTATGGAAAAAATCAACGAAATGTCGTGTCGTGCCATGTTAAAGTCCCCACACGTAATAAGTAGCAATAACTCGAGTGACATTTGCTATAGAATTTTGATTTTACGAGCGGCGCGTCTTGCGTTGCGTGATTGATTTTCACAAATAACCCAGCAACACATTGTACTGTCACTCTTTTAAGATTATGCTTATGTTCTGAGTGATTTCTATTTTGCGTATCCGTTTATTGATTGTGAAATTTGTGACCTGTTACATGAAAGCTTTGCTGTTACAAAAGTCGTATGAAAGGCTGAGACCAAGTAGTAAAAACTCTAGATTTGATTATCCAGGTCTTCGTGAATTTTCGAGAAAAATAAGGATTATAAATACAAACAATAAATATTGGAGATCTACAGAAACTACTTTTCAAGCAGTTATAAATATATCAACGCCAAAAAATGGGCCTTTAAATTAATATTGTTTTAATTTAAAACGTATAACGAAACCCAAAATGAATTTTAATCAACCAGATCAAAAAGCGATGACAGACTGACAAGACCGTTGTCACGTGTTAGGGGTTACTTTTAATTACGTTTTAAGACAAAAATGTTCTACATTTTAATTATCAGAAGAACTGCCTTGTCTGTCTTTTTAATTGGGGTTTACAGTTTATAAATATGTAATGACGATTTGATATTTAATAGCCAACGAAACTCAAAGATTTAATTTACCAAGTATAAGTTAATTTGAAAATCGAAAATAAATTGAAAAAATTTTCAACTCGGGCAGGACTTGAACCGGCGTCGTCAGCTTTGCTGTTGCTCTGACAGCAACAGCACGGAAAGCTAAAGCTCTTTATTTTCAATTTTTAAATTATATAGTGCCTTCATGTGCAATAACATGTGAAGAATATTAATGTTTTCAAAAGTATAAGTAATATATTATATATAAAAACCGTACCTAAATGACTATTATTAGTCTTTGCAAATACTTTGTGATAAAGTAAAAGATTTTCCAAATATTCCTAACAAGATATCACAAAACAACAATAATCAGTGGGCAGAAAATGGTGCACCAATTAAGTAAACAATACGGCAATTAGCCTCACGCGATGTAATTGTATGCGGACCATTACTGGGGCAAGATCAAGGTGCTTCACTGTCATTATGATACTGTTGTCATTTAAAGTGATCTTCTAAATTCAAAAACATTGAGGAAGACGATTATTTTAATGGTTCGATATCTTTTAAATAGATCGATCCATCAAAGCTATATTTTGCCACTGCTGGGAAAAGATGTACATCCAATACAATATCCATCCATACAACGTGTAGTCGGAACTTAATTATACATTCTTCAAGAATCGAACCTAGACCCTCAGTTATTATCCACCACTGGGCCATGCCCCTTACGTCAATGACGTATTCTTTACGTCATTGATGTAACAGCGTATTTTGATAAAACGCAATTTCTTTTTAACGCTCAGTTACGTCGGCGCGTGCGACGGCCCGTGAATAATTGCTCTACCAAGATCAAGGCCGTTCTGTTTGCTCTATATTATTGAACGAAGCGATTTAATTACTATCTCAGTTGAGGAATTTTATTTGGCCATTAATGCTTTACAAGTTTCCTGAAAAGAATACTGAATATGCCCTGTATTTTTTGACAATATTACAAAGAATAAAAGTTATCAGAGGAAAAAACGGATTTTCACTACTTACGACGTTTAAAAAAAACAATGATTATCAATTATTTTGAACAATCTTGTACATACAATACATTACAAGACGTGCTTCATTAAAGTGAAGGATTTGTCAACACTTCGCATAAGTGCAAAAATTGCATAACGATATTCAAAGTTTAGAGCTATCATGAAGTGCTGTTAAATAAGCTGTTACACGCGATACTCATCTTAATCGTCCGCTTGCGCTGTTGATAATCTCTTTCGTAATGTTAAACGCTAAACTTGGTTTTTGATCGCCTGTTAGCTAAATACCTATCTGTTATTTATTTGTTTTAAATTGCACAACAGAGAAAACGTTTTCAACGATAATAAGTTTCATCTGATATTAAAATTTTACTTTGTCTTTATTGTAACATCGATAAAATCTTTTTAATGGCAAATAGTTTTCTTTTATCATTTCAATATACATACTACAACAAGATAAATTTGATTATCTTAATTCAAGCTGAATTCGAACCCGGGTCCAACGTGAAGCGCTAACAATTGGGATTTACACACGATTAGATTTCCAGGAACAGGTCTAGTAATTATCACTTACATATCACAAAGTGCCAAATAAGCCGTAATCCGTAGCTTGGTAATTAACGCTTGTAACATCCCGATGGTACCTCCTACACTGTTATTAACATGATTAACTCCTGTGGATGGAGTTATCCCACCCAGGCACAGGGTGGGTAGATGCAAGCGGTCACTTTCTGGATGGGTAAAAGCAAGACGCACGCGTTTTCCTGCAGTTGTAAACATTGCGGAGTTAAGTTTCTTTTATAACTTAGTAACTAAATTTTATCGCTCATAATCAGAACTCATCTCAAACTTTATTAACTCACGTCGTATTTTTATAGTGTTACTATATAGCATGTTACACAAAACAGTTGTAATTATTTAAACAAACGTAAAGATTATCCATAACATGGCTCCGATCGCGTGTACCGACAGCATAAAGATCGAACCGTGAAATTACGAAAATATTAAACTTTTAAATCGTCTCAATCGCTTTATGAAAGTTTGTTTAACGATTTTACGGTTAATTGTTAGTTTGTTCCTGATCAATGGGAATCGGGACGGCGGTTTTACTAGACAAAGAACAACTATGGCATCTCACACTTTTACACTTTACAAAGCTTTTAAGGAAACAAAAATAGCTTTTTCCTGAAAAATTAGCGACATTTAATCGATCTTAAAAGTTATGGGAAAAGCAAGACCTCATTTATTAAATGCTGGGTGAATACCTTTTTAATGAGTTACATTTAAGCTTTACTTGGTTCTATTAGTTTAGGCTTAAGAGCGATCAAGTTGGTTTTCGTCTAAATTTTGCTTATTGTATTGTAATAATTTTCCTAATATAACTTAACATTGAAAATGGAACCATCAATAATTGAAAAACACAGTTGTATACCGAGTGACCTTTCCTTAATTAAAAAGCCATAAGACATACAATTATTTAATCTTACAACAATTACCTCTATTGTTATAAAATTTTCCGTAATTCTTGAGTGGAATTCTGAAAGTAGTCTACTAAGATAAACTATTTTAATGATATTGAAAAGTAAAATAATTCCATTCATTCTATGATTTTATGCTAAATGGCAATTTTCAATCTGTGCTTTTATTCCGTAGACAAATTTACTAATATTGTATTTTATTAAATATAATATTTTTTAAATACTGTGTTTAATAGATAAAGTAAGTTTAAATTTTAAAATTTTGTAGCAATATTGTAGGGCTAATAATCAACGGGTCCTGTTTTCGATACCCACTGATTCTAAAATGTTTTTGACCAATTTCCATATTCCGTCCGGGTCACAAAACACCGTCCGCAGATGAAGAATATAATAATAGCGGTTTTTTAAATGTTTTTACTATGTCTATGCTAAAACTGCGTATTATTTATATTCTGTAGACTATAGGGGACTGATAAACCCATAGTCGTAATCATATTTTTATCTTGCGTATTAATTTTATGTGTACGATATATTTTATTTGCCTAAACAATATGACCTCTATATCAGGCGTTATACAAAACACATATTCACAAGATGAACCTCTCTCCTATCAGCACATTTATCTAACAATAACCATTTTTAACCTGTACGAAATTCGATACCACTTAGATGAAAGATTACGTTTTTGTTTTAAGTGTTGTAACGACCCCAGAGCACGGTAACCGATAATTTATTCTAACTATTTAAACAATCATATCTAGCTCATCATTACGTATATTAAGACTTTGTCGAATCGAGGTTAGCCAATATAGCGCGAACGATCTCAGGTTTGAGTGACGGGAAAAACGATCGCTTCCTTTCCCGGACGAAGTCCAACATATTTAAGAAAAATGTTGGAACCGGTCGGGATCAAATTACGACCAGATGCTTATTTGTCATACATTTCTGCCAAAGGTAGATTACATACAGTATTATATTATGTGTTTTATTTTTTGCATTTTAGTATGAGCGTACTTAATTGTGTCTAATTTTAGAACTTAAATAATGTTAATAATAAGTCCTTACCCATTTAATATTTTCGCGATGAATCTGCAACAACAATGTTAGAATTAGTTACCAAATCTCTCAGAATTTCTTCGGTCAAAGTATATAGTCGTTGGACCGTTAACTACTTTCAGAAGTAAAATTCCAAGTACCTATTAATAAAGTAATACAGTATCCTTTCCGAGTTTCACTCAATTCACGTCTTTCAAATGAAAATGCAATTCAATATCAATCATTCAGTCTTTATACAAATCTAAATAACATTTAAATTCAATTCCGAACTATCCTTTGATGGTGGAGATATCAGTTTATCTTTAACAGATCTCGCTGGTTTCACTATGATAATTCTGTCTCTACATTCTTGCGTTCGTCTTAATAAAATCTGCTACACATAGAGCTGGAAAAAAGGCTAAAATAAGCTAAAAGGTTAATTCTGCTTCAAGTGAGAGATTGACAATAACAAAGATTCTAAATAAAACACTTTAACGGTTTAAAACGCGATATATTAGTTAAACTTATTTGACAATGATTTTTTAACTACGGCCCGATGTTTCGGATGCTTGTCTCCCCGTGACGAGTGTTTTATTTAAATGTGTACTACTCGCGTTAACTATAGACAGTATTTAACAAAGATTCTTATAATCACTATAATTTTAAACAAGTCGTTAAATAATATTTGACTACTGAAATAACAGAACAACAATGCTCTAGTTTATAATGTCCATATTTGGCCTAGGTCATCATGTAATGTGAACGTACCTTTTTGGTTTACAGAATTGGTATGAACATGTTGAAAACTACGTTGATAAGTAAATCTGGGTTTTTTTCTAACGATATTGCAATTGATAAGAAGAATTTTTTGCGTCACACTGGCTGAGTTATATGAAAAATAAATTTAATATCCCTTTTATTATGTAATGTGTTTTTTAAGCTCCAGTATTATAATACAGCAATATTAACACTAAAAATACAGTAATACCGACATTGTATATTATGAAGTGTGGCAATTGTTATACATATAAAAAGTAAAAGTGCAAAGTGTGAACGCAAGAAATTAGGTCTGACTCTCTCCAGTTGACACAGCAAGTAGCACATTCCTATATTATTAGTGCAAACCTAAAGTAAAGGCCGCAAGTGTAGCAGTTAAAACAACGCAACATCATTTCCTGAATAAGGCCGTTTTTATTTCATTAAAATCATGGATTAATAATGTTGAAATATTAAATTATAGCTTTACAATTAAGTTTTTATTTAAGTCATATAAGTACTAGTCATACATTATATGTAATCAATAGAACATTATAAAAAGTGAAGTCCCGTCGATGTGGCCAAAATATATTAATTAGACAGATAAAATAGCCTAAGACAGCGCACATAGTGATACAATAATAAACAAGTTACAAAATTACAACTAAATCACTTGACACAATATGATACAAAAAAAAAACAGTTTTATATAAGGAAAACGTACCGAACCATTATTAGTATGGTCGAATTGGTCTAGACAAGACTTTGAGCTTTCATTATTTGATATTGCAACATGTATGATTTAAATGAAATTGTAAAAGTGGGCGCTAACACAATCGTTCCGGACTGCGTAATGTTGTGCTAAGTGCGTGTAGGTTACGCATCATACTTAACAAAGAAAAAATAAACAAGCTAAGTAACATATAAAAAAATCAAATCGCTTATAAGATTTAAAAACAATAACCAACTTTTCATTACAACATTGTTTTGAGAAGGAATATAGTCGAAACATGTTTCGGCGAATTAGTTAATTAAAACGTTGCGATGTGGTTTTTTTATGTTTACAAAGTCAGACAATAAACATTAATTGTAAAAAAGTTTTACTCTCAGACTATTAACTATGTTGACATCGGATGGTAGTGAAATAAGTTTACTATAAAAAAAGTACCTAAGTACCTTGCTGCTATTACTATACGTAATTCAGTACTATATTAAGTTCGTCTATCTTAAATATCCTGGATAAAACGTAACGTGTGGTCGTCGCTTGGCGTGCGACCAAGCCAACCCGCTAATTCGTCCACTATCAATCCGAGGTACAAGTGCTAATTTAGAAACGCGACTTTCCCCGCTCTGTTTGTGCGATCATTATCGATCGGGCAATGTTTGAGGAGCTCAAAGAAGATAAGTGCTGCCATCTACGTGTTATCTTCTAGTCCATACGCATTACATACATATATGATTACAGTTGTAACCAAGTTTCAAACACACAAGGGACGATAAAACAAAAGGCTCTTGAGTCTAAATCTATATATCTTTGGTAGATTATAAAATAAAAAGTTCTATTATTAAAATATAAATACAAAGTGAAAATTAAATTTTAAATATTCATTACTAAATACCACTTTCAGAAAATATTCTCTATTCTATAATGTGCTTGCAATATGAACTTATATTATTTTTCTTACTTTGTATTTATTTTAAGTACGGCCCGATGGCTTTAGATGCTTTGCAACAACCACGACTACTGCGTCAAAATAGTTGGCGATAGCGTAGCAGTTTTGACTTTGACCCGGGTTGTTCCATGCACTCATTCGAAATCTGCTGCAGTTAACATAAATAAACTAGTATACGTCGCGTTGAAAACCGTTAAGAGTTTTTCCTTAAAGTAAATCGTATTCCAGCTAAATTTGAACCAGAATTCTAACAATAAACTTCCCAAAGCGCTTAACCACCTCTTAATTTCCACTAATGTGAGCTTGATTTATGGCTTGAGCTTTTTGTCTCCAGGGTGGATATGACGACTGGCTTTGTCTACAAGGGATGGGCTCACCCATTCTAATTGTTTGCGGATTAAATCACTTTTTATCCTCATTTGAATACGAGATAACTGTTTTGCCAACAGCTTAATAATTATAAGTAACAATATTAGGCTTATTACCTGAACACAACTTTGATTTTTTTGTACATAAGTCTGGGACTGGTCGTGACAAGTTTTAGACGTATAATCGTTTCTAAGGTAGTCTTTTGAGATAATTTGATAAATGTATTTTTATGTGACAATTATATCTATCAAGATTTTAATAAATATACGATTTCACTCCAACCCACGAAACATGGTTATGAGGCAGACACATTATTGTGTCTGTTATTCTGATGAATTTTACATACCAGCCTTATCTGGTTATTTTTTTTTGTTTAATATCCAGTGCTTATTTCAATAAATAATATCAACATAAGATCAGATATTTAATTATAATTGTGTATGTAACCGTAACGCTAGATTACGATGCCCAGCTTTTTCGTTAAGGGTCGAGCATGGCACAATCTCATCAATAGCCAAAAACTTGCCGGTGAATATAATGTATCCTTGTATAAAAGGGTAGCGGTATTTCACGTTTTCCCAGACATCGGTTAACTTCTAAAATTAATGTCATTGATGTCTATTAGCGAGCCATAAAACTGACGAAAATACGAAAAAGACATAAAGCAAAGAATTAACATCGAACTGTATTTGTTTACTCGTTAACGTGACTTCATCTATCGTCCCGTTAAATCGCGATAAAGCCTCCGCCACACCCAGACGAAGGCTCTAATGGCTTGAGTGTTGTGTTAATACGAGCTGTATTGAAGTTAACAGGTGACAAAACGTCGTATGGCCGCGATATTGATGGAAAGGCTGGGTTTATTAGGGGTATGTGAGTAATTTTATTACTGCCAGGTGAACATTTCGAGAGACTACTGTTATATAAAGTTAAATATCTTAATATTCATGTGTAAAAAATATTCAGCCTTTGTTCCTATAATAAACTTTAGCTTTGATTTTAAATACATTATCAATTATTATAATCTTATTAAAAATAAAGTTAAATCATGCCATGTAGAATTAAAGTAAAGCATAAAATTTATCTCATTCAACTAAAATTAAATAAAACAGTGTTTATATAAATTCTAAAGGCACGTCAAAGGATTACAATTAAAAACTTACAATTATTTAAGTAAAATATTTCACATTTTAAACCGTTGAAAAGTATATAGGTATTTATATAAATTGTCGTGAGTATTATATACATAAAAAAAAGTCAAAGCGCTTTGAACGTGTACATGACTATAAATTCCAGGTACCTTGAAATTAATTTATCATTCGGAATAAGTCTGGATTATTTTTTTTTTTGTTACAGGTAAGCCATCTTCATTTTTACCGTTAGGATAACACATTTCTTTGTACAGCAGTCATGTGAGTATTTTAGAATCTTATTTTTTATTAATGCATTTTATAAAGAAGGAAATCCTAAGTTCCAAAATGTATTTTCTAGATTGCAGTTTTCCTAATATAATATGTATATTGAAAGTTTACCGGAATTGCGGGTTGAATATTCTATTTTCCACTGAGTCTATATTTAAATTATCGAAAAGTGTTTTTAAGTAACGCTTTTAGTTTATTACATTGAATAAAAGAGATTTTAGTGAATTCTTTAAGTAAGTAATAGTATTAGTTTTTACTTAAGAACGGCTGTCTAGAGCATATTTATGTTTTAATTAATTGTAAGCTTTATTCGTTGGTTAGAAAAGTTGATTTTAAATAGTAAATGTATTATTTTCTATTAGCAGACTCGGGTCGAAGGGTCAGCCCTCTCGGCAGAGTACAAAATATACCTCAATTGTCTAATGCTGAGACTCGAGATGCACTAACTGTTTCGAAGAAATACTATGAACGCTTCGGTTGTGTAACATTTGCGTTCTTGTCGATTTCAGGAATATGTATACATGTACAGATTTCATTAAATGAAGGTTGTCTGTGGGATTTGTTGGTAATTTTAACTTAGTATAAATTTATTTACGGTCTCCGTACGATGCGAAAACGCACTGCTCTGATGATGCTAGCCGCAAATAATAGAGTTTTGATTTCATAAATCCACATATTACATTTCTGAATATCGAGTGGAAAAATAGCAGCACAACTTTTTTCCTAATATTAATCGTCACAAACGATTGCTGTTTTAAACAACTCATATATTTCAAATAACTGTTATAGATAGCGAGTGGACATAAAGATTCCGAACACATAAGATGTTCCACAGATCGATTCAGAATCGATATCCTATAATCGCCGTTAATCGATTTAAAACGAAGTGTGAAAGAGTTATGGCACGTCCCATTTCACTTTACCGTTATTATTTTATTGCTAAAATCGTATAAACGTTTATTAACAATCAATATTACATAATCATCTAATATACGTGAATTGGAGTCACAGATATAATAGGATATGTGTATGCAGGGCTACAAGTTCGAAAAATTCGTCGTTATTAAACTAAAAATTAATACTGGCCAATGTGTTTAATTGTGTTGTGATAGTATAAGAAAGTTACACAAGGTATTATTTATTAACCACACTCACTACAACAAATGTTAAAAAAATTATTTTCCTTCCTTTTTAATTTTCCTCTCGTTAAAAAATCCTTTTAACAGTTTAAAACGCGAAATATATTGGATACTTTTAACGAGACAACGTTGAGCCGTAGAAAAAAACTAATATATTTGACATTTTAAGCGGTCTAAATAGTTTTGTTTTAATTACTAATAGGGTATTCGCGTAAACGCCAGACAATACTTATAGGCTCTTTTAAAATTAATACTTTGCTATGGGTCGAGTATGATTAATAGCCACTAAATGCGAGGCAAAAAATAGTCTAGAAAGTTAAACAGTGTGTAATCGCATGTAATTATCAAAGGTTAGCGTTGTAATCAAAGCATAATTGTATATTATTGGGCCGCTCTCTGTAATTTTAATATCTCGATTACAAATGTGGTACGATCGCGCAAAGGATGTGTAAATAATATCATCTCACTCGTTTTTGAATGGAAAATAATTGCGTAATCTTAGAAGAGCTTAATTGCATTAATAGCCGAGAAAATGCAATTAACTCGCGAGCTTAAATTATATTCGTATGGAAACGGCGAGTCAAATTTAATTAAACTTAAACAGTATTAACGATTGCGCTTTGAAATCAAACCTTTATAATATTCATTGAAATTATTGTTTTGAATTTGTTCATAAAATTTAATTTAAAATATTTTTTTTATTATATTTAAACTGAAATGTTCCACCTAGATATCCAGTTATATATACAAACACTTTGTAAATTTTAATATCTTAAAATTAATTTAACATAAAAAATTAAATCAATCATGAAAAGCTATTTGTTACAGTTTAGCGTTACTGTAACATACAACATGCTTGACATTCTTTCTTCCTTGTATTACAAAAAATCTGTTTACCATTTACACAAACACTCATAACCTATAAGGCCTTTGAGAACTTAAATACATCGTTACAAAACTGACAAAAGATAAACATATGTTCGAAAACAAACGTATCGTACGTACGTGCATAGGTAAGTAATTCTTTAAATACATTTTAACATTTAAATAAAACACTTTAACGGTTTAAAACGTGATATATTAGTTAAACTAATTTGAAAATGATTTTTAACTTCGGCCCGACGTTTCGTTTCGTTAACTAATATATCGCGTTTTAAGCCGTTAAAGTGTTTTATTTAAATGTGTACTACTCGCGTAAACTATAGACAGTATCTACATTTTAACAATTAAAAACGCGAAATAAGACCGCATCTATTGCAAAACTAACTGAACAAAAGGCCGTAGTTAACTAATATATATATAGAGATTTAAGCAGTTAACATTTTACTTATAGTTTTAATATAACAAAAGCTGATCCCAATTGTACAATACAATGTTAGTCATAATTAATATCAATATGTGAATTTAGCCCACGCGTGGCCTATACCACTCTTATCGCCATTGTTCTAACACCTTTCTCATATCGAGATTCATTTTATTCTAATGGGATCTTATCGTAGAAAAGATTAATTGTGAAATAGAGTAATATATTTTCACATCTAATTCTATCAATAAAAAACTGCTTCTATGTCTGCAAGGTTAAATGTGTGACCCAGCATTGCGACACGAGAAGTCCTCGGTTCGAAACCGATCGAGTAGAGCAGAAGTCTTATCAACTACTAGACTATAAAAATTCCATCAGTGAAACGGACACAGAAATATGTTCGCCCCATACCTCACAAAGAGTAACTGAATTTCACTTTACTTTCAGAAACACAAAATGTCATTTTCACTAAAATTTTGAAAGTTCTTGTTTTTATGTAGTCAATAGTAAATCGTAGATCATTAATTCCGCGCAACAAAGTTTTAATATACAGTGAATTTTGTACTCCGAAGTTTCCCACGTCTGCGCCCACGCACATCTGACGCATGCTCAATACTACTTGTTATGATAGTGTTTATACTTTGCAACAGTCATAACAGGAATATATATGCCAGATTCCTTTACAGGCAAGAATTGCCTCTTTAATAAATGTGTTTCACAAATACGATGTTAAAAAAAGGTTAACTGAAATATTTCACGTTTTAACCGTCAAAAGTGTTGCGTATAGTTTACGCGAACACTTTAACGGATTAAAACGCGAAATATATTAGTTACAAATTATTTTTTAACTACGGCCCGACAATTTGGTCACGAGGAGACGGGGAGCATCCGAAACATCGGGCCGAAAGAAAAAAATATGTAAACAAGTTTATTTTATATATTTTTCGTTTTAAACGGTTAAAATGTTTTATTTTAACGTCAAAATGATAATGCAAGATATATCGGAAATTCTTATAAACAAGCATTTTTAATATAGTCATCATTTTAGTCCTTCAACAGATATGCAACTGTTGAAGGCATAATGAGTACTGTTAAATTCAGATCTTGGTATAAGTGGTCGTAGGATGCCAACATTCACCACCGCGTCAGTCCGAGGCGAGAATCTGAATTATTCACTAATTGATCAGTTTATTATTTATATTAAGATGTTAAACTGAATTGCCTCCACATTTACTTAGACGCGACACGAAGTTATTTCACTTTACGATACATTTAAATGCTGTTTATTTTAATGAAGATTTATTCGTTTTTTGGGGAACGATAATTTTATACTCTCAAGTTTAACGAGATTTTAATACTTACTGGATATTAATCAGTACCACAATAAAATACAATTTCTGTCATCCCTAGAATCAAACCCACGACCTCAGCCTAGACAAGGGCGGTGAGAATGGAACATTTTAAACAGGTATCAGCAAGACAATGTTCTGTAGCCGCGTTAACCTTTTAAAAGGGATCTAATTCTATAAATAACTGGCAATACTGGCTCGTTTTAATTACCATTTAGCTGGTAATATCTGTTTATACGATTATGTGTGCGCTGAAATATGATCTGTCGCGTTAAGATAGCGCGCTGCAGCTAATGTGTGTAATGTGGAATTTATTGCGGCCTATTAGTTAAGCACAGAGTAAAAATAGCCGGAGTAACGGCCGCGTAACAATCATATTTATTATCTACTTTACATCAATATTCGTGTGTCATACATATATCTAAATTTAACTCGTAATCAACCAATGGCTGGGTCATTGATAGTTTTCCACTCGTTCATTTTAAGTTACTTGTGTTTCACCAAAAAAATAATTTCCTATATAAAACACTTTTAACGGTGTAAAACACGAAATATATAATTTAACTTTTAATTTCTCCATGACCACGTTTTTCCATAGCATCGGAAACGACCGGCCGTAAAAATAAAACACTTATAATCTGAATTTTGATTTCTGTTTTTTGTCGCAGTGCAAGTATCAAAAAAACTGAATGAGTGAGGGTATAGTTTCGTTACTTAAAACTAGATTAGTTTAAATTCTTGTTACTTAAAAATTATTAAGTTACTTTTATCATCATCGTAAATAAACATGGCCTTTCAATTCGTTCAACCAACGTTTTATTAGATCGCCTATATTTGCATTCAGTGCATTATAAAACAGAGTGTTACTGAACAACAGTTATTTGAATGGTAAATGCTTCCAGAAGTTACAATTAGGATTCCCATAGATGGTACTATTAGCGCGCACACGAATCGCTCGAAGCGAACTACCTTTCCCACTGTTCCCACTTCTTACCAATAAATGTCAGTTCTAGTTATTTTGTATCTTTGCAATCATATTGTGCCTTTGTGGAGATTTAATTTCAATTTTGCCTACGCGCAGTGGCAGTAATTTCAAATATTGTGTATTAAGGGATGCAAAACTACAATTATTTTAAAAATAAAATTCGTTTTTAAAATAATTGTAGTTTTGCATCCCTTAACGAGGTTATGTTATATGTGCAAAGAAAAATAATATTTTGGTTTAAGTACTCATCAACAACACCTGTAAATTGATCATAAATTACATCCGCATAAGATATATTTTCTTATAGATTTACTTGTATTGAAAGTATTGCCCAATTCAAAAATATAATTTTCCTAAAATAATTTCATAGTTCATAAATTGTAACCATAGGTTAAAGTTAATCCACGTTGAAGAGAAGACTTGATTTAAAGTCAAAACATTATTAAATGAAGATCACATTAATTTTCAATATAATTCGATATCAATAACGGCTATCACAGATGATAATCATCTAGAATTTTTAGTTTTATTGCTGGTCGGAGCGTGTTAGACCGGATAACGTGAGATCTTACTGATTAGGAGCAGAGTAACGGCTTTTCATGAAGCTTATAGTTTAATTCCATTGGGCGTTCAAGAACATTAAAATAAAGAATTACAATCTTATTAAAATTAGTAGCTAAATTTAAACATGGAAAAAATATTTCCTTGACCTACTATTAAATTTATCGCTTCTAAGTCAAATAACTTTAAAGGTTTTTGTAATTGTTATTTAACTATTATTACATTCAGAAGTTCCCTTACAAGCATATGTTTCTTATTAAAGCTGTTTGAGCTTCACTCATCCTTTACTATATAAAAATGCCACCTGATTTATTTATTGTAAATAAGTAAGCACAGTTATTTGTAATTACCGCCTGTGCAATTACGGGGCAAACCAACGTTTGCTTCGAAAAGAATATATATAGTATGCAAAACTTCCTTGAGCACTAAAGTTTAAAAAATATTTAATTAAGTAGAATAATAATATTTTTATATGAAAAAAATATATAAGCAAACATACATAGTCAAAGGACAAACAGAGTGTTGTGGATGGAATGTCAAATATATTTAAACATGATGAAAATTCCCACAAAACAATTATTCCATCGTGGCAATTCGATGGCAAACTTTTTTCTGCGCTCATCTTAGTTCTCTCGAATAAAAAAGGTCACACCGACAGATGTCTTTTATCCTACAAAATAAAACCGAATTTTATTTGTAGCCTAACCGATAAATCTTGTAAAAAATAACTATTAGTCCGTTCGTTGATCATATCAAAGTGTCCAACAGCGACGTGAAACAAAACCTGCAATTCCATGAAAGCCCGTGGGTCACAACTTCGAAAGCTCAAATTTCAGCTCTAACTCTTTACAATAGGGACTATTTTACTGTTACCAATATTGACTACCCGCAGCGAGCGTTAGCAGAGCAATATGGAAAATGAAATATCAATTTTTTAAATCATAAAATCTTAGTGTGTATACGATGTCGCGTCCACAAAATTTATGTTTCAAACCCTTTGAACAACTATTGCATTTGCACCTTTACTCCAACGATATAAAACTTGTCATGCGAGCGGAATAAATGGGTCATATTGCACGAAATATACATTTCAATAAAAATGTCAAAAAACACATTCACGAGATAATAATCACAATATTCGTAATAGCCCGATGAATTTCATAATAACTTACTGTTTAAAAGGATTGTCTGTACACATTTAATGAAACACTTTTGACGGCTTAAAAAGAGATATATATGCGCGACAGATTAAATATATTGTACAATATATTTAACCGGTCAAGTCTTTTTGATACTATAAAAGATATAGAAAATGCGTAGTGTTTTGTTCTTTTTTTAAATGTAATGAAATGGAGTACATTTTCGAACAAACGGATTAAGATAGTTTTATATTAAATAAATAATGTCCTAAGTTTACGCGAGTTGTACACATTTAAATAAAACACTTTAACGGTTTAAAACGCCAGGATATATCGCGTTTTAAACCTTTAAAGTGTTTAATTTAAATAGTTTCATATTCTTTATTAATAGGAACGCATTACCTCTGAAAACTATAATAGAGCACCGTCACATTGGGTCATATTATTTCGAAACAGCCTTAATGATATCCTACATAAATGACGACAATGATCTGTTGAAACCAGCTTCTAATAATAGCTTACAAAAACAGACGTAATGTGGAAAATTCGTTTTAAAACGTCACTCTAATAAGTCACTAATTACAATGGCCGTGAACTACGAGGATAACGTAAAATACAACATATTTATTATAAATTTTTAATATACATATATAACAAAGATCGTGAATTTAACTTTCAACGGGTCCAACATATTTCTTAAAAATTCTATTATAAATCTTCTGGAATACGTTAGACTCTGCCTGGAAATTCTAGACATTGAAGTTGTAGGAATATGGAAATCCTGTCGGAACGACCGTCCGTCTGCAGATGAAAAGCCGTGAAGTGTAATTCCGCATTTCAATTCTAGCTTGTGAATTTTTGAAGCCAAAATTGGTTGACAAAATCTTTTTGAGTAACTGTAGTATACCTTTCATCAAGTGAACCATCGAGGCTGCTTTTAAATATTAACTTCTTTATTATTTCCGATAATTGTTGAAATTTGTAACCTTCCTACGTAAGATTTCAACTCGGCCTATATGACTTCGCGGCTGGTCCGCGAAGTCATATAGGCCGAGTAAAGCGGAACGATATCTAAAAATCTCCTGCTGGCTAACACAATAAACAGTTCATAGATTTGAAATACACCGCATTAGCATACAGCAACGCACAGCGTACGCTCTCGGGGTCTTGTTGTAAATCTCGCGGCCAATTATTTCGCGAATTATTACTGCGCGTGTCGTTATATTTCTTTAACCTCCGCCCCGCGCTCCGGAAATAAACTAATTCACTCTATGCGCGACGATAGTGCTTTGTTTTATGCGCACCTTCGTTCAGTGAGTCGTCGCTATGCCAGCGAGGTTAACTCAATGACACAAATACAATAAAAAAATAACTGTTTAAAACACGACCGTTAATATTTTCTTTTGCAAACCTTTTAGTGACGGGAAATTTGTAATAAAATACGATTTATAAACCGTTGAGAGACTAAACCCTCTTGCGCAAACGTGATTACGCTAGAATTATTACAAAAAGCATTAATTATACAGCTATATAAGTACTCTAATACACAGAAATATTTTTTATAATAGCATATAACAGACTGCTTAAGAACGTATTAAATAATTTGTGATGATAATGATCTCATCGTTCTTCGCTAACTTCGCTTCTTATAAGAGAGCTTCTAAGTTTTTCATATTAAAATGCTGGTACGGTTATAGTGGAGGCATTTAATTTCGTCAATATATCAAGATTGAATATCAGCGGATGAAACGGTTCTGAATATATTAACATACAATCCGCGGGCATTTCAATAAATGTACGAACTTGTACTAAAAGAGATGAGGAGAAATGCAGAATGCCAGAATAGGCCGCGTTCATAACGGCTTGGAATAAATATCTATGCTATGTGTATTTTCTATGTTTGCTTAGGGAATCTTTTGGACACAATACTTCGTCTGTTTCAATTTACAAGTAACTCTTTATTATTATTATTATTATTATATTTGTAAAACATCAACATAATTCTAAATGTATAAAACCATAATAGACAAGCAGGACGTTGATAGAAGGCAAAATACTTGGTCCATATATCATTAAGACAAAACGCGAATTTTCTTAATACACAAAGTAAAACCGAAAAATCAGGTTCTTTCAATTGCGGAAGGAAGATCGCGACCCGAACGGAATTATGACATTTCTATCACCCGTATTCAGATCGTTTCAGAAAATTATACATTGATTTAGAAATAGGACCTGGTGGGGATCGAATCACACCGTTCAATCGATTTTTACTATCGGACCAGCCGTCTAAAATACCAGAGACTCATAACTAAGATAAACACGGGGCTCATCTCCTTCGCTACTTGCAACATAAATAAAAGGCCGGATGAGCATTTCTCTCGCATATTTTATCAAAATATCAACAAACAGAAATGCTAGCCTTACAATGCAAGCAAAACTAAATAACCGCGCCCATTGTGGAACAAACCACGCGTGAAAGGTTGGACTCATCCCGTGACCCCTTGAAAGTGCACCTCGAAAACCTTTTTCGCACTCAACCTAATTTCAACCTTATCTCCGCGGAAAAGAGCACAGTTTACGACACAAGTTCGACGCGTAATCGAAAGTGCCAAGGGAATCTGGGCCTTATTAGCTTGGAAATAAGAACAGGCAATACGATGAATCTAGAAAGTCTGACTCCTTAACCTCTAGAATAAGTTATAGTAATTTTTGAGAGAATATTGTTGTAGGTTTCAGTTTAAATAGCCTATTTAGTTATCTAGTTTGTTTGAGCTATCTTCACTGCCCTCCTGTTCCGCGTCTTTGTGCTATTAGGCATAGGTAAATACACGACTGGACAAACTGTGGATTTTTAAGCTGTTAGTTATTGCAAGAATATTTTTGTAATGATAAATATTCTTGCAATAACTAACAGCTTTTCACTATATTATAATAACTAACAGTTTCTTGCAAAAACATATACGCATAAGCATGCTTAAAGTACAATCCAGAACATGTTTTTTTATGTAATCTTTGAGCTTATTTATTCTTTCAAGTCAATTTTCTCCACTCTATGAAATATTAGTGTTATTTGTAGTCTGGCCAGTAATACAGATTAAATAAAACATTTAAACGATTTAAAGAGGACTAATAAATGTCGCGTTTAAAACTGTCAAAAGTATTATTTAATATGACATAAAGAGAAGACAGCTATTAATCACAGTAGCAATTAAAGTACACGTCTAATAAAGCCCTGTAACGGGGTCAACCCGCCTCGTAAACAGTAGCCAGGCAGATTAATGACGGAGCGATATTGACACACATCCAAGTGACCAGCGACCGTCACGACCATCCGCCGTCTTACCACATTTCCGCCACCACCACGCCACCGTGACTGAGTGCGCCGTAATTGTCATTTATTGACCTATCTATGTGGCGATGTATGATAGGTATTAAGAAGCGATTGTTCAATATAGACGAAGGCTGTTTCTATATTTTTACTGGTCTCTGAGAGAGCCTCACATAAATCCAATTCCATCGCTAAAATTGCTTTTGTGACTATTAAGAAATGAGAAACCTTTTCTATTACCTACTAAAGGCGGTAAATCAAGAGTGAGAAAGAGTACAACCATGTATGGCGTTAGCAGGAGACATTTTTTTTATGAACAACTTAAAAAATATCGTCGGTTAATATCGTATGAATTTATTCTAAAATTACTAATACAGGCTTTTTTATTTTTTTATTTATTACATTGAACAGGTGATACGGAAATGACGCATTTTCATCTTGATCATGTATGTATATAAACATTATTTTTTATTAATTCAATCAACGGGTTATGGTATAACTGCATAAAACTCTATCGCAGAGGAAAAGAATTCAACGCGCTCGTTTTACGAAATCAACATTATTATTATTATTACTTATTATTATTGTATTCATCAAACCTATCGAATCAATATATGTTTAATATGTCTTATTATATTGAACGGTATGGTTAAAATACAATTACATAATACTTACAAAATTTCCTAGCATAGACAATTATGTATGTCATCTTTCGGTTTCCTCATCTGTCTGTTATATTTTATATATGTATGATATTTATCATTTATATAACAGATATAAAAATGCGTCTCTTCCGAATCACCTGTTCGATATGCTTATAAATAGATCGGATCAAAGGTGGTACAGATGCTTATCTATGCGCGCGCACCGTTTGACACATGAATGCGCAACTCATCCATATTGATCCGCTTGATCTATAGATCGCGGACGTATAAAAGATCTATGATGTAGCGGCGCTGTCTGATCTAGATCGCAGGGCTAATTTCTGGGCTTAGTGCTGAATTCATAAATATTGAAGTGTGGAAAATATATCCCGTTCAACTGGCCTTGACAAGTGGTTTAATATAGAAGCAAATTGTTATTTACCTTTTATTTCATATTGAAGAAAAGGAAAATATAGAGATATAAGAAGCCTACGTATAGTCTAGTATGATAAAGTAGGGAGAATATTAATTAAAGAAAATAACCCACGTGTAATTGCATTGCTAGCAAAGCAAATAACTTCATCGACATGATAGAGCGATAAAGATGTTGAAAAACATAAAAAAATAAGAGAAATTCCTTAAAACACTGTTTGTAGTTTACGTGAGTGGCCACGGATGCAAAGCAACCAAAGTCGGGTCGTAGTGAAAAAAAACTTGCACTAACATTTTCTACGTTTCAAACCGTTAAAAGTGTTTTATTTAAATATTCATAAATAAATATGTACTTAAAAAGGTAATATGTTATAATTTCAAAAGTCTCTCTTCAATGACAAAGACAAACGATAGAATCTCATTTACGATACCGATTTATCACAAACACGAATTATTTGAATATTAATCGCCCAGCATTTATCATTAAAAATGTCGTAATCCGAAACGTGGGTAATTAAGCAATTACCTCTCCGCCGTATGTCACATTTAGCTTAAACCGTGGAGCGTTTCGCAAACTAAACGGGCCATCAGCGTGACCTTTGACACAGCAGCCTTGTGTCACATTCATCCCATCGACCTTCCAACTAATACTCTGATCATCAAATTCATATTACCACAGTATCATCGGGTCTCAACCAGGGCTATTATGGTCATATTATAAAGTAGGCTTAGATGGTTAGCTAGTGACTCGGTTGAACTTCAATTGATTACTTCGTCACGTAACGCGTTACGGGGCTCAACTTGAAATATTAGTGAAAAAAAGGGATATCATTGTTGTATTTTTTTATATATATCTTACTACTACTAATACTTTAGTAAATTTGACCCAATGAGACCCAATACTTCTGTTCAACGAACCGATTTTATGGGACTTTTCACTAAAACATATTTTAAAATTGTATATTTAAAATATGCATGTTACTTGACTCTTAGTTATTTACTTTTAAGTACTTACTATAAATGAAAGCTTTAATATACCTAACACATCTTAGATCAACAAAATGTCGTCTAACTTGTCAAACGCGCCGTAATATTTTGATCTATATAGTTACGTTATACGAGGCGGGGCGTTAACGACCAATCATTTGTTAGTGGATCACGCATGCGCGCACCTAAATACCTACCGAAAACTCACATTTTATCACTAACCTAAAATTTGCGTTGCCTAGATATCTCGTTATTGCGTTTAAAGAACATTTATATACAGTAATTATACAAACCATAAGAGCTGTATGACGTATTTTTTTATTTTAAACTGCTACTAATTACTGTACCGAAATATCGGATTCACACTCTCCCGGAATTGAAATTCCCAACCATTTATAAAGCATTTGTAATTGTGAGAAAAAATGGCGATAATTTAAAAAATAGAAGTGAGAATTCCACCTCTAAAACACTAGAACCTCATTGCAAACTCACAAAACAATTACGAAACACAAGTTTTCTACTTGTCACAAAAGACTTGCATAATGCGCATGCGTTGTGCAAAATTTCTTTTCCCCGAATAGCAGTTACGATGTTCTTTTGTTGGCGAGACGGCGGCGACCCTTTGAGCACTCTTTAATGTGCCGCCGCCCTATATTTTTTCTCTTTTTTAAACTATCGCAATTAGTCTTACTCGTTGGCTATTCGCATTTATTGCCAACGAGTTAACATTGTTCTATGCTTAAATTGTTTAACTGTTTTGCGAACATTTTTATTTGTGCTAAAATGAACCTTTTACGCTTTATTACATTCTAATAAATGTGCTAACGGTTCCTCTGGGTAGTGGCATATATTTGTTTATTATGAAAAACAAATCCTTTTAGAAATGGTAGTCTAAAATTGCCGGAGCTAAAAAAAAGTTGTATCCTTCTAACAAAAAGATCGCCTCGAGCCTCAACTAGTAATTTAATAAATGATCATTTAATCGTGTAGGTGTTGAAGCCTTATCAACATTATTCTTTATGTTAATAAGAGGTGTAGGCCGTTTCGATACTTATTTATGTTATTTATAGGTTATCTAAACCTCGTCAAATGAAAGAGACGATGGCTACGCTAGATAGAATAGTGGAATACGTTTTTCTAATTAACTCTGGCAACGCACGGCGACTTTACAGAGTATATCGGTGTCATCTAAATTGGCGTAATAAAACTTCCAAATGTACGTAATTATATTAATGGTAAGCAATAAGATGTGGTTCTTTAAGAATATAGTTTACCCGAATACGAGATTACGCTTCTCGTAGTTACATTTTAATACGGCGTAAAGATTGCAAGTGTTTGTTCTTAGACAATACAACTTATTTTTAGCGTGCTAAATTAACTAAAGGTTGAAGGTGAAGCGGTAATGTGGTACTCAATGTTAATTGCGATATAAAAAACTTCGGTACAATTCTATTTTTTACCATAGACGAGAGCAAACAACGGGGATGGGCATGGGGTTTATTTAATGGATGGGGAAATACCTCAGCCATATAACTCTTATGCATAGTGACCGGTCAACATATTTTGTCTTTCGATATTCCGAAGTCCCCAGACTGAACCATAAACGCCACCTTCACGGCTTCATCGATAGACGATGGTTCGTGAGCCGGACGGAATTACGATATTCCTACCACCCATTTAAAAACCACATTTCCAGATGAAGTCCAACATGTTGTAGAAAAGTTATAAATTGATTAGAAGCATGTCGGACCCGGTGGGGGTCGACGCCACGATCCGTTGTTTACTAGCGATACATCGCTACCCTTACAGTAACGACCCCCTCAAAATCTTGAACGATATTCTTTATCTGATCATATAATTGAGCTACCGAGTCAACGAGTTGGTAGAGCAACAGCACGGAACGCTGACGATGACGGTTCAAGGGCTGCCCGAGTCAAAATTTTTTTTTCAATTTTAAAATTATATTGTGCCTTATGTGCAATAACATGTAAAAAATAATAAAGTTTTCAAACTTGACGATTTTAATAGTTTTCCAGTACCTTTACCTTTACGAATTGAGGCGTAAAACTCGAGTTTATTAGTAACGTACTCGATGATGAAGACAAGATTAATGGGTTTTACTTCGCCGAGACAGTAATGATCCGATTGTCCAGCTACGGTGTGCCCGCGTTAAACGGTTAGCGATTTACCATTCAAAATTATGTTTGTTATTATTTAACTAAAATGATAAAGTTAAAAAACTAACTTAGGTACTTACCTACACTGCTGGCGTGAGTGAGTAGCGTAAAGAGCGCCACTTTCGCCGATCTTGCGGCTGTTCACCATTTGGCCACACCGAGCTAAAAAGAGGAAATAAATCTTACACGATATTTCAATTTTTTTTTAAAGAAAAATAGGGATAAAGTTACTCAATTCGAAATAACAATAGTTGGATATCGAAGTTAAGAAATTTTACCAGTTTAGCTAATGAATAAAAACGCTATCACCTACAATATGCACAGATAACACAATAGAAGTGTAATATACAAAAATGGTGATAGCGCTCAATTCGTAATATACTGACTAGTCATCGATTTGATTCGTATGTCAAAGGTCACATCGAACGTAGAAAGCTCTGCTCCATTATTTAAATAATATTACGTTTCTTCATTTGCTTTGCCTCTTCGAATACTTTTGTGCTCGTAATTGTGTTATTAACACGAACAATTATTATAATTTGGCCGATTGTAATGGGATTCATATTAAGCGTTCATTGTTGCTTCGTCGGTGTTAGAAGTGTGGTTTGGCAGTTCTCATGTTTTCCTATTAAAATATTTTCTATACAACTTTAATTGGTATATAACTCCTTAATCCGAAATTATGTGTTACTATTATTTATATTCAAGTTTTATGTAATCACTACTACTACAGTGATTACATAGAGCAGATGTTTGAAGAGATTCAAATAAACTATTCCAACCTATTCGATATAATGTATATTAATTCCACGAGTCATTCGACAAATCGCTCACGTTCCATCCATTCATTTCTTTATTTGAATTCATTCATTCAAATTTGGAATTTCAGAACGCTACGTCATTCGTGACCTGCGTTACGCATTTCATATGCTAATACTTGACATTTCTCACAGATGAAACAGAGTTCTATTGTTAGGGCTGTAGGGTCGACGATGTATCGATTAATAATCGATCAATTTGTACAGATCTACGTGAGATTCATTATTAGACTAGGGCCCGCTCGTATCGTTTTACGCAACTGTTGAAATATTTTGTCATGTCAATTTGTCACGGCTGTCAAAAGTTGCCATGTCACGGTGACGTGTCACGTGCTACGTGGGGCTAAAATTATATCGATTAAGCAATTTATCATATGCGTATTCGAATAATCGATAACGGAATCCTTTCTTTCGAAGGTGAGCCCTTTCTAGATGTCAAATATGTATTTTGAATGAATAATGACGCTATACAAATACGTGAGGTAAAAATATACCCTCTTATCAATAAACGCGTTTAGCGTGTTTCATTAATTGCAACTAGGCTTATAGAAAAGTTGACTTTGCTATGATTCCTTAGTGGGAATAAAAAATACTTTGTTGTTGAAGATAAAAATACGATCTTTAAAATTGCATAATAACTAACTATTAAGTATTGTCTGTAGTTTTCGCGAGTCGTATTCCTGACATAAACACTTTTAACGGTTTACAATGATAGTTCTAAACTGTCAAGTGTTCTTATTAATGAGATCATTTCCAAGGCCGGCACAAGTCTGAACTAAACTGTGTGTTTTGAATGCGAATCAATGTAATTTAGCAACAATATCTTACGTTATTGCCGAACGAATTCATCAGGTCAGCCGGGTCCACGATAATAACGAGTATAATTTCGACGAGAGGCCGCAAACCTCACCTATGGTCCATTACACTATTCATAACCTATGAATTGATACAACGCAATTGCGAAAATTCACTTGAATTATTGAATTTGCACGCTTCAATTCTTCATTTCGAATTTGAATTACGATTCTGCGTTCGAAAAGTGACGTCTAAATGTCATCAGTCGTAATATTTTATTTGCATTCGATTTGTCAATTGCGTAAAGTCTTAGCGTATATTAACTGAAATAACGCTTACGTATATGGTAAAGAGTAAACGTCGTATATAGTTTGGTTAAAGAGAGCGCTAAAGTCCCAAGTTAGAATATCAGAAAATACGAATAAATAAAGATATTTATTAATTACTATCTGTAGTTTACGCGAGTAGTACACATTTAAATAAAACACTTTAACGGTTTAAAACGTGATATGTATTAGTTAAACTTATTTGAAATTTATTTCAACTACGGCCCGACGTTTCGGATACTTTTCATCAGTCGTGACTGCATAACATTTTATTTAAATATTAATTAATAACATACACGAAAGTGAAATTCGAATTGGAACGGAAGACATATAGCGGCGTACTTTTGTCTATCTATATATCAGACATAATATCTCAGTGACAGAAAAGAATAGTAGAGAATTAGTATTTTTTTTAAAATCTTTTAAACATAAAAAAAAACTGTCCATCAGCGAGAGATTATTAGAGTAATAATAAATAAGATAGAATGTATGCAAAAACGTGTCGCTCGATCGGGTATTCAGTATAAGCCTATAATATTGCAGAGCATAACAAATTATAACCTATCAAAACGAAATCAAGCCTCGCCGCAAAGGAGGTATTACTGATTCGATTTATATCGGGTACTATGGCTTACTGCATTTTTATTAACTTCATTTTATCCTCTCCTTAGCACGAAACAAATTTAACTCGTAATAATTATGTATCTCTTACAATAAAACTACAAACCAGTCTTGGGTAATTGAGAATAATGTACTAAATAAAATTATTAAGAATGTTCATTATATAAAAATCCAAAGGTCTGTATGAAAGCTTTTAGCATTATTAACAAAGTCTTATGTTTATTACCTTCTTTGTTTCATTGGTTCTAATGAAATATATTTTAATTAATAAATTATTTCATATATAATCCATTGTTAGGGCTGTCAATAATTTAAAAAGTTATTTGTTTTCTGTGGCATTGGAGTTCCCGCCATTACGCATTGGTTTCGCTCACTTATAGAACGCGGTGTTATATTCTATGAGATAACCTTTTATTCTCAGTAAACCTCGCAACGGTCTTCAGAAATGAGTTATCTTTTTGTCCACTTATAGCTGCTTTCAATTTCATAGTCAAGGAGAATAAAATCATAACAACTTAAGACTACAGTTTACGCTTGTACACTTTAAATAAACACTTTTAAAAACGTGAGATATATTAGTTAACATATTTTTAACTATATTGCGACGTTTGGAATGCTTTGAAGCAGCTACGGGGGGAGAACTGAAGACTGCATAGCAAGTGAGATGTCAAATCGTTCCTAGTTTATTTAATTTTATAATTAAAATCGATTTTAGATTTTAAAAAATATTTTCGACGCAGGCACGAACTGAACCGGCATTCACCGCGTTCCGTTGATCCCATCTATTGTTAAGGTTATGTGATTTTATCACATTGCGCGAGAGGTGTAAATATATTTAAAAAGAATTGATGATAACGTGTAGGCCAAGGTACCTCAATTGTATTGATAGCAGATCTAGATTAAGAACTGTAATACATTAAAATTCCAGGCGAGTAACTGGCGATAGTGTTCTCGCCACGCGAGCCATTTTGTAAATAAACACTGCATAGCATTTAGATTTTCGCGTTTTTAACATGTGTCGCAAAAATGGTGGTTGCAAAAGACTTTTGACAATTATTGACATTAGTACACATTTGATTAGAATAATGTTGCATCTGGTGGGGATCGAACCCACGTCTGGGTCGAACTACGAGGACAAAAAAATATTCTATAATTAACGACCATCCGATGAGGTTTTACACATGCAGATGGCATTAAAGCTTGGCGGAATTGGGTGCTAGTGGACGTCCAGGTCCAAGCTGCGACGGGTTCGTTGGAAACAACCCGCTCTATCTTCCCACGGGCAACGACGGCGGTCGCAAATGACAGAGGAGAGCAGTTCACACGCTCAGCTCCGATTCTGTACCGTTTGATCATTCACTGTGTCATTATATCAATCGTTATGTGTTTTAAAGGGATTTATTGGTGTAGGACAAGTATGGTATAAGGAATATATCTAAAAAGATCAGATTCATTCATTTGAAAACTGTTTTTGGGAAAATAAGATAGTTATAGGGAGAATAAACATTATTGGTACTCATAGCTTCATTTGAATCGTAATACTAGTACTATATATGATTTTTAAAGGTTTTCATTCTTTAGCAATTTTTACTCAAAATCATTGGTTAGTGTTTTGCATAACATATATTATTATATACAAAAGGCTTAATTATGAATTCTTATTAAGGGAAGTGCAACAACGGGCATCTTATCCACTATCATATATAATATAATTGGCAAACGTAAAGCTCTTAATGTAATCAAGCAATTTTTGTATGACCATTAATACGGACATTTAATTATAGCCGAAATGGCGTCCAGGGTCATTGACCTAGCGTATTAAATGCAAAACGCGCCCGGACGCATCCGATTCTACTCGTGTGTATTCGAGCATCAAACCCGATGCAACACATCGATTCCCTCATTCCAGATTTTAATTAATTTGTCAGTTTCGCTCGACTTTTTAAATACCACCTTCACGCGAAATTGAACTCAAACACCATCTCATAGCGTCGATATTATAACGCGCTGATTTATCGCAATGTGCACTGATGAGTTGACGTCTCAAAAAGAGCTCAGATTGTCACTGAGTCGGCAATAATTAATTGCGAATTCGATCTAGACACGCAATTATCATATTAATTACCTTATTTCGTTAACTGTCGTATTCTTATCAATTAGGTGTGATTCAATTAATGTTTCGAAACGATTTGTTGAATTTAAATCACGATTTCGGCATTAATTTTACCAGTTTATAGACTTCTAGAACGTTTGATTAAGAATCTTATATATTGAATTCTTAATAATCTGTTTCAATACATATGAAACTCAACTTATAATTCGATTTATATTAAAGATATTGTAATAAGCAGAATACGTACTAAGACAAGTATTTACATACTATCTAATATTTTTTTATACTAACAAGATATTAAAATAAACACAACACATTATCACGAACAATGGTGGTTACAATTATTTCTAAACCAGAAAGCTATCGTACCGCAATTTATATAGTTATAGGAAGAAATAAGTATATAAGATATAAGTAATACCAATAATTAATTTCATTGCGTATATATATCAAATACTCTAATCATGGCAATTAACATATACAAAATGCGTTGATATATAAACCGAGTGAGTAGTAACATTTACACATGATATCTTTATTATTATCGTCTTAATATTACGATACTGTTTACGATCGCTTTAAAATATAATTACACGGTAGTCGACACACTAAATTACTGGATTAATTTCTATAAAAATTACTTTATAGACGGTGCGCGTTGAAAGGTTACCGGAATATATTGTTATTATACTTTTAAAGGCATCACGCGTAACATTGAAACAAAGTTATGGTCGCTACTGCGCATGCTCGTAACTCCTCAACAACAAATAAAATGCTTCTTTGCGCATGCACACGAATTGTACAATTAAGGTTGATAATTAATTTACTTTTTACATACTACACGACTGTTGTGTAAAACAGTGAGCTGTATATAAACTTTTCAAAAGAACTGACTGAATATATATCGATCGTTTAAAACACGAATATTAGTTAAGATATCTTGCAAAGAAAAGAAATGAATGGAATGGTCAGCTGACTAGTAGAACACTATATTTAATTAAAGATTTGAATCAAAGTTATTTACATATTTTTTAATTGGATGTTGTTCAATCTTTATGATGATTATTGATAGATTAATGATATATTGCAAATTGTTATTGTATCTTTAATCATTATTTATAGATAGATATAAGTAAAGTGAATGTTAGCTTGTTATACACAGATGTTTTAATAGCACCATCGCATTTAAAACGCTTCGTACGACGTTCTGTTTATCAAAAGTGCTACGTCAACGGTCAAAGACGCAGTCAGTCACCCAGGTGTATTTACTGACGCTCTGAGCTCGTATGCGCATGTTTTTATTGGTTATAAATTGTGACTGATATGGCGACCTGCCCAGGCCTTATGACTTTTTATTCTCATTTGTAACTGAACAGATCTGATGAGTTAAGAAGTCGATTTACAAATTGCTATGGAGCCGTCCACCATGATGTGCGCGCTCGCAACTTTTTCCCCATAATTAATGATCACTGATTATCATCCGCGCTTATGATTAATGTGCGTAATTAACTATTTCAAATCGAAAAACCATAACGTTTAATCGTGTTTTTAAGTGACTTTGCCTAAAAAATTAAGACCGTAATGAGTAAAAAATGTATTTACATTTGGAAATCGCGGCTCGATAAATTAGGAATTAACCTTTGATCGGCAATTTTTCAAGCGCAAAAGTGCGGTGCGGTCGCTCGACTCCGGCGCAGTGTATCACGAGCGCTAATCGGTAACATCTCGGCTGTCATCGGGCGGACTCGGGTCGAGTAAATCACGCAGCGGGGCACCCGCGCCGCTTATCGCTCCGCTAATCGAACCGCTCTAAATTAGGCTGAACATGACCCCGTATGATCGCGCAGCGCGTAATTTGTCCATTTTATGACGTCCTTTTTTCGATATCGATATGGGCTCTCGTTAAACTTCGTTTTTGCATGTCCCGTGGAAGTTATGTCTATTCGCTTTTGCGATACAGCATTAACTTAACACTAGCGCGATATGATCTTCTGTATTATATTATTATGACTGTATGAAATTTAAACATTGACTAAAGTTTTATTAATATGAATGTAATGATAGCCATTGTATTAGGTTCCCCGGCTTATTAGCATTGAGTTAAGTGCAAAGTCAAAATCAAATCAAGTAGCTAAACTGTATTATTACAATTAGAATATCACTAGATAAAGATTACAAATTTAAAAAGGACAGTTTGTATATAAAACATCATGTGATATAAGAATTCCTTCACGTTTTTATTACATATATTTTTATATGTTCTGCTTTAACTCAAAATCTTATTAGCACCAATGACAGTCGAATTGAGATAACTCACTTCATTAGTCAGAAATAGCTACCGATCGATTCCAAAGGAAATAAAATTGCGTTTGTACGCTCACTGCCGTCCACGGCAGTCCGCTCTCATAAAAATAATTCATATCAAAGTACGTGTACAATTTTATTACAGTCATCTAATAACACGCATAGTACTCCACGAAATTAACAAGATTTTTGATTGGAAAATGTAAGATCTCAGTCACGGCGTATTAACAACGAATTGGGTTTCTGTGGCACTTTTCCTCACGATAAAAACCACTTTTCTTACTTCGATTACGCTACTTTGTCGTTTTCCGTGAGTATTTTCATTGGAAACATCCATTATTTTGGGGTAATTAAAGATATTGTTATTTTATTAAACGATTGAAAATAAAATAAAGTCACAATATTAACTGTGAAAATATTTTATTTGTAAATATTATAATTCTTTACTACAATATTCAATTGAAAACAAGTATTTATTTTCTAATAGCTATGGTATAAAAATCTAATTGGATCCTTTATTTCAATAATTGCTAATTAGCAAGTGCTCTATCTCAAAAGGACTAGAAATTAAAGAAACCACTGCAATACAGCGATGTTAATTAGCAGGGTAAGGTGCTATATTAATTTAAATTATATGATTTCATGTAACAGTTTGTTTTTAATTTTCAGATGAACCAAAAGTGCAAAGTGTGCGGGGAGCCAGCTGCTGGTTTCCACTTTGGGGCATTCACTTGCGAAGGATGTAAGGTTGGTACATTTATATCTATAACAATTATTTGAACATATATCCCAAAATGTGGTAGGAATGATAACATATTTTTAATTCTTATTGCGTCCATCTGCAAGTATATACAAAATGGAAAATCTTATACACAATTAATACATATTAGTGTGTACTACTCGCGTAAACTACAGACAGTATTTAGATTTACACCTATTTTACGGCTCATTAAGCTATTATACTAACAGAGAATATAAAACAAAATGTGCTTCATTCCGTGACTAGTTTATTTACTTGTTGTCAGTAAATAATATTGTCCGAATAATTGTTTTCCAAAATTAACGTTTCCCCAAGTTTCAAAATGAACTTGAAATTTTTATTAATGAAACGATGGGTTATTTTTTATTTCTCACAGATAAGCAATGAACACCAATTACCGGAATAAACAATACTATTGTTAAGTAGTAAAACATAATATCTGCTCATAATAGCAACCGATGAACGATTATTCAATTAAAAATCGATTAAATGCAATTAAAACTTTAAAGTATTTCTAAATGGAAACTAATTAGAAAATAAGAATAGAAACTCGAGTAACAAATTGTATCAAGGCTATGACTATTTAGTAATTGTTTCACTTCATCAGAGATCAAAAGACTAAAAAAACAGCGTATGATTTTACACGACTCTATTTTTTTTTAAATCCACTGCACTGCACGTTTAGCGGAATAGTCCTCTCCCGGAAACCGGAAGCATACAATAATGTTCTCTATTTTTCTAAATTTGAAAGGTCATTATTGAAAAAGTAATTACTACTCTAAGTGTTCTCGTAGCTCAATTGTGAAATTTTATCTCTATTGTTAAGCATGATTGGTTCTGTGGTTGTAAACGGAGAAGTAATAAATTGTTTCGGGCAGACAGGGCACAAAAATATGATCAACGACTTAATTGTCATAACAATCGATGAATAAAACAGAATCATTCATTGCAATGCGAGCCAAATCGAAATCCGATCAAATAATTCTGTTAATCGTTCTAATTCCGATTTAGGATCTATTCATCCTGTCGTCACTATATCGCGTCGCACGAATTTCAACCTTAATACCAATATAGACTGCGCAGCGAGCAAAATAACCGCTCGCGCATCTGTGTCCGGGAGATATACGTCGATAAATATAGCATGCAATATGTCCGTTATAGTTTTTTGTCGACCGCACTGAATAGATTTCTCGTGGCTAATGTTAATGTAGTTACATCATTTGCTTAATTAGAACTCGCTTCGAGGATTTCCGCGACGAATGAAAATGGCGATTTTTTCAGATGGACTCCTGTTTAAATTACATTAAAGTGTCGATTAAAAGTGGAACACATTTTCGAGTCCATTACACTGATGGTTTATTAACAGGCAGTAGTTTAAATGGATGTGTGCTCTGCCCGAACGAAATAACTTTTCGCCTTCGTGGGATTCGAATTCAGAATCTCTTGTTAGAAGCAAGTAGTTTATTAGCCTTTTGTGTCCTATCTGACTGAGACTTTTTGTCTTCCGTAAAATCGAACGTGGTTAGCGAAATACTACGTAAAAAAAACCATTAAATTACGCAGATAGAACGCCAATACACTACAACATATTAACAGAATATATGTTTTTTTATAGTTAACATCGCTGCTGTTTCTAATCTCGACTGTTAACACATTCACTATCTTTAATAGTCAATTACTTGAAATGCACGATTAGTCAGGACACCCAATAAAAAGAGTTCTGGGCGACTTGTGTTACGATTTCTACTATTTATGTAAGAAGGGATTATATATTATTTTCCATTATTAGATCGAGTGTACGTACTATAAAAAGTCTCTTGTTAGAACATTACGTAATATTACAAAATGCGCAACGATTTGTATCAAGTGGAACAGAACTACAATGGGTTTGCGACAGCGCGGAAAATATCGACAGATGTCCTGTCCTTTACTGGGCAATCGGTACATCCTAAGGAATTACTAAAAGATGTAAAGTTTACTATTACAAATATCTAGACTAATATTAAGCTGAAGAGTTTATTTGTTTGATAAGATCATTTATTAAGGAAGGCCTTGGGCTATGTAACATCAGACAGACTGCCACGTATACGAGCGAAATAACAGAGAGAAATGTGGAAAAATTTAAGAAAATGATTCATGTTAAAGAGTTTTCGATGCGTGCGCTGTAATAACGGTTCAAGAAATGAAAAATATGTATGAAGGAATGAATAAAGATAAACAATAAATGATCTAAAAAATGTCCGTGGCAGTAAATGTCTATCTTTTAAGATTAACTCGCAAGAACGTCGAGACGCGGACGACGTCTGGTCGTCTAGCTATAATTTAAAAAATGGGGATGTTTGCAAAAAAATACTATTATCATGTTAACTATTCCAGGCGGACTAAGTCAAGAACGCGGCTAGTAAAGAATAAAGAGGCAGTAGATATTGTTAAATTTAGTAATCATCTGTCAGTGAATAAGAAGGTATATGTGTTTACGATTTGAGGGCCACGCAAGTAATAATATATTATGTTATAAACACTACCTAAATAGCAATTACACAATACTTAGAATTGGGTAAATTTCTGAAATGACTTTCGATAGTGATTTGACGGCAAATGGCTCGGCTTGCTCAACTGGGATCAAGCAGCATGACCGATGTTTCCGTGCCAACATATCATTTGCCCGCCGTCCGTCATATTCGGGCCATCTTAGAGAAGAGGTCATGGATCGTATCGTATTCGTATCCTAGTCGGAAATGACATTTCGTGCATTTTCGCTTTGATGGATAATTTATTAGTAAAAAAAAACACTTTGTACTTTTATACTTCGAAAAACCGTATAGGGTTTTCCCTTGTAGGGTTTCCGAGCTTTTTAGCAGAAATTAAGACAAGGTTCTAGCCTTAGCGACTTAGCTTAGAATTGATTAGAAACGAAAAATGATGAACTTCGGCTTGACAAGAAGTTCGCGAAAGCGTTTTATTGTGGATAGAGATTATTATTAATATTTACTTATCGTCGGGTTATCTGATTACCAAGTTTTAGTCCTTGATATTAAAATACAATCACCTCAATTCGATAATTACGATATTATGCAGTGAACTATTCCCACAATTTCATACTTCACTGTTTTTATTAAACGCTAAAGCGTCAATGCATTCCGCTGTCGACTATCCGTATCATTTACCATTTATGCGCACGCGCCGATCTGTATACTAAGTGGCTATTAACACAGAGACGTGCTGTCGAGTATTGAAGGATTCATTAAACTTTTTCTATGCTCATTGTAAGGATAATTCTTATAGGTTATTATGAAATCAATGGCATACCTATGGGCTGTTTGAAATAGTTCTCAAGGTATAGTTTACATACATGTCTTGTCGTGACACCATGGTAATATAACATACAAAGAAAGGCTTATAAAGTTTGGTAAGGGTGAAATCCTGACCGACCGAAATAAATTATGTTTCCCGGGATTCGAACCAGAACCAGGATGTGGTGATATAGAGGTTGAAGATTCAACGTAATTTGTTCATTAGAAGACTCTTTTTGTTAATTTGTTCTGTGCATTATATACACACAATTATTTTTCGTGATGAATAGAAATAAAATAAAAGTATTGTACATAATTATTCTTGTTTTATCGATCCTCACTCGATTAAACTGTACAACAATTAAGTAATAATCGATTTCTGTATATATTTGTATTATTTCAAGTTTTACACTAACAAGCGTTGCAAATCACGTCTAATCGCATCTAGATTCGATCCTAACGACCTAACCTTGCCCCAACCTCTGACAAATAATACAATCGATTAATTGCTGTCGAATTATGTCAGGATAATCGAGATAAAAAAACGGCATAAAAGCCGATTTTAATTCGAAATGTTAAGGATTCTTTAACATTCATTTGTCATTTAAATTTACCCGGATGTATGCGTGTAGCACCAGATCGATATTGATAGAAAAAAGGCTATCTATATATTTAAGCATGAAGCATTTCTAGTCTTTGGCCACCATTATTCGATCTTTTAGTTAATCATACTATTATGCTAGTATATTTCTAAATTAAAACTACCCAAGCAGGACTTGAATCTGCATCCACAGCATTCCATGCTGTTACGCTAATTAACTGAGCTACTGTATCTTACACGTCATCGTCGATATTTTTCAATCTATTGATACCAACACCTTACTTTTCTGTTATAAGTACTAAGTAATTCATTTTATTGTTAAATCATGGCTAAAGTAAAAGTGGTGAGAGCACCTTTTTTTAACCGATGGTGTGACGTGGGGAGTGTGGTAAATCGTATAGCCGACCAGAACCACTAAACACAACAAGGCTGTCGTCGTTGCGCAAGTTGAATAACGCTGTGTTATAGTATGATAAACTGTCTTTAATTATTTTGACGTAAACACCATTTTTGCATCAAGTTGTAATTAATTAAATCAATAGTCGTTTTATTTGTCATTTTATAAGCGAAGCATGAACGGCGCCGTTCTTAAGTACACTTTCAATCTGTTAAGAATGTTGAAGCAACGGCCTCCCATGATGTAACTAACCTAAGTACAATTAAATATATAGAAAAACTCTTAGCCTGTCAATCTGTAACAAGTAAAATGGATTTATGTCGTCAGAATCGTATCGAATCGATTCCCCGCCGAACGACATTGCGAAGCTTATTGTTTCAACTAGCTGACGGCCGTCGCCAATCGTCAAACGATCACACTTCAATACGACTCTTTCAATTACCATGAAAACCTAAATGAAATTAAAAGTTAGAGTTTTTTGTCAATGACTATACCAGACTGTTATAATACTTGTACATACGAAGTGCTTGTACTACATTCATATTTCTCTGTCAGTTGTAATAAGAAATGAAACAGACTTGACTCGGAATTTTAGAGCACGTAGAAAAATCCACGTTCTCACATCGATCGAGTTCCCATACCTAACACGGGCTTCCCATAAATTCTTATAAATAGTGCATAGAATTGGTGAGCGTTTATTCTCAGCGGTAGCGAGTACAATCCTATTCAGTTTTGTCATTCGCAATTTATAGAATCCCAGTGGCAGTTAACCTACGAGTCAGCTCATTAGCTGCGCCGGCGCAGGGCGGGCAGGGTCCGCGCCAGATCGCATCGCGGCACCGCGAATTATATTCCGATTGAGAGCACATTCAAATTGCAGTAACGCACGCGACCAGAGAGCCGAATGTCGTAACCGTAATAAATCACGGCCACTAATTTGTTTTTAAAGTCGGCGATTATCTGCGCGGGCGCATTGTGAGCGTGGCGCCGCTATTGTGCGAGCGATCGCCGGTAGTCAAAAGGCACCGCCGCCTTCGTAATTTGTCACTCGCATTAGTTTTCAAAGAAAACAAAAGTACTGCCTTTAATGGGCCCGCGGCTGCATTAATCGTTTCGTTACTTTATACTTAATTGGCTTAAACGCTTCATTGTTATATCTATGTATGTTTATCATTGCTCGAGCGAAAATGCGAATTCACTTCTTCTGTAGGTTTTTAATCCCTATTGGAAATATACTAGTTTACGCGAGTAACTACAGACAATATAGCAAATAAAGACGGATCGTAGTAAAAACTAAGTTAATTAAACTATGTTTTATTTAAATAGTAAATGTCTAAAATTGTTTAACTATAGGTATAGGTACAATTATTGTCTTTCACACGTTGCAACTAACGTCTAACATTATGTTAGAACAGAGCCCTTGGACGCCGTCTAAATGAATTCAAAGTAACTACAATGGCATCGACCGATGCCTTCTAAATAATTGTTCTGTTCAGTTTATGAAACTGTCATTGATGTAGTTGGCACACCGATTGACTTATTGGAGCATGTCTGCCATATTCATTCGCATCACGAAACGCACAGTAGAGTCGTACTTTGTAAGTGGAGTGTTGTTACAGGACAAACATTTGTTCTATCACCTACTTCCAATACACGAGGTTTTCTCTACATTAAAATGAATCATTCAATAACAAAAATACAAAATAGTAGTTCAATATTTAGAACTTTTTTAAAAGAGAAATCCGTGGTGAGGAGTTAAGTCGTTAAGAAATTGGGTCTCGGTTATCTTTTATTTTTTTCGGCCATTATTTTTTTCAATATAATAAAAAACACAACTATTACAAAATAAGTCGATAGGATAAATTCAATTGCTCATAAAAAAATACATTATTCAAAGTATGATATCATCGTTTCAAAGACATATTTGCAAAAAACGAAAGCGTAATAACAAACAAAACAATGAAGTTGAAAGCTACTAATAATATTATTTTAACCGAAAAAAACGAAACCGGATCTGAAGGTATCGATGGAGCATCGACTCAGATTAACTAAATAATCGATTGTATCGTAATGTCAGACGCAATCAAAACACAAAATGCACAGGTCACTGCTTCTGGATACAAATGTAACGCGACGCGTGCGCATTCTTTTAACCGAGTGACGATCTTAAAAGAACCTTATTTCGTTGTAATAAAAGTTGCTTTTGTTGATCTAGTTTAATAATCGATTAATTGTAGAAAATTGAGTCTTAAAAGTCTGTAATAGAGGTTTTTTTCGTAGATAGCGTGTTCGCCGAAAGTTTCTTGCGAGGTTAAAGTTCGGTTTTCGGTGTTAGTTCACACGCTAGTTATGGCATGATGGACTGTATGGAATGGACTAGTCCAGTCAAAAGACTACAATAATCCATCAATCCGACTTTTGTAGATCATATCAATTTTGTATGACCCGTTTCGGTAGCGGATGACGAGGTCAAACGTACTTCCTTCGTAATTTTTTATTATTCTTTATCATACCAAGTAAAATACTGTAGTTTACGCGGATAGTGAATATTAAACAAATCATAAAACAATTGTTTTTAATTTTATTTAAATAACTTTACGTGTCTATGTTCTTATGTTTGTGCAATAAAAACTTATTATTATTATTAAAAAAATAAAAACGCAAAATATATTGTTTAATATATTCTTGACTTAGTACCGATGTTTCCGTCGGGAATTGTTCGAACAAATGAAATAATAAATTTCGCGTTTTCATCGTCAACAGTTAATTGAAATTCGAATCCACTCGGGGTGTGTCCAAACTTCTACTCGATATACCTGCTTTGAAGCAAACCTACAAACGATCAAGTAGAAGCGGTAAGCGTAAAATTCAGTCTAGCAGCCATAAACTTTTGTAGCGCAATAAAACCGCAAATAAAATAGATTCATCAACATGTCGCGGGCGCCGCCTAATGTGCAGACAATGACAGATTTGTTGTTCGCTAGATTTATGCGAGCAAACATTTATTTATTGTAATTCCAAGGTGGACGCGTAATGGGTGTCATCTCACGGAAACGCGAAATTATTTATCGCGTCCAAGGAAAACTGTTCCGTATTCGATGTGACATAGAGGCGTTTTTCATTTTTATATTTTGAAGGTAACGTTCTAGTGTTTGATAGATCTTATATCAACAGCCACATAAAACGTTCAATATCTGGTGTTATAGATGGAAATTAATTTTGCTTAAAACTCAGTGTGGGTTCGATTTTTAATAATCTCGACCAAAACTGTAATGTTTGTTTGAATGTTTTTCTTCTGTAAACCATAGACGCTTTTAGTATCGAGTCAATCTATTAGAAACTAGACTTAATTTTCAATTATTATACAGTATTTTAAAACTCAATTTGTTTGCAATGTATTCCCTAGTTGGTGGTTAAAATTCTACATATATTAATTTAACAAGCAATCAAATACATACCGTACCAAACTCATTATAATCGTTCCTATTTATCATAATCCATTGTTAAACCGTTACGTATACGATTATTAACAATATTGACCCCACACGCTTAAGGGTGCTCGCGCCAAAAATATTATTGGATCACGATTGACAATCCGTCCATTACAAATGGACAATTGTCCGCGTTGCCAAAATGTTCGCGCGAGCCTCGAATACAAAACAGTATTGCATTTGTCGCGTCATAGATGTGGAATGTGCGAACAATACAGGCTTAACGCGAGACTCGAATCCTTAACCACAGATTAGATTTAGACTCGAGATATTATTGAAGGTGACTCGCGGTGTATCGCCCGCCAGAGGACATCTGCACGTCACCTGTCAATCGGCGATTGTGAATTCAATATGGCGACATTTTAATGCGCCCCTTACACTGTTAAATACCGCAAACATATGTTCGGAAATATTACTACACAATATTTTGTTCTATCAGCTGTGAGATGCCAAGATTTTCCACTTTTTTGCACAGTCATAAATAAAACATACGTTGACTTTACTATTTAATGGCGCACTCATTAATATAAATTACAAACAAATACTTATATAAGTAAAACACAATCTTCGTAAAAATAGTTCCGCCTATTTCTCATCGTAATAAACTTAGTTCTAGAACGCCCGCAATGCCATCGCATATATCATTGAATTAAACATACTTATAATAAATTACTATCGCAAGACGTGAGAAACATTCATTAGTTTAAGAGTAAATCCTTATAAACATACATCTGTTAGGTCGGATTAAAAATGCATATTTATGCGCAAACGTCAGAAATCTAGTGGATTCTTATTACGCGTGCGCGCAATCAGGACGAGAACGACAAATAGGGTTACCAGTTGCAAAAATCAAAATCGCAATTCTCGCTTTCACCTTTAAATTCCGTAAAAAAGTGGCTTTTTATAAAGATATTTTAGCTGTTATAATTTGCGTCAATTTCTGGTTAACTAACCGGTAAAAAACTTATAGATTTAAAGACACTTTATAAAAAATAACATAGTTTTTTTAAACAGAAGATATCTTGTCTCCTTCTTACACACATTAATATAAAATATAGTTAATGCATCCGCGTTTATATTAAAATAGCCACCACCATGTTTGTATTTAAATATTGAAACACAACAGTAGCACATAAATAAAGCGGGTGAAATTGACGCGCCAGCATCTGGTAGCCCTGAGACCGGTCGGCGAAGCCTATAAACGCGCATAAACGATTGTCAACTAGATATTATAATTAATAGACTAGACTGAAGAGGATGCGACGTCGTGTGCAACTTTATTCATTGCATTACATATGGACGGTCACGCGCAAAACGCATCTGAACTCTGAATATATAAAATACATAGTGTTCCTTAGTCTCGCAGTGGAGGACGTTCTATACGGCTAAATCAAACTGCGTAATGTCATATTTAATATAGTAATTAAATATTCTTTGCTTACTCTCTTTGAGCGAAAAGAAGCAAATAGTACGATACCCAATATTAACTTTAGGTGATAGGTCTCAGAAAATTAAGTTTAAATGGTACATTTCTGTTTAAAAATAAGAAATACTCTATGAAAATTAGCATATAATATAATAGTATGAAAAAGGGAATATGTTAAACCACAATATTATATATACCGCCACATAACCGATATTGTGTTTCGTATTTCGCGCGCGACAGTACCGCATAATAAGTATGTGCATAACTAGTGACGCTTGGGTAAGCTTCGCGGCTACTCCTCGAACACCTGACCCCAACACCTTTGACCCGACAAGATGCACCGCGTTTTGAAATACCTATTTCACTTATAAATAACACTGTTTTATATACGCCCTCCGCCTTGTCAACCCGACGAGAAATATACCGGTCTCGAAATAAACACGATAACATTTTCTCCAGTTGATGTTGATAAAATGTATTATTACTAATTCCTAACTATATAACGTTTAAGGGTTAAGTGTTTGAAGCCCGGAAAATCTTCTTTTTTTTCATTTTGGGTTGTCTGGCAGAAATCTCAATCTCAAGAAAATTATCAAAATAGGTACTATAATGTAAATATTGATGAATAAAAGAAGCTAGTATTATATTATCGTTTAATTTATCGTATAATATAATGTTTACGGTCGTAAGAGAAATTTAATATATTGCTCGCCATTAGGTAAAACACGTCTAGTAGCACTAAACTGTCCTTTTACTATTAAATATGCGATAAAATTCTTAAACTCAATAAAATATTTTTAATAGCGTCCTTTTTATATACGCTTTATCAAGAAGAGTTACGTTACGCATAAAACTTAGAGCTTAAAAGTTAAGCAAACAAATATTACATGCATACCGAATACACTTTTAACGGTTTAAAACACTGCGAGGCAAGTTTTTTATGTTTAAATTTATTATAGATAATTTAAAAAATATTTAACATCTAATTACGGCTGTTTAAAATATGTTTCGCGTTTTAATCTGATAAATATATTTTTTTAAACACGATACAATTGTTATAATAGAAATAGATGTGACTATAACGTGCATTGTCTTGGAAAGGTGAATAAGTTATCTATCATTCTTTAGTACATCCGTTAGGTGACAGATCTCAATAAAATATTACGACAAGATGACCGCATTATTCCTCATAACATTGTAACTAATTACTCAAAGATGTACTGTATATCTTATTAACGTTTCAAATCATTGATTTGCCACTATTCAGAGGGCAGAGGTTTTCCATTTAAGAGAGTATCTCAGAGCTGAGGTCCACTGACGGCTTAAGGTGCTTCAAGGCACAACACTGAGAGAAGATAATTTCTTAAACTTAAAATACCGTTTTTTTATATACTAAAAGACTTAATATTAAAGCGCATGGAAAGTTTAGTCTTTCAGTCGTTTAGTCACTTTAACCTATGCATTAAAAATATAACCTCTTTGATATAAATGCGCAGCGAAATGGCCTAACGACGTTATATTTGTTAACAGACAAAAATTCCTTCAAATCTTCAGCTAACGGTATTGGAAGACACATAGATGTACCAGAATCGTAATATCTGCCGGCGCGAACTCGTTATCAATGTCCCAAGTGATTCTCAGTCATTAGGAGTAACATAAACACAACAATGTATGTCCCATAAAGCGGGGTAAATTCTGCAACACCATTAGGATATCGTAAAGTACGGTATAAAACCTTGCACCACGCTTTTATGGCCGTCTACCTACCGCAGTGATCTAATAAATAAGTATTTAAGTCGATGTCCGTCGATGCCCGCGTACGCCAACATACAAAAGGCGGAAACATACTATTGCAACCGAAGGATAGCCTGTTAAGAAAAATACCCCGTTAGGAGCATGGGACAAACATAATATGCGCCAGACATGATCGAAAAAATAACGCTTGACGCAATTGTTTGCAATTAAGCTACTGTCAGAGCCATTTAGCAATTTATATTTAGTTTAATAGCTTATTAATCAAAACAATATTATTAAAATATTATTAGAGAAATTTTATAAGTGTTGTTGTATGTGTACTTGACTTCAGTTCATGAGTTCGCTGGTTTAGTTCCCGGTTGTGCGCCAATATATTTATATTTATTAACATTCTGACGCTTTTCATTTTCTGGTCAAATGTAGCTAAATACGAATAATAAGAAACATACTTGTCTTAATTAATTTCTTCAATTGTGTTATTAGGTCAAAGCCAATAGCGAGCCTTCGTTTTTTTCATAGTTCACTAATAATTTATGATCCATATTACCTAGTTCTAATTTCTTACATAACTCTACTAAAATAAACTATAACCTTTGTGTGTTTATATTTAATATCGGTTTGTATTTTTTGTTTATTCGTGTTGTTTTAAATCACTAACAAATATTTCAAGGGAGACTTATTCGTGAACTGAACCCAGTCCACGAACAGATACAATTTGTTTCACAAGAACAATATATACGACACTAAATGCCCGTAAAAGGTGTCAAGAATTGAGAAATCATAATCCTGCCGAACCGTTTCGGTCGTAATCGTGACGTAAGTCGTCCATAACTTTTGCTGTCGCATCGCACTAATGGAAAACAATAATAAAAATAACATAAAACCGCAGCTGTCCTCATTCCGATAAACTGTTGCACGGGTTTTCCTATCGCAGCCGTTTCCTTATTAGCAATCTAAGACAATACTTTTACATAATTAAGCGAAAACTCAAGGTCGAAAACGAAACCGTTCGACGGTTAACGGACTGGAACAGAACCCGCAGCCTATCCGACGGATGTGACGTGTACGCCGTAAACGAGATAAAGCCCAGTTTTCACTCTCGCGCCCGCGTCGCGCCCGTCCGACCGTGTAAACGCAGCTCAACCCGTAATTATAATAATTAAACGCTTATCTATTCATGATGTTAATATGAATAGAATCTATTATAATGTCGTGTGTTAAATCAAAACACAGAAGATTAACTACCTCACGCTGACATTTAAGACTTCATAAATCTTTAAAAAATATTTAAACCGCGATTCAGCTATAATAACATGACTACCGTTTGAAGGTTTTATTTAGGACTTGGCGATGTGGAATGCAATTCGCTCGTTTGGTTTCTTTTGTGTGCATTCTAGTGTATAATTTATTATGTTCTTATGTTTAAATATGACGCAATCCAATGACGATTTCTCGCTTAACATACCGAGTCTAATATACTGTTTTCTCTCTTTCCAGTCGTTCTTCGGACGGTCGTACAACAACCTAAACTCCATCACGGAATGCAAGAATAATGGAGAATGCGTCATCAACAAGAAGAACCGGACCGCCTGCAAGGCGTGCCGTTTGCGGAAGTGCCTCATGGTCGGGATGTCAAAGTCTGGCTCGAGATATGGCCGGAGGTCCAACTGGTTTAAGATTCACTGTCTCTTACAAGAGCAGCAGCAAGCCGCGCAGACGCATTCTCCACCGCGAGTTCCGCCCTCCCCACACCACATGGCACCGCCTTTCCCGCCACATCTGTTCCCGGGACTAGCGAGACCGAGATCGAAAGAAGAGTTAGCGCTCTTGGGCTTGGATGACTACAAACCTTCAGGATCCCCAGACTCTCATCGCAGCGATTCCTCTCCAAAATTAGATGAAAAATCCAGGATCACACATTCACGCCAATCGGAAAGACCGCTTACCCCACCGAGAGATTTCGTGCCTCTCCCGCTAGCCAACATCTCCTTGCCGCACTTCCCTCACTCGCCTTTTCTCCCCCCACCACCATTCAGCCCGTTCGCGCATAACCATCCCCTTCTATTTCCCCCCTGGCTTCCACCCGATATACTCGAGACATCTGCTCGATCACGCGGCCTTGCGACATGCAGAAAATAACAATGATGTCAGAATTGACGACCACAACACTGAATCGTCTAAGAGATTCTTCTTGGATGAAATATTGAAACAGCAGCGCTCAGTACCGACACCGCAAGAGGATATATCAGAAGCGGAGTTCGTACCCACGCCCCCAGCGGAGAGGAGAACTTCAGAGTCTCCCCTACAAGAGAACCCAATGGATCTGTCGGTAAAATCAGACGGCAGATCTAGTTCGGCCCGGCGGCGGTCCGACGATAGCGAAATGATAGCCCCAGACCACGACGACCCAGAGTCGGGGAGCGATCGCGCTTCCGTCAGCGAAGAGGAGGACGTCTCCTATCCCCAAATTAAGAGAATCAAACTCCACCCCCTGGATTTAACGACCAAAGTCTGACGGCGACGTCACAGTGCTCCAGGCCAGTATCGGATTGTGATTAATATAAGTAGGACGATTGAGAATTGTTATGAAATAAAGAGTCTATCCAAATACGTATTATAAGTAGATTAGTGAATTGGTTCTAGGCCCGGTTAAGGGATGTACAAATCGCTTGTAAATATTAAATTATTCTTTAGTTCTAGTTCTAGTTATTCGGTTTACGAATGAGCCGGGCGCGACATTCCGTAAATAATGTATTCGTTTATAATTTATTCTGTTTTAGTAGAATTTTGTTTTTAACTTTTTGACCAGTGTTTCGGGTGCATTATCTCTAGTATTCTCCTAGTGGAAGTAATATATTTGGCGAAGTTTAAGAGCGACGGCCACTTAAATTTTTTATCACAAAGTTTTTGTAAATATTGTAATCTATAAAAGTATTTTGTATTTGAAAAGCGTTAAAAGTTTAATATATTATTTTCGAAAGTAAAACTCGCATGTAATCAGTAAAACAGCGAAACAACGTTTTATTATTAATTGTGAATTTAATACAGTTGTATTAAGCTGTACCTGTAATGACATTCCTGTAATGTAAATGCTCAAGGCTCAAATTGTATTCTTTATTGTACTTATTGTGAATAATTCACACATACTCAAACCTAAATATATTTTGGAAGTGTTTTTGTATATACTGTAGTTAGATTGTTTGATGAATGCAGTCTCTAGGGACGTACAAAATAAAATATTCGTGCACTCGACTTTTTGTCTTATTTAAATAACCCCAAACACAATTAAACGATAATCAAAAGCTAAACATTAGTAAAACCTTGTATTTTTAGATTAAAAACCAATATTTATTATTAATTAAAGCTGTATCACAAAGACGGTCGTTCATAATACGTCGACACACACTTAGAACAAGACATAGCACTAACAATACTTGAACGGGAACGGGAGCCGTGGTCATTTCCAAATAAGTTTAACTAATATATCGCGTTTGAAGCCGTTAAAGTGTTTTATTTAAATTAAACCTCTTGCTGCACTGCGTGAGGTGTAGGTGATGCTAAAACCGAATATATACTCGTACCATTTAGCAACTTATTATTATTATTATTGCAATGTTGATTGCCCCATTAGTTATTGTTAGATATCTCATAACCTATAAATTGTGAGTTCGATTCTAATCAATGTTTGATTTTTCTGAAACATGTTGTACTTCGTTTGGAAATCTGGTGGTTTGAGTGGTAGGACTATCAATATTTAATTCGGGTCACGAACCAACATCCACAGATTAAAGAGCCGTGTAGTTTAACTGCATTTCAGTTTCAACCTGTGGACTTCCGAATATGCAAGCCCAAATTGTTCGACAGTGTATCTTGTTTAGATGTTATATGGTTGGCGTACTTCACCTTACATCAAGTGAAGTGTTATGTATCGATGACTTTGCCCAACCGTAGATAACTCAATATGTATTATCCAGGATTGCTCGACACAGTATATACGGGGTGTGTATGAAATCCCGTTTCCCCTCTTGGGGCATGGGGCGAATACATTTCTGTGTCCGTTTCACTGATCCGTTAATATATGTGGTAGACCCGGTTTAATACGATTACAACCTAAATATAATTTGCACTATTGCGCTGTAATGGTATCTTCTATAAATTGCGCATCCATTAACAATTTGCCGCTTGAGCATTCACGAAAACGCATGTCAAAGATCAATGTACAGCAATTATTTCTAAATAGTCGTTACATAACGTGCAAAACAAATGATGAACTTGTATATAAGAATGTAATACACCACTGCACTATAATTTTTTAAACTATTTTACTCTGGGTTAAGTTGAAATTATTTGAGATTGAGTACCTATTGAGATTATTTGAAAGATCTCCTAAACAAAGAAATTCATGTATTAACACAGACATATACAGAGTTAATTATAACTATATGACGAAATTAACCTCTAAGACAACAAAATTTTCGTTTACACGTGTACTTAGTTACCTGAGTGAATGTATAATATATTATTTAGTTAATAGAAATTATGCTAACGATTTCTCAATGAATTAAAAGTCTTATTTGCATCCTCTCTTAAGAAAAACTGAATTTGAACTATTTTCAAACATTTAGCCCTGTGAAAACTTAAATTTTAACATAGTGAACATGATGGCATTATAGGTACAAATAAAAATCACATAGTGTCTTAGGACACGGTTGCTCAATTGGTAAGAGCAATAGCATCGTACGCTCTGAATGTAGGTTCAAGTCCAGGCAGTCAGTAATTTTTTTTTAACTGAGATCGATTTTTAATTAATTTACCCACTGTTTCATGTTTTTACCGCAACCGTTAATTCTTAACTAGGAATAAGTCGCGTTTTAATTCGTTAACAACAATAGTGTTTTAGTGTTCGTTGCACTGATCCGTTCTTTAACAGGCAAGTAGATCAGACTTCTATGCCCTGCCCGACCGAAACAATTTTTTACCTGGGATTCGAACCCAGGACCTCTCGTGCGTAACGCAATGCTAAGCAATACGTTTAACCATTTGGCTACAGAGGCGGTCAACAAACTACAGACAAGGTACCGAATAAAAGATTTAGCTTTTTTTTTACTTCTTAGTAAATACAATCGACTAAAGCTGCCGACTCTGAGGCTGGTATCAAAACTAGGAATCTGTTTGCGAAGTCAGATTAATTAAAACAATAATCGTCTATCTTTTTACTTATACCACCTTTATAGTCAACAACCTATTACATTATGCTATATACCTCTTCTACTGATCGACTATATGATATTCTATTAAAGGATTTTTACCTAGACAATATATAGTGGTAATAAAAAAGAATATTGTATTATTTCATACGTACAGAGAGAAACATTACCTCTTTACAGATTGACACAGTGGTTACTCGATTATGCGAAAAGCCTAAGCTAAACTGTGAAATTGTTCGTCCCATTATGCCCAAATTCCCTAGGGACATAGGGCATTTACTTTAAACAAAAGCATATATTTAAAAACTTAATCACTACTGATTAGATTTCTGTAGGTACCCTGCCGAACCAAAACTATTTTGATTTCCTTGGATTCTCTGGACCTCTTTTGCGGTTTCAATTTGATTGCGTTTAATCCAAGCGACGGAGCTCAGCCTGATTGTATGTCATATATATATCTAAATTTAGTCAAAAGCGCATTCGACAACCCACCCTAGATTCGAGATTAACTTAAATTAAAAACAAATCCGCAATAATTAGTTTTCCGGCAAGGATAAGGATGTTCAGCGTAAATTACTGAAGTAATGAGAGCCGTAGAATAGTTGAACATTAAATAGTAATATTTCGAGAGATCGTCTTAAAATAGTAAAACAGGCTGCGTTTAATGGGCCAGCCGTATGTGAGCGGGCGCGCCTTGACCCGACATACTGTGCATCTTCAGACATGGACATAAATTTGCTGGAATCGAATTATACCTAAGTGAAAAGTACGAAAATTCGAATTTACATATTTACTGAAATAGAGAACACAGACTAAAATAAGAATTAAATATCGGTAAAATATACCTGTAACTATTTTTTTATCGTATTTATATATTCATTATATTAAGATTCAGCGTTTGTGATGTATTTAGTGGATGAGCCTCTATGAAATAAATAAATAGATTTAAGAAATATTGTAGGTATTATTATAATTAAAAATATTAATGTTAAACGCCTACATCATAATCGATGTACTGATTGACTTTAAGAACAAACCTGGAACAAACATATTTCTCTTTGTGAGCCACTTTCATAAATATTTTAAATTAAAATCTTAATAAGATATTAAACATAGCAGCATAAATTCTTAGAATTTCGAATCTAAATTTCAGAAATTTGATATATTGAAATAATTGTGCCACATCTAGCAACTATAACTCAAAAGCCGAGAAATAACGCAAGTTAAAGCTTGTGTAACAGTAGTAAAGTCACAATAACCATGTTATAGGTCATTTTGTATTGAATACGTAATTAAATGCCCCTCTCCCGCCTCCCAGCGCCGCACACATCCATAGAAATTGTGCACGTGAGGTATGGTTTTGTTTGACAGCTGTCATAAATAATATCTGCCTGATCCTTAATAGATTCTAATTGAATGCGTGTTTGCATTGTGTTTGCACTTGGCTTCGTTCGAAGCGGGCGCCATTTTAATAGATATGTAACACTCCATAGTACACTGACACATATGTTACAATAATAAAACTATGAAACAATACAGCTAAAATAAGAGACATTTCAGATCAAAACTCAATAACAAATCAAATTCATATGCAGGGCCCTAGAATACAAAGAAAGTCTCTCGAATACGTCTTCATATCCACTTGAACTTATAAGGAATCATAATCCAATATATCACGCATTAAATTATATCCCACAAAGCGACACAATAAAGTGTTATTGCCTGCGATGATTAACGCGTAACGTCCAGAATGTCGCTAAACTGCCCATTATAGGCTTTACCTTTACTTCGAGTTAGCTAGAGCGCGCCAGCGCTTATGAACCATGCCTATATACTCTGTTTAATAAATTTATTTTCTTTATAACCTTAATGAATGAATATATAAGATGTGTCACCTAAATAATAAAAAGATAATATTACATATAACCTCGACTACTAATGGTTTATATCTACGTTACAGTGTTTCAGTGTTACAGAGGTGGTATAATACTGATCAAGGGACCAGTATAATCTGTTTAAGAAGACAACGGTCACTAATTCCATGACCTTCCCCAGCAAGTAGCGGGTGATGACCTCAAACAATATATTTGATTATATATTTGATTTCGATATTGACAATTGAATGAATGTGGTTTATAGGTATCAAATTATATCAGACAGATTGAAATGTAAACGCTTAAATTGCTTTATATTCTTAAGAAAATAGGACATACAAATTATTTTAATGCCTTCGGACTTATTTCAATTAAGTCTTACTAATAAAATTTAAATATAACCTCATGTAATATTGCAATGCCAGCTCAAAGAAGTCCATATTTTGAACTCTAAGTTTTACACCGAGCGAAAATTTTTACACGAGTATTTATCAACTTTTTGTGAGAACCAAGTATGAGAGTGCTGTTTTAAAAAATAATGAGTGTATGCTGCGATCTCGCAGCGGGATTTGATAAACGATGACACCGTGCATAGATCATGACATATTTTTGTTTTCGTTAAATGTTTCCCATAGTTTGCAGGTGAACTTAATACTTTCATTTTTACATGGATTTGTGATTTTGCATAATTTTATTTATGATCTATGAATACAGGCCTTGTTGTGTGTATTAGATTTATATATAATACAATTGATAGATATCTAAAAAGTATATCAAAGTCTCATCCTAAATTTCGAGAGTTCCTACTGTAGTCAAGCATTATACAAAAATAGACCCACACAAACATTTAAAATCTGTTTCACCCAATCACATATATAGAAACGATTTGCGATTTCACAAGACATAAAGACTATCAAATCCAATCATTTCCTAATAACATAATCTTTAGTTAATAAAGCTTCGTCCAAAAATGGAAAACGTATAAAAATACCAATTTAGAATCATCGGGAACACTGAGCCTACAGCGCCATTATAATTCTATTAACGTAAAATAAAACCTGTTTAAGAATGAATGGAGCATCAGAAATTGACCCGGTGACTAATGCTATGAATAAAAATATTTTTATAATTTATTTCCCGAGATAACGGATTTAATAAACGACGCGCCGTAAACTCACAGATTGACAATAATAAGACGTGTATAGAGTTACACAGAATATTGTATACGCTCCTTCAAAAAGTTATGCTCTCGTGAGAATATAAAATTATTAAATTAGCCTTAAATTGACAATTTGAACCTTCGTTCTTATAGTTAATGGCCTTCTAGTAGACCCATAAATAAAGTGTTTTTCTATATTTAAATCATGATAATTGCAAAAAACTTGCTCAACATGACAGAATATATAGGAAGATTAAAAAACTAATTTCATATACATTTTATGTTTACATGTTTGCGTGTTTGTTTATTTCCTCTAGGTAAAACTTTAACGGCACTAACTAATTCTAGAACGACTAAAATGAATAACCGAAATGCCTCGTCAGTCTAATAATTAGTGCACTTGTCTGCAGACCACGAGGACCCGGGTTCGAATCCTAGGTCCGGCGAGATGTTAATTTAGTAATTTCAAAGAAATTCTAGTATCAACCGGAGATTAGTAGTGGAAGGTGACTTCGTGCTTCGGAGATCACGTTGAGCCGGCGGTAGCCACAAAAGCAGTATGGTGGGCCTAAGATTTCAAAACTCTCTTTGCGATGGGACAGGAGTTTTCAGCAGTAGGACATTGATATATACACCCACGAGATACAGGTAATACCAAATACTTTTGAAAGTGTATCATGAAAGCCGACACCTCATAAATTAAATAATTCCGACACAAACGACTGTTTAAAACAATAAAATTTATTAATAATGTCGTGTCCGTGTTCGACATGCACTTCTGTTTTACATAAACTCAAAATATTTCCAGATTGTTATCGGGCTTAATTTAGTGGTCGAATATTTGAGAACGGTATATGGCTTTCTTATAATATAAATAAAATTATTAGCCTACTCTAGAGCGGGGTTATATTTTGCTAATTTTATATACCCTTAAATACGCTCATGCCTTCGTAAAAAGTATGTCATAACTAACAAGTCATCAAAAATTTTTCAGCAATGTTTACATAAAAACATCCAAACATTTAATGATACATTTTTTGATATTATTTTACTATTTCGTATAGGTACATTTATTTTTATAATACTTCACTATTTAATAGGAAGAGAAACATTCTGTCTCTGAAAAGTTACTGGGGAAAATCACCTACAACAAATATAGTATGTCAATTTTGCAGGAGGTAATAGAAATAAGAGTGGTGAAAAGGGAAAGCAAGAAAAAAAGAAATAAGAGTATAAAGGGTTTTTCACAATCAAGTAATCCCATGGTTGTATGTCCGTTTGATTTCTAGTAGCTCAATAGAGTATGTATGTAACAATAGAGTAATAACACATACAGGATTTCCACGACCACTTTATGGAAAAGCATCTTCTATTATGTATGGACGAAACCAACAGAAACACTGTAACGTAGACATAAACAATTAAAGTTCGAAAGCAACCGTTTGTCTGCAACAGTAACATTCGATACAAGAATTATTGTGCATTGTGACAGTGCTTTGAACGCTCACGATAAACCTTTAAGCAGTACACATACGAATGATTTTCCATAATTAATCAAATCCGATAATTCCAAAGGTAACGATGTAAGTTAAAAAAAAAAGGCTATTAAGGCCCTTCTCATATCTATACTCTATACCCTAATATATAGATAACATTGGTACAAAAATGGAAGGCAGTAGATAGATGTTTTCACAGTTTAAATACATTTTGCCTTAAAGAACTTCGGGTTTCGGTATAAACGTAAAACAGTCTGTAAAACAAACACAGTTCAGCGTCTGTTCCATGCACCAAAGATTCAACTTTATTTTTATGTTAGCCAAATAATTCAAATTTTGTTGCCGTACCAATATCATACAATGTCATGCGTCGTTTAAATTAACAATTTGTTTAAAGAACATGGTTTATGCATATTTCTATCTGCAAACTTTCGAATATTTAGCACTTTACCTAAGTTAAAATTGTCTTATGTACTTTTGTGAAATTTTCATTTAATTTTTATTACTTGCACCTAAAGTAAATATTCTTATGAGTTCCTTATACTCTTAGCCACACGTCAAGATTTACAGAGAATAATTTATTTCTATTAATATTTGCCGCACGTGTATAGCCCGGTCTAAATGACTGATCCGTTTCGATCAAGCCCTCTTTGTATCTATTATGGAAACCTACGACCTTAATGTGCCATCCCAAAAGATCATGTAACAGGTTAACGATTTTGTAGAGCAGGGGGGCTATTCTGTTCACTGTTTGGAATGGCATTATGCAACTAATTTAAATCAAACAGACTTAAATTGTGTTCGAATTTAAAAAATACTCGACTGTTGAAATTTCCAAAAATATAATTTCCAAGGCAATTAAGAGAATATTGTCATATTATACTATCCATAAACTTTCCTAATCTAGAGTTAATAGAAAACATTAATATTAAAATATGACGAAATCGCGAGTTCGACGAATGTAATAAAATCGATAGAACGTTTCGATCACAGGTGTTCGAGATTTTATCTTAATTTCCGGTGTTATTCTAATTTTATTCTCATCTGCGAATTTTTCCTTTTCATAAACAAAAACAGAAAACAATCACATATATATTATGAATTTTTATTATCAATAGAAATTAAAATTCGCCTATTAACCGTTTCGATCTTGTCTTTTCAAATGAAGGTTCTAGGTTCAATGCATCTAAATTTATTACAATACAGTGATGGTTCTTTTACCAACCCACTTGGTACTTTGTATGTCGACTCTATGATTAACCTTATTATCTTTTGAAATTGTGCTGCAAAACCATTATGGACGCTTAGGTGTGCGACAAACGGGAAAACTAATTTCGATAAATATTTTTTACAAGCAAGCAGTTGATCGGACTACTGTGCCCTGCCTGGCCGAATAAATTTATTATATTCGTTGAACATGACCAGGACCATTCTTAATTTACACAATACTTAGCGACAATTCTAACTCTAGATGCGAAAATACTTGTATGATAATGTCAGATTAAATGTAATTTGGTCGTAATTTTCCGATGGCGCAATGTCGAACGCTAGAAGCAGAATAGCTCCCCCAGTCGTGGCCCACATCTTCGTAAAGACATTTATGTAGCAGATCGCAAAGACACGGGTCATCAGTTCAGATCGATATGTTTTAATGACTTATTCATGCTCAACCCACCGGTGACTAACATTTGAACGCTTCTTATATTGTCTCTTGCGATTGCCTGGGAATAACATCGAACGAGACTACCTCAACTCTCGTTTGACATATGCGATGATCATTTTGATGAATTGTTCTTATTAATATTTATCATATATAAGTTTTCGTTACGTTTTGCAAATTGATAACCGTATTGAAAAGAGAACATATTTAATTATTTTTTATATATTTAATTTACGATTAAAATTATGTGACAGATTTGCCTTAGATCAATTTATATCTTATCCTTTAATATCTGGGGTAATCATACGTCTCATAAATTGTGAGCGTGTCATTTTTTTTACTTGTATGACATGACCGCCTGTGTAGCTCAAAAGTGAAAGATTCTAGGTTTTATTTTACTATGGCTTATAAATTATTTTTTACCAAAACCAATGTTACAATTCCAAATTCTTTCTCTCGGTACAGGCTCCGACAAAGAGTATACTATTTATAGAAGCGATTAATTACTTTAATGAATTTAAATAAAAGTAAGCAGTAACAGTATCAAATTCACTGTTAAAAATCACCATCGACGTTATACAAGAGCGCCCCGCGGCGACGTTTACGTTTTCTTAATTTTAATTGCCCGAACATTAAATTGATATAGCTCGTAAAATTTGTAACATATAGCACAATAGCTACACATTATTATATGTAAATTGTGGTGAGATCTTGATTTCATTTGTGGGGTTCTGTACGCAAATTGAAAAGCGAGATTATTTACTTGGCGATAAAAGGAGTGACGGCGAGTTTATTGCCAGTTCTTCTCGTTCGTTCTACGCCCTTGATTTGAGAAATGGTAGTAAATGTAAAGTTAGATTCTTTAACTGTTTTGTGACGTTCATAAGTGTACATAGTTACCTACATGAATAAATTACTTTTGACTTTTTACTATGACTTCACTGTCTGTCTGCTAAAATGTTAAAATTTCTCCAAAATTATAAAAAAAATGTCGATTGATATTGAAAAAGAAACACAATTAAATAGCAACAGGTGCATACCAAATAAATAACCGTCACCATATTTACTTAGAAGCCCTTCGTTGTTCGCCTGGGATTTGGCCAATATAGTGTAGCCAAAGAAATATTTGAAAGTACACTAAAAATAACCCACGAGACTCATCCTATCGTTAATAAGGTTGTGTTAACCACCATAAGCACCCAATAAGCCAAATGATGTTGTAATCGTGCACTAAGCTAATTCCTAACACCTAACACCATCCCCACACACGATATATTAACGATGTACTAATTGTGGTTTTGGGCGCGAGTTCGTACGATAACTACTTAGCGTCGTTAACACTTGGGATAGATTCATTATACGGGTGGTCTTTATTAGGGATGCCCTCCATAGTTCAATGGTTAAACTCACCTAGCAACGTGAAGCAGGGACGCGGGATGAGGCGCACAGTCCTTATAATAATTAAATATTTCGCCTTTGAATATATTGACTCAAAAGTATGTTTGCCTTGCCCTGCCTTGATCATTGAATTTTATAAGGAATTTAGAGAGAAAGCAATATATTGACAAAACTACACAGTTTTCTAAAATCCTTAAGTTTATCAGTAGCCGTTCTCTTATTATAGTTGAGAGTTTGGTTTAAATGAAGCAAACATTTACTTTACCATAAAAAATATCTACAGTTAAAATAACACATATTTATCCCTTTTGCCTTGAATGAAATTTCTAATATATAAAACTTACCTAATAAATTTACGAGTAATACTGTTATTTTAAAAATTACTACTACCTATGTATTTTCGATTTCGTGATGTCACAAAATAGCGGTTTTAATATATATCTTTTTTTTAAATTTTATTGTCTATATAATTATAGAAGTAAATTCAAATTACGGAATACATAGATATAAGAGAGTATAATTTGCCCCAGCATAGCCCAGCATCTAAACGAGATGCGCTGTCGACCTTTTTTGGCTTTGGATATTGGAAAATCCACAGACTGAAACCGAAACGTGATTAAAATTCACGGCTGTTTCATCTGTGGACATTGGTTCGTGACCCGGATGGAATTTCGATATCCCTACCACCCATTTAATATCCGGGTTTCTAGACGAAGTCCAACATCTTTCAGAAATATTTAGATTTATTAGAAAAATGTTGGACTCGGTGGGGATCTACCCCACGATCCGTCGATTATTAGCCGTACATTGCTACCGTTGCACCAACGCCCCGAAAACCGTTATCCAAAGCGATTATGAGGGTTAGAAGAGCCCAATTTAGCTCAAACATTAAAACAATACACATAGCGAACGCCTCGCGTTCGCTCAGTGGGAAGGGCTAACCATGTCGTATATTTTCTATTTTATACCCCATTATAATTCCACAAAATAGAGACATTAAAACTACTTAGTTATTAGGCGGGACCCCTTGGGGCTTAAGGTTTCAACATTGATTTTTAGTTTCTCCTGATGTTTTAGTGGGTTTAGCCAAGCGGTTCGATGTGCTTGTCGGTCTAATAGTAGCAATGTATGGCTAGTAATCAACCGGTTGGGAGTTCAACTTTTCCCATGTTTAACATGTCTCTAAAATCGTTTTATCCTAGATTGAAAATCGAAAAATAAATTTAAAAAACTGTCGACGTGAGCAGGGCTTGAACCGGCATCGTCAGCGTTCCATGCTGTTGCTACCAGAGTCGAATTTTTTAAAATTTATTTTCGATCAATTTTCAATTTATTTTAATCTATATAGTGCAATAACATGTAAAAAATATTAAAGTTTCATCATTTTATCCTGTTAGACTTCTGGTAAGACTATTATTTGGGTGATAGGGCTGCAAAATAAATAGAAAACAACTGGAAAACTAAAGAAGTTTCTAGTTTAGAATCAGTGTAACATGATATGAAATAAACAAATTATAAAATTTCCAACGAGATTATTTTGAAGAACTTAACACTTATAATAAAACATTAGTGATTAGCACATTTGACTTTCACATTAGGGATACCCTCCATTTTCAGTCCCCCGTGACCACGACTGCTGCAAAGCATCCGAAACGTCGGGCTGAAGTTAAAAATCATATTTAAATAAGTTTAATTAATATATCGGGTTTTAAACCGTTAAAGTGTTTTATTTAATTCAAATTCAAAACGTTTATTGCCATAAAATATATTTACAAACTAATAACTAAATTGTGTGCATAAAAATAATAATAATATAGTTATAAATATATATTTAAAGAGATGGCAATCGGTACCAGTCTCAGCTATGCTGCTGAATGCTCGTCACACTCAGCAGCGGTGGTCTTCAGACCGGCCCGAGCATAGAAGGAAAGGAGTGAAGTTTAGTAAAGTAGTATAATATAAATATAATTCCAAGATTGATATACTATAACAAACATATACATAATAGGATAATAATAATAACCAGTAATTGTTGCACATCTGCTTTTCAAGGAGGTCCAGTTTAACTATCTACAAGTTAACTAATATAATTCGAGTTATAAACCATTCAAAGTGTTTAATTTAAAACTACAAACAATACTTAATTATAAGTTCTTAAAATTCGCTTAAGACAAGTTGTAAGGATATAACGACATACGCAGTTATTCTACATCACTTCCAGCCTACCTTACAATTTTAAATACAATCAAACTATTTACATAACAAGTTGTATCACCACGCCACATTAACTAACATCTGCTAACAATTAATCGTCCGTAGTTAAATGGCAAAAATAAAAGGTTTAGTTTTTCTATCGTACAAATGTGTACATTAATATCGTTCGGTCATAGGCCACGCTCGTACATAAAATGTGGCTCGACTTTAATAAATTATCACGCGGAATGCGCGGGACTCCACACATGAACCCTAAAAACCGACCAGGTGTGAGTAAAACTCTCGCGCAAAGGGTTCCGTATAATTGACTAGGTAAACTACAGATGGTACGTACGAATTCGTAAGCGATTTGTATTATTAACGAAAATATTTTATCAATGTTTCAAGTACATACCTACCAGTTTCCATCATTATCAAGCAAACTAATTTTTTAAAGACTTGTTCTATAAATACAAACTAGTGACAAACAGAAAGTGACGTCCGTAGGCTGCACGAATGTTTACCTGGATTGGATTGGAGGCTATTTTCAAAGCTTTGAACATTGAACCAACCAAAGAAGCTTCCTTCAAGTGTAATTGAATCTAGTCGTTTATTCGTCTTCGCTGTTTATTGTTGGCATACTTTAAATTTTTTACATAAAACGGATAGATGTAGAGAGGCCCCAATAAGTGTTGAAATATATATCGGTCTCGTTTTCATTTGAATTATGGCGTTAATTTTTCAAGAGTCGCGTGCAACGGTTTTTTCAACTTAATTGCTATGATTGGTTCATACCGGTACCGTTGCTGTGGTGTGGTCTTAATCCTGCCCGTAATTTATGACGCAGATTAATTTTTAGAAATTACGATTACATTTTTCACCTTAACGGTGTTCATTTCAAACATAGATATAGTATTTATTTCACTACATCATTGAATTAATTTAAAAAATACTTTAAACGATATTAAACGCACAATAAATATTTAACTTACTTCCAAAGCGTTTTTTACCGCGGCTACCGCATAGCAACAAAGATATCACGTCGGGTCCTAGTCAAAATACCATGAGTAAAATATATATTTCGCGTTTTAAAATCGCTAAAAGTATTTTTAATGTATTTAATGCAATTTCGTAAACTGCAGACAAAAGCTACTACATAAAGACGGAATCGATAAACTCGTCGACTTAAAAAAAACATAAAGATAATTAAGTCTACGCTTATGGACCGAGGATCTAGGTATATATTGTAAATACCAGTGGCCTTCTCTTGGACTATGTAAAGTATCATTAAAGATAAACTCCGCGTTTTCAATCATATACAGTACTAACCATACGCGCGTACTACACACTTGTTTGTCATTATAAGTGATCGCTATAATTTATTTAATATTGCGTAATCAATTACTACGTATATTTATAATAATACATTTTATCGTAATAAATGAATAACAGTCGTGTTGACTATAAAACCGATCTTGACAAGTGCCTTTCTTCAAATACAAATCGGTCTGGGAAAGCCGTGTCCTTTGCACTTGACGGATCGATGCAGTATCAATAACCCGACGGAGATCTACTAACAATTGATACGGCGAGAGATAATGTAGTATTATTTTTATAACTAAGGAACTTGAGGCTGAAAGTTCGTAAAAAACTTTATTTCGATAAGCCCAACAATTGTAAACGAAATAGGAGGAAACGGAATTTTACTAAAAGTTGTTCATTTTTATTTTAAAGTTTTTTCGCTATGAATCAAGTTGAGAGAAGTAATTTGAATATATTCGATATAATTTTTGTTATTAATATTATCCAATAAATTGTCGATTCCTTATTTCTTGTTCGCGATTATCTGTCAGCACTTGATAGCGCCGCCAAATAATGTCCCGTTATTTATGAGTCGAACAAGTCATCCGACTATTTTGTTTAGCAAACTATCTGAATTACCTTAACGATAATAAGATATCATAGAGCGCGTGTACTGCTTATAGATAAGTGCAAAGCGATACAAAATCCTTTATTTTTTTTGATAGAGGAGGACTATCATATGGTTCACTGCTTGGTAAATAAAATACCCCAATCATATAAACATACATAAATAGACCGAAACCCAACGCAATTAAACTAAACTGCTATTTCATTTATAGATGGCGGTACGTGACCCAGATAGAATTTAATATAAAGATTTCCAGACGACGTCCAACATGTTTCAGGAAATTATAAATTGATTAGAAAAATGTTGGACTAGGTGAGTCGAACTCACGACCCATCGATTATTAGCCATACATTGCTACCATAATAACAACGAGCTTATTAAATAAAACAGATTTATAACTAACATGATACAATATCTACTTACAACGTGTGATTCTAAACTTTTTTTCGTATTGTTTTTTTGTGATTTGAGATTTGATTTGTAACTGCTGTCTTGTACGAGTTTAATTATAAATATTTTCTCACTACTTTTAAATTTAAACTTGGCTTTATGTACTGTTTTATAAATTTGGAGCACAGGCCATGCCAATATGAAGGCACTCTATACTCTGATTTGTGTCGTAAACGGCAATATCTAGAACTTTCGTAATTTCGTTACGGCAGATTTATAAGGATATCGTTGAACGTTTCCCCGAAGTTAACGACTTGGTATCAAATCTTGGAGGTCTGTATCGTTAAATGTGACACGACCCTCCCTACTGATCGCTTTTGTGTCGATGTCATACTTTAGTATATTTACAATACACAAATTTGGTTGTGGTTGTGTTACAAAATTTAATTCGCGTTTACGTTGCAGTCTGTAGCTATTTTGAACATTTATAGAGTATTATTAACAGGGTAATGTAGACCAGAGCTTGAGTAAACTAAGAATTAAATAATAAATATGGATACGATGAAAACGATTTCTTCTGTTTTTTTAGTTGTCATTTATCCAGACAGAAGATAACATTGTAAGGCAGAGGAACTGTACTAGAGCAACGTGGAGTTGAGCATCACGAGTATGGCATTTCACACGCGGAACATCAACAACATGGATATATCGCTACAAGATAGTTTTACTTTTATACCCGCCTGCCTGTGTATTTAGAAAATTTGGATGGGTGGGTCATGGATGTATGGAAGTTACCATTTTATTTCGAACAACTTTAGGTAAAGTATGGCATTAATTGTAACAGATTTTAGCGCGATCAACACTAAGTATTTATTATTATTTGAAAAGTTGTATTAAATACTTCAAACCTTAGCTTTCTTTTATTTAATTAAGTTTTTTTATATAGTTCACTTTCCACGCAACAAAGACGATTTGTTTGTAGGCACTAGAAATTACTAGAACAGCTCACAATATTCAATGTATTCAAAAATACAGAACCTGTCGTGTACCTATCAGACAGCACTAGGCCAGTTTTATTTATTTTATTTTTTTTTATGATAGTTTGCACGGGGGTCCACTTGATGGTAGGTGAAATATCAACCTTATAACTTATTTTGGCTTCCAATATTCGAATTTATAGACTGAAACCTAAACGCTATTAAACTTGACGGCTTTTCGTCTCCGGAGGGTGGTTCGTTACCCGGACGGTTTTAGAAAAATTATAAAGTTACATAAAAGTCTTGGATACGGTGAGGATCGAACCCCAACCCGTTGTTTATTGTTCGCTGCATCACGAACATAAATCAAGGCCTCATCTAGCGTATCCAGTGTCCCTATATCCTCGGTGGGGGTGTTAGAGGTCATCAATTAGACTGAGCACCATTTTTACGCGGCAATAAGCGCTCATCTGGTAACCGGGCTATCATCGTGAGCCAAATCGCCCGACTCTTCGTAATACTTTGTCTTTGTTTTATGATTGCCTGGTACTTGCCAACTTATGGTTCTTTAACCTCAATTGAACAAGTCAAGGCCAAGAGGTGAAGCTTTTACTTTAAAAACTTCTACTTTTAACTTTTTGACGAGCTCATTGGTGTCTAATGGTAGCAATGTATGGCTAATAAGTAATAATATATCGTGTTTCTAATTTTTCAATTTTTAATTTTCCTGAAACATGTCGGACTTCGTCTGGAAATGAGGATACTAAATGGATGGTAGGATATCAAAATTTCGTCCGGGTGACTTACCACCGCCTGCAGATGAAAAAGCCGAGAAGCTTAATCGCATTTCGGTTTCAGTCTGTGGATTTCCAATGCCAATATAGGCCGACAGCGCATCTTGTGTAAATGTATTTCAACTCCCATCAAGTGAATCACACGCTGTCCTCCTCAATCATAAAAAAGAATAATAGTAACTGCAAAAGGGAAAAACTTTTCTTTGTCTATTAGTCATTTCTTTTAATTTTATTTCGAGAAGATGACAGATTATAACATAAATATTCAACATCAATATAATAAAATGTTTACAACAGAATAAACTGAATTGTATTTTTGTATTCTTAGTAACAAATTATGATCGTTAAATTATTAGTGTTTAAACAGCCCAAATGCGCGTCGAAAACTCACGCGAAGGGTTCCATACCATTGACTAGATGACAAAGAAATGTTATATTGTAAACCTAAATCAATAAATATTAGAATTAAATAACAATGACATCAGTTAAGACAATATACTTACATCCGATAAATCTGACGACGAGTGTCCCCTGGAGTGGGTATATACTATGGTGACCATTTTTTATTAACTTGGTGGAACAACGACAGAAATATATGCATAAAGATATGTTAATTCTTTAATAATGTAATTTCAGGGTTTTTCGAGCTATTTGGTCATCATTTAGGACATTGACGGCAAATCTTCTTCGACTAAATAAGGACTTACAATTTTCGATAACCATTTCTCATTTCACAACCTGCCCACCACCCAACCAAGGCCGAAACCCGAAAATACTATGTGCACAGTTATTAGCTTATTACAGAAGTATTATAGTTGAAATTGAATAATTAAAACACTTAAATTTGTGTTAATGTAGTAGAAATACCTAAAAAGAAGATCGTTGAAATAAATTGCTTCTTAAAATCACTTTTTTAAAATGGCGTAATTGTTTTTAATAAGAGTAGTACTGTAAATTGTACATATAAATTGTATTTTTTCGGGCATTGTAAGTAGCAAATAACTCGATTTTGTCTGAATATAAGTCACCCTATTCGAGTTTTATCGCTCCAGTACAGTGGCATAAATTAGAAGCGTGTTTTACCGTGTAGGGTAAACTTTAGGAACGACAAGCATTTCAACTAAAAAGGACGAATTATATTACTGCGTAAAACGTTATAAAATTTATATAATACTATGATATGGTAGAAATGATAATATGTATTACATACTTTATACACGAAAATATTTTACGTACGTAGGTATTTGGTTTTTAACCGATTTCAAAAAAGAAGATTCTCAATTCTATTTTGAAACTTAATCAAAATACGCATTAGTTTTGTTCGAAGTTATGACATTTTTCTTATTAGTTTAGGTACATATTTAAATATGTTATTTCATGTTAACATTGTTTCATCAGATTGACTTAAACCTTACTCTACAACGTTAGTTTACTCGATAAAAAACGTTGCCTTTATGTAAATCTAGCGACGATCTCATGTGGAATCAATCATGCGAATACAAAAATAAGGAGCCAAGAATTTTGTGCCCTGGAATTTAACCCAGGATCCTTTGTGCGTAACGCACTTGCTAGGCGACGTGCTCTTGAAATACAGACGCATAACAACAAAAATATTGTAACCTCTCAGATTAATAAGTTCACAAAAGTGCTGTACTTAATCCTCTTGTATGGATATAACAATATATAAATCGGCGACTCCACAGACGCGCTATCCACTTTTAAATAATTACATTAGTACAGCGGCAATAACAATAATTTTGGCCCGTTAGGGGACGGACGACCCGCGGCGCTCGACTTACGTTTCACAGATCACCAGATATCGCTCGTAACTTACGCACTGTCGTGCACCACTGTTTCGGAACTCGCGATCGTTGTTACGTGGTAATTGATTTTTAAAATCATGACATTCCGACAGAAACCTGTCTCAATTTTAGCCCACCGGCGAACGATGTACTAGAAAATACTGTCTTAATTTTACAATAAAGCGCGCAATTCTCATTGCTTAAGACGGAATCATAAATTAATATAACGCTTTTTACGTAAACAGATTTTGGCCTCCATTTTCTAAATTTACTTACATAACAAATTTTCATAAGATTTTATTTTGTAGGTTACTATATATGTATAATAAGTCAAGGAATAACCAAATAAGCTAATAATTGCCATGAAAAAGTGTAGAACTAATTACACAGACTATATCAATATATCTTTTAAACCAAACGACCCTCAGAAGATTCCATCAAAAGAAATTTTATCTAACTCAAGCGCCCCGTGACGACAAAATATGGTCATAATGACAGGAATTCTCTGTCGAAAATTAACAGCCATCATATTGTGTCTATGGAATCTTAAGCGCGCGTTTATCGTGTTCGATATTCAAATTGAAATTCAATATTATTGTATGCCAGTGCTGGTCAAATGCCATGATCCATAAAGGATTTATATATTGAAATTAGTCATTTCTTTATGAATATTGAACGATAGTTTACAGGTTTCCCACGAGTTTAAAAAGTTAACGTATTCGCGTAGGTGGACGTTGAGGCGACAATGGAACTATTACACCGATTATATTCAAATATATTGGCTTTAATCTTACCACAACTGATCACGTCTCGATGTAAATCATAAATTTACTTTCTATTTATCTTTTTTGGATATCGATGATATGATTAGAATTTGGAAATATTACCAATTTGATTGTGATTTATTTTTTGGGTTAGCAATAGTTTAGGTTTCATAACTATTTTATCGCCATTTCAAATCTTATATAGGAACAATATAATTTGTAATAAATAGCACTAAACATATGAAAATTATATATAGAATATTATTTGTCATATACGACGTGTAAATAATTAATTATTGAAAAGTAATAAGAGCATACCGACTCGATACGTTTCAACAATTTAAATATTCATCTCGCGCCAAAAACCCATTTAGTTAGGATCACGCGATTAAACCGAATCGATTACATTAAACACACTCATTACAATCGAGGGAAAACTCAAACGATTAATCGATTATAGCCAGCGTGTAATCGATTACATCTACTCCAATTAATAGCTACAGATACATTTTAACTATGAAGTGGAGTAACAGAATGTAAACAAATATATTTGTATTCTTAATTTAAAAACTGTATTGTGGGCGTAGGTCTACTAGCATGGTGGAGTGCTTAATCGACGCGTTGAACTCTTACATATGGAGAATAACAAAATGAAACTTCTATTGAGAACTATTGACACCTGTTATTGGATTCTTTAGCGCTGTGAAAAATTTTCTTAAATTATAAGCCGGTGTATAATTGTTAGGGTATTATTATAGGTTAATGTCTTCATTTTGTTACCTCGCTGATTGATGTATAGATAGATACTTGTTAACGCCTCAACATAATTACACGTCATGCTCCGACAGTCACTCTACTATGGTACCTACTTGGATATCACTAAGCATTTAAAAATCTAAAAAATGCCGTCTGGTGTAATAAAGTGTGAAATTGATAAAAGATTTCACATATTAACACTGTTATAAATAACTTAAACAAAATTTTAAATTAGAAATGTAACCAATCTACCTTTATTGGGGTCCCGTAAACAAAAAAAATTACCCTTTACCGTGCCTTCGCTGCCTGTCTGTCAGCAGAGAATCTTAAGAACTACGATAGTGAGAAAGTTGAATGTTTTTTTACAATTTGTGAATTTAAGAATATTAAATCAAAATCCGCGTCCCGTCGTTCTTACTACTGCCTTTTTTTAGATTATTTATAGAGGAATAATACTTTCCTTAATATTTTTTTGTCACCGGTATACGTGCGAGACCGACTCGCACTTTCCCGGTTTCTTTACATTTCGTACAGTTCTGTTACGTTAATTGGCTCTAAGAAAACGAATAATACAATTAGCGTGTATTATGCATTTACTATTGTAAACTATATAAACAGTTACCTATAAACCAATCATGACCCGTGATTTAAATCCAAATATTACGTTCGCATCGATAAAAAATAAGCAGAGCGATATTATCGTTTAAACGGTACCGCGAATTCGAGAATACATTTCTCAATTTCTCAATCGGCCGTTGCTAAAAACTGAAATGCAATCGCAGCCGACAGCATAAAAACCGACTATCGATCTCCAATTAAGTCTATTAACAAATCCACACAAATCCGTTGCGTTACCATTCGCTATAAAAGTCGATAATTAAATATTTATTCGGTTCTATTAAGATCGTTTCGACCGTTAGCGATAAATCGATTCGTCACCGTGGAAATGTTCAAATTGTAGGCGAAAAACGCCGTGAAATATATTTGACAGACGACCGAGGAGAGAATCGATATTTACTCCGGCTGTTGTAATCGATAATTGTTTCGAATTAAGAACGATAATCAGGATCGGTGTGTGTTCCCGTAACCCACTCGATGGCGATACTAATCGATTCGATCGCCGATATATCGAGATGGCCCCGACACGCAAACGATTCGCTCGATCGTATGCGATTACTAAAATGCAACATTTTGGTCCCACGCTTTCTAATCATGGTACTTTTACAATTCAGCTATCCGTGAGGTGGAGTCTAGGTACAGGTTTGTCTACTTAACGCTTATAATTTTTACATTAAAGTGTTTTGTTAAGCTAAATGTATACAAGAGTCACTGTTTAAAGAGAACACTTTAAACATCATCTGTTTCTCAATCTCCAATAAATGAAATGAGACTTAACCACTAGTAATTATTATTTCAAAAACATATTTAATTAAGTTACAGTGCGACTTAATGATATTTACTTTTGACAAATGATTCATAATTAAAAAATGATTAACAATTAAAAAATTACCACCGATTACCGCCCCGCGGGTCATCGAGCCTGTATTAATTCGAATGCTAATCGAGCGACTTAAAAATATCGATTTATTTTAATCGCTCCCATCTTATTAGACTTACGTCTTAATTGAGCTAGGATTTCTTTGGATTCTTCCTAATTAGTACGTTCGGTGCGGCCGATAGCATCGCGACACCTCTTTCGGGCGGCTCGTCTCGCTCGCACGCGTGTAATTATCATAATTTAAAGAGAGACGGCTATATATATCGAGATTATGATCGCGGAGGCGCCGGCACCCAGCTTACTAATGCGTGTTTTAAATGTTTACTAATGAACACGATTATTTAAAGTGACATTTTCGGATTTCTCTCCGGTCGTTACTGATGTTTGCGCCTGAGTATAAAGAAGGGATTTAACGCAGCTACGCGTCGACATTCCTCGCCTCGAAACGATCGCTTTGATGCCAATTGATTTAATACTGACCTTTGGCACTTGGATAATTAGAAATTTGTTCCGGTCGTACTTTCATCGATCAATTTTATTACTATTTTCTAGAACGACGACAGCTTCGGCGGTTCGTTAGATTAATAATGAGCTCGTTATGACTGCGAAAGAGAGGTATTGTTGCTTCCTAGTGCTCCTAACTTTTATCTCAGTATTTCAAAAAGATTACTTCAGAATAATGAAAACTCAATCACTTGTATAATTTTTCATTGCCAGCTTTATAATTTCGCACAAGCCGCAGATAATTTTTATATTGGCATCGTTCTATCAACTTATTTTATTATGCCATACTTATATAATTAACATAGTAAAACAATAAAAGTGTCTAATATTATAGCGACAACCCCGTAGACCATCGCGTATTTTCGTAGCTCAGATTGACGTAAGCGTAGCGAACGTAGCGTCTACGAAGTTTAGTACCAGCACAACTCAACAAGACTAAAATATTTTACTTCATTAAGTAAGCAGTCTATAGGTATTCACTGCAAATTTGAATACTGAAAAATAAATACTCCTTAATGCGTTCTAAATAGCACATAAGCTAAATTCTAAAAATAACATCCTTCAGAAAATGGTTTTATATGCCAGAAATTTCAATCTATGCGTCAAACCTAACGTTTACTTCGGAAACCTTCTTTAACTGGCAAACTAGCACCTCGTGCAATAATTTAATACATCATCACCCTATCTCATTAACGGGGTGTGCCATAAAAGCAGCGAAGCCAGTAAATTATCAGGCGAGGAACGATCGAAATGCTCACATAAAATCAGTAAATAAACTTAATGATATGCAAACGAATTGATACGTAGGCGTCCGTTCTAATTGGCCTATAAAACAGGCGTACCAACATCTTATTACTTTGATTCGAGTCGTAATTACTCCTCGCCGGCTCAGCAATAAATGCTGCGATGTGCTGGGGTGCTGCAATGTTGAAGTGCTAGACGTCGAAATAGCTAAGTTTTTTCACTATTCAGTGTATGATTGTTATATTTTAGGTTCGAAATAAAATATTTAAAAAGTATATATACAACCATTAGATAAAAACGTAGTATGAACCTGAAGGTTGAACTTTGGCTAAATTCATGGTGGCAAAACAACATACAGTGAATTTCTTGAACGAAGAGCATGAATTAGAATATACACAAAAAATATGTATTACAAAATCAAATAAGAGATTTTCCTCATTTATGTGTATTTTCTGTGGTGTGTTTTATAAATAATAAAGGAATAATAAATAAAAAATAAGAGATCTCACGAGCGAAAGAAGTTGCCCTAGGCCAGAAAAATCCAAATTCGATATTGTAAAGCCATAAAGAAAGCGATAATTTAAACGTCAATACAATATCGGAATCCCATTAGGCGACGACGACAGTACGTAATCAAATTCACGCCATTTAATAAATTACATCAAGCATTCTTTCACAAATATCAACGGACACTGGAGCCATAAATCAGCGCTGGTTTGTGACGGGCATAGCGTAAACCCGCATACATTATGACTAGAACAATATCGAATAAATAATAATTCATTAAAAATCGTCTCGAGACACGCGACATGTATACTATATTGGAAACGAAATATATACGATTAGACCCGCTGGGCGGTCCACTAATTATTGATGATATGCATATATATGGTTTTAACGGGGACATATTTTATGGGCACTTGTAAATTAGTGACGTGTGATATGGACGATGTGATCCGACAATTTCGGTTTTCGATTTTATTATGGCAGAAGTGGACACCAGCACGGGGTTAACTTGAATTACTTCTAGCATAATCATCTTAAATAAGATAAACTTAAGATTAGCAAATCTAGTTCGTAAATTTTACGATAAAAACTTATATATAACATTGCACCAACTAACTCTTAAAATTAGCAATAAGTTGTAGAATTAATAAACTAGAAAAACAATGAAATTATCTTTAAATTCTCTTTCGCTTGTGACACTATCGAGTGTCACAAGCGGAAACATCGAGTCGTAGTTAAGAAGTTCACTTATCTATGTTGTGATATTAACCGATTCTTTAATACATGATAGGTTATATAGATACAGATTATAGAAGAATATTTATCCTAACTTTCATATTAATAAAATGACTCGATGCTTCTAATTTTGACTCGTAAATATTAACCGGTACCGTTCGATAGCATCATCTAATTCGCAGTCTACAATTAATTCATTAAGCCGATTCGTTCGGAAACATTTCGCTAATTTTTGGGTCATAGATTGTTAGCCTTCGTTTATTTAATGTTTCGCGGCTGTCTGATTCATTTCAGATAAAAAGAAATAGCCGGCTATTGAAGTTATTACATTTTAATGTGTAGATGCTACTCGTGGATATAAAATCAAGTCGTTCTACTTTATTTACTAAGATATCAATCGCATGTTGATATCTTATATTCTAATTGTTATACAGTCTGTGCATGACTGACACAAGAATATTACTTTCCCTGCATTAAATTGTCGTAAGTAAACTAAGACCTATAAAATTTGCATAAACCTTGTCGCAGATTCAACGTCCTAGATAAGCATAATTCTCGATTCGAAACCCACACAAGAAGCACATTTATGTCTAGAATAATAAAGGGCATTGTCCACTGTATTACATAAACGCGGGTAGTCAATATTTGATCCTGACTTCACACGCAAACATTTCGTTCATAATTTACGGCTATTGTTCGCTTAGCGCCGTTGATAACAGATTTTGAAACAATACAACGATAATTCCGTCAACCTACATGCAGTGAACATACTCGAGACTAGATCATGCTCAGAATGTGCGACTGCTGATTAGAATCAAGTAGGACAATTCTCTACTAATATTACAAAGTTTGATTTCATTTGTTTAGTTAAACGTGCTGATCTCAAAAGCCATTGGTATCATTCAAAAAAGGCTGGATGTTACAGAATATAGAAAAAAAACTGTGCACTACAAGCATAGACTAAGCAGATATAGGAGTAGAACTACGTAGGTAGAAGTATAAAGTAACCACCTAGTAAAATAGCAATGCTCCCGCTTCCCTGCGATAATGACAAACAACAATGTTTATTATCATGCATATCAAATATTTTACTCATAAAAAAAAATTAAATTAGAAGGTTCCTAACCTAACTAAGCTTACCGTATTTAAAATAACCACATATCGGGAAGTACCCTTTTAGTTAGACGATGCTTCGTAAATAATTTCGATTCAGGCGGTCTATTTCTTGACTTATTTTATCATTCACCCAAAATCAAATTCCCACGGCAACATCTAGATATAGATGAGTAAACAAGTCATTAAAAATAGTTTAACATTTTTACATAATATTTGGGACTGTATGAATAAATATATCATTAACGATTTCATAATAATAAAATTTTAATTAGTGATCTGCATACATAATTAACCTTGCTAAGAATATATTATATACACAATGCTACCGAAATTAAGATTTGCTAACAGTTTTCATCTTGCCACAGAGGACAAGCAAACATGGGGATCGCTTGATGGAAGGTAAAATCTGAACACGATGCATTGCCGGTCTATTTTGGCATTCAACATTCAGAAATTTACAGACAAACCAAACTCGATTACACTCCTCGGCTTAATCGTCTGTTTATTTTTAAAAGGGCTTTAAATATTGTATTGTACCTGCCATCGCTCTACAATTATTACAGTACTTTACAATTGCCATCATAATTAACATGGTTTTAGACACAACAAGTAGCTAATTATGTGACCCTATACTAAAACTTAACTAAAGAAATTCCCTCATGTTGGCAATAATAACAACACATTAATAGTTTTTATTTAGTTAATTCAAATTAAATAACAGAAAAGCTACAACACTGTCTTATCTATTACCTTTTTGTAAATATAATAAAACTGGTAAATTTGACAGAAAACGGCAACACTAAACAGATGACACTATAAAATGGTTGGTTGTTATTAATATTTCTATAAAGATCACTTGCTTTTATTTACCGATTCAAATATCAGTTGTTATGTAAAATTTTACGATGTCACCTATCGATGGCATAATGTCATCCCGGACTTAGTATCTGATTTCTATTGATTATTTTTATGAATTAATTTAATTTCTGTGCAACAAATCTCAATTTTGAAATGTATAATAATCACCCCTCTGGTCATTGGTCAAATTTTATACACCTATTCATCGTCGTTCAAACACTATATTGGAGGAGCATATAAACAAAGTTTAATAGAAAGATAATTAGAAAAATCCTTCAGAATTGCTTTCGGCTTAGTCAGGACTTGGATGATAAGAACTTCACCACATTAAGGCAAGAAATATAGAACCCATTATTTAATCTACTCTAATCGTTTGAAACCTATCGAAATTACAAAAAACCGTAGCTGAGTGGAATCCTTTTTAGAGGTAACTGTACTATTGTACATAGTTTAAATTTAAATATAAATTATGTAAACGTAAAAATCGACTATCATTTTTTTTTTAATTACGACTCGGGCAGGACTTGAACCTTTGTCTCTGCAGCTGAATTGATTAAACCAACATCACGAAACGCTGTTCAGGCCGATTCTAGTACCTACTGCCACTTGTAAATTTTCAACTTGTAAATGTTCAATTTATAAGAGATTTTTAATTTATATTAGTGCCACCATCATGTTTTAATAAATAAATTATGTTTCAATTTTCTCTTCCTCATATTATGTTTGTTAGAATAAGTTTAAATTTCAAATCTTATGTTGTTTCCGATTAACGTATTTCTATTCTATTCTATTTTTGCATTATAGACACCAAAAGATTGCTTTAAATTTCGTGTGATTTTTTTCTTTAAGCCATATTTGAGAGAATATTATGTCGTCGTATCACAAATTTCAAAACAGGTTAGGTGTATAGTGAAAGACGATTTCTAAATTTATTGTCTAATTCCTTAAGAATCGAACTAATGATAATTTAAAACATAATAAACAAAGCTCACGAATTGGTGACAATAAAAAGTGTGCCGAGTACGTATTTATTGATAGAATATGACCTTTCGGAATTAAATCAAGATAATAAATAGATTTAATTGTTTAATTGTCTGGATATAATATGAAAAGTCAAATAGATAGTCTTCTTTTCTTCTATTAAATCTTATTGCTTTATTATCTGTGCACAATGCGCCGTTTAGGCGAGAAAGCGTTTTATCTGTGGCAAATATTATTATTCATCATATTTCTTTTGAAAACATTAATATTTTTCACATGTTATTGCACATGAAGGCACTATATAACTTAAAGATCGAAAATAAATTGAAAAAATTTTCGACTCGGGCAGGACTTGAACCGGCATCGTCAGCGTTCAGAGCAACAACACGGAACGCTGACGATGCCGGTTCAAGTCCTGCCCGAGTCGAAATTTTTTCAATTTATTTTCGATCTTCAACATCATATTTCTTTTAAGTATGTTTAAAAATATAAACAGAGAAAATATATTTTTTTAAAGTGGTACCGTTTTACAGACTAATTGTATCTTTAAACAAATAAAGCATTAATAAGCACAATACATACGGTATAAAAATGCCAATAATTTAAGATATTCGTCGAGTCGTAGTTTACGATCACACATTGACCTCTCGACCTATACGCACAAAGCCCGCCCACACACACGTGAATAACTTGGTGTTCAAGAAGTGACTTTTATGTAGACGTCTCGCCTAATAATCTTACTTATTATTTTAAGAGTCAACTTTTAGAACACATACACCTCGTAAAATATTTAGGAAGCCTTAGACAAAAATTGTTTAAGCTATTGCTTGTTTTGTGCTTTTCTTTGGTTTGAATACAAGGCTTTTCAGTGATCACCTTGTTGTTCATTCAGATTTTTTGCGGTATAGAACGCGAAAACATTAGTTAAACTTATTTTTAATTTACTAAGGTTCCAAACTTAGTAAATTAAAAATAAGCCTGGAGGGTAGCCTAATCTCGAAGTCAACTTTGCTAGCGCTATCTGTTTTGCTCGTAAATGGTATTTGGTAGAACTATCTGGGATTATCGATGTGCGTTTATTGAGATGTTACGTTTAATATCTTGAGGTCGTTGTCCCTATTGAAAATTGATGTTTTTTTTTTAATTTCTATGGGTACCATTATTATTGGAAATTGTATTTGTCCAATTTCATATTGTTGTTTTATTTTGTAACTTTTACCTTAAAAGACGCGTTGACTAAGACATCTTTTGATGGTCGACGCGGTTAATTTAGCACAATTCGTCGTCCATTTCCACAGTTCCATTTAAGACCTACAAGAACCACTCAATATTCTGCGCCATAATCTCCCATGTGTTTCATCTTAAATAAGCTTTTATTTTCGTATGCAATGCCACCCAAGGCGCATCTCCACAATAAATGGTCACAATTTACAACCTTCTTAACTTGATGTTGAAAAGTTGGTTTCGGAACCTACCTATGATAATGAGACAGCGTGGAAAAAATTACATGATCAATGAGTTATGACTAGGCAATTGTCCTCAACGCTTTTATAAGAATAAATCCAAAGTAAAAAAAATACACTGCGAATGTATGAGGACGTATAGCCGTACACAATATAAAAATTAAAAGAAGTCTATAAGGCTATCTATATATATATTTTGTGACGTTCATAAGTGTACATAGATACCTACATGAATAAATGATTTTTAAATTTGACTTTATATAACTGCGAAAATGAAGGTAGTTTTTTATTACGCATGTCAACTGTGCAATATGGATTTAAAAGAAACACTTTTAACGATTTAAACCGCGAACGACTATATATATGAGCGATTGTAACTATCGGGTTGTTTAATCTAACGATCAAATTCTTTGCAACATCACAAAATATGGATGTACTGTACTAAATAGTTTATATTATATCTAGGCTTCCGTACGGACCGAACTAACTGACTGAAGAGGAGTTTTCCAGTCATTATGGCGTCTTCCCTCCTATCCTTTAAAAAGCTCCTCTACAAGCACTTTATGTCACTTAATTACCCATCTGAATAAATTGTCACTATCTATTAATATTGTTACGCAATCCTTATTTTAGTTTAGTTTCCCTAGATAAGTTTTGAAATTGTATGTAAGTTTTATTTTGATACGTTTAAGATTATATTTAACATTGTACATTTTGTTTCGCCCACCTTGCACATCTCGTTTTCCCGTAAACTTTTTTCTCTTTCATCTTGGGTTGCCTGGAAGAGATCGCTCGTTAGCGATAAGGCCGCCCATTGCACTCCATATGTTTAGTATATAAGTTTATATTTTTGTTAATTTTTTTTGTGCAATAAAGTGTAAATAAATAAATAAAATAAATTATCCATTTGCAAAATCCAGAAAGCTTAAATAAAATATTTCGTAAATTTTATAAACTTTTTCCACTCTCCCACTTTGTTCCCAGGGCGACTCATTAAAACTAGCAAAAATCAATTAAGTGTGGCGGTACATTTGTCAAATTAGTAAATCTATTAACCCTAGTGCGCTGCACCTCACTTGGCTATACCACGCATTTGTTATGACATAGAACACCCCTGTGAAGCATAGTGTTGTTCCATTAATTATTACATCGATACATTGTGACGCGTCTCGACATAACAGTTTGAAGTTTACACCAAGAAAAATACCCGAAGGCTTTATTGGCGATCATGCTAATTACAAAGAAATAACTGTCTAAACTCTAAACATAAGGCAATAGTTCCTTTAAGAACAGAAGGTAATGTTCATAATGAAATTAGGCAAAATAAATTTTATATCTTACTACATGTAACGAGGTAATTTAAATAAACAACTTGACCGATTAAAGACTTTAATTTTTATCAAATTGTAACAGAGCTTTCGCTTTGATTAGTCCCACAATTAGAATGCCTAACCCAATGTCGTGCACGCGCTTTCGCGCGCTTTTCCCGATATGTGAATGCACGATCTGTCATCTCGGGAGTGAACTATCTTTGTCACTACAGACTATATCACACCACAGACTGTATCACATCACAGACTATATCACAGTCTACGGCTCTGTTTGCTAACATGATGGTTAGCGGCTGGCATGGCTGGCATAGCTGGCATAGCTGGGCATGGCTGGCATGGCTGGCTTGGCTGGCTTGGCTGGCTTGGCTGGCATGGCTGGCTTGGCTGGCATTGACTCGGCTTGTAGGGCTTAGCACAACATCTTAGGTAACGCGTTACAATCGGCCATCCTGCAACGATTGCTCCCGCAACGGGAACAAATACGTATTTAGCTTTCTAGTAAATCAATCAAATCCTCAGTTTCTACTTGTTCGTCACCACTAGAGTCACTTTCAGATACTGGGGCTATACTTCGATAAGGACGTAATGCGTCAGCAGAAACCAACCCCATAAAACTTTTATACCCACGTACCCCCTTTATACTTCTGATTTTATACCTATCATTACCTAGTACTTTAGTTACAATGTATGGACCTGAATAAATGTCATCTAGTTTGGTATTGACCTTGGCGGCACTACTCGTCGGAGCCTGTTTCCACAAAACCAGATCATTCTTACTATACACACGACTTTTTTTTCTACACTTATCAAAATTACGTTTCATTTTAGAGCTAGCTTTATCCAAACGTTGTTTAGCTTTTCGACGTTTGTCTTGAGTCGACTCAAATACTCGCCCCGGAATTGAAACATCGCATACAGACCTAGCATTTCGGGAAAACATCAGATCAAACGGCTTAAACCCCGTACTATCATTTAAAGTGTTATTGATGCCCCATATCACATCGCAAATGCTATTTGACCAATTGTTCGCCGCTTCGCTTGGATCTGTAGCGCGTAATGCGTTAAGTATAGTTCGATTGGTTCGTTCCACTTGCCCATTTGCCCTAGGGCACGCAATAGTAGTTAGAGTGTGCTTTACTTGTTTTTCTGTGACAAATTTTTTAAAGTACCTGCTAGTGAACGCTTTACCATGATCCGAGACTATTCTATCGGGGTAACCAAACAAACTAAAAACTTTTTTTAGTACTCTTATTGTCTCAATAGAATTTAGGGTTCGGGTTGGTTCCGCAACTACAAACTTCGAGAATGCATCAGTCATAACTAACATGTAACTATATCCTTTCTTTGTTTTGCAAAATGGACCTAAATGATCCACATGAATTACTCTAAACGCCTCGGCAGGTTTAGGAATGGGATGTAGTAGCCCTTCTCGCCTACCATTTTCACCCTTTCCATACGCACAGTGTAAGCAAGCCGTCACATATTTTTTAATAAAACGACTCATTTTCGGAAACCAATAATCATTTTTGATTAAGTCTGTACAACGCTTTATTCCTACATGTCCTATATCATCGTGATGCATTTGAACGATTTTCCACCTAGCTACCCTAGGAACAACAAGCCTATTTCCGTTAATAGTCTGTCTATATAATCTATCGTTAATAACTACGAAGTCCCTAACTATGTCCTTATCTGCGGCGCCCGATTTTAATTGATCGATAATACTTTTGACTTTTTCATCCTGTATCTGAACCGTATAAAACCAATCTTCAGACCCCAACCTATACACATTGACCGTATTTAATGCGTTCCTACTTAAAGCATCAACGTGTCTCATTCGTTCTCCGGGTCTGTATTCAATATCAAGGTCGTAATCCTGTATCATCAACCACCATCTTGCAATTCGAGGAATTAAATCGCGTTTAGTTAAGGTCGAACGAACGGCTGTACAGTCAGTGACTACCTTTACTCTTTTACCTACTATGTAAATTCGAAACTTCCGTAGTGATTCAACAACAGCAAGCGTTTCGAGTTCATAACTGTGGTACATACTCTCATGTTTAGATGTTATGCGACTAAAATACATGACTGGCCTCAAAGTGATATCAAGTTGTTTTTGTAAAAGGATGCCTGCTATCCCGGCCTTACAGGCATCTGTATGAATCTCAATCTCGAGAGAAGGATCATATAAAGCTAACACAGGTTTAGAACACAAGCGTTTCTTTAATTCTACAAAACTCTCCGCCTGAGTAGTGCCCCAATTCCAAGCTACATCCTTCTTAGTTAAATCAGTTAATGGACGAGCTATTTGAGCAAACTTATAGATGAATTTCCTAAAATAACTGCACAACCCTATAAACTGCCGAACTTCATGTACATTTTTGGGTGCTGAAAATTGTGAAACTGCATTGAGCTTATGTTCTGCGGGTTGTACTCCATGTTCAGAGATCTCATGACCCAGATAAGTAACTTTTTGTTGCAAAAATGAACATTTATTCATATTTAATTTAAGATTTTCTAATTTAAATTTACTAAGTAATATTTCTAACATTTTAAGGCCACCCTTAACACTTGTTGAAGGTAACAAGATATCGTCTAAGAACGCTAATACTTCACATGAGTCTTCGAGGCTATTATTGATTGAACTCACTATCCTACTAATTAGTCGCATGAACACTGCGGGTGAATTTGCTAACCCAAATGGCACTCTAGTATATTCATAATGCCCTGCTTGACAAACAAAAGCACTTTTGTGAGTATCTTGTGGCTTTAATGGAAGTTGATAATAGCTTTGTGCCATATCGAGACAAGTGAAATATTTTTTCCCTGACAACTTTGCTATATGATCTTCAATATTAGGCATAGGATACCTATCTTTTATTGTAATTGAATTCAAGGCACGATAGTCTACACATAACCTACTATCACCATTCTTTTTCTTAACTAAAACAACAGGAGATGCATAACTTGATTCGGACTCTTTGATAATACCTGCATTTAACAATTCGGTAATTTTACTTTTTACAATGTCCTGTTCACAATGTGATAACCGATAGGGATGGCGATAAATAGGCTTTTCAGTGGTGAGATTGATTGGCATTGAAATGAGATTAGTACAACCAAGGTCGTCAGTACCCCTAGCAAAGCAATCCTTAAATCTAACTAACAATTCTATTAATTGTAAATATTCACTGTCTGTTATTTTACCAATATTCATATCTGCTATTTGAACACCCCCAATAGTATCTTCAGGCTTTAAATGTAACACAGATTGCACACAGTTAGTAAAATAAGGAAGGCTAACCTGGCTATCTATGGCTGGCTCTGAGCAATCCTCTGCCCGCGTGAGGATTTGACTGGCGTCCCATGTTATGTCCTTTTGGCCGCTGTTGATTATCTTTATGTAACCCAAATTGCCTCGCAGAAGCGTAGCTGGTAAAGAGTAAGAGATATCTCCAAACTCATAATGTCGCATAGCACTGCATACATTGTTGTCTTCGCGGTTTCCTTCAACTCTTACTCGGATAATTGACGTTCCCGGGGGTAAAGTTTCTTTGGCAGCCGTGACGACGATATACTTTCCCAATTTGTTAATGTCATTAATTTTAGATAGAAAATCACAATTCTCAATTAATCTCAGAGTGGCCGCGCCATTTTCAACCGTCAATGTCACGTTTCCCGCGTTAATGACAGGCTGTCCAATCAATAGGTCTACGTCACCCATCTCTGCGTCTGTCAAGTAAGCTTCACTAGACATTTCCACGTTATCTATTTTCAGATTTATTTGAACTTTCCCGCGGGATGTAATTAAACCGCCGGCAAATCCTTTAAGTATTATTTTCGTTGGTATGACTTTCAAGGAAAGGGCAGTAGAAATCTTCGCGCTCATTACATTTACTTGGCTACCAGTATCCAGATATGATTTGATATAAATGCCATCTACTTGAGCTGTTTTTTTGTAGGTATCGTTGTAATTTTGAATTAATTTTATGTCTCTAACACCACCACCGGCCGAGTTTAAAATCGAAGTATCACATTTTGTGGCTATATGTCCTTGCTTACCGCATTTATAACACAGGCGTAGATCTGGCATGGAACAATTACGCAGCATGTGACCAACCTTCTTACATCGTGGGCACGGGTCGTTTTCATAAACTTTTGGGACAGTAAAAGGTTGGTTCTCTTTGCATTGCGGGCGGGTGACAGATTGTCCCCGATAGTCATCCATTGCGCTAAGGAACCCTTCGTAAAGTTCATCAGGACGTTCGCATTGAAAAGCAAGTGCGTTAGGTTGCAAGGAAGCGGGTAGGCCGCGTATTATACATGACACGCTAGCAGCATCCGATAGCTTACATCTAAAACATAATGTAGCTTTATCTTGATAATATTTGGTCATAGATTCATTAGGTAGCTTTTTCCTTTGCATCATTTCCTCTAGCAAAGAACCGTAATCTCGATGCTTCGGAAATGCGCGTAGCAACAAGACTTTCCATTCTTGCCACGTATGATCATAATCATCGAGTCGATTATACCATTTGCGAGCCTGACCGCGTAGCTTGTCTTGAAGGTAGAATGCCTTTACTGTGTCACTCCATGTATATATCTCTCCCAATTGCTCGATCTTATTTATCCAGGCCGACACCGTGCAATCGTCGCTGTCAGGATCGAAATCGGGAATTAGCGATGACGTTCGTTGAGGGTTGCTTGGGCCGGCGCTAGAGATTTCCTGATTTAGATCGTTCATGGCTCTTTTTACTTCATTTTGAAGCAATTGCTTTAACAATTTCTTGGCAGGCGGTTCCTCATGATTTCGGTCGGTGTTGTTTTTTCTGGAGGAACTGTTTCGGCGGACGCCGTGTCCAACTTTATTGCGCTTCATCCCACTTCTGAATTGTAACGAGGTAATTTAAATAAACAACTTGACCGATTAAAGACTTTAATTTTTATCAAATTGTAACAGAGCTTTCGCTTTGATTAGTCCCACAATTAGAATGCCTAACCCAATGTCGTGCACGCGCTTTCGCGCGCTTTTCCCGATATGTGAATGCACGATCTGTCATCTCGGGAGTGAACTATCTTTGTCACTACAGACTATATCACACCACAGACTGTATCACATCACAGACTATATCACAGTCTACGGCTCTGTTTGCTAACATGATGGTTAGCGGCTGGCATGGCTGGCATAGCTGGCATAGCTGGGCATGGCTGGCATGGCTGGCTTGGCTGGCTTGGCTGGCTTGGCTGGCATGGCTGGCTTGGCTGGCATTGACTCGGCTTGTAGGGCTTAGCACAACATCTTAGGTAACGCGTTACATACAAATAATAAGTAATGCTTACGTAAATAAAATTAATTTCGACAATTTGGGGATAATGGAATCGATCAAGGAGAACAATGACTTTTTGTCTGCGTAGAAGTGGCTATGTCTTATTAGAGCTATTATGTACGTATTAATATACATCCTATGATACCAGACGACCCCACAACGAGACCACATAACAAGATTTCTATGAAAGCGCGGCAAGCATCGCATTTGTCAGTGTTTGATTAGCAAGTGTTGCGCCAATACTGTTTCTATTAATCACCGGACAGAAAATCCTATTCCACAACAGGCGGCATAAATTACAATGTAAGGATTATATAAAATATAAGGGACACGTTAAGCCGCTGAGTTAAATTGCACATCCCTACTGCAACGCGAAGACACTGAGCAATAACATCCTCTCTCCGCCAAGTATATTTAACACTATTTTGCAAAATTCAAACGACTCGCTCAGCGAAAGACGCCCTTACACCCTTCAACTTAAGTTGCAGAAACAATGCACGTAAATTTTTGCTCATTGCGCGAACTATTTTATGCGACATATACGCGAAATTGAATCTTATCTCGCTCATTTTAAGGTAGGTCAAAGGTGAAGAAAAAAAATTGCAAATAATGAGGATGTATAGCCCGCTGCGCGAATAGCGCGTTTTGATTTATCCGAACAAACTCGACTCGTATTAATTCACCAGCAATTTGTCATTGCATGTGAGAAAGTGGTATATTGTTTTTCGACGGGGTAATAATAACGCGTATTATTTTACGATATTGCGACTGCTTTTTGGCCCGTTGCAATAAAAATAACTCCGTCTTCGGATTTAAACAATAATAATACCTTAAACAAGATTGACTCGGAAAAACATAATAATTTATAACACTATCAAACATAAATTATGGTTCTAATATTATTAATAATCTCTGATACGCCATATCGGAAGTTTCACATAAGTCTTATAATGAAAAACAAATTATTACACTTAAATAGTATCACAAACATTTCACTAAATATAATGCATTCATTTCCAACGGAAAGACGCCTTTACTACATTGTGTTTCCGATTATGTGAATTGTCAAAAAAGTTGCATACAACAGTGAATGTATATAAACTACAGATAAAAACCGCAAATTAAATCTCATTCGCCGCCTCCTCCGAGCCGCCAGCGTTAAGTAGCCTGTTCCCGTAAATAAATAGTCAATTACTCCAGTTATCTATTTAAATGGCAACACTTAACGAGTCGTAAGCGATCTGCTCGCGGCTACTGCCCACATCTTAATAGCTCCCATAAATAAAAATTAACACTTTGTATCTGTTTTAATAGAAGCAATACTTTTACTGATAAGTCGATATGCTACTGTAACTGCGTTGCCTTAATAAGACTCTTTACTCTAGATAAAAGGTACCTACTCTTTAATTTGACTACGATATATCTACTGCAACGTAAACGAGTACCTAATGGTAGCAACTAGCAATGTATCAACATGTCGCAGGTTCGATTATCATGGGGTCCAACATCTTTCTCTCAAATCAAAAATTTATATTTTTCTGAAACACATTGAAGTTCGTTTGGAAAATCTGGTTACTAAATTGATGTTAAGAATATAAAAATTTCGTCCAGTTCGAAAGCCACTATCCACAGATGAAAAAGCCGGGAATTTTAATCGGATGAAAACTTTTAATGTGAATATTTTTTTTATAAATTACTTCACATAACTTAATTTATTTCACATGTTTTCTAATATAAATATCGAAGCTATTAGGGACCAAGAAACTTTAGTATTGGAGGGTATTAGTTAAGCTTACTTCCTTATGAGTGAATGCAATTAGACAACCGCGCGAAATATTGTATTAGCAAACATATTGCCATTACAACCGAGCTAACGTTTCTAAGAAGGTGGTCGCAAACAGATGCATTGTTTGATTGGCAATTTGGACCGGCGTGTGCACTTTCTTCGCGCCAATTCATCCACCATTATAACCCGTATTACACTGTAATAAGGTGCGCCGATGGCTTTTAAATTTAATTGCAAATCCTCGCTTTTGAGCTCGCGAAACGTGTTAATTTGAACGGTTTAATATGATCGTATATGGCGAGTAAAACGCTTAGAAAATTCCGAGTCAGTGTTTTTAATTTGACGGGACGGCCACTTGAATCACCTTGTCAAACAAGGCTGTATGGGAATTCGAGGTTTATCGTTTTGTTCGTGTTTAGGTGCGTTGATTTGCGTCGATTGTGCCTCCCACGCGCTACGCTTCGGTATTCAACAAATTAGGATACTCCGCTCATCCGCTGTCTTTGACTTGATAAAATGGACAAGTTTTATAACGTTCTCGACCTGCAATATTCATACGAAATATATACGTCAAGTATTCATATAATTTTATATTATACATACATATTAATTAAGCAAGAAACAGTGTCTTTAAATTCAAACAAAAACTTTTTGTCGTATCCTAACTTTACTGACCAATCTCTCAATTTATTACCTATATCAAATTATTCATCTGTTCTCTTGTTAAAATTCAGAAATGGCCCGTTGGTGCAATGGCAAATAATCAACAGTGGGTGCACTATCCACCGGGTCCAAAACACTTTCGCCTTGTACCTTTAGGTTCGAAGATTGTAGGAAAAATAAAAACATCACTTTTAATTCTAGATTTACTCAAACTTATCACTACTTCTTAAAATAGTTCTCAGTCGATATCTATATAACTTTATGTTATAATCTTGTATTGATTTTGAGACATTAAAAATCAAAATGAACACCAAAACAAAGGTTCATATCAAAAAGTTATATAGGATGAGGTAGGCGCGGATTCGTTTTTTATAAAGTTACAAGAAATCTTTCAAATTGTCTTTATCACTGCCATTATCTGTATGTCTTCACAATCCGCGCCTAATTTGTGTAGTCTCATTTGGGCTTGGTTTCTTGGTCGGTGACATATCGGATATAAATTGTGTCCTCGGGTTTTGGATCTTCCACCTGGTTTTCATCCAGTTGCGAGCACGCTATAGCCAGTGCCGACCCATCGTACGAGAAACTTAGAGATGAAACTGCAGTATTGTATCTGAAAATAAAAATAATAATCTGATTGAAATCACAATGAATCAATGAATGAATTTGTTACAACCAACAGATTTATTGTAACAGATGTAATTACGATAAACTTGAAATCAAATCTGCTACGGTAGCGCCATCTGTTTCTTAGCAATACAATTAGTTAAAGTACTTTGTTCAAACATATTTTATCTTGAACCTGGGATTATAAAAGATCCCTTTTTTGCATGTTAGTTCAGTCCTTGATTAATGGAAGCTTAGCTTAATTAGGAAACACAAATGGATTTTATCTAATATTAAGAAAAATAGTTTTTTGTTGCAAAGTAACAACAGTCAGTAGTAAGTATGCACAGCGATAAGCTGCCAAACAATAGGTTCATGGTTGGTTTTTTAACCATTTGTTCCTAGTGAAGCCATAGAAATCTTACCTATGAAACTGGCAAAGCCTCTTCTTGTTGAAACCATCCCAAATATTGACATATCCATCTGAACCGCCTGTGGCAAATGTATTGTACACAGAATGGAAACTTATTGCATTTACAGGATATATTTTCTCCACACCTGTAACCATTAATTTAATTTGTATATAGCTTATATATATTTTACTTTTTTTATCACCATCTGTGTGTCAAGTCAATGTTCTTTATCATAATTAAAGTAATAGAATGTTAATTGTGTAAGAACACTTATACCTTGAGCACAATTCTATAGGACATAAGTCAAGTCTCTCTCAGTTTGAAGGCGTTTATTTTTTTTACTAATATTACAAATGACAGTGTTACATCCTTTCATTCTAGCCCTCTGGACCATAGTTCTTTAGCTAAATGCTAATTAGTATGGGTATGAATATTTTGTAGTAATCTATACGTCACACTAGCTGTGTCAGCGACTTTGCCCGTGTAGAATAGTTATTTTGGGCATCCAATTTTTTGCAACCTCTTCATTTTTATAAACTTAAGCTGTTACCCACGACGTCGTTACGTTAGACCGTCCCATCCTTCTTGCAAGTTAATCTTAAAAGATAAACATATAGTCACGGATTTTTTTTGATAATTTAAAGAGCAATCAATCTATCATACTATATTTTGCAGATTATATTTTGCCTTAATGGCTTTAGACTTTAGAGTGCACACAACAAATGCTAAAAAAAACTATATGTACAGAGATTCTTTTAAGAAGCTTATTTTTTTTATTTTAACTACTTATTTACATACCGGCCTCCTTAATCCTATGACATTTAAAAGCATATTTCTTCTTTTGTACCTCAGGATTGCTGTCTAAATACTCAACAGCGACTCTGCCTTCAATAGAACTCAATACATATCCTTGCTTATTGGGAAAGACACGAATGCACCTTGTTTGATATTTGAGAGATGATTCTCTCCTTTGATTAACATGGCCCATGTTACGAACATCCCATACAAAGATCTTACGGCCAGATGTTCCCACTACAAATTTTTCACCGACAATACTCATTGTGTAAACCTGAAATGTTCTCCCCAAAATCACATTAGCATATTAATGGTGAAGAAGTAACCCAGGTTTTAAGACAAATTCAGGAAACGGAAATATAGTACAATAATAAAACAATATCATCAATACAATTTTAGAGATTTTAAAGACTATTACCCGCTTATGATTGACAATAATCATAAATTTACCCTTTCGTTGCCTTGATTATATGTCCCCACACAATTGGGAACTCTGCTATCCCACATCTTCACTGTTCCATCCCAACTGCCAGTCAATACAGCATTTACTTCACTTGCAAACTCCAGACAACGTATTCCTCCCTTGTGATCACCCAATACAGTCTCTGTAGATGCATTTAAATCATACATCTTTAATGTCTGATCTAAGCCACCGCTGTATGAGTGTACGGCATCCTGAAATATGCATAAAATTAAAATTGAAACAGTTCAATTATGAGGCTACTACACTTATATGTAGCTTAGTGCTTACCCTGAAACAAACGTCCAAAACTGGCAGTTCGTGGTTATATTTGTGTCTCTCTATATTTGCAGACACATCATATAGTCTTACAGAACAGTCCCAGGACGAAACTAACAGAAATTGATTAGATTTTGGTGCAAATTTAACACTTGATATAGCATCTTCGGGAAGGCTTTTCAATTTAAATTCTGTGCGGGATTCGGCAACCCGCGTGACAGTCATTGTGGAAGCAATTTTGATGAATATTTATGACCAACTTAAAAGCAAAGTTCTATATTATTGAATTTAAAATCACATTTAAATATTAAATGCAATTTAACCGCAAATGCGCTAGAATGTTTTTTTTTTATTTCGGAAATGCTGTCATTTTCTGTTTGCCATTTTACTAAACCTTACTCCTAAACAAGCAGTCGACATACAGATTATACGAGACAAAATCGTCATTGCTATATACATATACTACATTATATATATATCTGTACCATATAACATATTTGTTATATTAGAATTTTCAACGTATTGGGTATACTTATTCTTAGTCTTATTTTTATATTTCATTTCAGGTAAAAAAAATGTTTTATATTAAAATTGTGTGATCGCATCCGAAATTGTGTTTCCAAAGATGGATTGACATGTTTGTGATGAGGTGTGTAATGTCAATAATAAAATAAAGATCGAACTTTGCAGTTTTACTCGAATGGAAACGCGTAAAATTCTAATTAATCGCATTGTAATGTAGAATTTGTGTTTCGATATAAAGTGATTGTATTATTTCAATTAACCAGTGGCTACATAGAGCACGCTAAATAAATGAATACCAAGCCCTCATTAGTGTGACTCGCCTCCGACTTGAACGAATGGAGTAATTAATGCAATAACGATGCAAACCAACCTTAAGACTAAAGAAATGTTTATAGTCAGGGCATTGGAAAAGATTTTAGCCGACAAAGACATCAAGCGGTCCTACCATAGTCAGCTAAAAAAGTCATGCGAAGTTGCTCTTGGTAAGATTCTTAGCAACATACTTTGACGCTATATTATAATATTATATAAATCATCCATAAAATTATTGGAATGTATATATGTGGTTTAATTATACTCTAATTATTACTATTCAAATTAAGTAGACAAAAAGTGAGTGTAGAGTTGACCTTGAAAATTAACAAGTGGGGATACAAGTAATCTTATCAGAATTTCACAATAAACTTTAATTATTCGTTATTAGGAAGTTTGACCATAAACTACGGAATTGAGATTTTGAAATACACTTTTGTTGATTTAAATAAAGATCACTGCATAATCTGATTGGGTAATTGTAATCTGGGTTAAAATTCTTATAGAGTATATTTTGTTTACATAACAAGATAAGTGGCTTACTTGCTCATAGTGCATCAGTTCTACATTTGCTGTTTGGAAAAGGAAGTAAAAATGATAAATCATTGTTTTGTTTTTTCTATAATGCCAGTTGGTAAGAAATGATTCATCTTTTTATTTTTTAGATAATAATAATTATTTATTTATTTGGCACTAAAATTTACAATGGCATCTACAAACACTTACTTTGTATTTTGATTTCATCAATTATGTAAAAAAATAGTTGTTATCTATTGTTTAAATACTTTTTACATGAAATGTAATTTAAAGCACATATTTCTGTTAACAGTATGTTTTTAGTATAGAATACAATGTGGGTATTTAAAACAAAATTGATGTATTTGTTTGGAACAAATTAATATGTAAAAAAAAGGATTTTAAATTATATTGCGTAGTTGAGAGTTCCATATATGTCAGGCATTTCATTGTATATAATTTAACAAAATTACATTTTAAAAATATTGTTTCAGAGGAAATAAAGGCAGAATTAAAAAATGGAGGTCAACCAGAATCATCTGAAAGTCCAACATCGGGCACATTGCCTTTACCCAAGAATGATGCCTCCAACATTATCACAGCAGAAAAATACTTCCTTCCATTTGAATTGGCATGTCAGAGTAAAGCAGCTAGAATAGTTGTGACAGCATTAGATTGTCTTCAAAAGCTAATTGCATATGGCCATTTGACTGGAAATATCCCAGATTCTACAACACCTCGTAAACTTCTTATAGATAGAATTGTAGAAACTATATGTAGCTGTTTTAATGGGCCACAAACAGATGAAGGAGTTCAGTTGCAGATAATTAAAGCTCTGCTTACTGTTATCACAAGTCAACATGTTGAAGTTCACGAAGGAACTGTGCTTCTTGCAGTCAGAACTTGCTATAATATTTATTTGGCCAGCAAGAACCTTATCAACCAAACTACGGCCAGAGCTACCCTCACGCAAATGCTGAATGTCATTTTCACAAAGATGGAGAACCAGGCTTTAGAGACAGATTGTAATACAAATACCCAGTCTAATGATATCTTCCATAAAATGCCTAATGGAAATGTTGTAACAAATGAAACCACTAATGTATCAGATGAAAATAAAGAAACAACCAACAAAGAGGAAACTGATGAAGTTTTAGAGGCTAAAATTATTGCAAGACAAATTGTGGATTCTGTTATTGATAATGCTATATCTATAGCAAATAAAAAGTCTGAGGTCAATAATGAAAGTGTACCTGATAATAATGAAATTCCTTCCGACTCTCAAGACAGCCATAGCGTCTCTCAAGAGAGCAATGGCCAAGTGCAAAGTGAAACCCCAATTCCAAGAATACCATCACAAGAAAGTGTAGATGTTGTATCAGAGAATGATAATTCAGTTACAGCCAAGTTCACGCATGTCTTACAAAAAGATGCATTCCTAGTATTTAGAGCATTATGCAAGCTATCCATGAAGCCGTTACCTGAAGGCACACCTGATCCTAAGTCACACGAGTTGAGATCCAAAGTATTATCTTTACACCTTCTTTTGTCTATTTTGCAAAATGCAGGTCCAGTATTTAGAAACAATGAAATGTTTATAACAGCCATCAAGCAATATCTATGTGTGGCTTTATCTAAAAACGGTGTCAGCTCTGTTCCTGAAGTGTTTGAGCTATCACTAGCTATCTTCTTAGCTTTGCTGCAGAACTTCAAAGTTCATCTTAAAAAACAAATAGAGGTGTTCTTTAAGGAAATATTTATGAACATTTTAGAAACCACTAGTTCCACATTTGAACATAAATGGATGGTTATACAGGCTCTAACTAGGATCTGTGGGGATGCTCAGAGTGTTGTTGATATCTATGTGAACTATGATTGTGACCTGTCGGCTGCAAACTTGTTTCAAAGATTAGTTAATGATGTATCAAAAATTGCACAAGGCAGGCAAGCTGTAGAACTGGGTGCAACACCTAACCAAGAAAAGTCGATGAGAATAAGAGGTTTAGAATGCCTTGTGTCCATATTAAAGTGCATGGTTGAGTGGAGCAAAGAGTTGTATATAAATCCCAATATGCAGACTACATTGGGAGAGAGGCCTGTGAAAGAAGAATCTGACCACCATAGTATTAAGTCCCATGGAGGATCAAGTGTCAGTCTAATTTCTACTGGATCAAGTAACATTGGTAACAGGGAGACTCTTGATTCTCCGGAGCAATTCGAAGTTTTAAAACAGCAAAAGGAAGTATGGGAAACAGGAATAGACCTTTTTAATAGAAAACCGAAAAAAGGTGTGGCTTTTTTGCAAGAACAAAACTTATTAGGAACCTCTATAAAGGAAATTGCCGAATGGCTATTGACAGACGAACGACTTGACAAGACATTTATTGGCGAATATCTCGGAGAAAACGATGATCACTCCAAAGAGGTGATGTACGCTTACGTTGACTCAATGAATTTCGGAAATATGGATATCGTGGCTGCCCTACGTCATTTTCTTGAAGGGTTTAGGTTGCCAGGAGAAGCACAAAAAATTGACAGATTAATGGAAAAGTTCGCTGCACGTTATTGTGAGTGTAACCCGAACAACACGTTATTTATAAGCGCTGACACTGTTTACGTATTGGCTTTCTCCATTATTATGCTCACGACCGATTTGCATTCCCCACAAGTTAAGACTAAGATGACCAAGGAACAATACATCAAACTGAATAGTGGAATAAGTGATAATAGTGATTTACCTCGCGAGTATTTATCCCAGATATATGACGAAATAGCTGGACACGAGATTAAAATGAAGAATACTTCTAAGCCAGGTAAGCACATGATCTCTAACGAAAAAAAGCGTAAATTCATTTGGAACATGGAGATGGAACAAATATCAACCGCCGCTAAAAGTCTGATGGAGTCAGTGTCGCATGTCCAGACTCCTTTCACGACAGCAAAACACGTCGAACATGTGCGGCCTATGTTTAAAATGGCGTGGACTCCATTTTTAGCTGCCTTCTCAGTGGGTCTTCAAGACTGTGATGACCCTGAGATAGCTTCATTGTGCTTAGACGGCATTAGATGTGCGATCAGAATAGCCTGTATTTTCCACATGTCACTTGAAAGAGATGCTTACGTACAGGCCTTGGCTCGATTCACTCTTTTGACAGCTAATTCTCCCATCACCGAAATGAAAGCTAAGAACATTGACACAATAAAAACACTGATAACAGTGGCACATACTGACGGAAACTATTTGGGGTCGAGTTGGTTAGATGTCGTTAAATGTATTTCACAGCTTGAATTAGCTCAACTTATTGGTACGGGAGTTCGACCACAGTTTTTGTCGGGATCGAGTATAAAACCACAGCCGGATGCCTTAAAATTTAGTCTTATGGCGCTAGATCCCAGTGTAAAAGAGCACATAGGGGAGACTAGTTCGCAGAGCGTTGTAGTCGCCGTCGACCGAATATTTACTGGGTCGACGAGATTAGACGGCGACGCTATCGTCGACTTTGTAAAAGCCCTTTGTCAAGTGTCCCTCGACGAGTTAAGCCATCCGTCGAACCCTCGCATGTTTTCGTTACAAAAAATTGTCGAGATATCATATTACAATATGGGAAGAATTAGGCTTCAGTGGTCACGCATTTGGCAAGTCCTCGGAGACCATTTCAATAAAGTCGGATGCAGTAGTAATGAAGACATAGCATTCTTTGCGGTAGATTCGTTGCGACAGCTCTCAATGAAATTCATAGAAAAGGGTGAATTTGCTAATTTCAAATTCCAAAAAGACTTCTTACGGCCTTTCGAACACATAATGAAGAAAAACAGTTCGCCCACAATCAGGGACATGGTGGTTCGATGTATTGCGCAAATGGTCAATTCACAAGCACCTAATATCAAATCCGGTTGGAAAAACATATTTTCAGTTTTCCATTTGGCAGCTAGCGATCAAGATGAGGCGATCGTTGATTTAGCATTCCAAACGACGGGTAAAATTATAACAGACTTATACGAAAAACAATTCCCGGCCATGATAGATTCATTCCAGGATGCCGTTAAGTGCTTATCGGAATTCGCGTGTAACGCCAAATTCCCCGATACGTCAATGGAAGCCATAAGACTAGTCAGATCGTGCGCCACCGCAGTCGGTGCTTCGCCACATCTATTCGCCGAGCACGCTGGCCTCGAAGGGGAGCCTGGTGCTCCAGAAGAGGATAGAGTGTGGCTCCGGGGTTGGTTTCCTCTACTGTTCTCTCTCTCTTGCGTCGTCAGTCGCTGCAAGCTGGACGTGCGCACTAGAGGTCTTACGGTCCTCTTTGAAATCATCAAAACGCACGGCGACGCATTCCGACCTCACTGGTGGAGAGATCTGTTCAACATACTATTCAGAATTTTCGACAATATGAAGTTACCCGAACACCAACTTGAGAAAAACGAATGGATGACTACAACGTGCAACCACGCGCTGTATGCAATCGTAGATGTCTTCACGCAATACTTTGACGTTCTCGGTTCTCTGTTGCTGGAGCAACTGTTTGCGCAATTGCACTGGTGCGTGCAACAGGACAACGAACAACTCGCCAGATCGGGCACGAACTGTTTGGAAAATCTAGTCATATCGAACGGCACCAAGTTCAATGAAGACACGTGGAGCAAGACGTGTCAGATAATGTTGGATATATTCAACAGCACTCTGCCCACGACCCTTCTTACCTGGAAGCCAGAAGAAAACGAGGACGGGGAAGCCTCGCACGTTCGTCATGGCATTCTCAAAAAGCCACAAGGAGGAGACGAAATAAAGTCCTCTAACCGCGTCTTCAACAGCCTTCTGATAAAATGTGTCGTTCAGTTGGAACTAATTCAGACTATAGACAATATCGTGTTCTACCCTGCCACGTCTAGAAAGGAAGACGCGGAGACATTGGCGCTCGCGGCCGCCGAGTTGACCGGGGGGCACCCGGGCACCGAACAGGAATGTCAGCGTGAAGAACAAGGCATGTACAGACTATTGAGTTCCCCGCACCTGCTACGGCTAGTGGAATGCCTCATGTGCAGTCATCGGTTCGCCAAAACTTTCAATACTAATAACGCGCAAAGGAACGTCCTGTGGAAAGCCAATTTCAAGGGATCGGTGAAACCTAATATGCTGAAACAGGAGACGCAGTCGCTGGCGTGCGTATTGCGGATACTGTTTAAAATGTACAGCGACGAGACGCGGCGAAGTCATTGGCCCGCGGTGCAGAAAAGCCTTATAACTATATGCTGTGAAGCCCTGGAATACTTTGCGGGACTCAATAATGAGGCCCATCGGGACGCGTGGACGTCCATTCTTCTTCTCATATTGACGCGGATATTGAAGATGCCCGACGAAAGGGTGAGTATTTATATATTCAATGAAACAAAAACTTAAGAACGCTTCGTAAGTGATATTATTAACATCACTGTTGGTTTTCCCTTGAGACGAAAATGAACAAACGATAACAAAGTAAGATGTACCCTCTTACAAAACATTTATCATTTCATTAATAATTAACAAGACTCTGCGTTTTATTGCATTCGCGTTACGTCACTCGGCTAAAACCTACTAAAGAAAACCATAATGTCCTTCAAATCAATACATTGACGTGCTAGTCATATTATTATATTGATAGTAACCGTCAAATTTAGCGTTGCAATATTACTATATTATATACTGCAATATTTTATAGACAAATCGCAAGAATATAGGTAGATGCCATTGGCGTGTCGCATTATCCTATTGTGAGGGATATTATGCATTCAAGTCACGTTCGCTGGGTACGTAATACAATATGTAAAAATGCATGTCCTTATTAATTCACTTGCTGTGCATCCAAAATTTGTTTCTCAAATGCTCCTATTCATCTTTATGGCTGTCACCCACGACGTCGGTCGCGTCCAGTCTTTCTTGCAACTTAATCTTAAAAGATAGACATAGTGTTGCGTGTTGTTTAGATCATTGAAAGATGAATTATTATTTCATACATATTTTTCGGGTATCTTGAAGATTTTCAACTCAAAGTAGTTTTTGAAGCGCGTTTAACAAACAAACAAACTCTTCAACTATTGATGACAGTTTAATTAGGTGCTCTTATAAAGGAGGTGTATAAACCTATGTAGTCTATTTAATTAGCTTTTTAGTTTTGCTCTTATTATAGGTAATTTGTCTTTGTCAGAAATTCAATAGATAAAAATCGCTAAATAATATTCTAGGTGTATTATCTCTAATTGTCGCAACTATAAAATGTCATTACAAAGGCGGCAATCGCCATTTATCTTAAACATTATTTTTGTTAGATATAACCGATAAGAAATGGGTACATAACAACCTATACTGGGTAGAATGTAGTCATAATCTTTAATGACCCAAGTTTTTGATTAAATATTTAGTAGCCCTTCGTACTTTTATCTTTCATTCACACGAACAACGAAATACGTTCTTACAACGCCCAGTTAAAATCGCTGTTCGAATGAAGATGTGATTGTTGAAGATTTTTTTTAAAATTATTTTTGATAATCAAAAAGCGTTTTGTCTTCCTTATTCATATTTTTTAATATTTCAGTTTGCGGCGCATGTATCCAACTACTACCCACTACTCTGCGAGATAACTTGCTTCGACCTGAAGCCGGAGTTGCGTTCTGTCTTGAGACGGGTCTTTATAAGGATCGGTCCAGTATTCAACATCGTCTCCAACAGTCAGTAACACGCTCTACGTTTAATAACAGATGGCCTTATAGATTCATAGGTTAAAGTATGACTTTGTTAATGTAAATTAAGAGGTGCAATGATCACGCTGCTGGCTGCAGGATCCGACCACGACAGGGCAATAAGAGTTCGGTTGATTGTTAAGAAATTTTATTAATGACAGCGACTTCAGTAGTATTACATGTGATCTATACATAGTGCGTAGTAGTCTATTGTCTTATTTATATAAATTATCAAAGTTAACACTTAAATTGTATAGTAATAAAATGATAGCTGTTGTATCTATAAATTATAGTTTATTTCTGTATATTTGAATGTTTTAATGTTAAAGAAAGCTGAAATCACTTGTTTCGCCGCTTCTTATTATTTGGCTAGACTGATTCAACTGTGATTGTGGTAAATTTTTACAGATTCCATAATTCATTTTGAGTGACTTCAGGACATAAGCAATTATATTATTCATTATTATATAAATAAAATTATACTTAAATGCATTGGTTTCATTACACAATCTTCAGGCCGTCAATGGCTCTCTCCAGGGATTCCATATCCCATATGACTAGTTGGCCGTCCAGACCGGAGGTACTAAACTTCTTAGCATTAGCTTTAGTACCTTTATACAGGTTGATACAAGTGATGGCGTTTTGATGGATTGAGTCAAGAAAAGTGTCATTAGTCTCAATACGAGCCTGCCGATCTAGAGACTGGAACTTCTTCATTGCCGATAGTCCACCAGACTCTTTGCGTTGTGTATTATCTAATTTGGCAACAAACTTAATATTATCACCATCGTGGCAGTAAAGTAATGGAATGCAACTGTGTCCCGCAACTACAAGAGAGTTGTTGGATATCCAAATGCAGCCTAAAAATGGCAAATACTCAGTCTTTAGTTTGATCACTGCTTTACCTTGAGCAGCATCAGCGATATTGATAGAACTGTCATGACCAACCCATGCCACTTTATTCCCATCAGCTGAGAAAGAAACGCTGTGCACCCAGCCACTACCCGCAGCTGGAAATTCCGCCAACAACTGTCCCAGAGGCAATTTAGACCCCCAAACATTGGGCCCAGGTTGGTCTTCAATATCCTTGATGTATGCTGAAAACACTCTAACTTTAAAGTCATTTGAGCCAGTGACAAGAAGAATATTGTTTGGATGCCAATCGAGAGTGCTCACAGTGGACCTAATAGGTTTTTTAATATGCTTGGAAACCCACCAATTGTTCTCTTTCTCAAAGTAACAAATGGATATAAGACGGGCCCCTGATCCAACAGCGAATTTGTTCTCAAGAGGAGACCACTTTACACACGTTGCAGCTCTGTTAATGCGCAGGAGGACTAAAGTTGTTGTCCACTTTCCTTCCTCATTTTGGGTCCAGACATATGCATTGCGGTCAACAGAGCAAGTCACAATCCGATTGGTATTTGGTGCCCAATCTATACCCATCACTCTCATGTCATGTTCCACCAGATTGTCAGTTTGCTTCCAATCATTTCCTTCCTTCTGATAAATGTGCACCTCATTATTGTTAGGAGAAAAAGCTATCTCTGAAACATTGAACATATCTATCAAATACCTTTGTCAACGTAATTATGAGAAATTATTCAGATCTACTATATTACTCACGATTTCTCTCCTTATTCCATGCGTGACAAGTTAATGGAGCGCATGAGTCACCGAACGTAAGTGTTTGGGCCATTTTTAAGACCTGAAAAGGCATTTGGTTACAAGGTATTAATTAAACATAGCAAGAAACATGAGAAAAGATCATATAATAACAAACCTTTTTATTATAAAAAGTTTAATATCCTTTTGTCTAACGAGAGGGAAGATAAGAATTTCGATAGCCAAATGATTCGCGGACTCTGGTCAGTCGACGCGAACCGCTGTCAAAACGTATGTGAAATATTAGTATTTTACTAATAACAACATAAACAGAAAACATAATATGAATATGAATATGCAGCAAAAAATAATATAATTTTCATAATTACCGAGCTCGTTTAGAATGCTGTATTGGCAACTGACAATGTTCCTTCAAAAGTCAATATATAAAATGTCTGCAAAACTAAAGCTGCAAGCACAGACTGGATATTAATCCAATCGATGTTGGGAAGCCACTTATCTGTGGTGTTCCTACTACTACTTTTAAAATTTTGTTTTAACTTCGACCATTATATAAAAAACAAATATTTCATAAACAAAGATTCATAATTAAGTCTTTAATAAATACTATAATTCCATAAGTTGTAGACTATTTATTAAAAATGTCTGGACGAGGTATGTTAAATATGTTTTGCGAAATAATGTAAATGTGAAATAATTCTTTTGCAACAAATTTTAAGGAAGGTATCGGGGTAACAGTTGTCATGGAAAAACGCTGTCCTCGGTGGCGAAAGAGACCGCTACTTCTTTACCTGAGGACAGTCCTGTCCTGCAAATGTTTAAGATTGCTGCCCATAAGCTGAATGACCGGCAAGATAGGCACGAGCGCCTGGTCAAACTTTCTAGAGATGTTACTATTGAAAGCAAGAGAATTATATTTTTATTACATTCGGCAATCACGTTAGTAAACTTTAATATGCTTTGAGAATGTTTGTATTATTATGAATAGTAAATATTTATCGTAAATTAAAATTAACAATCTAACACAGTGGTGTAAAGATAGTTCTGGAGTTGTCTATAGATCAAGAAACAAAAAAGAGAGCCTGATTTTTTATTGCATTTGTTCTAGTAAAACATCAGCAGAAAAATCTATACACGAGGCCAAAGAACGCTTACAAAAACTCATCCAAGGACCACTAAAAGGCATTGGGCTAGAGCTAGAGAATAGCCCAGCTCACTTACACTCTAGGGCAGTTACTCCAGGATTTCAAGAGTTTATAGAAGCCAGAATGTTCTGCTCATTCATGGAAAACAAATTACTTATAACATGGCCAGAGGTTCAGAAGGAATTAGAATATAAAGAGGAAGACAGGACCGTTATTACAATGGTGCCACAATTAGACTATATGTTAGGGTTGGCAGATTTGACTGGTGAATTGATGCGAAAAGCCATAAACAGCATCTCAAGCGGTGATAGCGAAGAATGCTTTGACTCTTGCCAGGCTGTGAGAGACCTGTATACTGGGTATTTAGGTATAGTCTTATGTAATAGAACTTTTAACTTAGCAGATCTAATTAGAATAGTAGGAGGGTGAAATTAACTAGTGTCTAGGGACAAGAGCATAGGATATATATATGCACATTTGTTGACCTTAGGGCCCAGAGAAGGCATACATTTTTATTAGGAATTTTAACTTACTCCTTATGTGTTGCAAGAAGCTAAGCATGGCTCTATCTAGTATCTGCCATATTACGATATTCACCACAATCATATTAAAATTTAAATATCTCCCTATTACAGGAATATTTGGCACTGGGAAGGAGTTGGCACGCAAATTGTCTACAACTCGCAATAATGTATTTAAAGTGGAATCTGCTGTGTATGCCTTACGCGTCAGGGGTGGTGAGGCACCACCCACACTGCTACTTGCTGCTAAGCCAGACTGGGAGCGGAATGATCACTCAGATGATGAAGGATTCTTTTAACTGAGTATTTCAATTACAGTTTTAAATGATTGTCATCTATTTTTCATATATGAGGCACCTTTAATTTCATTGATTAATTATTAATTATATAGTTCTCTATTCTGTATTGAGTTACTATAATAATTAATAAAAGTACAAAATATTTATTACTTCTATTGTTGTGGCCAATATTAAACGGCAGGCAATCACAATATGATCTCAATCCTTTCCAAAAATACAATGAAACACACATTACACAAATATGGTATAATCAACTTTTACTTAATTTAACAATAGATCTGCGAGAATGCCAACACTTATAAAAATAAAGAGTTAAAAACATGGTTCCCACTCATCAGAATCATCCGAACCAAAGGGGTCTGGCTCGAAATCTGAAAATGACTCATCAAATTTAAAATCATCTTGTTGCTTTAAGTTTCTTGTTCTCTTTCCATCTACTATCAATTGTGTTATGGAATCATCGCTTGTGTCACTTGTATCTACTAGTTGTTTTCTTTTCTTTTTACCTGTTAACAAGGTATAATACAATTAGTGAAGTCTATATGCCTTATTTCTGATACTGTTCGTGTGAATATATTGTATCTCCATCAGATTCTTCTGAAGCATAAGAATTATCTTGTGTAAGGCTCACATGCGAATTAATATGTATTATTTGGCCAAATCTTTGGATTTGAAATGCTGAAACAATAGGGAGTGGTTATGATAACTTTTATTATTTTAGGATATAAAATGTTTAACTAACACCTACAAGGATAGGATGATTGCAAATTTATCTGATTTCTTAACATATTAACTTTCAAATTACCCAACAAGTCTTGTCTTTTAATTTAGTCTATGGCAATTAGATATTAAGAAATGCTTTCAGCTATTATTCAAGTTGCCAAAAATTTCCTTATTTTAACTTTTTGATTGGCACACCTTGTAATTGAGGTAGACGCCTAGTTCCTGGAGGATGATTATGTGTGTCCCAATGTCTTTGATCATTCTTGGAACATGTGGCACCATGTGGGCATTCTCCTTTATCTCCACTGCCCCAGTCAGAGTCCTTGGGGTGGCTATATTGAACTAAATGTTGGGGGTTGCGTCTAGAATTATAATTAAATTTAAAACTCCATGCAATTGAGGCATAATAATGGTGATATTTTTTTTTCACTACCTTGCTTTGTAAACAGGTAGTCAAAGTAAAATTAAGGAAGGATTACCTGTAACATCTGTGACCGTAATAGCACCTCTCTCTTACACTTTGTTGAGTCCCTTGATTTATATTAGAACTTGTAGCCTGTAACAATAGATTTTATAAATATTGATTTTAATATTTTTAATAAAAAGTAAAATACTGATATTAAATAAAATTGTATTAGATTGATTAGATACATGAATAATTTACTATTCTTTTCTATTTCTTCTCTTTATTTTCTCTTCTTTATTCTATTGGCAATTGTAAATAAAATACCAAATACAAGGAAAAGGCCAAGAGTGTAGAAAGAAAGTGAAGTATATGTTACATTCAAATGAAGGCACATTTTTTTTCTCAACAGAGAAAGATAATTACATTTTGTTTAGTAGCATAAAAACTATCTTACCGTACTGCTGTCAGGTTGAACATGAGTATTATCATCATCAGGCTCCATTTTAATCCTCTTTGCAACATCTTCATTGTTACCTTGAATTGATGTTGGGTTATCTGTTATAACAATTGTCCAAACTCTCTTTGACTTTATAATGATGTAAAGCTTACTGACGATTTTGTGTCACTCTTCCTTTTAGGGGAATTTAGGATAGAAGCAATGTTTTTTTAACTCATATAAGAATATTTATAAGTATTTATATATAAGACTATATGAAAGGTTTGTAAAAATAACAATTTTATTAAAACTAAAAGTATAGAAAATTACCATTTTCCAATTTGACAGTGGCGGTCGAGTTACTTCTATTTCTCTTCAGTGGTGAGATATTGTCTGCTTGTTTGTCTTCTGGCATCTGATTTGGATCATTTTGATCAACGGATTCCTGATTCTCAGATTGAATACATAATGGACTTGCTGATGCTAAGAAACATATATTATATAAGTATTATGCTATATAAGCTTTAGAGCACAAATTTACTTTGGACATTAAGTAGCGGCCATGGCTTAGTGAAGAAGATAAGGAATAAAAAACAACCTATGACAAAAATGTCCTTCCCACCTTCATTGCTGTTATCTGTTAGTGCATCATTAGTCACACAGGTCTCATCAGAACAATTTCCATTTATGTCCCCCTCCCCATTCATAGGTATTGATACTTCATCATTGACAATAATAAGTTCAAACCAGAATTCTTTTGGTAATAACCCGACCTTGTCACCATTTGTTAGCGCTACTGTTGAGTCTAAATGTAACAATTCTGATTTATTACTGCCATTTTTGATGAAGAATGTAGGATTGTGGTGAAGCTGAAAATGTAAGGTGTTTTTAATACTGTAAAATAATGGTACAATGTTTTGATTGTGACACGGCATATCACTAGATTAACTAGTAATTTTTTTATATATAATTAAATATATATATATAACAATTGTTGCTTTTAAACAATTTTTTAAGATTACATGATAGTAATCATAGACACTTACTGATTTTAATATTACTGAGTCCTGTTTTACTTCAATTTCAGTATGTTTTCTAGACACTCTTAAGTCGAACTGGAACAGGTTTAACAAAATATTAGTAAAAAACTACTTCATATCTATATAATTTTAAGAATAAAATCTTCTACATTATCCTTAACTATATACTGCAGGGATGGCATCATTTTACTTCTTGGAGAAGAGGTTCCGTATATGTATATTGTAATAATAGGAATATAAACGTACCACTTGTAACAATTGTCCCCTTCCTAACAGATGTGTACCATTTGGAATTGTTATTTTTTTCACAATATTCTCCTCGCTATCTATGCGCACAAGTCTCACAGGCATTTTTCATTCCTTAATATTGCTGACAACAACAAGAGAACTAGGAGTAGGCGACCTCTTTCATCTATTTGTCGAAGTACCCCTTTTTTATTTTTGTAACTATCTTACACTACTGACACATTGACAACATGCACTTAATACGATAAAGAGGGTAATAAAATGTAAATATTATACTTGCCTTAAAATCAAAATAATAAAAAACTAGAACAACGGTTGTCGACAACTTAAAAAACAGAATTTGACAATCTACTATTTATATTATTAAAAAGAAGAATTTGTGTTTATGACTCGAAATTGGATTTATGTCAATGTCAGTTTTGAAGTATTTGGTCACTTTTCATATAAAAAGGTGAATTTGTATTGTTTATGTTGCAGAAGTAAAAAATAAAATAGTTCCCATTATATATCGAATAACGTGTTTGATGGATTAACAGTTAAAAGGAGAAATAAATTATCAGCTTCCAGATTACTTACATTATTCACTCTACATTCAGTGAAACATTTTGGTTTTCGCCCCTATAACTTGATTAATATGCTCATTTTCTAAACTTTATATACAATGATGAAAGCTTCGTGTCTCGGTTCCAATCGGCCGTTATCAGGGCAGCTCTATAAATATACCAATGTTGTAAAAGGATGGCAACAAAGATGGTTTGCTGTGGATCCAGAAAGTGGTGTGTTGTCCTATTATTTATTTGATGGCCCAGGGGATACGGTGCAGCCTGGACAACCGGCGAGAGGAGAAGTAACTTAATATTTATTTATAGTTTTTTAGGGTATACAAATTATTATGTTGTTAAATAATCTCAATAAGCAAAATGTTTTATCTGTTCTTACGAGACAAAATTAATATTGCTTAGATATACAAGTACAAAATTTCTTTTTTATTTTTAGGCACACTTGGCTGGTGCAGTGATCTGTCCGAGTGATGAAGACTCAAAGACGTTCACAATCAACTGTGCCTCAGGAGACATGTTGAAATTACGGGCGACGGATGCTCGAGCGCGCCAGGAGTGGGTTAATAGTTTGAGAGCTATTGCTGAAGTGCATACTAAGGTAATAACTGAAACATTTTATGCATAATATATAGAAATCATGAGATTACTGTGGTAAAGTTACATGAAAAATAATAAGCATAAATACTAATGTCCTGTCAGACTAATTGGCTATATACAACCATTCTAGTTTTATCTACTCACTTTATAAAACAATTACAGTCCCGAATAGTTTCTCTTTTGATTTTACCACTTAATTTTAAAAGTTTATTAACTTAAATTTAAAGCCTTTTCATTTATATTATTTCCTAATTGCAGGCTATGGGAGCAAATCCACCACTCCAACCCAGGGAACAACTTGCAGTTCATGATGCAATGGCATCTGCGAGACAACAGTTGCAAACTACTGAGTTAAGGTGTATATTTTAGTAAATGCCTGATATGAGGGCTTAAGCAAAACAGTTTCTTAGGATTTTATAATTTGTTAATTATTTAATTTTTTTAAAGATATTTCTGAAATAAAACACATTTCACCTTGTGGAAAGGAAACATGCATTGGTTGATTTATTAAATGTACTTACTAAGATATATAAAAATTGATACTAACTTTCTTACACTTTCATGAATTTAGTGATATTTGTAATATGTAATGAAATAATCTATTTCGTGTATTTTACAGTGACGCTGCATTGGCAAGATGCATTGAATCTTCTGACTCACCGTTTCTACACACCGATCCAGACTTGTTACTTCTTAAGGTAACTTAACATATATGATATTTGGATATGATAAGTTTATTTTTGTAAAAAAATAAGATACTGGGCTTTTAATCTTGAATTGAAATTATCAATCAAGGATAGCTTATGACGTAAATCATATCTGCATTTCCTAATATCCCCTAGTTTATTAAAATATGTAATTATGAATAAACGAATTACATATTGTTTTGATTTGGTCCAGTGGTTTCTTTGTGTTGCTTGTGTGTGATAACATAATATTGGTTTTCAGGCTACATCTGCAGCAAGCATGCAATGCCTCCTCCAGTGTTTGGGTATCTTGTTACGACAGCAGCAATATGCCACTGCAAATATCAAAAATTCCAGTTCTGATTCACATTGACTTTCTTCATAAAAAAATTATTTATGAATAATTTTAAATTAAAATTATTATATAATTTATTCCACTAAAACACAGAGAAAATGCAATTTGCATTAATATTTAAACCTCAATATGGGTTAACCAAAACCAAATGTAAATATTTTAAATATATGTGCAATTAATAGTCTTTACCTTGTTATATTGTAATTCGCATTGCATTACATAAGATCTTATTTAAAAGCATACGCAACCAACTAACGCAACTGACTAATTATTATTATATTAATTTAATAAAAAATTAGGTTTGCTTTTGAAATGTAGTGAAAATCATCCCAATTAAATTTCAAACACTTTGTCTAGTTTGAAATGCACACTGAGAAACACCAAATTCACTCATATCCAGTAGTGTGCGCACAGCGTAGACAGTAACGCAATGCAGTATGTACATGCCTTATTATCGTACTTTTTAAAAAGCTTGTTCTATTCCTACAAAAAAAAATAATAATTTTGAAGTTCTAATTTCAATTACACTTATGAAAATCAAGACGACATACAATATTGAATTTTTATGTAGAATAATAAATTAATTTTTTATCCTTTTAATCTATCCACAAAATTATAATATGTGCGAGCAAGAGTTTAGAACATTGAGGATTGATCCTCGCTATCCTTTTCAAAATCAAACGAAGTGAGTACTCAACATTTATTTTAAGAATACATAAGGTGAGATTTTTAAACTAATTTAATAGGAAGTCACTTATACTTCAACGGGAGAATTCCTGAACACTATACAATAAGGAGTTCCTAACACGATACTCGATATTAATCCATCTACTTTATAGTCGGCTCAAAGTATTTCTACGTAGGACGCGTATAAAATATTGTGACAAACGATATTATTGCAAAATGGCGCTAAAAGAGAACATTTTGGCTACACGCAGCCAAAATGTAAAGTAGTGAAACCTCTTTCTCATGAAGCGTTTTAAAGACACGCTACACCATCCAGGGCCTGCTACGACAATTATTGCGACTACTACAAATGCAAGCGCTTGTTGGGCGACGTAGATGATTGCAAAATCTTCAAGAAGTATTTTGAGACGATCTGTCCCAATTTTTGGATTGAACACTGGGACGAGTTGCGGGGCAAGGGAGCCTTTCCAGGACCGATTTGATTTGACAATGATTATTTTTTCCAATAAACTATAAAATGCGCATAGTCGTTTTCATTTTGACGACTCTCGTGTATTGTAAAGATAACCTGAATTTAATTTTATCAGATACACCCTAACTCAGGGCGGCCTTAGATTTTATATCATCTTACCTGAGTAATAGAATCCTGAAAGTTGCGATAAATGGGAAACAGTCACCTGGTTCTGCCATAACGATGGGGGTGCCGCAGGGCTCAATTTTGGGATCTTTTCTGTTTCTGGTATACATAAATGATCTCCCTCGCCTCATAAGAGTCGATCACGAGATAGTTTTGTTTGCTGATGATACGTCTTTAATATTTAAAGTCAAACGTGGACAACGCGAGTTTTATGATGTAAACAATACCCTCTCGAGAGCAGTCTACTGGTTTAGTGTTAATAACCTACTGTTAAATGTCAACGAAACCAAGTGTATCAGGTTCACTTTACCTTAAGCGTTAGTTAAAACCAATGAAACTGTCTTTCTGGGCATAACGACTCCAAATTACAATGGGGATCTCATATCAGGAAAGCCTCGATCAAGCTCAGTTCTGCAGCTTACGCCGTAAAAAAAGATCAAACAATTAACAGACATTAAAACAGCGCGTCTAGTCTACTTCAGCTACTTCCACAGTGTTATGACATATGTATCTTTGTGTTGCAAAAAAGGCGGTCCGGGCTATCTATGGTATGGGATCTCGGGAATCATCTTTAAAAATATCGACATACTTACTGTGTATTCGAACGAAATAAGGATAAACTAACTATCCCCAAGTATAGGCTCCATAAAATATCTAATTCATTTGCGGGGAATTGTATTCGTATGTGTAAATAATACATTGCAAGTCGAGATTTAAAATTTATATGATAAATAAATTTAAGAAAGTTATAAAATTTGGATTTCTTTAATGACAAGACCGCCTGGCAGTAATATGAATTGCTCCTTAGGTTAATACATTTACAACAATGTATTAGTTTATAAGACATATTTAAAAAAGCCGGACTGAGGTTCTTGGGTGTTCTTCTCAGTTATGGTGCTCTTTTAAACACTCTGTAGAATCACGATGACCTGAATTTTATTTTTTATGTTGTTTATTGGTACTTTTCTGTGTTTAATTCATTTAGGAAATTGTATAACTTTAGAAACATGTGAAAAGTTAAATTAAAGCAAAAAAAATCTTAAGATGTAACGAGAGAATGTCACATTTAGTATGCCTGGACAGTCAATGAAAAAACACAAAAATAGAGCTGTATTTCTTTATTCTAACATCACGAGCAAGCTAACGGAAAATAAAAATAAATTAATGGAACTAGACAACAATTAGATCCTTCCGGCGAAGGTACCCTCTTCTCGTTGAGTGTCCCACTTGTCGATCCATTCGTTGGGGCAAAGCGATTGGTAGACTCGCTTGAAATAGTTGCACGCCTCGTACTTCTCACCGCGCACCTTTTGGCAACGGTGGAAGTCTACATAACTCTGGTAACAGTACCTGAAAGATGCGTCTGGTTCATGAATGTGCTACTTTGACTTTGATCTTTATGTAAGTCATTGTTTAGAAGCACAATATTGTTTTGTAAAATCCAAAAGAGCGATCTAGAGAAAGCCTGAGTCCGGATTTTGCAGATAAACAGTGGATTCTAGTGAGAGATCAGTAAACATTTTCATTAGATAAACCAGCGCCGAGCGTTTAAGGATGTTCAACGTTCTTGCCATGTGCACTGTCGCCCTTTGCAGAAAAAAGTTAAAATTTTACCTTGTTTGATTCGTGTTTGGGAACCGTGGGTCGAAAGGTGCTGTTTTCACATCGGCAGCTGTTAAGAGTTTTTCAGGCATTTTACTGGAATAAAAAAGAGCGGGATCACGTTTCTATAACTTTATTGGAGAGTAAGATTCGCGAATATTACATTACAATAGCATGCGATACGCGGTTTTATAGAAAACTTAAATAATTATTTGACCAGCGGTCTGGTCTTCCTCTCCTCCTCGCACGACGTCTCCCGATATTTTTTCACTTCCTGCATGTAAAGGGACCAAGCGTCTTTGGGAGTATTGTCTACCGTTTGTTCGTCAATCGCTTTAGCCTTTTTCACTAATCCAGTCTTAAGCACCCTGCCTCCACGACGTTTGCCAATGAACGGAAGAGCTGGCTTTTTTATTAAAGGCTTTTTTACTTCTTCTTGCTTTTTCGTCTCTTCTTGCAGTTTCTTGAACATCTCCAGGAAACTACCGTCATTCTTGATTGGAATAGGAAGGGGCGGTTTATTTGTCCTAGAATTGGACGGACCTTCTACACCCAGTTGATCTGGTGGCGGAAGTAATTCAGCGAAATTAAGCCCCTCCACTTCGGGGGGGTCCCCATAATCAATCTCATCTGCTTTAGCTACTTCGATCGCTCCGGGCGGTGGCTTGATTTCCTTTGGCGATTTAGCTCTGCTGCCTTGGTTGTATCTGTGTAATTTCCAATAGCGTTTCCTGTCTGCGACGGTGAATTGTCCGCGTCGTTCGTCATCACTGGGTGACTTAGTACCACTTCTAATACTGGAATGCGCGCTGCGTGATCTGGAACGTGACTTCGAGCGTCCGGAACTACTCCTTGAGCGACGGCCCTTGCTTTTAGGTGAACGACGACGCGATGTCGATCGACTTTTTCTATGACGTTCTCGTGTTCGACTTCTGCTTCTAGATTTTTGTTTCGAAATACTTCTGCGCTTTTGCCGCCTATTCGATCGAGTATTCTTACGAGATGAATAGGAGTCTGACGACGACGACCGGCGTCGTGACTTGGTACGGGAACGCGACTTCGGTTTGGGTGTCATAGATCGAGATGACCGTGACTTGGATGAAGATGAGCTACGAGCATAGCACCGAGGGGGAGTCACGGAACTGTCTCTAGGTTTTTTAGGTGACATAGATCTTCGTTCCTTGCTAGCTTTCTTCGGAGGCGTCACAGCACGATCGCGAGCGTTACGTTTTGGCGGTGTTATCGATGGTCTCTCAATTTTAACGCGAGCTCTTGGTGATGGAGACCTTGTAGCTTTTCTAGGTAAAGTGACATTAGGCTTTTTTTCCTTGAATTTTGCTTCTTTACCATGAATCGTTTTTGCTTTTGAAAATGGAGATACACTTCTGTTCTTTTCTACTTTTATTTTTGGTGACCTGGATCTGTCTTTCTCTAACTTAATTCGAGGTGATATACTCCTTGACCTTCTAGAAGCCAGACTTCTATTCATTTCTTTTTTGTTCTTTGAAGTTCCTCTCCGTGAATTTCTTTTGCTGCTATCTGAAGTTGAACGAGACCTAGAATTCCTTCTTCTTATTGGTGGGGTCAAAGATCTGTTACTGACACTACTACTCCTGTGCCTATAAGATTTCTTTGAGGTATATGAGCCGGAAGAAACCGACCGCCTATTTTTCCTTTCATTGATAGGAGATCTAGAGTAAGATCTAGAGGAAGACCGACTTGGAGTATATTTTCGCTTTGAAAGTGACCTTCTCTTAGAATGCTTCCAGTTTTTCTCATAATTATTATCTCGCTTGCTATATTCCCGATCTCTTCTGCCATATGGAGAAGGACTCCTAGACTTAGATTTAAATGATGTTCTTCTAGGCCCATAGTTACGGCTATCATCAACAGACTGGCTATGGGCCTTTGCATAACCATAACCACTTTGATATTGTCCAGGGTAACTAGGTCTAGAAGAATCATAATAACCATCGGGCCTTTGATAGTAAGAAGAATCGTAACTATAACCGTATTGTGTGGCACCATAGGGTTGGTAGTCATATTGGGATGGATATTGAGTGTAGCTGACGCCCGTCCAGGGGTCTGTGGTGGGCATGGTCGGTGGCAGCGACGGCGCGGGCTGCGGGGCGTAGTCCCCCTCGGCGCCTGGAGGACCGCCGTCCCATGCCTCGTTGCGATACGAGGTCATTATACGAGCCTCTTCGCATAACCTGCGGCAGTTTGTAGGATACGCACACCTACAAACAGAACAACTTTTCGGTGTAGACAACAACTCTACGTTCCGCGCTCGATTCGTTCACGTATGCTAACGTTATTTATGTTTCGTTGTAAATTGTGACGATGTACAACAAATTACGTAATACGTAGCCGAAAATGCGGATTGTGATTTGATTTTTCATGCGATACAATAAACATATTGAGTTTAATATAAATGGTACCTGTTTAAACAAGCTCACCTTTTGGGGTATTCAATTTAATTCCCAATGAAATTAACCAAGAGAAAATGGCAGCAAACTCAATCGCTCACTTAAGTCACAGACAAGATTTAATAGACACTGATAGACACTCCTGTAACAATTACGAACTCATTAGGTTATTATAACAGAATATATATATTTTTTAAAGTGGTTACTTGTGAAACCGAAATTTTACAAATATATGTTCTTTAATTTTCAACGTAGGTATATTATGTTCTTGGAAAGTTTTTATTGTTTGATCTTAAAAATCGCGCCCGGGTATTTTTTAAACATGGCAACTTTTCAACAGCATCTAAGCTATGAATGTGCATAATCTGTGATCAAGTTGCAAAAGACCGAAGCAAGTTTAGTGGATACTGAATATTTGCCGAAAAGTTAAAGTCAAAAGCTTGTTTTTAATATATTATTACTATAGTAAATTTACTTGAATACTGGAGATTAACGGCTGTTAGTTTAAATTGTAAGACCGTGAAATTGAATACATTTTACTGTTATTTATGAGTAAATCCAAAGTATCGGCAGAATGGAAGAAGAGGGTGAAATCCGAATACATGCGTCTCCGGCAATTAAAGGTAATAGTTTTTGCTAATTGTTCTCCTATAGTTTTCACTAATTTTTATACAACTGACTTGACTTCGCTTACAGCGCTTCAAAAGGGCGGACGAGGTAAAGGTGGCTTGGGCGCGCAATTTGCGTATAATGTCGGATGCGGTTGAAAATCGCGAAAACGAAAGCAATAATCGTGACAGGCGCCCTTTCTGGCCTGAGCCAAGGATCAGCCTTAACCACGAGAGCATCATGAAGAAAGCTGAAGTTACATATACTGATGGTATTACATTAGGATAGCATCTTATAAGTTTTGCACGTAAATTGTATTATTATCACGATCATGATAAAATAATAACTCAATGGAAAATCGATCTTATAATTATTAAGAATTGAAATTATGCAATTTACAATTATTTATGATGCATGATTGGGATAAAAACTGAGAGCAAACCATAATAATTCTTTTCTATCTATATAAATTTGTTTTTTAAAATGTGTAAAGTCTAATGATTAAATATTTAATCTATCCTATACTGTATGACTCATATTAAAGAGTATTAAATAATGTCTCTTTAATGTTGTGGATCATTAGTGATCATAAAAGAAGAAGAAAATATATTTTATTTATTTAATATTTTAGGCACCAAACCAAATGTCAAATTGTTAATTCTATGGATTTATATGTTTCCAGTATCTGGAGTAGTGACAACACAACAAGTACCCATTCACATAATAAACTCTGTAAATCCCATTCCCACTATGTACACCTGGGCTCCAACCCAGAAGAATTTCATGGTAGAAGATGAGACCGTACTGCATAATATTCCATACATGGGAGATGAGGTACTAGATCAAGATGGTACCTTTATTGAAGAGCTGATCAAAAACTATGATGGAAAAGTTCATGGTACATATTTGTAATTTGCAGTAATTTGACACACAGGCTGTAAAGTTGGTAATATTGCTAGATAGACCTAGTGTGACTGCGAACTTTAAAAGTTGTGCATGACACACATTGCATACAGTTCAACACTCTATTTGAGTAAAAATAGTGAAGTGATTTGTGTTTCCAGTGTTCCCATATAATTACCTACTTATTTTGTAGTATTCACTAAATAGGGAGTGTAATAGGTCTTATTCAAATATAGTACTTAGTCACAATATATTATTTCCTGTTTGTATTTTACAGGTGATAAAGAAGGTGGCTTCATAGATGACCAACTGTTTGTAGATTTGGTTCACGCTCTTATGAGCTTCCAGACCAAGGAGGAGGTGGCAGAAGAGAGGCAGCGTCGAGAATCTCGTAATTCCAAAGAAGATAAAGATGTAAGACTAATGTAATTATGACTTTTTTTTCGTACACCATGGTAACAGTAACCGGTACCTTTTGATTGATCCAATAACAAAAGAGTCATTGTGACATAGAGATCTATGAAATCCTTACATATTTTAGATATGAATTCCTTAAAATACTTTTAACGGTTAAAAATGCAAAATATCTTAATTAATTTATTTTAATTAGGGCCTGATGTTTAAGCAGTTCAAAGTATTTTATCTAAATGTGTACTGTGTGTAACTATGAATTTAGTTTGGAAAGATTTGTATAAGTTCTTGTAATAAAGATAAAAAAAAACATGTTTTGACATTTTAGAAAGAAACAAAGGATTCAAAAGACAAAGAAGAAAACAAAGACAAGGATGGCGAGAAGAAAATCATAAATGAGAAGCAGTTCCCCATCTTTATAATATTTCAGGCCATCAGCTCACAGTTTCCTGACAAGGGAACAGCTCAAGAACTTAGAGAGAAGTGAGTTTGATCACTACATTTTCGATTTAAGAATTGTGATGTGATAAAATTGTCACTAATTCTTAAGTATCAATTTATTATTCTTATGTTATGTCAAAATAATTTCAGATACATAGAGCTAACGTCTCGCAGTGACCCCAACGCACTACCGCCAGAGTGCACACCCAACATAGACGGACCTCTAGCAGAGTGTGTGGCTCGTGATCAAACGATGCACTCCTTCCACACGCTCTTCTGTCGTCGATGTTTCAAATACGACTGCTTCTTGCACCGTAAGTAGATGATGATAGATTTATTTTTACAAAGTTTATTTCCTCAAATCAATTAAGAATGAATTAAGGTCAGACTATAAAACCATTATTATGTTTTAATATTCCTTTTTCCGATTTCTCAAGGATGAAGAAGTAAATATTGAAAATTGATAGTGCAAAGTATACTGAGAAATATAGGAATTATGTTGTAAAATTATAATCTAGCCGGTAGTACTGTACTTAAATCGCCTAAATGAGTTAATAGGGTTAGAAAACCAGGGCCATTAATAGTTAGGCCTGCCAGAAGTGTGGACTTTACTTGCCCCAATTTTGTGAAGTGAGGCATGGGGACAACACATTTCAGTGTGCATTTCACTGATCAATTATTGATAGGAAATTATAAGTAGTTAATCAGACTAGAAGTCAGCTCTGCCGAAACGAAACAATTTGTCGTTTCCCCGTGGTTTGAACCCAGAATCCCTTGTATTTAACACTATTCTAGGATATTTTGAAAGAAGATTTGACTACGGAGGTAGTCTCAGTTTAAAAAAATTATGTAATTGATATAAATATGGGAAACGTGAGCTCAATTGGTAAGAGTACGTTTCCCATTCTGGCCACTCTTGTTTTGGGTTTGTTTAGGCTTATTAACGCATGTAATATAGAAGGGAATATATGTAGTATATTATGTGTAATATTAAGTACTATATGTTGGCCTTACACTATCTGTTGTTCTGTTTGGCTGACAGGAAGTCAGGCCACAGGTAAGGCCGCAACATACCTATCTGTTTGCCTCTATATCTTTCAGTTCGCTCTCACCGCCATGCATATTCTTCGTTTTCATCTATTTAATAGTACACATTTTATTTATATATATATAAAATTCTCATTCTCCTTTAGATGTAATTTTTTATAATCTATAGTAGTTTTACCCGACTGCGTAAAAAGGGAAGGAAATAAGAAAGGGATTTAATATGGACCATGAATGCTATGCAAAACAATTCATTCTTATTTATCCATCCTCCTCCTCCCCCTTTGTCTCCGTCGTAGTCATGTAAATATATAAATTTTACATACGCACGCCACGTTCTTACAATTCAAAGTCACATCCATATGGTATTAGCGTTTTTGTTTCCCTTAGCAGACTTGTAGGTCGTCAATAAAACTGTTTTTGACGCTACATTCTAACAATGTAGGTCTCCAAGCCTGCCACCCTCGACCGAACCTGTCGAGGCGTCGGGGACCAGATTTGAAACCGTTTTCGGAGCCGTGCGGGCCCAATTGTTACATGCTTCTGGTGAGTTTTTGTGATTTTCTTTCTCTTTATAAAAGCGTTCTACAAGCAGGCAACACAGCCTATGCCCTTTCATATCTTAGGAGGTTGCACTACGTAGCATTGAAAATGATCCCAGATAAATTCCTAAATAACTATTGCCGTTTGCTATAACATGTAGCATAATTCGAAGTCTAAGTTTGTTCATTGATGTAGGGAAACTTATGAACCTCAAAGCGAAGACAAAAGCTTCATGTTGTTAGTGTAAATTTATTTACCTGAACTCATTGTAGGAACCATTTTGTGCTCTACCCAACCAAAACTTTTTATCACCACTTAAGATCCCAGAGTCCTATTAAGTTTACAAACCATATTTCTAATTCGTGTTATTGTCATGACACCAGGACGGCATGCGCGAAAAGCTGGCCCGCGAAAAGGCACTCGGCGAAGCGGGTGAAGTGGAAATGGAGGACAAGAGCAAAGCCCTGGACTCGCCCAACGACGCCTCCTCGGAGGACAGCAATGATTCCAACAGATTCCTCAAAGGTGTGTTATTCGAATTTAGGAAGAGATTTAAAACCAATATTTTAATTCTGCTGGCTAGCGTCGTATACAACAAGCTCCGTCAAAGTCCGTCATATAAATATAAATAATCATATCATATAAAAATGTCAATACTAAACAAACACTAAACAAGTTTCTGGCATTTAAGGAGAAATCGGACATGTTTTTTGTTTCATTGTGTCATAAGTACACGTACAGTATGCAAGTGAGGGTAGTAAACTATTATTTCTCGATAAATATTAACTACTACGTTGATACTTGTTTCCCTCTTTCTTTCTTTGTTCTTTTAATTAATTTAGTTAAATTAATTAAAATTTCTAAAACAACACCAACATACAGTTATGGTCTTGCGACCTTATATATCTTAGTCCTCCAATTATAATATTATGTTGAAATGACTACATTTCACTGGGCCCGTAAACTTGAAAGCTGATTCTTAATATATTTATACTAGCTGCCCCAGCGACTTCGTCCGCGAGAATCGTTATTCTGGGCATCCAAATTAGTTTTTGCAAACTCCGTCATCTTTATAAACTTAAGCTATTAGCCACGACGTCGATCGCATCCCTTCCAATCCCTTGCAAGTTAATCTTAAAAGATAGACATAGATTTCTAGATCATTTAAAGGGGAATCATTCTTTCTTACACATTCTTTAGGTATATTGAACCGTGTCCGCAGCTTACGCATCTGAAACCCACAGAGATGAAAAATTTCCCCCGTTTTGTTCACATTTCCCGCTGTATCTTCGCTTCTATTAGTCAGTAACAAGAATTTTCCAATTCGAACCCGTAGTTCCTGAGATTAGCGCTTTCAAACAAACTCTTCAGCTTTATATATTAGTATAGGTATAGGTATGTTTCTTGTTATATGTATGCTATGTTTATAATTTTGTTAAAATCTTTATTAACACAAAGGGACGGTAACATCGAACAATAATAATATTATTGCTTAATTATTTATATGATTACTTTGTAGGTGGTAATAGCAACTCGAGCAACAGCAACAGCAATTGGGCCAATAAACTTGGAGCTGAGCAAGCAACGGAACCCACTTACAACGCTCTAGGTATAAAACATAGCGTTTGCTCATGTCTTTTTATGTTATATAAATAATATTCTTTCGATAACGCATTTATTCAATGTGTTGGACACTTTTTGGCCGCAGGTTTGACCGTGGGCGACATCGACTCCGAATGGACAGGCTCAGATCAATCGCTGTTCCGGTCTCTACATAAAGTGTTTGCTGCTAACTACTGTGCGATCGCTCAGGTCATGCTGTCCAAAACTTGCCAGCAGGTCGGGGTCTACAGCTACATTTTGAAATTATAAAAACAGACTTTTTAATGAGACTGAAGTACATCTTTACATGATTAATATTTTTCACACAAACTTTAGTAAATAAATGTTTGGGGTACCTGTATTTCAGACAGAGATGAATGAAACATGTAAATGTTGAATTTTAAGTTTGCTTTTTGTCAGAGCAGGCACATTCGATGAGAGCTTTCTTTTAATACTATATATTAGTTATATCTTATGTTTATTAACATAATTTACAGGTGTACCGGCACTGGACGCAGTCAGGCGCGGAGGCGTGTGGAGTGGAGGCGGAGCGCACCCCACCCCGCAAGAAGAAGAAGAAGCACCGCCTCTGGTCGGTGCACTGCCGCAAGGTGCAGCTCAAGAAGGAGACGGCTTCGCACCATGTGTACAACTACGCGCCCTGCGACCACCCAAACCAGCCCTGCGATAGCCTCTGCCCCTGCGTCCAGTCGCAGAACTTCTGCGAGAAGTTCTGTCAGTGCAGCAGCGATTGTTAGTACATGCTCTAGTAACCAGACTCGTACTCATGGGATATATCGTTGCAAGAAAGATCGTTGCGTTGACGAAGTCGCGGTTAGCGGAACAAAAAAGTTCTCAGGATCTCTCTTAATTCTTTGTAATATGAAATAGGCCAAAAGAATATCATTGTCTTTCGGGCTGTTCGGCCGATGTGAGCGAGAAGAGGTTCTCGACGTTTCGCCATCACGTGTGGACGGCATCATCAGGAGATGTTAACTCCTCGATTGCTCGAAGAATTATGAGTCGTCCGCCTCGGTCTCAGATTATATACACACTAACAAACGCGGATTGCATTGTTGTGCGACTACCCCACTACACACCACTGCAATCCGCGCTTGCCTTTACACAATTTAGAATTCTAGGTCTAAAGAATATTTTCGAATGTTTGTTGTACACGTCCAGAGAAAAACCATTATGAATTAGCGTCACTCTTAGAATTATATTAGAGTTTTGTATTCTTTGTAAAACGTAAAAACTCTTATTGAATTTTGTTAAGGTCAGAACCGCTTCCCTGGTTGCCGTTGTAAAGCCCAGTGCAACACGAAGCAATGTCCCTGTTACTTGGGCGTTCGCGAATGCGATCCGGATCTGTGCACGGCGTGCGGTGCGGACGCACCCGCCGCTCCCGCTTCCACGTCCGCCTCCGCTGCCGCTTCGCCGCGCCATCCGATCTATTGCAAGAACGTCTCAGTGCAAAGGTAACATTACTATGATTGGGGTAACACCATTTATCCGAGATAGCAATATATCCGTGGATGAGTTGACCAAAAATGTATTACAGAGGTCTTCACAAGCATCTGCTCTTGGCTCCGAGCGACGTCGCCGGCTGGGGCATATTCCTGAAGGAGGCCGCTCACAAGAACGAATTCATATCGGAGTATTGTGGCGAGATCATTTCGCAGGATGAGGCGGATAGGCGAGGCAAGGTGTACGACAAGTACATGTGCTCCTTCCTCTTCAATTTAAACAATGGTAAATAACTTACCCCTTAAAAATGGTTTGCAGCTGCTGGAATTCGGGCACATTGTTAAATAGAGTCGATCAGACCATGATTATGTGTTATGCAAAAATATCTTTAAGATAATGAGATACCTGCTATTTTTTAATTTTACAGGAAATAAAAAAAATCTGTCCATTCCATTAACTAGGTAAACAACATTTAAGTGCCTATCTTGTATCGAACAACTTAAATTTCGATTGATTTAGATTTAACGGCACCGAGTGTTTCGTGCTGTTGCTCTAAACAAATGAGCTACGGTGTCCTTCACGTCATCGTAGATTTTTTTAATCTATACATACACCTCTCGCGCAATTAAATTTCGACCGTTAAGGTTTAATTATAGAGATTAGCAGTAACACAGAACGCTGTGGATGCCATTTAGAGTCCTGTCCGTGTCGTTAAATGTATGTATACGTAATGTACTTAATATTTAAATAAATATAAATAAGTAAAGAATATTATATTATCATTTAAATTAATTTCGCTTTGTACGCTTATGTATTCCTTTTTGTAGATTTCGTTGTGGACGCAACGCGCAAAGGCAATAAGATTCGTTTCGCAAATCATTCGATCAACCCGAACTGCTACGCAAAGGTAATGATGGTGAACGGCGACCACCGCATTGGGATATTTGCGAAGCGGGCCATTCAGCCCGGAGAGGAACTCTTCTTCGATTACAGGTGACTAATAGCTACCGAAAACTGAAATTAATGGAAATCAGTTTGAAAGTTGTTTTTTTTTAATATGTACTTTTAAACATTAGTATATTAATGCATATTACTCACGGTGTCCTCTCTTTTTCCGTTTTTACCATACCGTGAGTTTCATACAAGAGAACACCGTAACTTTTTGTATTAAATTTTTCATTTTTCAGATATGGGCCCACAGAACAGTTGAAGTTTGTGGGTATTGAAAGGGAAATGGAATTCTTGTGATTTTTCCCGCAAGTTGTAAGTGCTGTAATATTTGGCTGTAAAATTACTGAGCTACTATAAGTACAATGTGATATTTGATAACATTTGTATCAAAAACGTGTTTTATTAAGATTTTACCTCTAAATTTCATCAAACAAAACACATGACTACTTTAAAAGATATTCAATAACAAAACATTGTCTTGTTGAAATTGTGTTTATAATGAAAACGCAATCTTACGCATCTTTAGCAACAGTCAATATATTTTATATACAGTTTGTACACTAGAAAATCACATAACAATTTATACTATACTGCAAAATACTTCAAAGGAATGAGTACCTGCCTACAGTACAATATTTTACAAAAATCTACCTGTGCCCACAGCCAAAAGTTCATATAAATATAAAAGAACATTTTTTTACATAGACTGAGTTTTGTTCCTTTATATATGAATATTTTGTATAGAATAGTAATAGTCCAATGATATATTTGAGGTAATCCTTTCTTTGTCCCTATGTCCAGAAGAACATAGTAACTGAATCTAGGTATTTAAAACTAGAAAGAAAAATGTAAATACTGTAAACCTAGTCACATCATTAGTAGCATGCATTTCTTTAGATACTATGTATATGAATTGTAGAAAACCCACGCAAAAAATAAAGTGATAAAAACCAGCAGTAGCAAAAACATTACAATTATCTGTCATATTTTATCTATTTATACATGGAATCAAAACACTATCTTGGCTGCGGAACATTCATTAATCACAAGAGCCATCGAGCCAGCCGTCTCTCCACCTCTCATGGACTTTGCTACAGTCAAAAAGTGGTTTCCCGAGCTTCTCGTTAACAGTATTGTGCCTGTCACATAACCACTTAGCCAACTCCTCTCTAGTTTTTGTCTTTGGGGGATTCTTTTGAATGCTGTAAGATTTATAGAAATATGAAAATCGAAGGATACATTTGTGTAAAAAGGTAAAGGATTGATCATCTATTTCTCAAACGAGGGGTTCACCAAAATTTTGACAAAATACATAATAAGGAACAGCTATTCTGTACAAACATTTAAAAAAGTTGTTTATTGTATCTTCGTAATGTTACAAGAGCCCACATGATTGAATTCTTTCTATGATTCAGTACTTTGGAGATTTAGAAGTAATACTAATGGAGATAGGACTCTGGACCTATGTTTCTCAATTAATTTGAAAATTCAAGACATATTAAATACAATGGTTCATATTACATCTATTATTAAGAATTGAATGCTGAGAACACAAATTTACTCACTCTTCTTGAAAGTCCTGAGCACAAGGCTCACAAGGATAAAACTGCGAGAAAATGTTAAAGAACTTCACCATATTGTCTGCCTCTATCTTTGAAGGTTTTTCAGGATAATATGAGGCCAGAGTATGAAGGAAACCCCACGTCGCATTACCTAACTCCTCTTTATCTAATGGGCATTCTTTATTTTGTACTGCTGGCTGTAACATTAAGGTTATAGATAAAAGACTAAGATAAGGTGCGACTTCTTTTAGAAGTTTCTGGAGGATTTTAAATTGACTTACTGGTTCAGGTTTACTGGTTGTTGGGATTTTCGCTTTAGTCTTCTTAGACCAGGATTTAAAATCGCTGCATGCCCTGCAGGGTTTATCTTCTTCTTCGGTGTGATGAGAAGGCATGATTTATTTTTATGTGCATTTGTGCAATGTGTTGATTAATGATGCAATACCCTTGCGGCAGTTTTTATTTTGAGTTTATCTTGAGTTACAAAGAAATTATTTCTCTTGTACACATCGTTAGTACTTTTTTATATTAAAAAATTAAGTAATTACAGTTTTTTTCAATTATAATTTGAATATTTTCTAAAATCTCGAGTCCTTACGGACTGACAATCGGTGTCACTTATGTTACGTAAATTGTCAAGCAAATGACAGCTAGAAGACACTCGCACAGATAAGGAAGACAGCACATTAGCATAACCTCGGAAAAATAAATTATATAAATATAAAGTTGGAACAATAGATTATATTTCAAAAATAAAATAAAGAACTTTATGGTTTAAAACGCGATATACATTATTTAGCTGCAAAGCATTCGAAATGAGGGGCCGTCGTTAAAATAATTTTCAAAAAAATATGCCTTATATATATCGTGTTTTAAATCTTTAAAGGGTTTTAGTCGCGTAAACTATAGACAGTTTTAATAATATAACAATAGTTATTTTGCATTACATTCTTATGACTAGACAATAAAACTATTTCATAGTGTTTATTAAGTTTTAGCCAGAGGACTTTTCGCACGCTGTAATAATTCCTGTAAGTGAAAATAAGACTTTTAACAGTGTACCATTTATGAATTACATATTATTTTAGAAACATGATTCAGTCCTGTACTTAATAGAAATATATATCTATTTTTTTAGCATTTCAAACACTACTTACTGTCAACTATATGGTGCAGCTGTTGTACAGCGGGCGATTGTGGCAATTCAGTAGTGAAATCTGCGCCGGAGTCGCAGCATCGTGCTAGAAGAGGATCTAAAGGCAAGTTGCCTAGCAGCGATACCCCCAGATCATTGCACATCTGCGACGCACCGCCAGTTGTCGCCGGAAATATCTCACTACGCGTCTGTGAATAATGTTATAATAGAAATACATAAAATTACTCATTTTGAATGCATTTGCTTACTCCGTAATAAATTATGAATAAACAGTAGTAGTGTTAAATAGAAGTTTTAAGGAGTTGAAGTTTAAAAATTAACAGCCGTTAAATACTTAAAACAATGCTTTTTTATTTTATTTAATATACATATAAGAAATCTCTATAATTTTCACAGGCACTCGGACAATTAGTTTATATATTTATTGTTACTAACCCAACTAACACACATTAGAATTACATAATTAATTTTAAGAAATGTATGGATTTGTGGTCTGAGAAATAAATAATAATAATAAGTATTATATACTCACATGACAGTTTGGACAGACGAAAAGCGACATATTTTCGATGACACCGAGTATCGGAACAGCCACCTTTTTGCAGAATTGGATTTCCTTTCGCACGTCCAGGAGGGCGACCTCTTGCGGGGTGGTCACTATGACGGCGCCAGTTAGCCCAGCTTCCGACAGGTATTGTACGGAGGACAGGTGCTCATCTGATGTTCCTGTTCCATATAATTACATTTATTAGTGTGTATATGAAAACTTAATGTTGAAATGTACCTGTGTGTTGTATGTGTACGTGTTTCACTTTTTAAACAAATTTTCCTTTATCTACCTGGCTTTTTATTCACATTATGGCTTTGAGTAGGTGAGGGTGAGTTTTATTGGAAAAGAAAAAAAGATGCTTACCTGGAGGTGTATCAATGAGTAAATAATCAAGATCTCCCCAATCTACTTCACTCAAGAACTGCTTTATCATACCTAAAATAAATTAAAGTCATACGTATTATACTGATATATAATATTTATTTTTCTTACTTGCTCACTTTATCCATATATAAACAATTAATGTTATCAGGTAAAAACAAACCATTCTTTTTAGGCCCTCTCCAAATGACAGCATCATCAGGGCTTCCAAGCAGAAATCCAATGGACATCAGTGACAGATTATCTTTCACATACTGCAATTTTAAAATAATATTATTTTAAGAATTATCACTGTTATAACAAAAATTGTGAAGAAAAGTATTTTTACTAGTAACAAGCATTAACTGCCCTTTTAATTATGGGCTGGGGCCCATACTGTACAGACAATTATAATACTCACAACAGGTGACCATCCAGAGCCTGAATTGTGAACCTGCTCGCCCCTTACTCCAAGGACACGGGGCTGACTAGGACCACAGATATCCGCGTCCAAAATTCCAACCTGGAAGGAAAAAAATAGTTTATTTTTTTTAAACATTATACTTCAACTGATAAATCTGGCCAAAACCTGTGTGGTAGGAACCAGCTGTGTTCTAAATCACTGCCACACAAATGAAACTGTAAAGTGTAATTCACATAAAATAATAAATAATTAATTAATTAATTATTTATTATTTTAAAATAATGTATGGATGGTCTGACAAATAAATTATTATTATTATTATTATAAAACTTTCATTCTGTGGAGTTTAGAATGCCCAAAGCCAAATAACATTACCAAACTATTTTGTTCAGATGTGATGTGGTTGGAGTAATCACTAAATTAACCCGATGCTAGTCTGTTCTCCTCTACCATAAAAACATTTAGTTTATTTTTTTCTTAACTACCCTATTTACCACCTCTTGCTATGTTCCAATCAGAGAGCATTTAATAATGATGTGACTAAATACTGTCTATAGTTTACGCGAGGAGTACACATTTAAATAAAACATTTTAACGGTTTAAAACGCGATATATAATAGTTTCCCCGTGCACGGCTGCTGCAAAGCATCCGAAACGTCGGGCCGAATTTAAAAAATCATTTTTAAATAAGTTTAACTAATATATCGCGTTTTAAACCGTTAAAGTGTTTTATTTAAAAAAGATGTAACTGTATATTGGCTTGACTCCTTACCCCAATATTTGAGACTATTAGGCTTTACATATAGCCTAATAGTCTCTAATGTAATAATGTGAAAAATAAAAATAATTAATATGAAAAATCCTAAAAACTTCGTTTACGAATTTTTGAGTAAGTGGCGGTAAGAAGAAGCATAATAGAGCTTAATTTCCATAAGTATGACCTATATAAGCACCCAAGGTTGTACCAACGAGCGCTTGGTACGAGGCGCAACGCGCTAGCGAAATCTTCGCAGTTAAACCTTCGGGATCGATACACGCGCCTCGGGAACTGGCTCTGATGGAATTCGGGAGTTCTCACGAGAGAAGGTCGAGGTACAATCGGGTATGTTCTAGAAGTAGTCTATGTTTATTGTGGCTGGTAATGGCTCTGCTACCCGCAACGAATTTAAGTTTTTATTAAGAATGCAAATAAAGTATAGAAATTTGGTTAAAGGACTAAACACAAACCTTTGTTTTCATTAATATTAGTAGGAGTGGAATACACCTGCTACCCTTTGCTCCATTTAGACATTATAAAAGAGTAATTTTTCATATTGAAGACTAAAATGCCTTACCACAGATATGTACATGAAAGCAACGTTATTACTTTTAACATTCACACTCCATTACTTATGAAAACAATGATTAGATAATAATGGAACTTATCTGAACTTGAAACAACCTCATTTTTTTAAATATAAATGCTTGAAAACTATTATGAGTAAATAAACAATAATAAATAAATAATCTTTTATATACCAATTAATTTTAAAATACCTATTTCTTACTAAATAAGAATAAAAAGAATTAGAGCTGTTGTTGGTAAAAATTTGATGTTTGACATGGTACTGTGACTCCCTGTTTGATATAGTATACTGTCAAAGTAAATAAGTTTTTCTTTTACAAGGTTATCAATACAAAAATATTTAATGATACTTACATTAATATCTGCATTTTTAGCTGATAAGCCATGTCCAAGCAGAGATGTCAAGGTGCTTTTCCCAACCCCACCTTTTCCAGAGAGAATCAATATTTTATGTTTAACATTTGACAATCTGTTCTTGATGATCTCTATAGCAGGGTCAGGGCCTGCTGGGATACCTAAAACAATAAAACATATATGTAGATTGTTGACAGATTGAATTGGTGATAAACCAAGATAGGTCAACAGCGTACTTGCTTAGATGATGATGTTATATGGCCGGGGTATTTCACCTACCATCAAGTGAACACCGTGATTGTCTGTTCACTTTTATCGTAATAAAAAATCTAGTTCATTTGGTATTGGTGATATTTAAAGGTCATAATAGTTAGCAAGCTTACTTTAGAAATTAAAACACTTAACAAGTGTAAAAAAAGCTTTGAACAACTTCAACAAGTAAAATGTCCCACTACTAACGTTATAGTATTATTAAAACAGCTGTTTTAACATTTTACTTATATTATTAAATGAAGATGAGCTTAAGTAGTATTCATTGTGTTGAATTAAATAAAAATAGTCTGATACCAAGGGCAATGATCTAACAACTGACACACCCTCGAGAGTTGAATAAGATAAATAACTGCTAATGTGGGATGCAATTCATTACTAAAACAAGTTTCTTTTGATAACCTTGAACCACGTTTGTTATTGGAATGCGACTTTGTAATTTAAAACAAGTATTTCTCAATGTTAAAATAATATTACATTCCAGTGATTAGATTCATGGTTCCTTAAAAAATATCTACTCACCTGAGGCACAAATGTTTTGATTAGGACAGCCTGCACATGCTGATGCTTTACCTGCATCCTCGCTTTGTGTCCCGGGACAGTCTAAAATAAAGTAACGCTATTCATTTCCAACACATTTCTATACATAGTGTAATAAAAATTATTGTAAATACATACGATGTGGTGCATTTTCTGGTACGTTACTCATGATTTAAATATGAGATTAATACGGACACCATAACTTATCTAATGTAAATAACTGAGTGTTCTATTGTTTTATTTAAATCACACTGTTAATTATTGTAAATTAAAAATGACTTGATGTTCGAACTTCAAAGAACGACATTAAAATACTAATTACAACTAGACCTAGAGTACGTTTAGCCACAGAACTTCAACACAATATAGCAAAAGCAATGACATTGACAGTTACTGATACAGATAAAATGATAACTATTTGCATAATCAAAATATATTTACTTATTGCATGTGCAATCTGTATACATAATCCTATACTGTTTATAGTTTACACGAGTAATAAACATTTAAATAAAACACGATATATATTAGTATAACTTGTTTAAAAATTATTTTAACTAAACCACGGTTGCTGCAAAATAAAATAAAGTTTAACTAATATATATCGAGATTTAAACCGTTAAAGTGTTTTATTGAAATGTAAACATAATCCTATTAAATATACATAGTAGCAAAATATTTTATGGAAATAAATTATCGAACCTCATTACTTTATTGGTTATGGTAACCCCAACTAAGCTTTAAAAAATATGACGCAGAATTCAAATTTGAATTTTGTTATGTTAAGTTTATGTATGTAAATTTTTTATTTCTTAATTAATTTTTGAAATTATTTGCATTTATAGTATTATCACATAAACAAAATGGCAAAGGAAGTAACGATGTGCTCTGTAAATATTATGTGAAATTTATTTAAATTTTTATTTTCTATAGTTAAAGAAATAATTCGTGTTTTAAATTCTTAAAAGTGGCAATAATACTTCTTTCTTCTACAGAGAATACTCAATATGTTTCTCTTTCACAGCAATTGCAGCAATGGACTCCCGTAAAGGAAACTGCGGGCGCTCCAAGCGTTCCCCCGCAAGTGGGTTATTGCTTCCACTCTCCCAAGAAACACCCTTGGAGACCTATTATGGGCTACGAAGAAATCGAAGTTACTCCTATGTACCTAATAAATTTAATCCTTGATAATACTGAAGAAACGAATTTTCCAGACCTATGACTACATTGAATAATGAATGTTATTTTTTTTAGGCCATCCCAGCCAATAACAAACACGATGGTAGATCCATGCTACACACCGGCGGGCATGGCGGCTGAACCTCTCCGCTTTCCCAACCTGGTGACAGGCTTCGACCGCAGCCCTGAGCATGCAGCGAGGGCAGCTTTATACACGCGATACACTCAGTACGAATGGAATCAAAACAGTATCAAAAACTACAACGAGTCTGATGCGAAGAGGAACTTTTCAGAGCGAGTTAGAAATGATATCATGAGGATGTTGAGGTACAATATATCTACGTAGGGTATTGACTATTGAGGTCATTTGAATTGTAAGCTGTTCAAAGCTTTTATAAACGGTAGTATAATATAATAACTTATAATTTTGACATATCAATGTGAAATAAAATCTGATAAAATATTTGCAGAAAGTTTGTTAATTAAAACATTTCAGAGACTAATTTGAAATATAGAGCAATTTTATATTCCGTAAATTTAATTTCAAAATTAGGGAAACAGATGAGATCGGGACGCAGGGCCAGCGTGATTCTGGAAGAAGAATCGGCGAGCGAATCACCGACACGACATTTTGGAGGAACGAGGTGGGCACACGGGAAGGCATTAAAGTCTTACTTTATTACTTATATAGGCAGGCCTATTCGTTATAAAAAGATCCAGTTAAATGACATTGATACTTTGACTCTGGACTCACGAATAATAAAAAGAAACATATATGTCCTCACACTAGGTATCCATTGAAATGGAACGTCTCGTGGCAACGTGTGAGAAACTAAATGACACGCGACGTCAACTAGAACGAGCAATAGCTGGGATCGAAGGGCCCTTGCACATCGTCCAAGAATGTCTTTACCACCGCGAGAAGAGACAGGGTAATTTCTACATACGTATTATTTGGGATTTTAAGTTCAGGAACTGCGTTAGCGAGGATCGCACTAGGGAGGCAATATTTCTACCTGGATCCGCCGAAGTAAAGATTAAAAATCCGATTGAAACTTAATTTGTTGCTTATAACATATCAATAGCTCGTCGCTTTTGCCATCAGGTCTGGAGCAAGTACACGATGCCGTGGAGCAATCATTGCTGAAGGAGGTAGCCATGCTTAAGGAGTGTCAAGATAAATTCCGAAATATGTTGGAAAAGGTAACGACCTAAGATGTAGCCGATAAAACGTATTGTCAATATTGACAAGGTATTTTCTTCCATCGGCGTAGGCAGATAATTTGAACCTTATATCAGTTCCCTCATCAATTGTCCAAAGGTCCGGCAGCAGTCGAAGAACTGTCGCGCCACGCAGCATGAATTAGAGACAGACATGCGCAACAAGGAATATGCACTCGGTATCGACAACATGTGCCATCAGCTCAATAACTTTTCTAAGGTTTGACTAGAATCATCTTATTATAGGGAGAAAGATAAACTTAGCGAATGGATACATCTTTAGTATTACAAATATGATATAGAATTGTAATTAAATTTCAAGGATTTCCTCGTTTTTCTATGTCTGGACTCGGTATATTGGTAATGATATATGTGTGAAGGGTCTGCAATTCTACGCGGGTATCGAGCGATACGATCCAACGGTGTGCGACACAGAGCGCTGGGCTGCAGCCAGCGCCGCCACGCTCCAACGCTCTCAATCGGAAAGGGCCAAAGCCGTGCAAATGCTATCCGGTGAGCATTCTCGAAGAAACCATCGATTCGGCACTTGCCAAATTTAAATAATTTAAAATAATAATTGCACGAAGATGCCGAAAACTTGGTGAACGTATCTGCCACGGAGATTTGGGACCAATGGAGCAACACTAACAGCGCCTTTACGCGTCGCATCGCGGAGACTATAGAGATCAAGAACAAGCTGCAACTGCATTTGCACAAGGTATACTTCAGTTAACATAAGTCTAGCAAGGGTGTTATATAATCAAATATAAAATAAATTTATGTGGCCTTCTGAAACATTACGCTAACTTGTTAGCTAATTGCTGAAACGTAAAACGAGTATAATTAGGCTGACTCAAAAAAGCTTCGCATGTTGATTTGCATTTATCCATTTATGCAGCTGTTTGAATTGAGATGCATTTGAAATGTTGCTAGGTACAACAAGAGATGTTCGACGTGGAAAAGACTCTGGAGCTGCTCAACAAGGCTATCGAAGATAAGCTGCAGCCGCTGAGAGTAGCGCACACGAGGCTGCAGGCTCGCACCAACCGTCCGCACCTGGAAAAATGTCGGGACGAGGCGCAAAATAGGTGCATAGATGCATTCTTGTATCCCTAATAATAAACATTTGGTACATCAGTTAGACGAACAGAGCATTAAGCTGTCATCTTATCTTACAGATTAGTAAAAGAATGTTGTGATCTGCAAGAGACCATGGAGACACTAAGATCCAAGATCGCTACGGCGGAAGGCACCCACCAGACCCTTCTAGGAGTTCGTGCCGGCCTGGAAGCTGATCTCCGCAATAAATCTACCACCCTCTTTATAGACCGGGATCAATGCATGGGTTTAAGACGGGGATATCCAGTGACAGCTGCTATTAAAGCCTAGTTATGCTTTGGAGAACAAATATGTCAAATGTCATGTCAAACATACAATAAATCATTTTTCTCTTTATCAAATGGTTTTAACTGTCATTACCATTATCTTCAACTTGATAGTATTAAATAAAAAGAAATTCTGTTTTATAAACAATCTTAACAAAGCAAATGTATCTATTATAGCTATAGTAAAAATAAAATTATTTGGCATAAGAGGGAACTGGAAGTTGGAATCCCTCTTTAGCCTCAAAGAAAGTGTATGATAATACAATTTCATCAATATACTCCATTTTTGGATCTTCACTGAATTCTGGATCTATGTAGAAGAATACTGGCATATTTACCTGAAGTGAAAAGAATAAATGAATCTAGTAGCATTTTTAAGTGTACACCAAATACCTAGTCTATCCTAAAATAAGATTTTGTGTTTGATTCAACAAGAATTACCATTTCATGGGGATTGAGCATCTGTTCTTCAAAACAGAAACACTGAATCTTGTTGAAATACTGCCCCGCCTCAAATGGCACCACATTATATGTGCTAATTCCTATAACTTGCTTGTCTGTAGGGTTTTTAGCTGTGTAAAATGCTAATGCTGTTTCTCCAGGTACAACCTACAAAAAAAGAAATGATAAGCTTTCCACATGCTGTGTGTAAAACTGAATGGTTTAAAAATGATAGTGAAACTTAAGGAGAAAACTTTCTTCTTTGTCGAGAACTTTTTTAACTTTGTTAAGAAAATATCTAACATTTCTATTTCTCGTTGGACGAGCTCTAAATTAGTTACAGGGAGGTTGTATTTTGAAGATTTCATTAAAACTGGAAATATATTAACGTCAGCATAATTAGTTTTAGTCAACTTACAGTAATGTCGGTTTGTTGTGGTTTAAAATTCCACTGCATAGATGAAGCCACATCAGCGTTAAACCTCACTTTAATGGGTCTATCCTTTATGGCCTTCATTTTGCTAACTTCATCGTTTGCATCTGCTTGTGATGTTGCACCGCCATAACTGTATGCCTGTAATTATTTATAAAAACAAAAAATAAATTTCAGGCCACATACATATTTCAAGTCAGATATGTCCAATTGGATTTCGATACAATTTTATCACTTTGTAAAGATAAGGAAAATATAAGGTTACTTACTTGACAAAAAATCCTATACAAGGGAACAGCTGCATAACTTAAACCTACAGTCATTACGCCTAGAGCTATCATATAATTGAGAGTTGAACGTATCTTCTTCTGTTCGTGAACTTTTCGAATAATAAATAATTCGGGTGAAACATTTTTTGGTTGAAGTAATACTGATCCCGTTTTATTGAAATTGTTCTTGATCGCGTTACAATAAAATGTGTTTACACGTAAAAGACGATTCATTGTACCAAGTTCTTAGGGATAATTATTTCATGTTACATTACAATACGTAATATTCAATATTTTGAGATTTAATATAAATTATTCTCGCAGTCCATTGCACAATTTTGGTTTGTTTTTAATTTCAATGTCAAATGTTACTGTCTTAAATGACAGTGACCGATGTCAATATGGCGCTCAGAATATTTCGTTAACACAGACTACATTAATTAAACGTACGCATAATCTTAGCTCGAACTCTTGAATTAAAATCGAATTGCGTATAACGTAACAAATATATTTATTTTAATATCACAATATTTAACAGCAAAACACGATTTACAATCATCCTTTGTATTCTACCATCAGCAATTTATGTTTTGTTTTGATATGGGCGTCTGTGTGTGTTTTCTGGTAGGCCTTATAGGTGCAGTCTAGGAAGGGGCATCGAAACATGGGCTCCTTCCCGCACTCGTAGGTGACATGTCTTCTGTACGTACTCTTGTGTCTGTACTTCCTGTTACATTTTTCGCATTGATATATCGTATCGCATCCTGGAAATTTCAGAGGCGCGATGCTGTGAATCATCGATTTGAAAAATTCAGCATCACCTGTAACAAATAAACATGTTTCTAATGCGTTATTAACATTATTCACCTTCACAATGATCCTAAACTTTTACATACCTACATTAACGGAATATTACTGTGGGTAATTCTCTACAATCAAATGATAATTTGTTAAATCAAGAACATTTATTCACATACACAATCGAAAGAAAAACAAACCACACCGTTGTAGAAAATATGAATACAAAATTTAACAGGAATTTGTGCGCAGTATACCCTCTTAAATTTAATGTGGGGTATTAATAATGAAGATTTAACAAGTACAACCAACGTTGATTTATAATTCAACAAAATACTCTTTAAATAGTTTTCTTGAATAACAATATATTAATAATAAATACATGCAAAACAATATTTTTTGTTTTTCTTGCTCATACTTTGGTCGTTTGATCCTATAACTTTATCCTTAACTTTTATAAATTAAAATGTATGAAAACAAAGCTTATATTACTCCGATTGTTGGTGGGTCTAAATGTGGGCGGGTTAAGTTTATTGATCAGGTATGAATAATACGTTTAATATTAGTAACGACCACATTATATAGAAAAATTTAGAGGTAACTTTTATAGCTTAATTATTGTGTATTTCTTTTAATAAGGCTACAATTTACAGTCCTTTGAAAGGCAACGTTGTTTTTGGTATTATTTGAATAGATAGCTGTAAATTTTATCAAAATAAATATTTAGTTCCTACACAATAGTTTATTCTCTAATTATTATTATCACTATCTATATGAGTACAATTCCACACACCACACCGAGCTTAGGAATTTTGAGTGAATCGCAGGTAGGCATATTTTCTTTCATACCTTAGTAGAGTAGGTAGGTACATCATTTGAAAATGCATCACGAGCGACGGATCTCTTGTAAAACATTCTCTAACTTATAAATACAATAATTTACGAAGCCACCTACTTAAATTATTAAGGCACTCGGTTACTTAATGCTAGAATCGGTCGGATTCTTCGGTTACAATTATTGCGCTTCTGAACTTCGACGGTAACAATACTAACAGTAACAAATGCAAATATACGTGTATATACAGTTGTAGGAATACTGCTCTTATAATACAAAATACTTCTACAAACATTGTGTCAAAGTTAAATTATACATTTCTTTGGTAACGAGGAACACACGCTAAATAAACATTAACAACGAGAACAAGAATTTAACAATCTAATATACGTATAAAATTATTCAAAACATGTCTTATAAAATAGTCTTAGGATAAATTAATCAAAAACATTAGTATTTGGCACTATTGACTACTAAAAGGTAAATTGGTAACGATATTATTATGCGATAAAGCTGCCGTTTCAGGTCAGTTTCGGAGAGACAAAACTACGAACATCTTCCGAAATCAAGTGTTCTCCATACAACCTCCAAATAATGCCTGTCAAAAATCAATATGGCAAGAATTATAAAAATAATGTTATTAAATTATAAAGCAGTTGTGTCACATATCGTTTGAATCACATTATTATTATTGCACTGGAGGTTTGTAACTGATTCAATAGAATTACAGTTGAGACGCGAGGATTAAAATATCCTTAGCAGCACGTAACTATCACCTTTTACATTGGTTACGGCAATCTCTACTCATTATTATTAAATATCTATCTTTTGTCTGTCGAAGACTAACAAGGTTTTAGCATAAATGACTTTGTAGGTACATAAAAGCAAGCATTGCCATATGCACCGTTTAGTTGTAGTTTCGAACATATGCAAGTGAGTATGTGGGAAGCGCGGCAATTAGCACCTTTTCCTCAGAAATCTTCCAATCTTGTTAAGTTATCGGATCAGTGATGAGCCCGTGCTTCAAACTGTAACAGAAATATCAAGCGGTAAACATTTGGTGGCGCTCGTCGAGGCACGTACGAAACAAAACAAGCTTGAACAGAATCGTGCATTCCACCTTTCGACGTCGCACCGGGTTAGTAACAAACTTCCGGGTTATTCGAAATACTGACTTGAGTCGTCGCCCGAGCGCGGGTCATTCCGAGACGAAATCCACTTTCTCGGGTAAGTCTTTGTGCAGATGGCGCTCGTGTAGCAGCAGATTGTGCTTCTGGTAGGCGCGGTAGACGCAATAGGGGCACTTGAAACTGGGCTGTTTCCTACACTCGTACTTAATATGCCGCTGCAGCGAGCCCTTGTGTTTGTATTTGTTCCCGCAATCGACGCACTCGTACAGCGTCCAGCCGCCCTTCCCGCCCGCGCCGCCTAGACTCGCGCCGTAACCCAATATATAAGGTGTGTACAAGTGTGCAACTGAAATCCAAAGGCAAACAAAAATAAATACGTGCAGACGAAGCTACCACCGAAGCGAAGCTACCGTAAGCGTAAAGGAATGCACCATGTCTCCCATTATTTGCTACCGAGGTGTTTTCAACGTGCAACCTACGGCCCGGAGAAGGCGGGTTAGTGAGACGCGGACACGGTCGAAACGGATGGGCATGCGTCCGTTTCGAAGTATCGCGCGGGACATGCGACGTTAGTTCCCATACTCGAGATTAAAATGACATACCTAGGTGAGTCGAAGACGCCAATTGAAACGAGCGTGTATCAAGAATAGCAACTTTATTTAAAATACAAAAATGTTATAAAAATACAATCAAATGCATGAAAATCACTGTAAATATTGTTGTCTGGCGAGCGACACGACTCCGACCGCGGTCGGCTCCGAGTGCGATCTGCTCGCGGTCGAAACGACCGAGCCTCGTGCGAGACTAAAATCACAACCGAGGCAAAACACGAGTGATTCGTTGACTTAAAACGTTTAACTCCCTAATGACTAATTTTAGAAGGCACTTATGTAACTGTAAATGACTTGTACTTAGTGAGCTCTACACATTGATTGTACGATGGTAACTCCGAACGGTTATCAGACGGCGCCGTCGGCTCCGGTCGTTCTCGCAACGACTAGAGCGAGGTGGACGCCGTGAACTTACAAACCCTAAGTGGTAATATATAAAATACTTATCGACTACGTGGAAGATTACTTTCGACGTCGGAAGAACGCGACTCGCGCTCGGCACATTGACCCTAAAGTAAGGCACTCGTTTCGGTCTAATCCTAATCTAACAATTGGCCCCAACGGGTATAACAAATCGATGACATTCGTCGCCAGGAACTTACGATTAATACGACCGACGATCGTAGTACATAAAATAAATGCAATACACGTAAAGAGATCTAAAAATAATAATCGAATCAAATTTAACTTATGAGTATTAGAATAATAATGGAACGCATTATGGCAAAGACCTAGACTGCTTAAAAGCGAAATAGCATCGACGTAATTCTAAATCGGCAATACAGCGCGGGTGTTTCCCGATGAAACTAAAATTTAGTTTTAGTAACTTCAAATGGTAACGACTCTTTCTCTCGGTTAACGCGTACACTATCAAAAGAGGAATGCTAATATTACACAATAAGAGCTGTACATTTGATATATAAGGTATACGAAGCGTAACTATACGATCACTTTCTTAATGTACTGGATTAAAGCAGCGACACCGTTGCGGTCGTTCGAGGCGCGACCTGCGTCGGTAACGTGGACAGGCCGCGTGGGCTTCGGATTCGACACCATTCTTCGAAAAAGAACTCCGGACATTTGAAAGGGGTTGCGAGGCGGGCCTGACTTCTGACTAAAAGCAGTGAGTATTAAGAGAATTCCTGCGGCCCACGCGGGGAGCGATCGGGAATTACATCTAACGTGACCGAATGCCACTATCACAAAAGAGATTACATCACATCTATCACAATCGGCGAAGTCGGAGTCTGCGGCATTCGAAGTGAAATTCGTTTTGAGTGAGTGAAGTGAAGAGCATCGGCGCGAGTATTAAGTGCAGGCGTCCACGTTGTCCTGCTTGATGTACTGCTCCGGCTTCATGGTGACTTCGCGGTGCATGCGCTCCATGTGGCGGGCGATGTGCATCTTCTGTTTCGCCCGATACACGCAGTAGGGGCACTGGAACTGAGGCTCCTTGCCGCACTCCCACTTCTGATGGTTACGCAGGGACGACTTGAGCTTATAGACGCGTCCGCAGTCGGGGCACGTGAAGCTCGAGTCGCCGGGCGAGGGCGGCAGCGCCGGCGCCCCCACGCGCATGCCGGCCACTAACGGCAGGGCGAGCCGCGCCGACCAGTGCTCCCACGACAAGCCGCCGATTCGCGTGAACGAATTCTCCTCCGGGACGACGCCACCTGAAACCCCCGACTCTTATAGACATCTCAAGCGCACACGAACGCACATTCAACATTCCCGCGAGGTTAACAGATACAAGCACAATATACGTGTTATATACATAGATACGATACATATAAGTACATACACATACATAACTACTGTGAGTGTCCACCGAGTGCTGTGATGAAAGCGTTGCGAGAGGAAAAGTAAAAAAAAAGAACAAAAAAGAAACAAAAACATTTATTAAATTCGGATGAGAGATTGTCATTAATGTTCCGCTCAGCGAGCCGATAGGTTTTAGTCACTGCACGCTTAGGTAAACATGGGTTAAATGAACGCAGTCTCGCGACCCGGCCTCTCTCGCCTACCTGAAAGTAGTCATTAGATTAGTATGAACAAATGAGAAGGAACCAAAATCGTGAGTCCAAAGCGAGCGAGTTGTCATGCACCGTGCACTTCCCGTGAATAACAAAACGAACCACTTACCGAAACGCGAAAGCAAACTAGAAAACTTAAACGAACAATGGATAAAGGGGGATGCAACAAAAAATACAAAACGTAAATCTAAATATTATATTTTTAATTAAACTTCTCTACCAAATAAACCCCAATATATTCATATAAAATCACACTAAAATGATAAACTAAAATTTGAATAATATTAAAAAACAATATGAACTTAAAAGATAAGTTATGTCCAACAAACGTGATAGGTCGGGCGGGTAGTGGTCGGCGCCGAACACCCGCGTGCGACGACGGAACGACAACATTCAATACTTCACACCTTTAAACTAATACTGACTTTGGTCAAATAGCTTCGTTATCCTACGTTAACAACAACAACAAACAATACATAATAACAGTTATTGCGAATTAAATATCAATGAATATCAATAATTTTTTTATACATTTTCTTGAACACATCAATGATCCCAGTACACCGAAACCGAACGAATAAATATATTTAACTAAAGGTAACATCGTAGGCACTTTCCGAGCTCCTCGCGTAATATCCGTCATTATAACCTAGCCATAGCAATAATTCATTTTCTATCTTAATATTCTACGCATTAGCTTTGGATTTCTCGATTCGGGGAAGACGAGTGTGGTCCCTGGACGAACAGTGGAATTATTCCTCAGAGGAATGTCGGGATACTATAACTAAGCAAATTCGAGTCGGTGTCGAATGACGTTCAACGATTTGGTAATCCATTTGGCACGCGTCGCCACGACAATACTTAGGGTCAGTCTTAACTAACGAATAATAATAGACTCTAAAACGAAAAACAACAAATTACAACTAACGCCGTTAGGGAATGTGCTCGTTAACTATCCTCGTGTATAATAACAACTAATATTAAACTTCTTCGACATATCGTAAAATAACGTAACGTATAAATATTGCGGTATCGTTTTGGTCAGGTAGCCTTTGGTGTGGGTGGGCGCTAGACGGCGGTCTTCTTGTTGCGGCGGACCTTGTTGCTCGCGTAGACGTACCACTCCGTGTTGTGGTGCTTGCGGATGTGCACGCCGAGGTTGCCGCGCTGCTTGGCCTTGTACGAGCAGTAGGGGCACTGGTGCGCGGGCGCCTTGCCGCCGCACTCCACGTTCTCGTGGCGGCGCAGGGTGGACTTCCAGCGGTACCTCTTGCCGCAGTGCCGGCACTCGAACTGGCGCGATGCGTCGTCCGAGCTGTGCCCGTCCCGCCTCCGATCGTTGGCGTCGGCGACGTCGGAGGCGCCGCTCGCGTTCGCGAACGCGTTGCTCTCGTAGTAATCGGCCTCCTCGGGCAGTGCGATGTCGTCCGTATCGTCGAGCTCGGCCTCAGAGTCGTGCTCGTCCTTCTGCCCGAGCGAATTGTTGTTCTGCATAAAGGCCTGCTGCAAGAGGTGCGCCTTGATATTCTCCGGGATGACGTCGAGCGAGTCGATCGGCAACTTAGGCAACGTCGGCGGGAAGAGCATCTCTTTGGGCTTCATCATGTCCGTTACCTGAATGCAGGGCGGCACAAACGCGGCCGCCAGCGAGCGCTGCTGGTGCTGCACCGAGAGCAGCGACAATAGTGCCGAGGGCAGGTGGCTATCCTTGTGTATTTCTGAAATGCAACAATTAATGCTTTTGCAAATAAAAGTTAAGCGCAACTACGTCGACTTCTGTTAATACTACGAAAGGCTAATTAAGGAACCAAAGAAATGCGTTATAATAAAAAATAATCTCGGTTAGAAATCAAAGGCGAAGCTTCTAATTCATGCAAACATGCACAATCCAAACGTGTCGTATCTTCCCATAAGTGGGGGCGGGCTAAATGAGAGGCCGGTTGAGTAAAATCGTTTAATAGATCCAAAAATATTCCAATATCAATATCAATAGAGCGATACACGAGGCTTTACTTAATAATACCGTAAAAAAGGAAGATCATGAAGGCACTAGGTTAGCGGCGCGAAGGCGATCACTTGACGGTGACGGGGCTCGAGGCCAGCTGCATGCAGTTGGGGTGCTTCTTCTCGATGTGCTTCTTGAGCTCGTTGCGGCGGTGCTTGCTGTAGGCGCAGTAGGGACACTTGTACTGAGGCTCGCGGCCGCACTCGAGCGTCACGTGGCGCACGAGGTTCTTGCGCGCGTTGTAGCAGCGCTGGCAGTTGGGGCACTTGTAGCCTTTGTCCGTCTTGTACTGCGCGCACGGCAGCTGCGACGAGGCGCGCGGCACGATGTGGTAGCTGCCCTCCACCTTGGGCTCGCGCGCCTCGAAAGGCTCCTTCTCTTGGACGGCCGCTTTCTTGTTTTCTTTGCTCTCCTCCGGCGGAGTGTGAGGAATCTTGGTCACCGGTTTCAATATGGCTAGGGTCGTCGCGGTCGCTTCCTCGCTCACTTTTTTACTACGCGTCATTATTCCGCGCGCCGGCGTTCTTTCACCTGCAAGAAAAAGTTCGCCAATAATACAACGAGATCAAAGACGGTACGAAGAGGTGAAATCAAAGCTCAAAGAAAACCCAAATTTAAACTAAACAAACGATATATTTAAACTTAAGAAAATCAACCGAGACAAAAAATATAAGATCTTTCTAACTACCCTAAAAAAAGTGACCTCTGGTCAGTATGTCGGTAGTAGAATGATCTTTTACAAGATTAACGAGAAAAAGCAAAAATGTATAAAAGTATAAAAAATAAGCATGGCACTTTTTTTTTTGGTAAAAAACTACTTATATCTAAAAAGGAATAAAATGATGAGTTGTCAGTCTCATTTAACAATCCATGTTTTACAACTGGGCAACGAGATCGAGGTAAAACTAAGTAACTAAAAACTAAGTTAAACTTTAGTGAGGTAAAAAAAATGTAAAGTTGAAGCGGTTAAGAATGCTTTTCAGCGATGTGGCAGAGCAAGGTCTTATTCTGGGAATACTTCTTGCCGCACATGTCGCAACCGAACTGTTTCGTTTTGACACATTCGTACTTCTCGTGCCGCAACCTGTTCCTCCGGTACTTGTACTTCTTCTTTTTGCAAATCGAGCAGACGTGGCGCAGCTGCGAGCCCTCCCCGCCCTCCGACTCCACTTTCATGGACCGACGGCGTCTCTTTCTCGCGGACTTGTTCTTGCGAGCGCTCGCCTCCGCGTCGTCGTCGCTCTCGAGTTTGACGGCCTTCCTGCCCCTCCTCTTCATCGAGGCTCTCCTTTTACGGATTTTTCCCGATTTGCGGCGACGGTTTCTCGAACGGTTGGCCTTCGCGGGGAGCGCGGTCCCGCCGCGGCATCGTTTTAAAAGTCCACGTGTTAATGGAAAGGGGGTTTTAGCGTATCGCAGGATGGTAAAGAGCGATTCTGCAAGTGGAAATAAAGCAATGGTGAAGCGAAGGCGTTTTAATGGCTAGAAATTCGTTAGGCACAGAAAATAAATATGTTTATGTATATATGCATCGCGCTAGCGTAATGAGGTCGCGAAAGGAATCTGCGCTGCCTCCGTGGACGCGCTCGCACGCCCTGATTACGTAGCCGCGTCGGACGCGTCGCTACTTCGAGAGAGTGTGGGTAAATGAAATGCGCATCCACTAGGAAACAAAACCGTCATGCTCATCCTGCCTAGTGAACATGCACGCGGAGACTGGACGTAAAACATGAACTGCTAGAAGTGACCGCAGTGAAATCACATGTGAATGCAAATAAAAAAAATAAAATAAATAAATAAGCCACATAACCGACAAACTAGGACGACATTCGAATATTTACCTTTCCGATTTCGTGCGACGAGAAGTCCACTCGCGGTCAACACTGGCGGTTCGCGGGTCGGAGAACAGAAATATAAGGAAAATAAGAATCGCATCGCTCTAGCGGAAGTGCACGCGGTCTACTAATAAATAATTATTATTAAAAATACAATAAATACTTTAAATTCGACTTACCCAGATCGCCCCCTCCGCAATCGTAATTAATTCGTTAGCACTAATGGTTACCGTTATACTACGTGGAACATGCAATGAAAGACCCCACATGACAAACAACATAAGCGAAATCGTAATAACTCCAAATGGGATACTTACCTCCGGCCGTTACCTCGCCTCGGAGGCTACAACGATCAAAACCTTTACCGTAAACCATAAACCTGAAAATGTCTTTTTAAATAATTGATACATAGATACTTCGTATAGGATTAGTAATTGATAGAATTAGATATTGATTAGGTATCGTTTGTAGTTTCACATGTGAAAACACTAGCACTCTCGACTCCGGTGTGATTATATTTAAATATAGATAATAGATAGATTATTTTAAGCGATAACTGTTTATCTAGTTTCAAATTATGGGAAGACATTGCGCATTTCATCCGTTCCTTCTTTCTTGGAGCGAGCGACTTTTAACATTAACGTGAAGCGAAAAAAAATGAAAAAGAAAAGTCGATCGTTCCAAAGGATAAGTGACCCCACAACGAACCGCATCGTCGACGAGGACCCGACACTGCGACGATGCGAATCGTTAATATTGCGAAGGGCAGCGACGAACGCCGCCGGTCGCAAGTACCATAAAATTATCTTACCTTGCGACTCTCGGACACTGTCATTTGAATTCATTATTTCATCTTGAGATCGTTCCATATGCCATTGAAAATCTGAAATAGATGCACTCGGGTTAGACGAAGTCTTAGCTTTGAAGCATTTGCAACTTACTTTAATTTATAATCACAAAATGATATTTTGTGATTATAAATTCTAATCCAACATTTCCTATTATACGCAGTTAATATCTCTAGTACTACACTACACTACTACACCCCCGACACCGGGTAGAATACCCGGTGTCGGGGGTGATTAGTCTCTCCCAAGTTTTGTAAAAGTAAGTCTTACAAGTAACTTATGTATACATACAATTAGCGAGTGGGTATTCGCGTCGAACGCTTTGTATTATTATGTTGATAGATATTCAAAAGGAAAAAAAGTAAATGATTGTAACATTGCCTACAAAACCAACATATTGTAATAGCGTTTTACTTATTACATACTAATGTCACTAGAAAAATAAATCTTAAAAATACTATGACTACTAACTGCGCACGACGTCGTTGTGTTGGGCGGGCGGGTCACCGGCGTCCTCGTCCAGCGTGAGGTCTTCGACCCCGTCCCGCGAGACCTCCTCCTTGCACGGCATGTCCTCCTGGTCGGGAGCCGAGGGCACGGCCATCGGGGGCGCCGGCTCGCTGGATAGCCTTCGCACTTTCTTGCGTCGCCGGCTCGGACTCATCGACCCTTCGCGGCTGTCAACGCTGCCATCACGCGCCTGCGCAATCGAACAATCTACGTTAGTAAGTTCCGAATATCCAAAGCTAAAATGGGTCGTCAGCGCATCTTGTTTAGAGATATAACAATATGGCTGGGGTCTTTCACCTGCCATCAAGTGATCCCATGGTCGTGTGTCATTCTCTATCATAATAAGAAGTCCAGTATTTTAATACCTTTTGGCTTATCATCGCATTAGTTGGTTTACTGATTACTATTTACAGACAAGTAAGACAAAACAAAAACTTCTCAAAGATAGGATTACTTTGAAAACATAATGGACATATGATATAGATAGATTATTATTTGTGACTGTCCTAAAAAAGTAATCAATGGAATTAAAAAACTAAATGCATATTCATAAAATTGTTAAAAATGGAGCAAAGTGCAAGAATAAGATTATTTTTTCACTTTTTGTTACACCTTATCTCCTTTCCAATGCAAGTGCCTTGCGAAACAACATTAATAATGTGATGAACACACTGAAATTTAAATCAGTCACACAATATTGTATGTATGAAACACAATACAGTTGTTTTTATAGATACAATAGATGCATCACAACAGTCTTAAGCAAAAGTGAAAAGACTAAGCTTAGTTGCATATTGTAGGAATTTTATTTGGTCATTGGATAAGACAACAGTTATGTCAGCGGGATGATCCAACCCCAGGTTCAGAATTCTAAGTCAAGTTTTGTTACTTAATTGAGATAGCAATTAATATTAACATATTTTAATTCAAGTAGAACAGCATGTAGACGCTTCAAACGCATAGTTAAGAAATAACTACAATAACTAAATTGTCCATAGAAAGAAGAATCTCTTTCAATTTCAATAAATATACTCAAAACATTCTAATAACCTATAATATGGTAAGTGCGTTAGAAGATGGTTGAGTTTATTGCAGGCTTTAATAATTGTGCAAGGCTATGTCAGTTTAGTGTTGAATACTACTTAGAAATAGACAACATGTTACAGTTAAAGTAGTTCTGACAATTAACCTTAATCTGTTCCACAGAGATATGAAGTAATGAGTTTTATATTTTACTTATAATTTATATAAATTGGAATTTAAATATTGCTCTTACACTTCCCTGATAAAGAAAGATTTAAAAAGATACAATATTATGAAAAAATCAAAGCGTTTTTTACTAAGCTTGTACTAACAACCACTTGAATATTATGCTCTGAAAAGAATACCCTCATAGAAGTGCACTATGACAAAAAAATACATCTAAGGAAGATTTAAGTTAGAAAATATTTAAAGTTTTTTCACTTGAGGGTAGGTAATATACGTCAGCCACACAACATTTAAACGAGACATGCTGTGCTGTAGTGTAGTTAATAGTACTAGTATTTATAGTAGTACTATTAACAACAAAGTAGATCTTTAACTTATAATAGGCCTTCTTTCTTAAGGTGTATTCATACATGTCAAGGTCAGCAGGTTATTGTTCAGTAAGACATAGAAAATTATGTTCTAACTTGTTCATTCATTAAATAAATTCAATGCAATCTATTAATTAAAAGAATAAGTGTTCATTTATTTTAAATATACCTGTGGGGGTGGTGATGGCACTCTTGGCGGGTGTGCAGGGGGGTGTGAGACATGGGTAGGGCGCGACGGAGGCCTAGACGGCTTGTTGTCAGACAGGCCCTTGATCTGGAGTGACTCTGCAGCCTTAAGCAAGGCAGCCAACTGGTCCTGAGATATGTTCACCTCTCCTCGATACATATAATCCATCATGGCTCTCAACTCGGCGTACTTTACATCTTTCAAAATTATTATTGGATGCTTGTCAAATTGCTGCGACAAAACATTCTGCAACAAAAGTGTAGTTTGTAAATAGAGTTGATTGTTTTTATTGAAAACTTTACTTTTTTATTTAACCGTATTTTAAAAAAGGTATATCAGTGGGATTGGGTGTTGTTTTTTATGTTATATGTGTATATTTGTTTGAATTAAAGTAATTAATTGTGTCATTAGATTGTCAGTAAGAGTAACAAATTTTATAATGATTAAGAACGAGTATTTGAAAAGTTGTATGTACAACTTTCTGTTGCCAACTCATCTATACATTAATATAAACTAATTGCCTGTAGTATATGAAAGCTAGAAGCGACTGGAATGTTTATTAGAGCAAAACTGTGTTAGCTTGTACTAACTTACACACGAATCAATTGACCTAGTTAGCGCGTTAACACGATACCCACCTCGAAATAGGGACTACAAGCGGACAGCACTACTTTATGCGCCTTCAGCGTTTGTCCTTCCGCAGCCAAAGTGCAGTCCACGTGAATTCCTTTCTCCAAAAGTGTGTCGAAAACAGACACCAACGTCGATTGGTGATTGTTCCACCGTAAACAGAACTGCTGATCGTCGTCCATTGTTGCGTCGAGCCACTCGTCGCGCCCACCCTCCTATTTCACAAAACAACTAAATTAACATAAACCACTTTAACACAACGCAATAATTAGGCCATCACGAAAACTATTTCAGACTGAAATATTCCACTCGCGCCACGACTCGCGATAAGGAATACCTTACCCAGATCACTTCATGTGGTGAAATCACGTCTCAACTTAACTAAATTAACTTTATGACCACGTAAAGTAGACGTAAGCGACGCGGCACAAAGAAAATGGCCGCTTTTCCACCGCGACAAAAAATAAAATGGCGACGAAAATTCTAAGTTTTACTATTTCCTGAATAAACTTTTCCTTTCGTAGGGCTTTCTTTGTAGAACTTTATATATAGAAATGCTAAACAAGATGGTCGAGTTGAGAGCAATGTGAAACTTTTGAGAAACTTTCGAAAAGTTCACAAGCAGTGGAAATTTTCAGAAAAGTCATAGCATTAAAGTAAGCACTCGCCAGTCGTCATTCGTCCATCACGCTTAACATTTACACATAAACATTTTAAGGTTCTTTAAACACTCACCTTTTCTATTTCATTAACAATTCTAACAAGTTATTAACACAAACTTTTGTTCTGAAAATTAATAAAACACAATCGTTTTCCTAATCAACACTTTACTTTGCACACCCGCCAGCTTTCTCGATAGAATGAAATGAAAATACTAAACTATGCTATGTTGCAAGTTTAGCGAAGCGAAAGGCACCTCTACAAAAATTCAACGAAGACAAGAACAACAGCATTGATACAGATTGACCAAAATAAGCTCATAAAATTATTGCCAGTAAGAAAATTGGAAAGCTTGGTTTATACATTTGATCAACTAAATATCTCATTAAAACTTGTTCTTAATGCTGATATTAACTAATTAACAGTATTATTATGCAACGACACTATCTTATACATATTTTTGTTAATTTTATCTTTATATGATTTCTATATGTCCATTATATGTACCTATTTTGCTTCTAACAAATGGCATAATTTTACCTTGACCTAATTACCTACCTATCAAGTAAGAGAACTCGTGATTCTTGTCAAAATATGCTTGTAATTAATTCAAAAACGTTAAGTAACACAATTCAAAGTATTTTTTGAACGATTTAATATTTTTAAAAGAATAATTTTATGTTAGGCTTTGTCGATTTTTTAGTTATTTGCGCCCATCAGACTTTATAATACTGCCATCTATAGCAGTATCTTTGAACTCCCTGTTGAATCACGAGTTGCATATCTGCAACTCATACCAACTACGATAGTTTTCATGTATAGATAGATATATGTATTAGAGTTATAAAGGTAGCGATCATTTTTATGAAATAAATAAAATATTCGTTGATTAACACACATACAAATTTTTCAGACTTCCTTACGAATTCTAAAAGTACAGCTTGTGACTTTCCTCTTTTGCAGAGGGCTGCTTTTTTCAATTGAATCTTACGTTAAAATTATTAATCAACTACACTACTGTGAAACTTGATTCTAATATTAATTTCATTAATAGTGATAGTAGTAGATAACATTAGATTTTTTAAATAATAATTTCACAGTGTGTGTGTGATAAGGGTGGAATAATGTGCATAGCATATAAGTTTAAGTAAAATGTAACTACCTTGTTAATCATTGTATTTAGCAAAAACAATACACGTCATATTTCCACAATATGAAAGAGAAATAAAATTCGAGCACTTTTCCTTCTCCAAGCATAGTCCTTTCGTTAAAAAATCAATAGCATTAGCACAAACGAATTAACCGCTTCGTCTGTGTGCGTCGCTCCTTCTTTTATTTCGGTGTGCGGAAACAAAAAATACAAGAGTGAATTCTTGTAATAAAAATCAATCGGAGTCGAGTAAGGCGCCCCACAGGCGCCAGATGGGCGCGGGGTACCTCCCCTTCTCTGCATACCTACAGTGTAATAAGTATCTACCCTCTTATTAGTTTAATTTTTTTCCTTAAATTATGAATAAAGTTTCGCAATTTATTGAAATAAAGTCGAATCCGCGCGAATGTCTGTTATTTGATATAAAATAGGGTATAATCCTGGTTATATTGTACTTAAATAAATAAGGGTACAAAATAAACAGTGGATAACTTTGGATATATCCAAGGAACAAGTGAACATTTGAGAGGCGACTAGCGAATTATGAATTTCGCAGCGAACCGATTGCGCGACGCTCCACTCGAGTCGGCAAAAAAGGCCATTGTTTTTATTTCTTTGGCGCGGGAAAAAAGTGAGCCCGCCCTGCACCTCCTAAACATGCGCCACGCAGCGACGCAGACGATCGGGTGTGTGAAATGTGAATTCACTTTCATTTGCGACATCCCATCGTTTCCCGAAGGTCACTGTGCATTCGTGAAACTGGACCCCACGTGCGCGCCCGACTAGGTGAGTCAACAGATAGGTCGCTCGTCTCCGTTTCTTCGATGTTTATCGGCTCCCCTTTTCGTCGTCCTTCGCCGAAGACGACCGCAGTCCCGCGGCTGGACGCGTGTTCCTGCCGACTGAACGCGGGACCGCGGGGCCAGGAGAGGGTTAACTCGCTCGCTGCGGCCGACAGGTGACACGCGAAGTGCGATGTACCGCGCCGGTCCATGTTATGATATAACATCGCGAACTTTCAAACTTTGTCCGCGGGAGTTTCGCTACGTAAGGAATGTCGATTGTGTGTTTGCAAAATAACACTAAAAAACCTCGCAACAGGCTCAGCCCGGGAAAAGAAAGAGAGGGAATCGAGTTTGCACTCTTCATTTGTGCACCAATCGAGAAAAATTCAATAAAGCTCGCTTCCTTTTGTCTAATTGCCTATGTAAACTGTGTGTACTTGTGTTATGCCGATTGTTCGAATCGCGCGACATTTCGAGGCAAAATGTTTTATTTCGTGAGAACGGGCGTCGGTGTCGGTCTGAGTAAATAAGCGTTTCATTTAAAAGTTGCTATTTGGACCTAATAGAGATATTATAAACAGGAAATGCCCGGGTACGAAAAATGTCGAGTAAAGTGTGAGCCGACTTCGGACGAGGAAGAAATTTATTGCCAGTCTGCAAATGTCTTTGTGAGTATAGCAAAATCTTATAATATTGACAATAATCGCTTTATATGTGATAAATATAAAAACATAAGACACAATTTTCAGGAAACTAAATCGCTGGCGGTTAAGTCAAACGCACAGTTGCAATACAAGGTAGATAATGTCTCGACACACCTCTTGGAGCAATTGCAGGTTAATTTTTGAACTTATAATTTATGTGCATACATTTTTTGTCCTGTTGGCAAACCTTAACTTATTTATAATCGAGTGAATTCTCGCTGTCTGAGAGTGAAAGCATAAGACAGAGTATTAGCGGTGTTGTTACTTCGCAATTTCGATAGGTTTACACATCATTTGTTTACAATTGATCAGTTATATCAAATGATTAGATTGGTCTGCAAATAGCCTCAGTCATGGGACTTATGGCGTGTTTCAGTTTAACTCGGAGCTCGTACCCGTGCCTGCCCCTCCGACGGCGACACCCGTGCGAGAGGACTTACCGGCACCGCGGGAGGCGTCTCTGGCTATGCTAGAACCAGTCAAGAGCACTATGCACGTAACTATCCCCACTAAAAACTTCTAGTTTTAATTGTTAAAGGTTAAATATAATTTCTTTAAGCCTATATTAGAATAAAATGCCAAAATGCAATTACTTTTAAGCTTCAAGTCATATTTACAGATTTTTTAAACAAGCAAAGATACTCCTCACTCATGCGTATCTAGCGGCAAATTGAGTATTTAAGACATTCTTCTATATTTAACTGGAGGTTAAGTTTAAATATAATCAGATTGATCATTTTTATATAAATAAGTGGTTAAAACGCAGTCTCGTGCCGTAACTTCTATCCATAAGAGTCGAAGTGTCGTTCTTAGACACCTTCACAGTTTTGACATTTGAAACTCTACTTAGAATTCCTGCCACTCCGATGGGGGTATATCGTAAACTATAAGATTACTAGTACATATTATCTACCATTGTTACTACTATTTGTAAATACCGCAAGATATCCATTTGTTATAGGGAACAGAGGTGATGGAAAAACACCATTTAATATCAAATACCACCGATATATTAGACACATCCGATTTCGCGCCACTTCTGCATATAAAAGATGAACCACTTTCGGAAGGAGGTAAGTCAAGGAAGTATTATTATTATGTATGAAAAAGCATACATTATACTGTAATCCTTACTAATATAATAAATGCGAAAGTAACTCTGTCTGTCTGAGTTGTTACTCTTTCACGTCAAAACTACTGAACGGATTTTAATGAAATCTGGTACACAGACGGTCTAGACTCTGAGAAAGGACATAGGCTACTTTTTATTGCGAAAAGGGGGTGGTAAGGTTCAGTGGGAGTGAGAGTGAGAGTAGGAGTGATTTGAGGTGAGAGTGTTGCGGCAAAGAAACGCTTACAACATATATTGGCTGCGATAAATGCGCAATTACATAAATAAATAAACAGCCTAATTAATTAAAAATTCTACCCCAAATCACTATTCCACGCGAACGAAGTCGCGGGCACAGCTAGTATATTAGTATATTTTGTAGCTAATACTTGTAATTAAATAATTGAATGTTCCGTTCTTGACGCCAATAAAGGTTACGATATGGTCATAAATGCGGTCGAATTAATACTTTATATATACTGTAGTAGAATATTATTAATTTAAATAAATAAATAATTAAACAATCACAATACATTTATTGGACTTGTTGTTTTTCTTTATCTGTCATTTTATCCACAGACTTAAACTGATATACTTTATCTGTTTTGTTTGTTTCCTGTGTTGTAAAAGCCTATGGTTTCAGTAATCTGTGGCTATAGCCGGCGGGCTTAATTTCAATTTTTGTAAGGTTCCCAAAATGTAATTAAATTGATTAATAAGTGCGTTTGGCTCAACTGTACTTTGAGCACATTCAATTTGTGAGCATATCGATATTACATTTTAGAGTGTCAGAACTTCAGCGGAGATGAAGCAAGTGGTAGTAGCACACCAGAACCAAGCGGTCGAGGAGCTCCCAAGACTTGGTCACAAAAGGATATGGAAAAAGCATTGGATGCTCTCAAGAATCATCATATGAGTCTTACTAAGGTAAAAAAATCTCTTTTCTCACTTTACAAATACAGAGCGATACTATTTACAAAGATTAGCTCGCTACACAACTCCGTAAAAGACAGTGATTAGCTCCCTAAAACTCAGGAAACAAAATAATTTGTATGCTTTTCTTTGAAATCTACACAAATATTCACATAACAATAAATTCTATTGTTCCAACTTGTTGAATTTTTTTTATTTTCTATTCCATTTTTAGTTATTTGCTGACTAAAAAACTTTGATGTTTTAAACTTACTATGATTTATCAATGGGATACTATAACAGGACTGTTCATATTGGTGGAGATGTATTGTAATGTAATGCCCTTTTTTTATTGTTAAATAAAAACAATTCTAGTCTAGCCTAATAAATTTTAAAATGTTTTTTTAGGCTTCTGCAACTTATGGTATCCCATCAACTACCCTTTGGCAGAGAGCTCATCGTCTTGGCATTGACACTCCAAAGAAGGAAGGTTCCTCCAAGTCCTGGAGTGACGAAGATTTGAAAGCAGCATTGCATGCACTGCGAACTGGGGCTATATCTGCAAATAAGGCGAGCAAAGCTTATGGTAAGGTTTTAACTTTTATACCCATGTATATGTTATCCTGGTGTCACTATTAAATAAAATATAAAGATTAAAATGTTGATATATTTGACTATACTTTGTAAAGCTTTGGGTATGGGTAAGGCGACACAATTTGTCTTCCACAAATCTTATACCATTAGAAATTTCAAATAAAATTAGCCTGACTCGTTGTTTTGAACTATATCTCAAATCCAATGTTAAGACCATTGTTGCCATTTGTGGGCTGATTCTACTCAGTACCAGCTGACTGTTCTGGTTGAAGAAAGAGCAAGGGGAATAATTGATAGTGGGGATCTCGTAGCTACCAAACTCTAAAGCTGGTGCACCTTCATAAAGTGGCTAGTGTATCAGTATTCTAATGGTTAGAGAATATGCCGCTTTACCCACCTTGTACCACCATCACCGTTCTACCAAACATCAACCAGGCGTCAGGGTTTATCCATTGTTCTATCTTATTAACATCCGTAATATGCAAACCAAAAGCTTCTGATCGTCTATCCTAATGCACACAAATAAGAAGTGAAATTTTTTCTCGATTTTCTCTTTATAGATTTAATAAAAAGTCCAACAAGTTACTTATTCTTATGTTGTTATTGTTCTGATATAAAACGCACGAATTAACAACGCAGGTATTCCGAGTAGCACCTTATACAAGATAGCTCGTCGAGAGGGTATTCGTTTAGCGGCGCCTTTCAACGCAGCACCTACCGCTTGGCGCAGGGCTGATTTGGACAGAGCTCTGGAAGCCATACGATGTGGTGCAGCATCAGTGCAAAGGGCAGCTTCTCACTATGGAATACCGACTGGTAAGTTTAGTATTTATTTTGTGACTGAAAAAAATTGTAAATAAAGAATGAAGGTAACATATTACTTCATTACTTAAAACATAAAACTTTATAACAATTTTAAGGGTATGAATTTTATCAAGCAGACACTTAACTCTTAATAGAATTTCAGTTTATGGATTGAATATTTTATTCATGAAGGAACATTGTACGGTCGGTGCAAGCGAGAAGGCATCGAACTGTCTCGCTCAAACCCCACTCCGTGGTCTGAAGACGCCATGGGAGAAGCGCTCGAGGCCGTAAGGTAAAATTAAAGTTCACCATAACCTTTAAAATATTGCCTAGTGTGGGCCGATGCCATATAGTCCATTTTACACTTTTATTTTAAGAGTTTTTCTTGCTTTACCAAACTGAAATATTTTGTGACAGTGGAGATTAAAATAACTAATATTTAATTTATAAATTTCAGAGTGGGACAGATGTCTATAAATCAAGCGGCTATCCACTTCAACTTGCCTTACTCTTCTCTCTATGGACGTTTTAAGAGATGCAAATATCAGCTTTCACAGGTACATTTCGCATTAAGAAAGCTTTGTCAGTTATTACGATTTACACAATTTTTAACTGTTCAAAACGCTTTCTATTTTAGTTAAATAATCTTACTACCCGTGTTTGATGCAATATTACTAAGCCGTTAGAAAATGTCACAATGCCTAATATATTGCAGTAATTGGAATGCTCTTATTCAAGAATTATATTTCTTATTCAATTTAAAATATCCGCACTTATTGTTTACTGCATATTTTTAGGAGCACACACAGTACCAGTCTCAAGAGAATTCAGACGACCCTGGTCTCCAAGAGCAGCTACGGCCTCAGGAGTTCCACCACGCTGGCCTGCAGAGCTTCGACTCTGACAACTATTACTCGAGTGAAGTGACATCTCTGCAGAGTGTCCAGCAACATTACAGTCAAGCTATGTACTATACCCAGTGCAATGTCACCAGCTGAGACTATTTTCTCCACAATTATGCGGAACAATGACATCTTGCTTATTGATATTTTTTGTTTGATAATCGTGCCACCTGAACCAGAGTCCTAGGAATGTCTTAACTCACATTAACAACCAATTAATGGTTTTTTGGTAGTACAAGTACAATTTGCCGTTGTTCTAATGATAACAATGTATAGCTATAAACGTGTCTGATACTTCTAAAATGTGTTGAACTTTGTCTGGGAATCTGAATACATATATCCAAAGACAAAATTAGGTTGGCAGCATATTTGTTGGGTTGTTATGTCTTCGGTATTTCACTTTCCGATTGCGACTTTTATATTACCCATACATATTTTATTTTGCAAATTTTAAAAAGCATAGTCTTTCGAGTCTATGCTGGGAGTAGTCATTTTCCTTCCTAGTGTTATCTATTTGTTAGTTCCTTATATTCGGTAGTTATTTGTTTATTCTGCATGGTGAGTAGGAAAAAATTAATTCTAGTCTTTTGGGCTCCTCTATCAACAGTTATGTACACAATTTATAAGTATAAAAGGGGTTAGTGATAGATGTGATAAGTTAATTGTAGGGCTCGCTATGTAGTAATTTTACAGTAATGATTGTATATCTATTTTTTAGTGAGTAATCGGTAGATGATTACTGTGTATGAATATGTTTACAAGGTACAGTTAACATTTTTTGTCTATGTATATCTAAGAAAGCAATCCGTGCCAATAATTATTGATGTTATTAAAAATGATTTTTTAAATCAAGTGTAAATTATGTAATAAGATCGTAATTATTAGTACTTTATTCATTTTTCTGCATATAGTAGTACCATGTAGTACAAAGGCTTTGTATTTATGTAGAAGGTATAAATCTTCACAAAGCCTTGTCGTGGGTCTTTCTGTGGTTACAGTTATTTTTTTTGTGTAAAATGACAGGTTCAAAGGAAATTCCTGTCTATTTGAATGGAATACGTAAATGTAGTGTGATAACTTGTACTGAATAGACTAGATTACTTGACGTAAATAAATTTCACATAAAGAAGTGCAAAATATTGTTTACATTTAAGTGAAATCAACAACAATTAGGTTTTTATTAGGCTTAATAGGTGAGTCAATGAATGGAAGCGAGTTAGTACATAAAAATGTCACTTTATTTATCTACAGTTAGGATATAAAATAAATTACAATTCTCCTTTCGTCAAGTTGCGCCGTTCGTGTGTCCGAACACAAACGTGTAAACATTTTCTTTCAATTGACATCAAAACTATTGCACTGTTTTACATAGAAAAGTAGCAAATGGGAAAAAGATTGTTCTACTGTACAAATAGATGGCAGTGTGAAGTTTATTACTACTAGCCGACAGATGGCGTTATCATTGTAAACAGTGCCACCTAGCGGCGGTTTGCTTTAAGAACTACCTACTTTAATTACATCCAAGATGAATAGAAATATTTATTTTTAATTATTACGTATACCACATTCATAGATACAATATATTATTACGTACAATTTTACAACGTTATCTCTAACATAATTATTAAATTACATACAATTTACCCAAATATTAAAAAGGTATAAAGTCAATTAGTCTCATCATAATCATAAGCTAGACACGTGTCAAAGAAGAACAATAAAATGAGAGTGACTCAATAGACACGGACTACGATACATTAAGGGGCATATTCTTCCTTGAAACGAGTATCGATGGTCGACAGTGACTGCCATTGATTTCACAGAAACATTTAGGAAGTCGGTGAATAGAGATCTGCAACTCGATAAATATCACTGTAAAGTTATGTCATGAAATCGACAAATTAATTATATGCTCTGAGAAAATATTAAATCACATTAGTAATTTCAGTTAAGAGGCGATTTGACTTTGCTCTGTGTAATGTTAAGGATCATCTTTGTGGGGAGTAACGGCCAGGTCCAATTCCACTAAATACCTGTTTCCGTTGTTTAAACTATTAGCCGACACTTCCCGATGAACTAATTCGGTAAATTTGTTTTTTAGGTGTCATGACAACTTTTTTTAAATTCCAAATTAGATATTCTAGTTGCATATATTATTGGAATCAGGCCTAGGTGAGTAAAGTACAAGACTGGGGCGTTACACAGTCAAAGTATTACTAACGGTTCCCGGTTCGGTGTTTGGAATGAATATGTATTACAGTAATCGTAATTTGAAAGAGTATGAGCACTGTCTGCACGTGGAACCAAGGATACGGGTCACTGCCGCGCTTATTCTATCTATTTACGTATTGACGATCGTCACGCCGCGTCGCGCGTTCGTTATATGCTAAGACTAGACAGGGCGCGACGCACAAACACTCGCTACACAAAGTCACAGTCCGTACGTATCACACATCGACTCCGGAACTACTGCTTCGCCCTTTTGCGGCGAAGACGACAATGAGAATGGCACATCGGGGCAAGAGCGGTCGCAGTTAAGTCCACTATCGGAAGTACGGGGTCAGTTCATCGCACTTAGCATGCTGTCCGGGCTTTAAACCTCTTCGACTGGCGCTTCTCCCTTAAACGGGCCCATAGTCGGAGAGCGGCTGACCGGACCGCGCGGAGGCGGAGGGCGCGTGCGACGGGTGGTGGGGCGGAGGGGGAGGTAGGGGATGCGGCGGAGGGGCGGGCGGCGCGGGCGGTGGGCCGGCCGCCGCCTCGCGTCACACGGCGCCCTTGACGAGCGCACGGTGAGCGCCCGCCGGCGCGCGTCCTCCGCGCCACACGCGCCGCCAAGAGTCCAGCGTCTTGCCCGACCAGATCCACACGCCCGACGTGATCCCAACGGCGAGCGCCATAAAGTACTTGAGCATTAGCGCCGAGTACATCGGTTTGCCGCCGCACGCCGGCCCGCACGCGACCCGCTTCAGCCACTCCTCTCTTCCGCCCGCCTCGTACGCGAAGCAGCCGATCACGACGCCGGCGGGCACCGCGTACAGCACGCTGAACACGCCGATTCGGATCATCAGCTTCTCGAGCTTGTCCGCCTTAGAGCCGGCGCCGATGCCGCCCTGGCGCTTGATCACCGACCGTATCCGGAAGAGAGACACGAAACCGGCGAGAAGAAAGGTCGCGCCGAGAGCGAAGTACACTATGAGGGGCGCCAGGACGTATCGCTTCAGGTTTTCCGAAGACGTGTTCCCCACGTAGCAGATGCCGGCTACCGGATCGCCGTCAACAGCGCCCGCGAGCAGTACGGCGACCGTCTTTGCCGCCGGGATCAACCAGGCCGCCAAATGGTAGTACTGCGCGTGTCCCGCGATCGCTTCGTTGCCCCATTTGAGGCCGGCGGCAAGGAACCAGGCGAAAGACAGCACCACCCACCAGATCGACGAGGACATGCCAAAGAAGTAGACGAGTATGAAGACGAGGGTGCACGCGCTGGGCCCGTTCGAGGAAGTCTTCAGGAGGGCACCGTCGCAAGCGATCTCGTCGTGGCCGACGGCGAGGCGCGCCAGATAGCCCAGCGCCACCATGAAGTAACAAACGGAGAGGTAGACGATTGGCCTCTCGGGGTACTTGAAGCGCTGCGAGTCAATCACGAAGGTCGTGAGCGTCATGAGCGTGGAGGCCGCGCACAGGCCTCCCCACAGCGCCACCCACACCGCCGCGAACTCCTTCTCTTCGCGCGTGAAGAATGCGCCGCGGCACGGCAGCGCGCAGGCCGGCACGCCGCCCGCGTTGGCGGCGCCGCTTACGTTGTGCAGCGCCCGCACGCTCACCAGGGGCGGGCGGCAGGCGCACGCGCACTCCTCGCTTGCGCCCTCGCCCGGGCTTGCAGCCGGGCCGCTTTCGCAGTTTTTTGGATCTTTACAGTGGTTTTTGTAAGGTCGCCTTGGCGGAGGCCGCGGCGGTTCCGGTTCTTGCGCGCGGTCGTTTTCCTCCATGCACAGGTGGTCGGGGTCTCCCAGGCGAGGAAGTTTCTCGCAGGCCATCCTCTCGGGCCACTGGAAGCCATACTTCTGCATGAGAGGCGCGCAGCCGGCGCGGGCTCGCTCGCACACGCTCCGGCACGCCGGCAAAGGCTTCGCATAGTCCTCGATGCATATAGGCGTATACACGGAGCACAGAAAGAACTTCAGATCGGCCGAACACTTGATTTCCACCAGAGGCCAGTACTGATGCACCTGGAATAGTCAGAGATATTTTTTTAATTGCATGTTCTCATCCAATAGTATCATATTCTTTCGATTTGTACTTTAAGAAAACTTGACATGAACTGCTTGTACATTTAAATAATGATATGCCTACCTCGAGACCGGCCTCCTCCTGAGTGTCGTGGTCCAACGCATTGGGAAAGGATGTGAGATTGTAGCCGATGCCCCGGCACATGGGGATGGTTATCTCCTCGCATCGCGGCTGCAGAGCTCCTGCGAGGCCGCCCACGCTCAGCACCACCGCCCACGCCCACGCCCACACGCTCGCCATCTTGCTACTCTAACCGCATCTGAAATTGCCAAATATCATTAGAATCGGAGCGCGTAATGTGTTTAAAGGAAGGACGAGAGCGTGTTCCGGTGCACGTATCTGTTGCCTTGGCGTGCATGGCGGCTCGTTAAATAGACATTAACTGGAATCGTCGTAGAGACGCATCCGCTCTCAAAGATCATACCTACGAGGGTAGGAGAAACGTTGAAATCGTACGCGTTTATTAGAGCTTCACACTTTGCGAGAAGACTTAAAAGCAGCGAAGGCCTTAATCCCTACTCAGTCCTAGAAAAACCATTTTAGTATGTAGTAAATACGTGCATTATATAGGTCATCGTCGAGACTCGTAGAGCGTAGAACGAAACAGGCACGAACCGAACGTGGCCCATATAGTCTATGACGGATGGCTCAATACAAGGTGGGTAATCGGGCTATATTTAGCCCGTCGCCGGATAAATTAAACATTTAACTTAAACGTAAATATTTCCGCGCGTTCGACGAACTCACAATTCTATATTCGACGGGTTTACAAAACTATTTCACGTTATTCTGAGGCTTGCTCGGGATTGTGAATCACAACTTCGACACATTGGACGTAAGTTGGTCGAACAGCTTCTGATGCATTGCAAACAAATTTATTAATATTTGTCGTCCATTGTTCGGGACGCATTCGCGAGATCTATGTGTTGGGGCGAATTTCATTTTGAAGTGAAGTCTCGTATTCCACTTTCAGCTATGAAGTGATAAATTTCTAAAAATGGCTTTCTATGGCTTGCGCGCATTGTGCTGGTGTCGGGTGGTCGCGACCGCTCCGGCTTCGTGATAAACAATGGTCACTCGTAAAATCTGTGGCAGTTGCAGTTCTAGGTGCGGTCCCAGTGCATGCGATACACTACTCGCTACTTTAAGTGAGCTTTTTTGCAAAAAAAAAAATATTTTCTCAGCTGGATCAATCTCGTCTCGGTAATCGACTTTATAGTAAAAAACCTTTAAAAAATTTCACACAAGAAACGGGGTGATCATTCATACTTTGAGTCTTAAACGTTTTAAAAATAAAGTTACGCGACTACAGACACTTTATTATCAGATTCGATTGCTGTTCTCTTACATATTTTTAAATACTAATATTGATCAATGTGATCACTTCATTGTCAATGTTGTGTATATATCAGTAATTGAAAATAGGAGGAAATTGGATTCAATGTAATTTAATATGTTCAGTAAAATGTAACTGATCTGTTGATATACTAAAAAAATGTGTCATAAATAAATATTTGCCCGTATGGATGAAGTAAATGGTGAGATATAAAAACATAGACAGATTTTCGACTAGTTGGAGATAAGTGAAAACAATTACATATCTACATGTTCCCTCTGACTGAACAAGACTTATGACGAACGATAACAGTCCTAATTGAAGGGATTAGATGACCGATATCGCTATCAGTGTGGACCCACCTCGAGGGCTCGGCACCTCGTTATTCTGGTCGAGTGAGAGCTGTAATAGCCGGTGTCGGGTTATAGCTGGAACGTGTCGCAAAATATATACACGGTGCATACTTAATCAAACGGCTCCAATATTGGCACTCGCTTACTCTTTACATCAACTGAAAATTTTGTCACATTTTATATGGGATGCGCTCGTCTACCGAAGTTCGTCGAAGAAGTTGCCTACTATTATAAACCTTTGTCGCCTGGCGCACACACTGGAATCTTTAGACGCTATGCTGCTAGTGCGCCAGCAAGGCGCACAATTTTGACAGTTTGTCGTTTGACAGAAACGGCCGGTCGAGGTTGATGCCCGATCGGTTGGCTTCGCGCCAACTGATTAAAAGCTCATAGACTGCCGCGTGGTACAAGATATTGTTTGTTTGTTAGCGGGAGTGAGACAATATTGGTGCAGAGGTGACAATTTGCAATTATTTTTACATTTAATTCGAAATGAAAGCATATTTTTCCCAAATATAATAGTAATTGTGTTTGTATTGTACATTTTTGTCATAAACATTTTTATAAAATTCGATTTTCATGTGGCGACATCGTGAGTTAACAGAGTTAATAAATAAAAAGAAAACGTTACTTTCGTTAAGACAATACGTCATTTTGGATTCAATACATTGTTCGATTTTAATATAGAAATACGTATAGAAAATCGCCTATCGCTTGAATACGGCTCGAGCGGTTAGCCCGCTAATGAAAATACGTACAAACGAGCAATACCGCCAGATTTGTCCTTATTGCGTTATATGGAAACCGAAAGCGTTTCAAAGTTAAGCGAGCTTTTATATTTCCTTCCAAGTCTGATTCAAATTCATTTCATAACTGTATCTCTAAGTATATGAATTTCGACGTGTAACGTCTAACGTTTGTTACGAATAACACTGTGTTGTGTTTTCCTTTAAATTACTCTAACGAAGAATCATTTTGTCACTGTGTGTGATAAGAGTTGTAAAGCTACTTTAAAGAACCTAGTCGTTTAGAATTCCCCATACTGTATCACCGGTGAGGGTTATTGCGTGACCAGTTTTCTAGCTTTTTTTTAAATGGATCATAATTTGTATGAATTTATAACTTAGCCGGAAACAAGTATAAGGAGGTAGTGTAAGGAAAAATGCCCGTAGGTACGATTTTATTTTATTGTATAATATTATTTTGTAGCATAGCTAGCATACAGTAGCAGCAGCCATTTTCAAATGGAACTTGGTTTTATCTTATGTAAACCAGAAATTAAAAATAAAACGAGACATTTACGACATTTTCAGGAATGTTTCTACCGTCCTATTCACCAAAAAATCCTTTTTGATATCAAAAAAGCTCTTTTAAGTGAAGCTTTAGAACTCCATCTTTAAACTTGAACCTTTGAACGTTATTGAATCGAGGACCCTTCCAGGTCTTCGAAGGCTTTCGAACCGACATAAAAATGGGAGTTAAAAATCACAAAAATAAAGTAAGGAATGATAAATGTTCAATATTCTTTAATTCTAGAAGTACTTGAACCGCAAGGAATGGTATAAGGACTTAAGAATTAAGATTAAGTGAAGCACTATTCGGCGACTATTCAAGAATTACAGAAGCGTTTGTTGACACGTGGTCCGGCTGTATTTTACATAAAGATAAAAAAAGTGCTTCACCGTTAGATTGCCCGCGTTCACGAGTCAATTGGAGCGAATAATAAATACTATTATGTCCGAAATTGAAATGAAATACCCACTAAGGTGACCGGTCACGATCGCCGGGCTGGTTTCACTTCAATAGAGACTTTAGTCATATAAAAAAGTAATATACATAAGTACCTAAAACCCACTAACAAAAATAGTGCTATTCAAATTGTATTTGTTTTATTTGTTATTTAAGCCTAACGTGCACTGCACTTGCGTGTCACTTAATCTTGTTCGACTTTGTACAAAGTGCAAAACGCCAGTTTAAACCGAAACGTAGACTCCATTTACGTGATGAGGAGCACGCTCCCGACAGTCGGAGGCGAGTATTGGTAATTGGACCACAACAAACCCCATTCATCGTCGCAGACAATCGAGTTTATTATAACTCGCTTATCGTCTTCACATAAACACAAGTGTCTGTAACTCGAATGGTCTCCTTGGAGCCTGTGACCGAGTGGCAACAAGAAATTAAACTATTAACTAAGAAATTAAAAGCATAGCCTTGAGAGATAAACATTAACGAAATTAATGTGATGTCCGTAGCAAAAATCAATGTACTATGTACTTTTAGAAGTACAAATATAAACCTACTTTAATTGCATTTAGTTTGAATAACCACATTGAATCCTCCCTCAGGAAAGAAGCAGGCTCACTTCGTATAAGCGTTTAATTTGCGTATGAGAAGCGACCAGAAGCAGCCTTTGTTTTCCCCCACATTGTCTTAAGAAAGTAAGGCACAATAATTATACGAACATGTAATTCATTCTTATATGGGAGATAAGATTCTCTTAATATATTATTATAATTAAAGCGAGGAATTGTATTATCCTTATGTACCTAATTCTGCAATCGGACACCACATCTAACTTTGTCAATCAATAATAATTTTATTTGTGTGTTAAGTCATTGCAGGTTTCTAGTTAGCTATAAAATTGATTTACAGCGGTCCCAGAAATTAACTCGCACCTCAAGGTCGTATTTAGACACCACGCGACTCACTTTCAAAGGAATTTTAAACAAGCAGTGGTTATAAAAACATAAAATTTTAGGGCACCTCGCCAATATATTGTATTTAGGTTTCGCAAAATCACAATTCATTTAGAAGCTTTCAAATGTCGCCAAGTTGTTGAATGCAAAGACAATAGGGGTCTAGAGACATAAAAATATCTTTACCTGGGCTTGGGGTCTTTATCGCAACATCGATACAGGTGTTGTGACCGAGATTAAAATTAAGAATTTGTGTGTTTGGGAAACTAAGCATTAATCGAAGTATTCCTCGTTCAAAAGTGTCTTTCGTAGATTAACTTCAACTAAAATGTTTAAAGGATTGTGAAGTTTCTGTTTATTGATTGTATTTACCAAATTTGTTTCTATCTCGTCGTGAATTGAGGTACTTACGTATTTGCGAGCGCGCCTCGTCAGCGCGAGTCGTATGGAAATATTCGGGGAGTGACATTTTATTTATAGCGCGGTCCCTTCTCAGTTCATCGAGTCTGACTGATCTCGGTGAAAAAGATAAAGCCCGCATCGCTAACATTCCTCAGCTTTTTGTTAGCGATTCCACCACTATTTTCACATTAGTGTTCTAATGAAATGCGCGTATAAGGGAGATTATTAAGTTAAGAACAATTTGTTTAATATGTTATGTTGAGTTATGACGTAAAATAAAAAAATATAGTTACAGATATAGCGTAATGAAACCAACTAAATTTTTTTTAATGACCCGCAAAACGCGCTACTAGAAAATAATACAGCAATTTACGCATTGAGTGTGCGTTAGGAAATGTCACTCCCTCTGCCCGAAATGGGGTCTTTTTTGGTATCGATCGAAGCCAGGTAGTCGGGAACGGATGATTTATTACAGAGCTTGTTTGTCCAAATAATCGATGCCTGGCGAATTTCTATCCCCAAACGAATGCGCACCCTAATTCCACAGTCGTAAAGTTACCTTTTGTTTGAGTCGCGTCTAGTAATGTTGCTGTTACGAAACTCCTCGGGTGCTATTCTGGTGATTTTCGATAAATTGGGAAGCCGTATGCTGCAATTTATTGTGGCGATAAAGCTTTATTTGCTTTTAAAATTTACAAAGTGGGCTAATAAATATACATTTTGACGTGACAAGCTAGGCGAGTTTTGTAGTTCCTGTAGCACTTTAAACATTTTGATAGTTTCTTTGTTGCAATTATAATAAATACATCATTTTTTAGTACACTGCCCGTTTGCGGCCTGCAACAGACCTTTTTGTTTAGCTATTTAAGGAAGCTTTAGTCTCGAAGCAAAAAAATGCAATTCTCTCTGCAGCAGCGTCTTGCAGACGACAATTTTTCACGAGGGTGTATCCCTGACGGCGTGACTACATGACCCCCTCCCCCAATTCATTACAACCCTCCCCTGCGGCAACGATAATGTGATTCACCTCTGCCTCGGACCCTATGGCTTTTCATACTGACGCGAAATAGCGAAACCACTAAGACTTGTCAAATAAATGATTTTAAAATGGTTCAAAGGTATTAACAATGAATAGAGAAATAAAATAACAAATCTGTTTACGCCGTTAATCCTACTAATTAATGCCTAAGTAAATTAAAAGGATATTTAAGCTGCACGACTGGTATAGCATAGTTTTTAACGCGTAGCTAATTGTTTTGAAATCAATTTTGCCCCTTTCATTAAATCTAGAAACTAATAGGTGTCAACGTCGGAACGCGGAATTTGCTAAATCCGTTCAGAGTATCGACTCGAAAATTGGCAAAGCGATAAGAGTTGGAGTCGCCATCGGCTTATCGAGCCTTATCAGTCAATCTGGTACACGCTATACCGTGTAACTACACTATTACACGGTTACGATATGTGTTATAAAACTCCGTTTTATGTTATTGCCGCTACGAAGTCAGATTTCAATGATAACCACTATCTTCTCTAAGAAGACACTCGACTTTCTCGAGAAATTGCTTTATTTTGAACTAAATAAGATCTACCGTTCCAGCATTATACAGTATTAATATCGGGATCAATATATGTGCACTCGTATTCGCACGTTTTAAACAGCGGTGGTGAAACCGACCAAGACCGACCGATGCCTACTTCTCTAGCTCTCATTTGACGAAATGCTCGTTATATTTAACGAGGATGCGCAGTGTCTACCTCGGCTGGCTAGGCGTCGCTTATCGTTATCGGACAGGCAATATCAATAAATCATGCTCTATCGCATTGTAATTAAACACTTATCGACCCCGCGCTTTGCCACCGGCTTACAGCGGACCGTTCCTCGAGAATGACAAAAACTAAATCACTAACTTCTTACCGAACTCTCACATATGCGTTTGGGCCGTTCGTAGATCTCATTTCGACCAGGAGAAAGGACTGAGAGTTTCAAAAGTCCCAGTAAAAGAACTATAGATTATAATTAATTTTAGTCTTTCAAAGCTATGACCTAGAAAAATACCCCACTAATAAGGTTCATTAAATTGACACAATAATCATAATGGGGGTCAAAAGTAATTCTGTCCTTTTCAAGTCAATCGGCGGGAATGCAACTATACTATAGATATAACTATAGAATACCCTTAACGGCGTATTCCCGGTACGGTATATCTATTGAGTAATATTCTAAAGTAATTATTTGAAATGCAGTCGAGTGAGGTAGAAAAATTAAAATACATTTGATTAACGGAAGCCGTACTTTTGAATCTAATTGGCGCCGACCATAAACACGATGACCTGATTCCGTTGCATTAATGAACATCGGCTGGAATATCGTGGTATCACTCTTAATTATGCAAAACTAATCTTAAATTAAATATTACGCAGTGGATTCAGCCTCGATCTTTTTTTTCTTAAAAAAGTGATAATCTCCAAGCGATCGATATTATAAAAGAGACCAAGGCCTTTGGGGCACGGTGGACGAACGACAGGAAAGATTGATGATTCGATTAGTTGACTTTATCAAATGATAAAGGGGCATTTTCATCTTTGCGGACACGTTTTAATGGTTTTTGCATTTATATTATTGCTAATACGAGTAGGTTCCAAGCTGTTTGTAATATCTCACTTTTTAAAGGTAGAAACGAGATTTTTATGTTTTATTTTGGTAAGAATGACAAACATTTTTTAATTAATATTTTATCTGATTGTTGTGGTTTCCTTTGAATGTAATAGTGTTTTCTTTGACCCTTTCAATAAAAATTAGTAGTAATTGTGTAAGCATCTTTCAGCCACACACAATTTAATCGCCGTCGATAAGTCATATTTATATAATACATTCCGAATACGGCTAGCTAAGTAGTCGTTACATTGGTGTAAGGACCGTAGAGAGTGACGACCGTTGTCCCATTTTCGTTCGTTTGTGCACTCGTAAAACGTGAAATTCGTAATTATAACTAGGTGTACAATATTTAAACACTCACATCCGGGAATACGTCGCTATATAAACAGATATACATATATGTCTATAAATTATACACGTTGTATTTCTGCTATCTTCAGTGGCTAATTGGTACATGTTCAGGTATCCGAGTTAATATTCGCAGAACAATTCAAGCCTAAGTTGTGCAATGAAGTAATCCATCTCCCAATTTATTGTAAAGGCCAACTGGTATAAAATATACATTTGTTTTACGATTCACGATCGAAACAGTTACGCGGGGAATCTTTAAAGCGAATTGAATAGCAGCGCTTCTCTATGCTTAGAAAATAAGTCGTAAATTAAACCCGGTTTTCAAACCGAGACGTAATTCAATAAGCGTGAGTTAAAAGATTGTTATAATTCTGATTCTCGAATTTCTTTTCGAAGAAATTATCATTTTTTAAATTTACGTATCTACGCGTTTTAAATAGATCGGTCATCTGGCAGTTCTGTTGAAAAGGGGATGTTTCTTATTATTTTAGGCGTCTGAGTAGTATTTTATCTCAAGGGCCTGTCAGTAATTAGACAACTCGAACTTTGCGGATCTTGTATACGACGATCGTCGGACGTGTCGCTCAATAGCCGAGAGCCCAAAGCAATGGGTGGCCATGAATGTATAAATAATTTGATAAATGCTTCGGCCCAGCGGGGTACCTCCTCACTAATACTCGCCCTCTGCACGCCACATACTTTCCCAAATCGACCAACTTCTAGTTCAGGTGAGGCAAAACAAGCTAATGGCATTATAAAGTTAAGGTAAATAACGTATTTGAAATACTTAAATAAATTTCATATTTTTCTAAACAAACCCTCGTCTCTCCGGTAATATTACGAGAAATACTAATTAGTGCGATGTGGCTATGCAATGTGGCCGCCCCTATAATATAATGAGGACATTATTTCACTCAAACGAACTCAAACTTTGTTTTTATATCCTTTCCTTGGTAACCAATTGTTTGTTGAGTAGAAGCGATCTTTTCCTAATGTACTTTCTATTGTAAATACATCGCTTAATGTGTTATCATAACCGGGCTTACACCATCTTCGTGCAGGGCTTACTTTGACAGAGTCAAAGGCGCGAGGCACAAAGACTCGGGCGCACAAAGGGCACCCCGAGGGCTCTGGAGTCTTACACTTTTACGGAACCCAATTGAGCAGTTAACTAAGGAAACAGCTAGGCTCACTTACGAAACGCTCATTTCTCAAACTCTTCCAATTTTTTTTTTAAATTTGGACCTTTAATTTACTTTGGAACTTGTTTTTCGGTATAATGTTACGGTAACGTACCGGTTGGCCCAGCATGTTAGGTAGTGCTCGTGTGTAACATCACACGCAAAAGAAAAAGAACACCGAGACTCCGTCACCGTCGACGAACGGTCTTCATTGATTTAATTGTGAGGAGAGATCATTTAAATTATTCGAATAAGAGATCGCAATAAATCCTAATTTGTAATGCGACGGTTCTCGTTACATCACTACATTTATTCTTTGGTTAAACTCCCGGTACAAGTTTTTCTGGCGACTTATGACTCAACGGCCGAACCTTAGACGGTAACTTGAAGCGGTCGGCGATCGCCGCCGTTGATGCTGAGACGAAATTTGGAATTTGGCTAGGTGATGTAAAATATTATCAAGAATTAGGAATTATCTTTACATTTAGTAACATTCGACAAACTTCAAAATGATTGCACGAGGTTCACTCTGGGTATATCTAATTGAAATCGGACGCCAGCGAAAAAAGTTGCAGGCAATAAAAGATTTTGAACTGCCGCGAGGAAAACTATAAAACAATAACGCCTACCTATAACTAATATTGAAAAAAATAACACTCTTGTATCACCAATATTAAAGCACACATTTGGTTGTAACCGAAACGTTAGCGCGGTCATCGAACCCTAAATCGAACTAAACGAGTACTAATTAAATTGAAGGCGATTTACCTGCAATTAGGAGGTAATACAAAACAGAATATGTTGATATGGATCGTCTGCATTTTTGCTTATTGGAGTAGAAAATTTGTACGACAATATGGTTCTTAGGAAAATAGTACTATGCAATAGAAATAATGTCACGGCGTTCAATTATGGGCATGGAGCAATAGGTGATATTTCCAAGTCCAACCGTCCAACCATAAATGATCACGTATTTACAAGACGTTGAACCTAATCTTTCGCCCCTACTTGTTGATTCTTTGACTCTAACCGTAATGAAAATGCGTCCACGAATACTGCTACTCAACCATATATGAGCTCGTGATAAGGTAAAAACATCGAAGGTAGATAGATTTGCCGAATTAGAAAAGAGATAATTTTTTTTGTTTTCGGGGGGGAACTGAATCTAAATTATTATTGTTTTTATGATAGAAGGTAAAATACCCGGGCCATATACCTCAAGTCTCAGAAAGCGGCTCGGTCGGCCATTTTTCTTTTAGATACTTAATAATATTACAAGATTTCAAATCTTTATTTTGTTAATAGACGTTAACAACGAATGTTGTCAAAATATTTAAAAACAAATTCTCTACTGATTAGTGGTAACTTCGCCTGTCTGTTTCTAATTGTGCTGTATTCCATTGAAAGGCGCTATCGATCAATACATACGCTATTGTTTTTGATCACTATCTGCACTGTCCTAATCATCGTTCTACATTATTCCCGGGCGTTGCAATATTAGTGGTTCGCATGCCGGTCGAATTAATAAAAAACGCTTTGGTTTGTGCCTCGCGAAAACCTCTCGATTAGGACACACACCCCATAGGTACAACGTGCGGTAGTTATTTTCATTTGTCCGCCGGAGTGTTTGCTTTCGTATTGTATTAGATTTACGCCCGTTTAAAAGCTCTCTCGTGAATTTAATCGTTATCGTAATATATCTGTCCGACGGGGAAAAAATATTGTTTCAGTGGTGGGTTGGGCCATAAAATGGGTGATTTAACATATATTTAACGGTCCGCTTGAACGATTTACGATTATTTAAGAGGTAGTAAGCGTAACGTTAATTCAATTTTGAGATTGGTGATATTGATAAAAGGTACGGTTAAACAATTTATTTTCCTTTTAAATAAAAGGCCAAGGATAGAAGAAACAAATTTGAGTGTTCAAAATACTCAACAAACGGATAAGAAAGCTAAGACATAGGAGTGGCAATTTTTCGTATCGCTATTCTATCTATACTCGTGTATAAAAACTAAATAACGCGCCATTGAGTACTTGAAATTTTGTTTTCATACGCTTTAAGTAATCGCGCAGTCAAGAATGGTGGGCGAGTGGGACGGGACGGGGACGGCCGCGGCGGGTGATGTCGCGACGCGAAACGCCAATAACGAAATAAAAATCTTCTTTCTCCGACGTTTCAACTTTTATTCCGCCGCTTCAAGTATCGGCGAGAGCTGTCAAGAAATAAAGCAAATATCAAATTTGTCAATTACGCCGCAAAATGTAACAGAGTGGTTTAACTTCAAATAAAACTCTTGTAACGTTGTAAAAAGGCCTCCCTCTTATAACGGAAAATATATATTAGTGAACTACGTCCCGACGGTTCGGATGCCTACTGAACTACTCGCGTAAACTACAGACTGGCAATGTTTATGGAATAATTTAGTTGAGCCATGGTGAGCAGGTATTTTTAATTTTTCTTTCCGAGTTGAGTCAAAGTTAAGTGTTAAGCTCTGCCTGAATGGCCGCCTTCAGCCGTCCGCAGACGCTTGTCGTCGCCCTCCACTGCAGATAAAACTGAATCATACACTTAAAATAAAAGAGAATTTACTTTGCAAGATTCAATCGAGAATTATTGAAGTGTTCAGATAATTAGAGAGATTTTATCTTTCCTTCGTCTTTTTTGAATTTAAAGTAATTTATTGGTGTAGTTGTGTCACGCAGTCAATTAATCGTTAAATATTTCGAAAATTACCTTTGCACAAGAAATACAAAATCGTTTAGTAGTCTCGACAGCATTAAAAATGAACCATTTGTGTATCGGAGAAAAACATTACCATTACAAAGTAAAAACTGCTCTTGTTTTTGACAGCGGATAATATTTTCAATTAATAGTCATTCAATGATAAGATTATGTTAATATAGTTATTAAATAAAATGTTGACTATGTATGGCATGTATATAGTGAATTATGTTTAAGTTGCAGCCTTATTGTTGCTATGGGTAGGTAGTGCGTATGTTTTTTTTAGTCCGCAAAACGTGAATTGACTTATTAACTCTTTTTCGATCACAAACATCAGTGTTATCTCATAGAAGCACTTTTACAGAATCTATTTATAGGAAAAATAAAATTGCTAACTCTTCGTTGTTTTGTCAGGGTTCAGCGTAGCCCGTACGCATTAAAAATGACGTTAAAGGACGAAGACGAGTCGTAACTCGCGTGAGTCAGTGGTTATTTCGAGTTGCAAATGAGAAAGTGCATTTACTGTGTAAACTTTAAGCTATAGCTAGGTTAGTTGAGAATTACTCAGGTGGCGACTGGCGAGTGCAACGCACTCGGCTTACGTTTATTCCTTTGCTGCAACGAGTATCCGGTTGTTTCGACCAGAAACTATAAAACGTTTTTTTCTCGCGTCGACTTTGGCCACGCTACTTACATACTTACGCGTAAAATTGTCAGATACGTCATATACATGGGAAAAACTTAATTGATGCGTATGGAGTCATAACATTCCTCCGATATTTCATAGTCAATTAAAATGCTAATTAATAAATGCAGTAGGTAGAGTCGTCTCTGTGAGGTTATTTACATTAACGACGTCACACTGATACACATTTGTATAAGAGAAACACTATTATTCGTCGCTATCGCGCGCGACTTATCGCCTCAAAACAAATCCTAGCCGTTATCGTGCCACAGGTACGTCGAATCGATACGATAACTCACCTCTTCGCGAACTCGGATTGAAGCACAGCACAATTCACAGACGCGCACTAATCACACCGTCTTCTAAAACACCTAATTGAATCCATGTTATCATTTAAAAGTATCGATCAGGACACACGGGTTCGGCCGCTCTCTGCCGCTTATTCTACATTCGGATTCCTCCGCGGTCTCCTGAGACGACACACGCGAGATCACTCGGCTTCGGTAATATCCACCGCCGAAGCTGTATAGTGTAGTTATGTCACAGATCAGCTGAGCGTATGTTTTTCAAACAATGTTTTCGGGAACTTAAACTCTGACGAACGACACGTTCGAATGCCGCGACGCGCGGAGAGGGACTGACTCCGTTTCGTCGAATCACGAATGCGGAATGAGACGGTGAATGAAGGAGGGAGCGCGCGGCGAGCGGGACGGAACGCTGGCACTGTTTCGCCGCTAGATGGCGTCAGGACATCTGTGTGGAGGCGATCGTCCGTCACGATCGGTATTCACTGGGCTTCTCCAAATATGCACCAATCTCTCATTAGTTTGTTACTTTGATACTTTGATAGTCGTTACTCGTAACAAGTGATGAATAATGCTAGTTAAGTACTTTATTTGCAACTTCTAACTTTCGAAATTGACGATTCGCAAGGAAACTAGCTCCATTGTTTGAAGAGCAGATAGAGTATTATCCGTGCGAAGCTTTGCGTCGCTCAAAGTCATTATCGTACGATAATAAGTTTGCGTTACTCTGAGTATTTAATGGACCGATCGACATTTGTTATTTGTGTTTATAAGTGGGGGCAAAATGCAATAGACAACTCCGATTCGCAATTAGAAAAACGCTTTGGAATCGCGCGCCTTCGAATCCCTCTCCGCCATATCCGAATTTAATTTGCGCCAACAGCGTTATCTTCGCGACGGAAATTAGTGTGTACATTGCATTACTTTGAAGAGAATTCGCTGAAAATCAGTGAAGAGTGCTGTGTAAATGTAAAAATTCTATTAAATCCGAGATTGGGAGTCGTAATCAGAAATGAAAAAATCGATTAAAGTTTGCGGACTCGCTCCACTTTGTTATCTCGAGGGTCTATCGGATAGAATTCGTTTTCGATCGCACTCACGGCTCCCTCTCACCAAAATAAAGGGAGCAACTTTTGGACACTTACATTGGTGCTACTGAAAGGACTAGTATTTATTCATTCGGTACTATTTATTGCGCTGTCACTGTCCTAATTATATCTATGGGAGTACTTCTATACGCACATAGTTAATAATCTACACAGGTATTTTTATTGCCTATTTATAGCAGAAAGCACGCGACACTTTTCAAAGTGTTATTGTTCCAAGTCCGCAGCTATTGTTGCTACACAAATAATATTCAATTAACAAGATTACAGTGTCATTAATAAAGTGTCGAAGGTAACACAATATAAATATGTACTTGTTATTATTTTGTAAAAAACAATGTAGAGAGACGATTTATTTTAAAACACACAATATTAATCACTGACCGATATCGGTCATCGTTCACATAATTGATTCAGTCCTGCGCGAGCACAATAAATCAGCGCTTTATCTGCCCTATCGCCTCTATTGTTTATGACTAGCGTGTCATCTGTCATATTCTACAGACAAGACGAGTTATTTACGCGCTTCCAAGGGTAACTTATACTACTAACGCGTATCGGTTCCGAGTCCCAAGCTGGTGTATTTCTATCGTGTACCTCTTGTGTATAATTATTTAGTAATCGGTGACCATTAAGTACCTTCGCGTTTGGTGCAATCTTTATTTTGACAGAATCTTTACCATCAACATTTTCGATGGAAATTTGAATACTGCATAAATAAGACGTCATACCTAGTTAAATTTAGCTTTACAGATAAAATAATAACGATAATAAGAGAGCGTAAACCTAAGTTGACATTAGATAACTCGGTTGATAGAACGGCGCCTCTTTATCGCAAGTCTAGACCCGTAGTGTAAAAAAATAAGATTTCTCGGACTAAAATAATACGGTTTTCCTCAAGGACAAACGAAACAAAAGTATGTAATGCATATTCAATATAATCCAATATTTTGCTTTGAATTATATCTTACACAGAAATTAGTATTAATTCATCTTCTTCGTTCAGGCGAGGCAACGGGATTTCACTTGTATGTGATATAATTATTTTCGTCGTTTGATCGAAGTTTATTATAAAGAATAAACATAAGTGACGTATTCGCAGCGGAACAATAGTGGCCGTACGCAATGAGGTACGGCGCAGCTAAACAAATGTCGTTCGTATAATAGAGTCGGTGCGATCACAATGGGACAGTGGGCGCTCGTGGGCGCTCGCGACCGCGACGCGCCTTCGCTACACTCCTGTGATCAAGTGGATTTCAATATTGATTTAGTTACAAGCGTAAACCTGTATGCTTTAATTGTACTTATGTGCCCTTAGTTTTTCCCAAGATGAAAGCTTGTTGGGTAACGACGTTGGGTATACGATGGAATAAAACACACAATAGCAATTTCTTAAAGAAACTGTGGCAAGAAAGCGATGTTAAGAAGGAATGAAATAAACCGTCTCGAAACTGTTAACGATGCAATGATAACTTATGTGTGTCGTACGAATACGTACATTAGTAAGTAAAATACATTTTGTGTGCGAAGCTACCGCGAGTCAATTCATCTCGGTTACCCGGTCGAAAACAAAAGAGAACCCGAGTAGTGTATTAAATTAAGCGTTAACTCCTTGTTTAGTGTTATCGCTCCATTCTGCTAATGTGGCAAACGAGCTGCTTTTATTAAGTCCATCGACGCTCAATTGCACGAAAACTGAAATCTTCTCTCAAGGAACGAGAATAAACACCAATTCGGTTGCTACGTTATCGTAGAATTGTGACGACTTAAGTTATATGTTACTTAATTAAGATTGTAATTCTCAGAAAAATAAAGTTCACATAGAGAGGCTGTTTATTTTATCGCGTAAATGAAATGAAACCTTATAATAAGTTTATCGCTTTAAACAGCTTTAGTAATGTTTGTTTTCGAAAGACAAAGAAAAATGTGGCTTTTTAACCATATGCCAAGAAAACTATGCTGTAACTATATCTGAGGCTATGTGTAGGCGCAATTTAATGAATGTGCCAACAACGTCTGAATAGGTAAGTATAGCGAAATCATTAGTGCGCACGCTCTGCTTATACCTCATTATTTCACATTTATTCGCTTCATTTACGTGAAAATCTGGGGTACGATTATCATTTACAGCTCAAAACTTTAAAAAATACTAACTAATGATACTTGCATACGAAATGTCTACTAATCTAATGCCTCTGCTCGTATTGTGGAGTTCCGTGAACTAAAAATCCTTTTACTCAGTATAGAGATTGTAATTGGGATCGATGGTAAGCTCCAACATCGGTGTACCTACATTAATCTTCATTAGCACTGTAAACGTTAAAAATATTCTCATAATTACACGACTGAGTACCGACTAATCATAGTAACGGGCCACTAAAAATAAGACTTTATTGATTCCAGATTGTTTGACGGAAGAATTAGGCTCAGCTAGGCTTAGCGTCTGGCTTTCGACAACCGATACAATGGTTTATTGAGTGGAACGGAAGTAGAGTTTTGAATGCGAGCTTGTGGCGAGATTACGTTGATAGAAAACAAAACATGGATTACACTTTGACAGAATTATAACATCTTTAGTGGGAAAATATCGAAGTGTGTGTGGGTTTTAGTTAAGCTTCCTAAACAAATTGAAGGGACTATTTAAGATGAATCATTACAAATCGTCTTTCATCCTAATTACCGTTCCTGCTCAAAAAGATATTGCATCATTATTAAATTGAATCTATAATGTTTTACCGAGTGCGAGCATTCTTTTCTTGTGTCACCCAAATACCGTAGACTAAACAACGCGGCAAAAAAACGATTTATGAATGGCGTGGCGCGGATGAGGCCATAAATCACAGACGAAGGGCTCAGCAGCTTCAGCTAATCCTTATCTATCATCATCCGAGACGATGCTCTTAAAATAATAACATTTTCTGAATTAATTTTGGTATTAAATTTAACGTTACTCATCCTTTCATTATTTTTAAGGACCTAAATTGTTGAGTTATCTAAAAGATTTTCGTAGTGTGAATCGAGATAAAAATAGATATTTTACTCTCGAAATTTAAAACGGTCAATCATAACATAACTTTAGCATTAAACTTTTATAACTTAAACATTTCCCTGTGGATGCTAATAGGTACGACATGCGTTTAGCTTACGCGTAGCTAAATCATAAAAGACTAGCTGAGTCAGTGACTTTGTCCGCGTAGAATACTTACTTTGGGCATTAAAATTTGATTTTGAACACCTCCTTCTCTTTATAAATTATTATATCTGTTACCCGCGTTCTTGCAAATTAATCTTAATATGTCGTTATTATTTTTTAATTATTTATTGTTAGAATCATTCGTTCATATATATTTTAAGTACTTGAAGACGTGAAATTTTCTCCACTTGTTCCACATTTCTGACTGTTTCTTCGCTTCTATTACTCTAACAACATAAAAAGAATTTTACAATTCGAACGAGTAGTTCCTGAGATAGGTTCGTTCAAACAAACAGCTTATAATATCAGTATAGATGTATAATTAATTCAGAAACCATATTTTTCAAACGCCTTTAAAGTTAAACCTTTTGTAGTCAGTGGTAAAAAGTCACAACTACTTTATTTCTAAAAAAAAACCTTATGAGAACAATTGCGACTATATTTTAGGCGTTTACTAGAGAGACAATCAAGACTATGTCATGATATTAATCGAAGACAAAGAACGTGGTCATATCTCGATGGTACGTCTTATTAATCCTAAGTAAGGCTATTTTTATCAGCTGCGGTTGAATCGGCTTACACTAAGCCGGCTGAAGGGTTGAAAAGCTCTTTATTTTGTCACTGTGACGGCGTTAAGTGGCCTTCGATGATAGGCAGGAATTAGGAGTTGGGAAGCTTCGCTGCGGTATGCAGGTAGATTTTACTATTGTCTATTATGAATGCGAAGCAACTTAGCATTCTACGACTGTAACTGCCTAGCTGATAAAGTTATGTTTTCGTGTACTAGTTTGATAATTACATGTATAGCAAATTAGACTTGTTTTTTTATGATTTTAAACCGTTAAATCTATTATAAGCTTTGAATTAGAATGCTTAAATATGAAACATACAATATACACATATGTGTTCGTATGCATGTTCGTTGCCGTACACTAGAGACCCAAGAAGTCACACGGAAATGTCGTAAATAATATCGCGCTATAGAGATGTAGAAAAAGTTGGACGCGAGGTGAACTCTCGAATAACCGAAAAGTGTCGTGTGTAACGTAATACTCGTGAGCAGGTACGACTCGACCACAACTCACCCGACACCCACGAGGCCAAAGCTCGCTCACAGATCTTTAACTCCTCGTGTTTTAGCTTCATTGAATACGCGAGTAAAACATAATTTATGTGTACAAACTTGACAGACAAAGAAAGGGTTAGCAAGTGTTTAGACTACGTCTATAGCGGAATATGAGTGATCATTTGACTATGACCAAGCAAAGTGACCGAAAACATATTTTTTACACTAATAGTACAAATTAATTTTCGCCTAAGTTAATTGCGCATTTTTATTTTCTACTTATTGAAAATAATATTTTTTATTAGGCCACTCTGCCTCTAGCAGCCTCTTTTGGCGTATGTGTAAGTGTACATAGTTTCCTACGTGAATATATTTTTGACTTGGGTAGAATATTGCATGCTTCGTCAGGTCTATCTTAATGGACACAAAAGGAACTAATGCCTAATATTGAGTAACACAGTTATTTAAATGTTAAAATTTAAGAAGGAGGCGAAGTAACCAAACCCAATGCGCACTGGGTTGCAATTTATTTTAACTAATTTTTGAGATTGAGATCATTTACAAGGAAATTGAGAAAGTAGAAGGTTTAATCTAGAAATAAATATTGGTTTTTAATATAAACGCTTGAATATGCATAACGTTGACTCAGATTGTGTTTTGTACAAACTATGCTATAGAATAATAGTCTGTATCTGCAGCTTAGTGATCGGGCAGGAAAGCCCACGCATTCCCTGAAAATCACCCTTTCGGAGTCGGATAACAATAACAATTTGAAAGTAGTCGACTAACTTGCATTCGTTTTGAATGTTATATTGTCGCATTGTGTGTTGGTAGTTGGTACACAACACGCGTAACTGGCTCGATAAGTGTCGTAAGTTATTGGCCAACGAGTGTGGCAGAACTTGTTGCGAGCACAGTTCGTGAATAATAACCATTGTTAGACAAGATTGCGGTTGAAAATTTTACTAATATGCAAAGTAAACATACATTATGTATATCACTCAATATAACCCGTGTTTTACCGCGTAAGTATAAAAACCTCGAGATATCTCATACAAGCACGTGAACTTTTATGCAATACGGTGCAGGTGTTTTTATTAAACCTTAAAAACTCGTGGTCTAGCCTTGTATCAACAGTATTAACGCAAAGCGTCAGATAAGAACAGTGGCGACTTAATATCAATTAGCTTTAATTTGTAACTTTATATCTGGGATGCAGGTTCGTGAAGGAATGTGACACACACTTCGTGGGTGATATGAATATTTATACCTCGGTGTATGCAAACTAGGACATTCTCTAGTATCACAATATTTGTTACTTATACCCGCACCTAGACTATAGCTAACACGTATAGTAAGTATATATATTGTAAGACTAACCTTCTACTAACAAACTCTTCTAAAAATTCAAAGTCTTCTACTTACATACACTCACTGCCTCACTGCTAATATGTCTACTAAAAATTGCTTAACTTTAATAATATATTTTACGCTGAAACTTAATATAAGTATAAGGCTTAGGGATGAGGTCAATAATAAACTATTGAGAATAAAGTAATCAAAAAAGTTCTGCACACATGTTCGTCAGTATCTACGTTATACCTTTTTCCAACAAAAATGCTTGGTAAAATACAATCGAGTACAAATAAATAAAGAAAGTTTCAATTGAATAAGGGAACAATCTAACGACGATAATCAAGTGAACACGCAACGTATAATTTTATTTGTTTAATTTATTTAAATGACGCGAACGCAAACCTTTCAAGACGTACGACAATTTTGGATTAAGATGGATACGACACATTTAAGTATTTGAGACCTGTATTTCCATTTTGGCCTCGAGAACTTCTCTTTGCTAGCACGTTATTCATGCTCGGAAGTCTAATACATTTTGATGTGATCTATATTTACGGTATGTATTGCATGGCAAATATACTTTTGGCTAGATGCAAGGTGTGTGTTATAATATATTATCAATAATTTAACTTTAAATATATCGTAAAAGTATGCAATCGAAAGCGTTCTTTAACTCTACAAATGTACATTTCTTACGATAAGGTTCGTATTCGTATCGAAGTCGTACCTTGAAAAGACGGATTGGGCACATTCCGTCTCACAGTAGGAGAGGAGACAGGAGACAGAGCGAGGCGTCTGCGATAGTAATCGATACATCGATGTATCGAATGTTTCGGTTCACATCCGAATCGATTATTCGTTTTTCACCTACGCTGTAGCCGTATCGATGTCGATTTTAAACAATATTGTTTATACATATTTATAAGTCACCAAGTTAACCGACACGGTCAAAGAAACGAGATAACATAAGGAACACATAAAAACTGGGTTTCGTAAATTTTAATATGCTGTCTTTTGGTGGTTATACAGAGAAGAATAAGAAATAGATTCACAACGATTAAGTCATTGCTACTACTGCAACAACAGGCCCATTAATGTTTCACTAGCAGAATTATCTTTTTATAGAAAGTTCAGAAACAATTGAAGTAAGAATGCAAATGATCAATCAAAATTCATTCAGGAATAAGCTGGGACGGGGCCTCAAACAATATTATGTTAGTCACATTCCGTTGCGAGGATTTGCATAATATATTTAGTATTATGGCATCCGCTGTGCTTGCGAATAGCCTCCGCCCAGGGACGTACTCACACGAACGTACGGCGAAATACACTGTAATTTTAAATGTTTTTAGAGTATTTAATTTTGATTGAAATGAAAATAGTTCAAACTAGTAAAGAAAATACTTCCTTTAACATTGTACCGCGGAAAACGATTGCCTTATTTATTTCTAAGGTCCGTCATTTTAGAATCTTTTCAGCTGCCAACGTACAGACATTACTTCATAATAATGCACTAAAACATGTCTATTGAAAAGACGCTCTAAGTTAAACGCGCTATGTCATGTCGAGTATTAATCGTACAATGTCGCGAATATTTATGAGTTTCTCATTAATTAACAGTGGCCGGAGGCGGCAAAAAGTCCAGCTCTGCCAACAGGATTGTAGTCATTTATAAATTGTCGTCCATCGCGAATATTAATGAACTTCCAATAACGTCGTGGTTCGTCTGCGCGTCGCTCGTACGTCACCTCAATGTTCAATTCGACTTGGGAGTTTACGCGAGTAGTACAGATTAAATAAACCTCTTTTTTATTTTCTGACGACTATTAACCAATTCGCATGACATACAATGAAACGAAGGTACGATTTAATTACACATATGAAAGCGAAGATTTTTCTTTTCGGCTCAATCGAGCTCTTCTTCAAAGTTCCAATAAAAGGAAAGTTAAAAGTAGCTAATAATAAGTGAATCCGATTATTTTAGAAGGAAATAAATATGAGACAAACAGCTCAATTACAGTTCGTGCGCCAATATATCTAATTAAACTGAGATAAAGCTATTAAAATAGCTAAGTACGAGTCGCAGGCATGTTCGCAGTGGGCCTATTTCCAGCCATCACTGAATTATGTCGTAGACGAACAATTGTACCCAAAAGAGGAGCGAACCTGCTACAAATGTGGATTATTACCTGTCGATAGCGTGCGTTATGAATTATTCAATTGCTTGAAACACACGGAGCGATACTCGGAGTTCTTACTCTTGACAAAATGGTGCTGTTTTCGGACGACTATACGTTTTAGTTTGAGTTATGAATATCCGGCGGCCATATTATAAAAAACAACTTGACATTCTGAATATTACATAAGACATAAAGCTTATAATAAACGACGGTAAGAAACAATTTGTCGGGTTGTATGTCACGCGGCTATCGTGATCATGTTCCTACAAAACGTATACATAGATAGAAGAAATATTTGTGTTTTTGTGATATTTCTTAATCTTAATTAATATTCTCAGTTCGTAGGAGACCGATACCAGTGCGTCTGTCTGGAATTTTGTAGCTATAAAACTGTGTGAATTTTATTCTTTAACCTACAAGGTAATTGAGGTAAAAAAGTACATTCAACTATACACGTTTTTCTATATTGCTATATTCTTACAAAAGACCAATCTCTAAGGCGTAAAACTAATTGAATTATGGTTTCTAAATGATCGGTTATAACTTATGCCTCTTTAGTTTACGACTTGCATTAGCATAAATAAATGATTCCCACACCTCAACAATCTATCGCATTATCATATTTTAAAATTCTTATAAAACTTATTTATATGGGGATACTAAATAAAATCCAATCGTGCTTACTGTAAACATGGGTCTGCATACATTAAATTAATGGGCGACCAAAATTTTTGGTGTTTCGTTTTCTCGCGAACTCGCTGCCTCGCTTGGCAAGGTGCGGTTGTACGCCGCTATGGTTTCATTATAGGGGATTGGTATGCTTATGGTTTTAATAAATTATTGTTCGAAAGTGAATTAATTACCCACTCAAACAGTGAGTCCAGATTTTACCTGTTCGGGGAACTCGAATATTCACAATTTCCTGTTTAATAAAGCGTTTGAATGTTGCGCCCTAGCAGACCGAGTATTATTCACATTCCTACAGGCTTCGAACGAAATACCTTAATCGTGTACCGCAATGTGACGAGACGGATCACGAAAAGACCAAAAAGCGCCTGCGCGTTGTGGAACGAAATTCTACATAACTCCAGTAGGTAAATACTCTCGAGGTGAACAGCAAATTCAAAGCATATTTACTATAGACGATTATCGTAATTTCCGTTAATAATATTCAGTAAAGCGCAATAAAGTGTTTTCCAATTGAATCTACATAAAATGAGTTCTCGAGCATTTACTGTGGCGTAGCGAGTGCACCTTAGTGGAGAATGAGCTCAAATGCTAAATAGCCGTGCAGCAGAAACGCGACCAGCGACGCGACTACCCACTTACATGCATGTCTACGGGGAATTACATTCCAACTATGGGGCATAGTAAAAATAGAGTTGAGCTCATTGCTGGGACGAGGACTTTGTATAGTTTCAACATTAACCCCCGAATATTATTCATAGCACAAAGTCACATTTAGGCCCTAGCACGTCTTACGCACATTTCTCAGTTTAATTAAAATAGATGGCTAACGAAAAGTACGATAAGCTTCGTTTCTCTCTTCCACGAGTCGACGGCCACTTAGCTACCGATTGCGCGTAATCTAAATTAATAAGGTGGAATCGACGCCAAAACTTTTCACTCAAATTCACACGTCTCTGCAGGAAACCTCTACATTTCCAATCCATTGATATTGAAAGAACGATGTTTATATTTATGGAGACCTCTATGCAGCCCCTTCTTTTGCTTTAATTAATATTCTCTTATTATTCAATACTGAGAGAGGTTTTAAGAGGTTTCCGTCACCTGCCATGCTACAGTGCAGGTTCGCGGCTTTGACGACTACTGCTATTAAATTCGTGATATCCAGAATAGACGGCTTGGCATGAGTGTGAACAGAGAAGAGAAGAGTTCTATTGGTTATGTTGTTAGAGAAAAAAAGTCGAACTCGACCTTGGCTTACGAGCGAGTATCAACAACGACACCGGCGACACCGACATACTTAGTATTACATACAGCAGACCTTAAACTGAAATTCAACACTTCAACCATTCATGTGTTCAACTTAGAGCACCAAACTATAAGCCTGTGGGCCTAGAACCTGGACCAAAAAACATTTGTATAACTTACTATTCGTGGAATAGCGATAATGGAACATCAGTCGCAAAAAATAATCGCTTTAAATAAATGTTTGTATAAGATTTAAGGTCAAATCATTGACCCGTTAGGTTATAATTCTCCAACGTAAATACCGGATCTGGCAAATTCACTACGATACAAATAAAACTCAGAGAAAAATTATTTTCGTTATAATGAAATCGTAACATACGATTATCAATGTTGAACCTTAATTACTGATGCTTGGTGTATTTTTATCGAGAAATGTGAGTATAGTAATTCTTTTAAAGTCTAGCATGTCTTATTGAAAACAAAATTAAACCGTAATGTGCAGTATTTTCTTACTTCATGAATCCGTCGGTTTGTATGTAAATATGTCAATCGGAAAGGGCTGGATTGTCGGCCGTGACGTGGCCTGCGGGACGAGTCAAATAAACATTGTTGTTTTTTGTCCCAAGAGGATGCGGGTTCCAATAAAATAACAATATAATTTAATACTAATGGTTACCGCTACTATTTGTTTTCAATCGTTTACTCTTGGTGTAATGGTGTGTGGGTAAGAAGCAAAATGTCATAAAAATGTATATAAATAAAACATTTATAAAATAACTTTTTAATAAAATGAAAAGAGCACTACCAAAAATACTAAAGTAGTTACTTGCAAGGCAAAACAGAAATCGTTAAACTGAAAAGAAATTATAAAGATATATTAACAGGTTTATTCAGTCTATTAATAACTATTAGTCTATTCACAATACCATATATTTCTTTATAGATGGTATTCCCAACATTTTAGAATGTAAGTTAGATAGTTAGTGTTAGGAAACTTTTATCTAAAAAAATACGTAATAAACAAAAGTAAAGTTTGAAGGCTAAGCATGTAGCAAAGGTGTAGGTAGGTATTTCACACTACTAAATTTACTGTTAAATGTAATGTCGATAAAGTTACACTTTATTATGCATATATGAGACCTAAGTGAGAATAGATGGTAGTGGTCACGTACGAAGCACGATGACAATTAATTTCTTGAGAGGTGACGCCCAGGTTTGGAGATCTGTTTGTTTATGGTAATCTCACGTGAATTCCTGTGTTAGCCAAAGTTACTAAGTCATGCAAGAATACTCCATTCACCAATCTGTGGCCTAATGGAGCATGAAAACGACTTACTGTTGCTTAATTTGTTTAAAGGCACGGGTTAGAGTTTACGTTTTGAAATATTTTAACAAAACCTTTATGCTTTAGACTTGTTCACACGTTTGTTATTTAGAAACATACGTTTAGTGTTAAATAAGTCAATGCGGGCGACATGTCACACTTTTTAACTGTATTCGTTTTTAGTGAGCATTAGAAAACAGATGGTCGGGGGTTTGACAATTGACATCTTACGGGTGGTGGTTTGAAGATGTGCATGTTTCGAATCAGTGACTATTTACCACCGAGAAAAATAAATAGCTATTGATAATTGTCTCGCATCCACAAATACTAAAACTTCGTTTCTATTCAATTAATTTATACGGTTTAAGCTTGATGTGTCCTTTGTATAGATGGGTGAATCGTCATTGTTTCTAGCTGATAAATGCCTCAACAAGAACTTCTTCTATAAAACGACTATTAGAATCCGAGTTTAACGTTATTGCTTCCGGGGCGTGGGCATCAAAGGAAAGTTAAATAGAAAGCAATAATTTTCCGTTAAAGAACTAACCTAGAAGGCGATCGAAACAAATAGCTCTCTATAAAAAGTTAGGTCGGCTTCAAATTGAAAGCCGATCGCAAACACTAAGCAGCAATGAAACTTTAACAATTCCAAGTTGGTGTGGAAATAGAAGCGATTACAACACTGGCTTAATAACTGGCACAGTTAGCTTTAATGCAATTTGTAGCACAAACAATTGTTGTTTAGTAGCTAACATTACGTTTTCAGTATTCGGCTTGCAATTCAAATTAACTTATGAATAGATTGTGTTATTTCTATTAGTACTCACATTTTAGGTACATACAGTTTAACGCGTAATTCAATGTTAGGATTGCAATAGCGACAAGTTCTCATCTAACCGACATGATATTTTACTCCGTCACAACTGTTAAGAGTAATCTTTACAATTTCATGGAATAATGTACTGGAAAGCTTAAAAATAGCAGACTATTTATTTAACAACGAGAACACGCTAATTGTCATGCGATACGATCTTTTCTCTAAATGGTATTTTTAGGTGAAAACGTGGTAACAAGCCAGTCTCCGCGTGTTATTCGAGACACGGTTTATTGGACGTGAACACCTCAAGCCGAGCCCGATGCCTAAAATAAGCCGCAAATCATACTAACACCGCGGGCAACTACTTCCTCGCTCGAACCCGCGACATAAATAACTTTAAACAAACCAAACCGCCACCGTCGTTTTATGTAGACATCCCTCGCGTTTTATATGTTTTTTCATCTGGCAACACTGTCTCCGGCGCACCACGCCGACGCAAAAATGGCCGCCAGATGGAGACACTCGATAACATGCAAAACCGGATTGATAGTGCTGCGTAGTGCGTCCCCGGTGACATTTATGGCCAGCCAGCGGCGAGAGTTATGGACCGCGGGCGCTGAGACTTCGCCTCGACTTATTTTACTGGCATCCCTCCAGCGCTATAAAGGAAGCGCTGAATGCGCTAGAAATTAATTCGACTTCGCTAAAAACGTCATATTTCGCCGGTAATGGCTCGCCTGTGCCATATCGCGCTTTAAATCATTCCGTGCAAAATGCCTCCATTTCTCCCCAGTGTTTTGACGTCTAAATATCGACAACAATGCCCTCGCTTCGCCGAAACCCAAAGCAATTGGCAAAAAAAAAATTGCGTCTATTGTACGTGCGGGCTGTTGGGTAAACATCCTGGACGCATCGGTGCGCGTCAGTGGGATGCCACATTCTTGCATTTGGGAAGATTTATGGCGAAGTGACAAAGTCGATTTCACGGGACGGCGATAAGGCACGACCGACGCTCGGTCGGGCGTCTCCTTAATACGATTTGGCATGGGCTTTTAACTCGAATTGTCCTCTAAGTAAACAATTTAGCTGCCAATTGTGATGAATCGCTTCCTCGAGCCGTGAAAGCGTTGTCCATTTTGACGATTCAATTTTTGGGACGACGACAAAAAGTAAACGTCCCGGAGATGAACGAGCTTTCGTCTTTTCGTTATTGTTGTCGTAGGATGAAATGGAGATATTTATATATTCGTAGACCAAAGACCAAAGGTTTTTTCGACGTTGTCTTTATCTCAGGTTTTGTAAACTTATCATTAGCTTTATCGTCTTATTCATTATAAAAAGTTAATTACTATGTATTATAATTCGTATTATTGTTGCTGTAGCCAAAACATATATTATGATTATTTCTTGCTGCCATATGAACGATATCTCCCTCAATTAGTAATTAATATGTCAGCAACGCGTTTCCCGAGGAGAGGGTTCAAGGAAACAGGCGACTAATATTATCACTACAAATATCTCACTCGGCCGCTACTGCTTCTACGAAACGAGCTTTTTTTCTACATTCCGTCACTCGATAGGTTTCGTTACATAAACACACGTACAGAAACAATCTGGCTTCATTTAATAATATAAGGTCAATGTTTTAATATAAAGTATTTTTCTTCTTCTTTGCCGCTGGGTCATAGAGCTCCCTCCCGGCGGGCGTCAGCATACCAGACACCTCGTGTAATCCACCCATTCACTTTCACGATCCTTCACTAGTCTTGTAATACATTAATGACTCAATGACTGCATCCCACCAGCACAGGCGGAGCCCTAATTTGTCCCGAGGTGCAGCGGACTTTGCCTCAAATAGCGTTGTCTAGTATTCAGGGAGACCACGTGATGCTGGTTATTTGTTCTCGATTGAATTATTCACTTTGCAAATGACGGTAACTCGATTATTATTCGATCCGTCGGCACAAACGTGACGTGACGCGGAATCGATTGCATGTTGATTTGTAATTTATTAAGACGTACGCTTTGAACATGGCGGGAATAGTAATGCGACCGCGATTTGCAATTGAAAAAAAACAACACCTTTGATATTGTAATGGCTCTAACTGGATAAGTGGAATGAGCAGAAATGCGATAAAACTTTTGGCTTCACGAGGCATACGCATATAGGATGCCTCGCAAATATTAATGGAGCTTATAATATCGAATCCGTTTTTGTCTAAATTGTTGACGGCACATAATATGAAATTTGGTGAATATTTTTACGAATAGGTTTGTATAGTTTACTTAGGAAAATATAATAATATTTTTACGCGGAGTGCGAATTTCGTTTGCGTGTGAAACGAAATCTTTTCTCATCTTTTCTTTCACGAAAAACACACCACGTTACAATGTCGAACGGGATATTATGGTTAACGAAGAGTAGATTTCCAATATTGAAGCTTGACATATCACGCAGACGCTCACGTGCAATGTTTAAAAACTTATGATTTCCACGTATTTATCAGTCAGCTTCGGCGGGCAATGGGCGTGTGTCCTAAGCGGAAGAAAACAGACCGCGTTGACTCTACGATACGGACCACCTACTGTCCTCAAACTTGAATAGCTCTCGTGTGGTATCACGCTGGCCTATTGTCTATTTACAGATAAACACGTTTAAGAGGCAATATTTACCACAACGGCTGCAAATAATTGACAAGGATGTTGCGAACACAAACACAAATTTTAACTAGGAAATTTCTTTCTATGTTGTGGAGTTATAATATCACCACTTTAACGGTTAAGCCGAGACAAATGATCAATGGTTTAGAGATAGGTGCATTATGTTTACTCACGCGTTTAGTGAGGAGTTCCTTATTTGAAGGATATACGCTCCGATGTTATTTGAGGTGAGATTTCCGCTTGGATGTCAGCGTAAAACACGAATATAGGAGATCTCAGTAAATTTAAAAGTCTTTTTTTCTCTACTGAGCTAAGACAAGGCAATAAATGCGAGTGCATAACTAAGAGTTATCTCTAGGCAACGCAGGACGTTAAACCGCGCAATTTAAAAAGCGATTAAAGTTAACTGGCTCGAAAGTCGGCGAGTTCGTGACACTTTTCATCGATTAGTCGCCGTTCGTGCTGGTACGATTCTTTAATTGGAATACCGATGTGGAAGTGCGCGCCTTTTTACTCCGAAACGGCCGAGCGCGACGCGTCTATCGCGCACATCTCATTAGCCCAAAAGATTGATGAACGGGAGCTGGGAATAACGAGCTGTCCTGTCTCCAGAAAAAGGTAAAGGAAGTTTAGTAATTCAGACACGCAAATATAACGTCCTAATTTAATATACAACATACGATGAAGAGGCTTTCAAGATAACTCGTGGAATAGATGTTACTCGAAACAAATAAGTCCATTTCGTTGTTTAGTCTTTCAACACTCTAGCGTCGTGATTAATTCATTTCCTAGTGAGTACCTTAATGCGCGATAGCCGAAATAAGTAAGTCGCAAATACTATAGCCGGTACTAAGATGTAGACTAAGATGTAGACTAAGATGTAAATCACTGTCATTTATTACGTATTTGAACAGAGAGCATGAGTTATATTGTCTTGTACAAGCGGAGTTTATTATAAGAGCTAGACAGATAAGTCATGTTGACAAACAGATGTAATTGCCTAATAAATATTAAAGTAGTACATTGATATAGATGGAAATTATTCTACGCCTCATTTACATTATTTATTCATTGATTAGGAGTTATTATTTATCGTCCCCCGAGGGCTTATCTATACTAGCCGTAAATATGGCATTTTATTTTGATAAATAACATGTCGGCATCACTTCCATTTCTAATGCCAAATAAATCAGCGTTGCTAAAAACGAATGTTATATTAGCTTATTTTTAATGATCGGGTCCCGTTTATGCGCCTGCGCTGCACCGCCGCGGCCATGTTTATTTTATAGTCGTACCTAAATCGAAATTTATTAACGCCGTTAAATGCGCAAGAAACGCAAATAACTATTTGTATTTAATATTTATGGCTCTCGTTTTAAATAAGTTACTGTGATAAATTAAATGCCAAGCGAAAATGTATACTTTCAATTGTAAAATATCATCAAAATCAGTTTATGAGATAAAATAAAGCTCTATGCATAACATTAGGTAATTTTCAAACATAAAACTATTCGTTAGAAGTGAATCTCTTACGGTAAAAAAGTTTTAATATTTTCGTAAAATGTACGGCTCGGTATTATATCGTGCCCAAATGCAGTGGCAGCAGCAAACGTACTAAGAATCTGGGTCCTGACAAAGCCAAGTGTAAATAGGAGTCCAGTGTGAGTAATGCATACATAGAACAGCAGACTATTTGTCTGTCCTTTTGTTAACTGAGATGCCGCATGTACCGACTGATTAAACAAATATCTCGTGTTCGCCTAGCAAACGCACTATAATCTTGTATGTTAATAATTCCGCTGTGTGTTTGAGGATCATTGGGACCTTATATTTAATTTAAAGAAAAAGTAAATTGAAATACTCGAATTTTAGAATTTTTCTTAAATGTGCCCGAAATGTGCTTAAAAGGAATGGACTTGTAAGTCAGTTTCCGATTTTCATGAATCAATTCATGTCAGGTGTTTCTTATTCTTATACTCACGATGAACGCGTGGAGCCTAGGAAGTAGCGTTGAAACGATTAGGAGCTGAAATCGGTACACGAGTTAAGCAACGCGGCTCCTGTCCGCAATGGGCCATTAAGGTAATGAATTGAATCCCTTCAGTCTGACCCATTGTGCGGACCCTAATTTGTGTCCGTACCCGACCTATTGTCTGCGATCATAATCTGCGATTAACAACGGGAATTCGGCTCACAACTACCTAATACTTTAATCCATTTACATCGAATGAATCGTTTATACATAAATGTAAAATACATTTGATTTCAAACATTGTAAATAAAACGAGCTTCGGTCGTATAGTACCAAATAACGTTAGTATATTGTGAGCGTATGGCGCCACCGTTGCAATATTTACTTAAAAAACAGCTTGCTTTGAAAGATTATTCAAGTTATTTTGTAGCTTTAGTCAGAATTTAACTTGAATTAGGTTAGGCGCATAGTACAATTCACAATGAATCTGCCATCGAGTGAACAGCCACGAAATAAAAGCAAAAAGTTATCGTTTATTTCAAAAAAAATAATCGAGGGTAGTTGTAATAATTAATTACTCACGTAAATTTTTGTAACTTAGCATCTTACAATAATTAAAGGTCGTGGCAGGCGATAACCGGTGTAATTACGGTATAAATTGTCACCCGGGCACCCGGTCTCCCCTCGCCCCGCACCCGGGTAATGTAATTGATTATGCAGTGCACGAACCGCGCTGAATTTCGCCCGGATATGACAATTTTAATTAAAAATCACGGTAACAAGTGGATTTTCGTGTCGAGGGATTTTTAATTATAATTAGTTAATTTTTTATTAGTGTTAAGTAGATGTGATTTCGATTTTATGCGAGTATTTTTATTCTCGTCTCCGGCTCGCGTTCTTTGCCGTTGCAGGCGGTAATACTTTGTGTCGCTGCTCTATTTAACGTGATTATCAAACAGTGCATACAATATACATATCGCTAAACTGGGAGCCAAATTCTCAGAAATCAAATCAAAGTTTTAAAGCGCAAGTAAGGCAGGAGTTCATCGGGCGTAAACTTAGGCAATTAACGCCAAACTGGCATCTAATCTGCGCCGGCCAAGATTCGACATCTCGAATTAACTTTGTCCACTCCCGATATAAGTTTAATAGACTCCACGACTACCGGGAATGCCGTTTACAGCTTTGAAATTAATTTCATACATCTATGCTACTGTAGGTTGAAGAGTTTCAGAGTTAAAATAAATACTAAACGAAGAATTCAATTTGGAAAAGAAAAAAAAAATACTTGAAAATAATATTAAGTAGTGCTAAACCGTAGAAAATTTGGAGTTTAAAGTAAAGTCTATTTTATTACCTACAAACTTAATAACTCTTTTTTATTTCCTTTCTCCTGTACTTTTCAAACGTAGGTCTTACAACAAAAAATCAGAATAGAGAATACGGAAACACATGGTTAATTTCTTAATGAAATAATGAATGACAGTATGAAGCGTAATTTGTTAGTTCGATTAGACCACCTGAGACCGTAATACAAAAGATGAGAAGAGAGATAGGTAGATTTCAACTTTAACACTGATTGATTTTGAGGAAAAAGCGGCATTCTCTTAAATAAACATTTCGGCGACATCCACCACGCCGTATAATCAAGAAACGGTGCATCGATCTGGGAGTAGCCCCCCCCCTGCCCCGATCTACTTGCCTCACGTGATTTCCCAAGGCGTTACTCTCGCACAAAACTCTTCCCAAGATGAAATGCTTTCACGGTATCGGTTTTATAATTTTACTATTTTTAAGTATTCCTTAAATGAAGCGCTTCGCCCAGAAATTACTACAATTTTTGTGTGTACTTTTGTAGTGTGTAGCATTTTAAGGAAGTTTATCGCACACACCCAGTCTCTTGCATGGACGAGACTTGTTATATACGTCTTGCATAAATTTGCATAAGTCAAATGTCACCGAAACCTCTCGAATCGTTTAGATGATGCGGTCCTAGTAAATAATGTATATCATAAATTTCGGCTCGTTTGATGTAAGTATCGCTCGGTAATTAAGAATTTAATGTCGACGAAGATGAGAGCGAGCCGAGCTTCTACTAAGAGTTCTCGATTAAAAGAAAAACAACAAGAGTCGAAACGAGCTCGCGACATAAGCACTACTTGTAAGCGTGGCAGCATGATCTCAAAAAAGAAAACCTTTCATTTCAGTTTTACTTTTAGAAAATAGATATAGAATTGTGAGAAGTTTCACGAAAATAACACAAGCGAATGGATAGTTGGATAGTTGAATACAATAACAGTTACATAATATTAAAATAAACGACTGGATCTTAAAGTACTGACTGGAATTGAAATTGTAAAATAATGTATTTGTTTCGCTGTCGAATTTTCGTAGTACGGTCGAATCCTATTAGTTTTGTGAAAATTAATCTGTATGCAAATTGAAGTATTCCACGTAGTAACTACGGTGTATTAATTTGCGTCGATAATTTCCGCGAATCGAACTCGCTACCCGTGCACTAATTTGACAGTCATTTATTATTTCGTGAACGAACATTCTTTCGTTTTATTCGTACCACAAAATGACTGAATTGAATTATTCATTAGCCAATAATCACGATTATTAATAAAGGTTAATTGCGTTAAAGGTGATTACAGTCTCTTTCCAATAGCATTTTTAAGGCATGTAGCTAAAAATTTCAATTAACATCGTAGGATATTCATGATTCAGCACGTTATAAGTGCCTGCATCATATGCATATCGGTGAATTTACATTTAAATAGCAAAATAAAGGGCACTTACCATATCTTACAGCAGTCGAATAAGACGTTTGCGTTTTAGATGTATCTGTAGGCAAAAGGAAGTAAGTAAATTATACAAGTAGTATTAACAGAAACCATACTACAGCAGTTATATTTGAACCTTATCTTTTGTTCATACGTTACGAGCGCCCAATTTAGTTCTTACGTCATTAGGAAATAACTATTTCGATATTTTTTATGGACTCAAAACCTTTTTCCCTCGCATCTGCCGCTAAGCCCGACGGGAGGTCGGCTTCACGATAAATATCAATTCACAAAGCAACAAAACCCATTTGTTTTTATTAGTATTCTCAGGACACACTATTTCACTTTTGCGATAATGTGAATAAAATAAACGCGAGGCATCGGCCGTCTCCGGTTTCGTGATCTATCGTTCGTACGTAGTTGTTCATTCGTCCTTTTATTTTTACTTTGGTCACGAATTATTTTTAAATAAATCATGCACTGCACTTTTAATTTTCCTACCTGGGTATATAATCAAGTTTCCTTAATTTTTCTGGTCAAGTCCTATACTTGAGCGACGGAACGTTTTCAATTTCTTCACAAAGTATAAAATACTTGACTTTATTGAAAACGTTCAATACTTGCAGTACTCAAACAAACCCCCCTCGCTTCCTATGTACTTCGCCCTAACCGATTTTGGTATAATTGCTTTGAGGATACGCACCTGTAGCGAATATATATCTTGTAAAACAGATTTGAATGTTCGTCCATAGCCACTAAGCCCGTATCCGATAACTCAGTCCGTGCGTTGTACAAAAGCTTCAGCGTAGAAAAGTATTTTTGAGTGAACTTAAAAAATACTCAACTTATTGTAGATCCTTTCCACGTGTAGTTTCCAATTAAACTTATTGTTGATTAAAAGACCAAGATACGTGTGTGACGTGGTTAAACCGACATTCGGACAGATGCAGAGGTCATTTATGCCGCCATTATTGGTCTAACACTGGCTGCCATATAAGCAGAGGAGATGTGCATCATTTTCGTTTTTTCTGTGCTAATTACTAGACCAACATCGTGCGCCCTTACACTTGCACAGCCTGTCGAAATCGGCTTGTAACTTATTTTGCGCGCTCACAATGTTTTTATCAGCCACAAATATACAGGTGTCGTCTGCGAATTGATAAATTGAACTCCCTTTTAGGACATTGGGCAAATCGTTACAGTATAACAAATACTCAGTCGTTCCTAAAATTTAGCATTGAGCTGTGCCCAATTCTGTCTGCACAAAGTCGCTAAACTGATCATTAATTTTTACAGTTCTTTTCGGTTTTGGTGATAGCTTTGCAATATTTTAAGAAATGGTCCCTGTAATCCGTTTCGTGCTAATTTACAATATAGTGTTTTAAAATTTAAAGTTTCGAACGCTTTGCTAAAGTCTATAAATATAGCAAGTACATATTTTCTTTCGTTTAGCGCTGAGTTGACTTCGTTGGTTCCAACATTATTTCAAACATTCCATTCCATGTGTGTGAAAAGTTTTTTCAACTGCGTATTGGAAGTCTATAAAGAATAAGGAATAAAGCAAAGGAGAACTATAGACAAAGCAATGATCAAAATTCGAATCTGCCAAATCATTCAATCAATGTATTTGATCCCGATTTGCTAACAAGTTCCCAAATCGATTCCGATGCCAAACGATTATTCGATTCATTACGAACCATTCGATTGGAAGCCGAGCAACTTTCAGCATGAGGTCATTAATTTAGAAATTCTGTGAAACTATCAGGTGCGGTCGTTTTGCCTCTAACTGCCGCTGCACGTGCTGCTCTCGTCGCCATTAATTACACTATATAAACGGCATTACGCAGATTAATTTATTCTGCTAATTTCTCTATGTTTTAATTTTCATATAAATGTTGTAGCGTAAAATGGTAAGCCAAAAAAGTGACATAATTTTTCTAAATGCCTTGAAATTGAGCCTTACGGAAAAGTATCGGTATCGCTTAACTCAAGAGATATCTTTAGGGCCGCTTCTGCACCATAGCTAACCGACCAAATTATTCATATTTTCCCGTATTTCAAATGCAAGAACTTTAACATGATCCAGGGCAGTATTCACAACCTCGGTGGAAGTAAAGAAGGCGTCATCACTATTTAATCAAACATTCGGCGCAGTGCCAACGCCTTATCATATATCTCGCGGTAAATAGCTTTATTGACTGTCTTCAACCCTTTGATATGTTCTAGCTAGGGGCGGCTTTCGGGGCACTTCGAGGTCAAAGGGTTCAAACTGATTTATGATCCCAATACTGGAAAACAAGCAATACATACGCACATATATAAGTATCTAGAATGCGGTTCAAACAATTATATTTAAAAATTAATATAAAAAGGTTTCTTAAATTTTTTAAGTTTACAGAAACAAGTTAATACTTTATTTTTTTTTTCATTTCCAAAATATAGGGCAAAATTGACGCTCGCCAGATTTTGGCTATTGCCTTGAGCAAGATGCAACCCTTAATGGCACTCATTTCTAACCTTACAGAAACAACTTTATACAGAATTGTTTTCTAGCTTTTTCACTATTAGCTTATTTGACTACAACATACCTATAAAGTATTAGTATTCAAAGCAAGCACCGGTTATGAAATTAGAGTTATTTATAGTAATTTAAAAGCTCAATACGTAGGACTGAAAATAAATATTTTACTTGGTACAGAAGTTTCATCCCTATTTCGATTTTATCGTATTTATCCTATAGAATATTGTACGTAGACAACGTCGCAGATAACAGGACATCTGATGTTGAAGAATTGTATATAAGTGACTTTTCAAAACTATTATCAAATTGGACAAAGTGTAAAAGTTCAGGCCCCACTCGATTACGACATTGTTTCGTAGAAACCACACCGCAAAGGCATAAATGAATTCTATCTCGGAGGGCCATTAAAATGTGACAATACGCATAACGCGAACATGCGGGCCCACGAATGGTAAACGACCAGATATCTCAAGGTGTTAAATGTAAGTTGTCAAAATAAAACTATGGTATATTGAAAGATTGATGATTTCAAATTATAACATTTCATTTTCGTATCAAATAGTGATCCTGACGAGACGAAGGATATATTTCTGGACAAAGACCTCTTCCTCTAGTTAAGACTTAACCGTAATTTTTAGATACAGATCTTTTAGTTTGTTCACCTATTATGTGACATCATGACGACTAGATATTATACCTTCGTAGCAGTAACGGATTTGAATGCGGTCCAGTTTTAGCAGACTTGTGCAATCGCTTGTAATTTCCTCAAAGTTAGCTCCACTTAACACCGAGCAAGATGATTTATCACTTCGATATTGATCAACCCACACGATACGACCGATCTTCTTACAAGATACGATTTTATTGGTAAAATGGCCGGACCATTTTCACGTTAGCAGATCTAATTAATAGCTTAAATTAAAATCGAATTTTTGAACACGGTTTTCACGAATACCTATACAACTTCCAGCGTTAAGAAAACGGACACGATTAAAGCTTTTCCTAAAATTTGTATTTAATGGTATCGGTGGTTTCCAAGAGTGTATTAAAAAATGTGTATTTGGTTTTTTTCTTAATTTACGTAAAAGTCGTCGTCCGTTAATACGCCTAATATGAGCTTATAAATTACTTTACAGTAACAAGGTTTCAACACCCCTAGCATAATTACACCCTCCCACTTGCACGTGAAATTATCCTCTGCTGTAATAGCTACTGAGACTATAATTACTTGCATACCTCATGCCTTATCTCATGAATCACTTTGTGCAACAGCGCCAGAATATTATACACGTTCTATTAAGTTATAGAACTTATTTTAGTACGAAATAAAATTTTATATTACCCATGTACATACATTATTTTTATTTAAAGTGAAGCATTAAATGTAGTAAATTTGGCTGGTTATTTTAATTAGGAAATTTGGGTTTTAATTCCAATGGATTATTTTAAAGGCACAAAATTAAATTTGATGTACGTAGATATTTTAGTATTACAGCAAATAAGCATGTTAGAAATGATAAACAAAAAATAGAATAGGAATCATTGTGAACCACTTTGTTTCTAGAGTGGCACTACCTATCTAACTCGGTGGCAATTGTTTTAAAATTGCTGTGTGGGCGAGCTTATCGTTCGACATTCCTTGCAAATAATTTAATAAGCATAGCTAGGTGGAATAATAATATTAGTGTTACGATGTTAATTTATTCGTAGTCTATTTAAAAAAAATGTACCCAAATTTAGGTAAGAAGGTAAATGAACCAACAAACTACAACAGGCAAAAATAGGCAATAGCGCAAACGAAGACAAACTAAAAATGATTTTTTTTACAATATTGAAATAAACGATAGGTTATCCTTTTTTTAACTGAGGGTGTACTCACACTCTCAGTTAAAAAAAGGATAATATAGCATAATGCGAGCGAGACTTGTGAACATAAAAATCTTTGTTCATCGGTTTCTCGTCTGATAAACCGCAGGTTCCATTTTTAAAATGATTTGTGTCGGACATCTTAGCCGCTGAACCAACGTAACTTTTTGGAGAATCGTACGTAACCCGCCCAACACATTAGTGCTAGCGCGCTAGGGCGGTAGGGCGGGCGCAATTAAAGGTCTGGCCTGACATTGCTCATTAATACGCCCTTAATTACTTGGTAAGCGCTTCTTAAACATTCTCGAGTGTTAGTCTCGCTCTAAATTGCGCTTTAATCTAAGTTATATTATGCTTCATGTAAAATATGTTGCGCTGCTTTAAAACTTTTTCTTACGTAGTTTTTAAGTAGATAGATGTGTGCAGTAATTTAACTGTAACCTTAATATTTTTCTGTAACCTTAATATTAAGTGAATGGAATTCGATGGAGGATTATGAGAAAGAGCTATAAGCGTCGTTAAACTTCAAAGTACGATTCATTGTTCGCGATATTTGATGACGAGAAAATTGTCAGTGGTATCGTCGATACCTCTGGGGTATTAGTGACAACTAAGCCTTAAGTTTATTAGTAACAGCAGGAAAATATATGGTTCAATATGTTGCTTTTGTGTCTCATTAAAGCACAGCAATTCTCATCTCTCTATGTAGTTTTTCTATAATAATGCATTAGTGTGTGTGTGCGAGCGTGAATCCTGTTTGCCATAAGGTGCATGAAGCAAAAACATTTTTGTCCGTTTAATTAAGAGGTAATTTTGCCTGGGGAAAATGCAACAAGCTCAGCAATGCGCTTTAACATCGAGCCACAAAAAGATATATATACGTGCGTTTACAGAGAAGTAGTAGAAACATGATCCAGGTAATAAAAGCATAATCGTATTATAAAATAACATCATCCACATGCAAAGCGATAAATGAAGGTATGTTAGCGCGGGCGGTCGGTGTAAATCATTGGAATGAAGCAATTTGGTTTACGGAAATAGATTGTAACCAGAGCTGGCTAGCTATTGTAATGTTTGACATTAGCGTTGTCAGGCAGGGTTGCCAAAAGTCTGGCCTCAGTCTCTTATACAGACGATGGCATATGTAGATACCGATTCGTATGTTTTAGATGACCGACATAACCCTCTTGATAGCAAATAAAGGACAGGTTATAAAAATACCAATAAAATTGATTGATATTGCTCAAAAGTAATGTTAAACGAAATTGTTCTATTTATTGAAGACGTCGTAATTGTCAGTCATTGGTGGTTAATGATTTGTGCAAGTCTTTTGTAGGTACGAAGCATCAGCCCTATGCATTGTAAACGATATTTATTTCGGAGTGAATGTAGTCACCGAGGCGCTAGGATTATTTTCGTCAGTGTTGTATTACGTTATCGTCACGCTCGGACGATATTCTGCTAATGGACTTGCTACTGTTTGGTTTGTGCCTTTAAATAAACAATATCGATTTATTCCCTTAAAAAGTCACCTTATTCTAATTTAAGAAGCTAATTTTGTCGTTTCTTACCAAGAAATCCTTGACGTACAATTGCTAAATAAGTCCTGTAATTACTAATATTGTAAAAGTCCGGTACCTAAGTAATGTCTGCCTTTGAGGAATATACGGAACGTGTTTCGTAATCATCCGAACAATGAGGGCGACTCCGTTGATTGAGTTATTCCGTTCGTTCTACAGTTATTGTTATTAATTATCTATTCATTGAGCTTGACACTCAGTTACAGATTCGTCGGGTGAGGGTTCAGAGCAAGAGAGAGCGAGAGGCGATTCTAACTTAAGTGGTCTGTGGTCGAATAGAACATTATTTACAGAGATCGTGTGTAAGTTCCGATTACCGATTGTGGCCTGCAATTTTCTTTGCCATAAAATTCACACTATACTAACGGTTAATTGTAAAAATAATCACATTGAGAAACTGTGCTTGTTGCAAACAATAATATTTCAGAATAATCGCTCGCTCGTGTAACGAGGTCCAACCAAATTTTTAACAAATATAAATAACTTACGGATATGAGGATGCAAACTTGTTTTTCAAATACGACAAGATGTCTTTTTGAACATTTTAGATATACCGAGGGAAAAGTTCTAAAAAATATGACTGTAGGATTAATATGTCGTGCAATTTAAGTTTGATCTTGTCAGTGTTTTAAATATTGAATAGATCATTAGACACTTTTAACGGTTTAAAATGCGAAATGTATTTATTACATTTATTTACCAATTTTAGGTAGCGCTAGTGAAGTTAGCTTAGTAGTAGTATCTACTTTGGCATTAGGGCCACCGTACCTCTTTAATAAAAATGCTATGAACGCCAGCGTATGAAAACTATTAAACACTACCGAGTCAGATCCGTCGTAAGAAGGTTGTTAAACATTTTTATGTAAAGTTTTCTTGAGAGTCATAATTTTGAATTAATTCTTTTTTTAAAATTTAGACTTCAAAGGAGATTCTAATAAAATGTTACCGAGGTTTCTGGGTGAAGCCCTTCTTCGTAAACTCTAGCAAAAAATAATAAAGCAATAAGGATTTACTATTTACTCCCATTTATGTCATTCCTGTTCGTTGGCAAAATGCCAAATAGCATCGGCGGTTAAATAACGTCGCTTAAGATTTATTTACTCAATCAAAGAGGTCTATGAAAACTTTGATAATTCTGTAAAATATAATTTAAGCAAAACATTCAACACGATGAATACTAGCTTCGCTTATTAGGTTTTCGAGTTATTCCGCCGACAAAAATTGACATTTTTGCGACTCTCGCCATCACATTTTACACAATTTATGAAGATTGATTTAATACATTTTTAGCCAGTCGAGTAACAAACGTACAAATAAAAAAGAAAAACAGATTATTAATTTTAAACAATATAAAAATGATTGTTACAAAATATGCTTAAAAGTACTGCACAACAGAACAATAAAACCATCGAACGGGCAACCGAAGAGCTCGGCATTATGTTTCACTGTTCAGATATTATATTAATAACCATAAACAAACAAGAAGCGTAAAATGGCGGTCCGCCTACACCCAGGTTGCCAGACATAAAAATTAATAATGATTTTATCTGTTTGATGTATCGTCTTGGTGAACGACACTTTACTCGCCTACGCTACAAGTACGAGGCGAGAGTGCCACAAGAAATTCCTTTTACCTGTTGCTATTGTTTACGGAAATTGTGGTATAGGTGAACAGACACTGAAACTAAAGTCACCACTTTTAAAGCCGTTGTATAATATATGCTTCAAAATTAGCAAGAAAATTTAAAAAAGGTGTTTATTATAATTTCACCTAAGGACTATATTACACAAAAGGCTAACTTTTATGCCCAGACGAATATGCCCTATTTGTTTATAAGTTATTCCTCCCGCAAAAGAAGATATTATAAAAGTGCACATTTGGGCAATAAAAATGATTTACACAGCGATTAGGCCCCGAATGCAAACGGTCGGATGCAGTGGGAGGTCGACACCTTACCGCGAAATGACAGATCAGATCCAAATCCACGATAAACAGACACACTATTATGTCGTGATTTGTGAACAAGCGCGCTATCACGGTTCTCAGAACCCGGTGCATAAATTATGAATCATTTTAGATATTTGATATTGGTGTGGTAGTAGAAACGAGTCGCCTGGCTAGTAAAGGCTAGTATTAAAGGCGATCGGTAAATATTTTTATACGCGCATATTAAGTGCCAGAAGTATGAAGTAGAATTATGTATTATTATGTAGAAGTATTTAGAAAAATCTGATTAACAGAAATCCGATTAGAAGGGCTATCTTTTCGATAAGTTGTTGAAAATTGCCACTCAAAATACTTTTCTCGGAATTTGAGAATTTAAAACACTCGTAGAAAGTAAGGTACGATTCTTATCTGAGATTCATTTAAACGAATTCGGAATTCCTATTTCAGCTACGATCGCTTTCTCCTATTAAAAATAAATGGGAAACGTTTTTATGTTATTTTAATGCGTGGAAAAGTATACTTTTATGACTGACACAGTAAGGTAAGCCAGGAATACATCAAATGAAGATGCGCTGACGGGCTGATTTGGCTTTGGACATTCAGAACCTTTCCATAAAAGCTAAATGCTAATTGAAAATCAGAATTTAAAGTATTACCTGAAGACCAATACATTTGTACAGATTTCACCTGTATGCCAAAGACCGCGTTGTCGTTTCCGATCATCAGGTTGGAATTTGATTCATCATCGTCTCTAAAGGAGTCTAGATAATTGTACTACGTCGGCGAAGGCAAGCAATTTACTTAAATCTCGACTGCCAGGCCAGCAGGAAGATGTGAGAGTCTACTTTCAATAGCACGAGCAGGACATCAGTTCGCCGGAGTGAACTTATTGTTAAGATTTCGGTCAGGGCACAGCGGTAGGATATCGTGACTAGACTTAATGTAAGGTCTAGGCTACACGGGTGCACCTTATTTATGTTCTTAAAAACTTTCTTCTAGATTCTTGTTCGTGTTGTATATTTTTGTTGGTTGTAAAATAATTATTTATGAAATAGCGTGACACTGCGCAAAAACAGCTAAGACAACATTCATTGCTCTTTACAGTGCCTGCGTTTAGTACACAACATAATTAGGAAATCGCTCTACATAATGTATTCTAAGACTTACTAACTTGAAAAACCTGTTATATATAGAGAAGTGTTGTCATTACTACTTTGCGAATTTGCAGAATATTAAATGTGTTCTAGGTTTAGCTGTTACCCAATAAAAAACAAGGAGTAGGAAATACACAGTTGTTACACAAGGAGAACAGAAAAGCAGTAGAGTGTATGTTTAGTCGACATTCGTCGGGAGTTATCAGGTATCTTAATACGCTGGGCCGCCTGTGACCCGATGCTCTCTGGATAACTAGGCAGAGAGTGTGCGAGGTGCAGATGCCCTTTGCACTGATCTCATACTACTACGAAAGTACGCCTCGTTGTCAATAAGACGTTAACGTTCTTGATAAGGGCAATAATTTTGTTATACTGGTTTCGGTTAATTCGAAAATTTATAATATTTTCACTTATAAATAACATAAAATTAATAACTACCTATATTCCGATGGTATTCACATTACTTGTCGATATAAAGGTATCTTAAGAAATGTGTAGTTAGAGACAAGAAAACATTAATTCGAACTCTGCCTATCTGCCCACGTATATCGCAAATAATCTGTGGTAAAGCGGTAAGCGGGTAGTGAACTATCTGCTCAAATGATCTAAACCGACTCGACTCCGACGTATACTAGAATCGATGTAACATCGATTCCTAATCAATTATTAAAGGAGTTGCAGGTTAAATTAAATTCTTGAGGTCATGGATAACGTTTTCTTTTACTTCTTACATGAGAGTACATAAAGGATAAACATACCTTCACACTTCAACAAAAAATATGGAACGAGTGCAAAACAGACTATTCATCGATGTGAATTACGATGCTTACTAATGTGGACGGTGATTAGAGCGCTGAGAGATACTAAAATAGGTATCTTAGGCTCTTATCAGAGTCATGAGCGTTGTACGTTTTGCAGCATTTATAGCCGCAGCAACGCCGCGAGCGTTTACTTAAAATAACAGAGTCGGGTGCAAGTTAATTTGCAAGTCAAATAAAAAATGCATTGCCTCTGCTTGTAGTAGTGCTAATTTTAATAAGCTAGCGAAACATAATGTTTTTCTGGAAAGCGAGTTAATTAAAGTAATTACGGGAACTATTACAAAATGATTACGGGGCCGTTAAAGTTACGGCCTCTGGTAGCCCGGCTGATTGAGTTTTACGACCACTTACACATTTATACGTTTCGCCACAATGCTGCTTAGCTCTGACTATAACTAACAGTGGGCTATGATCCGACCACAGTTTACTTACAGGCAGAGGGACAACTGCTACAGCTATAGTTATTGTCACGGAAAGATCGGGATTTACAGACAAAAACCAAGTGTAGTTTAAATAATCTCTTAATACATAAACAATAATTATTTATTTACACAAGTTTAAGTTTTTTCAATAATCAAGAAATATTATGATTTTTAGCAGTGGTTGAAACTAAGTAGGCTGGAATAGCACATTTATCAGTGATAACGATATAAAATACCTTCACAGTTTAACCACTGAGCGCAGTATTTAAATTAACGATGCAAACAATTGTTATCTTAAATAAAAATTACTTTACGATTCATTTCGTAGGAGGTCTCAGCCGTGTTTTAATAGATCATAAAATATTGTTCATTTTATTGTTGATTCTTGTGGTGCAGTTGAGTGTTTCACATTAAAAACTTTTTATTAAGTATTCCCAAAAATAGATTCCATATTTATAAGAAAAAGCAGAATAAACTGGTGTATCTTTAGAGACGATGAGCAGATTTTACTTAAAATGGGTCACGAAATGTTTGTTACCTAACTTTTTATAATACATATTAATTTATCAATTAAACGGCTAAACCAACTAAGTACATAATAAAAGCTTGAACTAAAAATGGCAAAATCAGTGAAGTTTATTTTACTGAAATTTGGAGAAAGCATTAATTTTAATTGTATTGTCTATTTTAACACATTATTACACAAGTGCATATTCTGCAGTAACGGTGCTTTCAGACCGTGATTACCCTTACTTTGCTTTGCAGGCATATGGAAGAGAGAACTAAGACGACAGTGAAAAGCGGGAGCATGTAGTAGGCCTACTTGAGGTAACCAGCTAGTCAATATTCGACACTAGACATATAAAAGAACTAGCTGTGCCAGCGACTTCGTCCGCGTGAATTGCTATTTTGGGCATCCAAATAAGTTTTTGCAAATCCCGTCATCTTTATAAACTTAAGCTGTTAACTACAACGTCGATCGCGTCCCTTCCCGTTGTTCTTGCAAGTTAATCTTAAAAGATAGACATATAGCGTCGTGGAGCTTTTTTTGATAATTTCTATAGGGAAACATTTGATACACAATTTTTCACATTTCCCGCTGTATCTTTGTTTGTATGAGTTATAGGGCGATGTTTTATAGCCTTCGTCGATAAATGCTCTAGCTAACACAAAAATAATTTTCTAATTAATTCGAACCAGTAGTTCTTGAGATTAACGCGTTCAAACAAACAAATAAACAAACTCTTCAGCTTTATGTATTAGTATAGATTAAAATTTTCTGATTGAATAAAATGGCCTCACGACTTTTAGGAAAGGGCCTCCTAATCCGAAAAAAGGAAGAATATGCAACTAAAACAAATACATTGAATATTAACTGTTCCATCGCTAATCACGAAAGGCTCCAACAGATTAAACTCTCGCTTAAATATCCTCGGTATTAGTTCTTTGAGTCAAAACATTTATGAATACCAGATGAAATTTTTAAATATCCGTGATTGTTGTTTGAAATTGAGCGAATCAAAAGTAAACAAACACCACTTACGTGTGTCGTTATACGTTAAGTTATCGAATATAAAAATTATCTCACCGGAGTGATCTAGATCCGTAGAAGGCAACAAAGCCTCACTCGACGCCAATGGGAATACAATTTGAGTGCATTAATAGCATTAATAGCCTGTTAAATGTTAAGCGAGTACCGGTCGCGGTTGCGCGAGAGATCCAACGTTTCGCGTGATTATCTACTTGGCACACTTTTTCATTCAACGAAAATAATTCAGTAAAACGGCGTTCCAAAACAAGTGAACGTTTTAAAATCGTCTGAAAAATGTTTTGAGCTTTTTAATTTGTACATGACAGCCATTCAATTCTTTTCAAATGCTTAAAGTTACGAGTGACTTCTTTCGCTAATTACTCTCGTATCTTTTTAATAAATCGGTTTTAATTCAATCCTCTACGAAGGTGGAAGTAGGTTTGTGGGGTGCGCTTTGAATGGGACATGAAATAATTACATTTATCCTAATTAATTTCATGAATGCCGGCTTGGCCTTATCTTAAGGGAATTTTGCGAGAACCGTACAGTAAGACGGTCAAAGTAATTATCGTCATCTTAAAATTTGTTATTACAGTTACATTTTTAAACGTTTCTCTTATATGTATAAAGAGTTGTCAACAAAACTGGTTCGTGAACTTTATGTAGAGTAAAAGCATGTTTTATATTCCGTATTATTCCTATCGAGGGCGGAGATTCGTATGAAAATATCAGAAGGTTTTATTAGTTCCCAATATATCATGTTTGGTGTGTGTGCTTTATGGATACTCGGCCTTATTTGTTACGAAACTTTTAGGGCCGCGTATATAAAAACCTATAGTTATTCTCTATATCCTACTAACATCCTCCAAACTCTGTGAAATATATATTCTATATTTTTTAAGTAAATCATATTTCCCAACTATAAGGGTAGGATTGCGTCAGGAAGTGTCAGCTGACTGAACTGATAAGACGGACCTAATGGCGCCGTGCCTTGGAACTCATCTTAAATATCATAGTATAATTAAGATAACATAAACCGTGTTTAATTTCGATCTTCATATTCGCAATGACGTGTAGATATTCCTGGAGAGAGTTGTGTGTGAAAAAAAACCTAAGTGAATTATTTTATCTTGAAAAATTTCAAAATCAAGTAACGATCAAGCAACGAAGTATATTCCAGAGCACTCCGTGCCTCTAGCGAAGCTATTAATTGATCAGACTTGACGGTTCATATAAGTATGGCACATTTGAGCGTCCAAATTGACTGCGTGCCGTTTGGTGGAAGTATTCCTGGGGTCCCTCGATCGCGAATGCTAATAAAAGTAATATTTGCAACCTCTCACAGATCGGTCTATCAATACGAGGAGAGTGTGGCTCTGCCAGTGCGATAATTGAAATTATATTAGATTTATTCAAGTTTATTTTATCATGATGCCCTCTCCTTCTTTCGTCAAAGAATAATAACCGTCCGAGTTTGTAAAGTTCTCTTTAAAAAAGGTCTCGGCCTTTTTTTGAAATACACCTGAATTAATATTGAAATATTATAATATTATGATTTGAAGTTATACGGAACCCGATAAAATGGAAGCAGAGCTTTTAGTTTAATTAACGTGCTAGCCACTTGATACGCTCCAAGAGTCACTGCGGAAAAGTCAAGAAAAAAGAAAATCGTGTGGGCACCGACTTGCCTCAGTCAACGAGAAAAAAACAACTAAATTGGACAGCTCGTGCTTATAGACATACGGTTGAAACTGAAATATTTCGTATTAAGATTCTCAGCAATCATTTAAAGTAACTGTTTTTGCGTTAAATAGTGTAGCCCGTCAATAAACTTGCAATATGCATATACTTAATGCTAGGAGAATACAAACCTTTCGAAGTTTATTGCGGAATTTCTGTGCCCGTTCTACCGATCGGTTTTATTTTTAGGCACGTAGTTGATCAGAGATCTGTGCCCTGCCCGGCCGAAACAATTTGTTGTTTCCCCGGGACTCGAATTCAGGACCTCTCGCGCTTAACGCAATGCCTTTAACCCTTTAGCTACCGCGGCGGTCAAATCGAAGTTAAAGTGTAGGTTTTAAAATTAATATAACATACATTTCATATTTTATTTATTTAGCTAAACTTAAAGGAGTGTAAATAGTTTAAATAAAAGGGGGTCTCCCCCTCCGTGACCATGGCTGCTACAAAGCATCCGAAACGTCGGGCCGAAGTTATAAATCATTTTCAAATAGGTTTAACTATTATAATATATCGAGTTTTAAACCGTTAAAGTGTTTTATTTCAATGTGTACTACTCGCGTAAACCATAGACAGTATTAAGTGTCAACAGTTACTAAAAGTATGTTTATTAATGAGAGCCACTTTGACTTTACAGTTTATTTCGAATGAGATGATATACACAAAGGTAATTGAAATGATGAATTTGTCATCCGAACGAAATAAGTTTTTTCATTTGGACAATGAGATGCGACTGTTGCAAACATTTCCAGGGAACAAGTAAAATTTCCAAACATAGATTAGCCGGACCGTGACAAAGGATAGGAAACGTAGCCGTCCTATTAAAACTGTGTAAACCAACAAAACAAATGGCATTAAAAGTTTGACAACGCGTATTTTACATAGATTGTTCTAAAATAGAAGCAATAAAGGGAAATATTTTTAAGGATATGGTAAAATGAACGTACGCTCCGTTGCTAACTTGACTTTACCGTAGTCTAACCGACATAAAATAATTGTTCGCATGTCCGTACAATTTAAAGCAATATGGTCCTTACTCGGGCGACAATAAAAGCCTTTATATCCTGCCTCGGTTTTCCTGGAGATCGTGATTCAGCAATGCCATATTGAATTTTAACAGCAGCGAGAGAATAAAACCGTCAGCCTGTCAAAATATTTAACGACAAGTACATGCGCCATGTTTGTTTATGCGTACTGCTCGCGGAACGGGCTGGCCGTGTCTGAGAACCGATACTTTTCTTTTATTATCATTTCGAGACTATCGTGTCCCGCGACTCTGACGGAGAATGCATTAAAAATGCTTTGCCAGTTATCGCAGTAAGTGTGAGACTGTACGTTTTCTAGAAACGCTAACATCGCTTCGAGTTGGCGAGAACAAAAAATAGGATGGTCAATCGATCATCAGTACATCATACATTCGATTAGCGATAGACATACACATATCCCATAAAATAACTTTTAATTATCAAATTATTTCCGGTTTACAGTTTAGACAAACTATAACTACTTTAATATTATGCATTTTATCTGAGATGTGTATAATTTTTGCCCGAGGTTGATTTAAAAATTAAGAGGCTATAAAAAAGACGTCCGCTTGTCCGCGACTCATAAAGAGTCGATCATAGTTCTTAGAAAAACAATCTACATAATTGCTTGCGCATAAAAAATGACAGCTCGTTAATACTTATATTATTTCTGTTTTGGTATTAACGAGTCAAGAGGCGTTTGTTTGCATTGCAATTAGTTAAATTGATTATACATTTTATTAGCGAGTTATCATTACACCATATTGGTCTTTAGATGATTAGTTTTTATCAGATCAAAATCTATACGTTTATAATTGGAACTATCTGTCTGAATTTGAATAAAACATGTGGCCTGTGCTTTTAACCAAGTATCAACCGCACAAGTCCCACAATATATCTGTCAATGTCAACATTTACGCGCCGACAACAAATCGTTCCAGCGTAAAGTTGTCATCGCGCCACAGATATGTGTATTGTTTTTGTCTCTGTTAAAACACTGCTTAATGTCTGACAATGAGAAATAAAATGTGTAATGCTTTGTTTAAAATACGTCAAGCTTGGAAAACTTCGATGGTAGTCGACGGTTTCATACGTACAAGTTTCAAGTCATATCAGCACGAAGACGCTACTCAAAGCTTTTTTGCATATACATTCCGATCTGAGATAAACTTGCAGCAAAAAGCGTACAAGTTTAGCCATGGCAAATGCCATCCGCACGGGAGAAGTATTTGATTGATTAACAACTGCGAAGTATGTCCGATGGTTATAATTGCAATTAAGATTGAGTGTTTAATTTCTGGATTACAAACGAATGAATTCTACTTATCTGTTATAGGTAGCGGCTTTAAAAGTATATGTTTATATTATTTTAGAATAATATGCTGTAAATTGCTACCTAAAAACCAAGACACATTTGTCATCCTTTCACCCCAAATATCAGAGAAAAATTTAAATGACTATCGTATAAATAGTACACTAAAAATATGGTGTCTCGTAAAACGTAGCATTACCTAATTAATTTTAGTTCACATTCTTTTCGCAAGCTCTCAGTATTTCAATCTCTAGGTCACTAGAGCGGATTCATGGCAGATACGTCAATTAATTTGTTGTGATGTGACAAGATAATATTCCGAGTACAGCGGGGTTAGCAGGTTCACCTCTATATCTGGCCGATATTCGCGCTAAATATGTTATACATGTGATTCGAATTCGTGTTAAATATATAAATGCAATGTGTTTTAGTTACGTAATGCTTGTGACATTATTTTATTACCTTTAATATATGTTTAACGATTCATTTTTTTTTTAACCGACGGAAAATGCCTCCCTGGGTACGGCTCAGTTTAAATATACCCCAAATTCATTTTGGTCTGCTCAAGCGGCAGCCCATATGTGAAAGCGAGCTAGCCCGTCTCCTTGGCCTAAATGCTGCGCTAATACACCCCAGTGGACACGGACCAAAAGCCGTCACCCGCCCGTGCCACCTTAAGGGGAGTCCCCTTATGTGTGTCTCTCCTCTCGAGGTGGACATACCGCACTAAAACCGACTGCGCCGTCTTATCGCTTAAGGATGAGTCACGGTATCAGCAGAGTCTTAACCACGTGACCCACCCTGGCGAATGCCGCAGCAAAGCCGCAGCTCTCCTGAGCGGCCGAAGCCACTTCCGCGCCTCTCCTTTGCCACCTTGGAGTCAGACGTCCTACGTGCCCGAAGACACCACTGCCCAGTAGGGCAGAAACACCTAAAGCGGGCAAAGACGCCCCCACCATGCCTACTGTAGGGTTTTCTATCGAAAACCAATCAGGAGCTTCACGCCATCCCCGTGCCGAAGCACCACTGGGTCCGAAGACTCAACAACAAAAGGCGCTGAGCGCCCGAGCGATGAAACGCTCCCTTTCTGGCCGTTTAGAGTACGCCCGTGGAAACCCATCAGATTTGGTCCGCGCCGGCAGCCTAACTGCTGATAGTCGTCATTATCTGACGACCATTCCACTATCTGCCACTTGGGGACACGCCCGGTGGAATCTGGCAACTCCCTCCCACAGGGTGCTGGGATGTTTAACGAGCCAAACCCTATTTTATCTCTTAGAAAAATTCTACTGTCTTATATGATTGTCTGGTTATTTGAACTTGTTATGATAAATAAGAGTAAAATTATTATTATGATATGCAGATATGTAATAGGACAGTGCCATTAATATAATATACTGAACACAAAAGTGTGATTCATCGTGTGTAATCGTTTAGCGGGCTCAATGTTTATCCTCACACGGTATTGTTTTAGCGAATGGCGAGAGCAAACACACAGATTACCAGTAGTACGCGTGTACTACACATTAGCACCTCGTGTTTATTCTCACTTATTTCTTCGAGATTTCTCCTTCAGATGTACCTGAGGTTAAATCTTACGTCCAATTTGTCCTTCTACGTGTCTGCTTTAACTAAAGAAACAACCACCGGACGATACCTTTGGTCCTCGAAAGATGTTTAGAGATACATATCGATATTTTGTAATACGATGTTGTTTTTTTGAAATCTGGTATTTGATTCAGGTTGAGCGCCAGGTTATAACTAGCCAGAGAGCTGAAATCATTACCCTTCATCTGACGTGGCGTGAGGGCATCGAAGACCATAGTCTGCTATCAGCCAAATCAAAATACGATAGAATAAGAATGGTACATTTGACGCGCAAGTGTGAACGAAGTGATGATGGGAGCGAATACGACCTCACGACTTCTAATAAGAGAACAAACACAACAATATGGCCGCCGTCGGGAAACAATGACCCCGCTTTATTTGTCTTTGCGCTGAGTGTTAATGATCGGTGCGTTAAGCAATAACACGAGTGGCGGGAATATATGGGTGTTCGGATTCAATCAAGCAGCCAGAAAAAAAAACAACCGTTCCCAAAACAATAAGACTAGACTTTCTCCTTCTTATTTTTCAGAGGCTTCATCATAACTCATGAAATTTTATGAATATTGTGTTGAAATCGGTCGTGCATCGTCTGCTGAAGCAGTTGTTTTAATATTGGTTTATTTTCACGTCAAATACGAAAGACGATACCGTTATTTAAACGACTGCGAAAGGGGTGGGGGTATTCGCCACTGAGAGCTAAGTGCCACCGCTTCGTCCTATCGTATTTCTGCAATGACGTGAAAATTAGGGATGTTCAAACCTTTTTACCAACATTTAGTGTAAATTGCAATGTGGGAATGAAAACGTTCTTTCTCTTTGGTGTTAAAGCGGCTTTGGTATTAAGACAATATTTTGATACGATAAGCAATACCAGAGCACAAAACATACGATAAGTAACAAAGAGTCTAAGTAAAAACAGAGTCTCTTATCCTTTAGCACAATGGCAAGTTTCTCACAAAAAATTACTGTCTAAAATATTCGATTGTGCTATTAAATTAATTCGAACTTCTTAACGAAATAAAGTAAGGATGGCAACCCTGAAACAAGTGACATGCGTCGTACGAAATGTAAACAGGCGACTTCATAGTAACACGAAGTGACAGCGTTTGCGCAGCTGTCGACTAGATCCACAGTGTTTTAACACGGATCCCACTTGTAACATGATTCAGGTATTTAGACCACCCCGCCTAAATTGATCGTTTTTATTACTGAAGGCGCCATTAAATGTATCCCAATTTCTTCTTGGAGGAGAAACAAAGCTCGATTTATTGTGAATAACAACAATAATTATTGTGAGTAAAGATATTAAAGTTTTCAACAGTATAAACAGCCACTCACGCCAGACGACAATGTTTGTAGTACGTGTATACCAAACATATATTGATTATGTATGTCAAATTTAATATTTTGCTTTTGGCTTTGAAGTTCATATTGTTTAAACGAATTTAGCTCCTTCCCATGTATGATTACGAGTGACAAGTAATAATGTCTGTCAGCCTACACGGAGCAGGAGTGCAGACAAAAGGCGGTGTTATGCAAATTCGTGATTTAATGAACATTGTCGCTTCCTACACGACGCAAATATTATCGACTATCTGAGGCCTTGTTCGATTTCGTCATTGTTACTGGTTTTTGCGTTTCTCATTAAAACTTTTGCATTACACAACTACATAAACTACACAATTCCGTTAAGATCGCCATTCGCCAAATCAATTGTAGCTTAAATATTTAAGCAAACCATACAGTCGTATAGCGTCCAAGACAAGAGCTTTTAGCTGAATTTAATCATGATTTAACTTAGTGCAAACTAATTTGGGTTTCCTTGTACAAGCTAAAACTTTGAATTACTTTTATTTACCCTAAATAAAAGTGACTGAACGTAAGTTTAAAAATAGCGTTAGAGATACAAGTTGAATATTTTTTAAATCTTCCGCGTATTCTGATCACGCCCTGTTTCATCGACAAGTCACACGATCGGTTTTTTTTAATGTCCCTTTTTGAACGTATAAAAATCATTGCTTTACCCTAAATACTGTCTGTATTTGATAAAACCGCTTTAACGGTTTAAAACACGATATATTTTATTAGTTAAACTTATTTAATTATTTTTAACTTCGGCCCGACGTTTCGGAATATTTTCAGCAGCCGTGGTCGGGGAGACAACGTCGGGTCGTAAGTTAAAATTTAAAAAAAAAATACTTTACCCTATTTGTTCAATCAGTCTCCCCGTGACCACGGCTGCTGCAAAGCATCCGAAACGTCGGGCCGAAGTTAAAAATCATTTTCAAATAAGTTTAACTAATATATCGCGTTTTAAACCGTTAAGGTGTTTTATTTAAATGTGTACTACTCGCGTAAACTATAGACAGTATCTAAAGTTCTAGGTCTTGTCTTCCAACAGACTCGTAAGATTCGTGCTATGCGAGTTAATATGAAAAGTAAGTCACGGACAGTGATTAGTGATCACATTAACATGGGTATGCGAGGCATTCGCGAAGAACAAGGCCGCTTTGTACGCCCACTGCGGCGCCCGCGCAACACGGCACCTCATAGATCAACCCGTTCACAGATAAAGTGTACGATATATCCTAATAATATGAAATAATAAAGTTCCAGACATTCTCCTCGAAGAAACGATCCGTTTTATAAATAAAAAGAATGAAATTACAAGGTTATTAAAAACCCGGGACACTCGACTAATACTTCGAGCGATGAATTCTGAATATCGATATAACTGCGAAGCTAACATCATTAAGGTTTTATTTTTCCTGTTAATTGTTCGCTCCGTTTTTCTACGAGGCCCTTAATGAGGAAAATCAGAGAGATTTTATAGGTATTTTCGAGATCGTAGTGTTAAAAACTCCGTTTCAAATGGCAGTCTAATTACGACGTTACTCTTTGATCGGGTTACTCATTAGGTAGATAGATAAGTACCAATTAAAGCGATCAAAACAGATGTCAGCTTGGATTAAAGTATGCAATAATTAGCTAGCTGCGGCCTTTGTTCGACTTTTATCGCCGTAGGCTGACGTTGGACGTGGGCGCGAGGACTGAGGGAAACAATTAGTAATATCGAAACATTGTTTATACCTAAGGTTAGAAGTATTTGCTTTAGTTCCTAAAGTTGTACGGAAGTGTAGCTCGGACTATATCAAGCTTCGATTTCAAATATGTCAAACTGAAGAACATAAAAATTAAAGAAGTGTAAAAATCACACCCGCCTAGCGTACAGAGCGTTACAGAAGCGACGAGATGAATTGAGTGTTGTATTGAGTGCCGGTGGTCCGTCGTAACGTTTACAACATCCTGTGTGAATGCGCGGGCGCCGTTGTTTACATTTTTATATTAATGAACGTAATTATACGCGCCCGCGAGACTCAATACTCCGCCTATTTGTTTGGAATCCAGGCAAAGTCATTATACCTGTGGACTGAAATTATATTCTAATTAAAACCATTGAAGTTTTTAATGGTTTATTGCGCTTTGAACTAGTGTTGGTTGTAATTAATGTAAGATTTTTTTTGTAAATACTTTAGTAAAATGCAAAGGAATCTTAGCTGAAGACGGAATCGGCCAATCCACTAGTCCATTACGCGTTATGTTAATGACGTCTCCTCAGCCTCCAAACTAATGCTCCAAATACCCTCAGATAAATTAAACGACCCTTCGGCCCGGCTCGCCCTAATCACTTTATCCGTGTAAGCCTCCGTGCTACACATCGATACTGCTGGGACTTAATTGAGGATTGAAAATAAAATTCCGTCTACGCAAAAGTGAGACAAATTGGCGAGTTATTATTAAAAGAAACTATTTTTGTAATCAATAGACTTAAAGTCCTACGTCTCCTAGGTGAGGCAGAAGGCGCCAACAGTGTTTAGAATATGACAAAAAGGAATTTTCCTGCTCCAAATTAAAATATTATATAAATATACTATTACGTCAAAACATGCACGAAAAGGATTTTCCTTGGTTTTGTTGGAGGACAATAATGTTCTCAGATAGAAATGACAGTGTTCACGAAGTAAACAATTTATACCAAAAGCTCCTGAGCTCCTGAACAGATATATAATTACAATCGATAGTTACCGTGCCCAATATCGACAACGCAGTCTTAAAAATTGCTTTAATTGGGTTAATTACTGATCAACTCTTGTAATTAAACCTTTGCAAAATGAGAAGGAAACATGTTTGGGAGTGTGTGTAAGGTTTCTAACGGGTATTCAATGGAGCAAAGTCGGCGCACTGTTAGTTACTTCAATAGTTCATTAACATTAATTAAACAACAGGTAAGTTAAAAATTCACCAGAATCCTTAGATTTAGAGATTATCATAACTGGTTGAATATATGAACATTTTTATGTCATATAATTATAAATTAATATAATAATATAAATTAAAATTGTCACATCTTAATAAAATCGATAATACGTGTTTTTCAATCGGAAGGAATATTTTATCAAAGCTGGTTCATTTGAAACTACACATCCTCAAAGTAACGTAACAATAGCATATGTTGGGACATATGATATTGTGCCGCTCTACTTCTTAGACTTGATCACGAGAAATTTGAAGCTATTCTTTGTGATTTGACGTCTTGAACGCCTCATGTGACAGCTGTCATGTGTCAATTGACGCAAATCGAGCGGGAAATTGTTCACATGCAATTAAACTCGGAAAATTTTAGGGGGACGTACTTTTGCGACAATATTGTTCTGGTTCTTTGTATCGTGTTTAATGAGATGAAAAACGCTAGTCGATTGTGGGAAATGTCTTGTACAAGCATAGGTCGGTTTATATGATCATTTAAGTTAACCTATACAAACTGTAAATCGAAAATATTATTGAGAATTGAACATTTCTAATAAATATAAACATTATTGTGGGTAACAAATTTATAGGTGTGTTTATAAAACGTGCATATGTGGCAAAATAAGAGAACAATATCAATTCAAGTGTAAAGAAATGTAACGTCAAACCAAAATCATATTAAATCTTCACACAATGGGATCGGATTACAGTAGAGTAAACTCCACGTCGAATGCATTGTCTTCAAGCAATAATCACCTTTATTGACTAGACAGACGGATGCGTTTCCTGTGAATACATTGGTACATCTGGATATTGAGTGCAAGTGTGGCCAAACAATTGGCGCATTAGGGTCCATTCATGGCCGTTTTAAATGCTTCTGTTCAATTTCTTTACAATATTCAGTACAATTGCTGAAAGATTCTTATTTTTCGTGCCTTTTTGTATTACGACGTATACGACGACCAGTATAGCTCTATATTCTGAATTCAGTCGCTTAAAATATTTAGAAGTCATATTGTATTACTCTCTTTTTTTATGCCATCGGAAGAAATCGTTACTTCAAATTTAATATTAAACCGAACGATATTTATTTAAAGAGCGACAGCAAAAAGCATTTCCGGTCGCGCATTGTGTCTCGAACCTTCCTTTGAAACGCTTACAATATTTTGATCGAATTAACGTACACCCCAGCGCTGCTAAAATATTATTGTATTGTAATCAAGTGTAGCCAGATGTATCAAGATGAAAATGACGGGTGGCGCGACTCAATGAGAGGTAATCTACCGAACACAATGTCACCAGCTCTTTATGCTGTGGAGAGTGTTAAATGACGTCAAACGAGATATAGGTAAACGGTGCGAGGGCTCTACCCCACCTGAAGTCACTCTTGTGCCGCAGCCCGCAGAATAAACTTGGGAGCCGGCCAAAAATTACGTCTTACATTATATAAGTTTTGAAATGCCTACATACATTCCGCCCACGCAGGCGCGAGGTGTATTGTCTTCCTCGCATACGATCTTAGAACCGAAGGGTTAAACATAATACGCATTAATGTAATAAATAAATCGAATTTAGTATTTGTGTGATAGAGCTCGTAAAACAAAGAATCTGTCAACGATGCAGTCTCGCGTCCACAGAGTACATCTGCGATTACTATCAGCTTCTAATAAACTCATAAGTTATATGCTTCCTAAGACCAAAAAAGGGCAAATAGGTCACGAAGACATATTTTATATTAAACATATCACCACTGTCCAATTGGTCCGAAATTGCCGTTGCTTTGCGATCTCCGTTTCCTTCGGTCGACTGCGGTGCACCAATCCCACGCGCCATCTTCATTGTTATCCGCTTTTAACGAGGAACAGTAAAAAATAAGGAAACCGAGAATGTCATAAGCCGTAAATTATCCTGTTGACTTCGCGTTTACGAGCTCGTAAAATGAGATAGGGTTATATAAAGAAACTTAGTCCGGGCGATAGTTTCCGCAACTTTCATTACTTTTTAGGAGGCTGCGACGTAACTGTCAGTCGAAAATAAGAATAACGTTTTACATTGCGCGTCGCACTGACGTCACGCCAAGTAATCGTCAAATATTAAGTTTATTAACACTTTAACACTCGATCAGGCTTAGCGTTATGTACACACGTATTATTTGCAGGTGAAGAGATTTGTTTACTGTGTGTAATTTAAGATTTGTAAAACTCCTTCCCAACCAAAGTGCAATATGAAAGAGGCGATTTTGACATTGCGTTGTTGGAATAAAAATGATGTATCGGGCGGCTGTAGATAAATTAGGATGTATTTACAAAGTGTTAGCGATGATTCGTCGTAATGGCTAAAACTAAGTGGCAGGCGATCCATCACTCCACTCGCCCGGCCCTGACAGTTCTGAGAAAAATATCCGACAATTGTTCTGATTGCTCCTAATTCGCTCCCTTGTTAGCACTGTCCAGCGCGTATTGGCAAAGGGTTACGGGTTAGGCCCCGATCGTAGGTGGCAGACGTCTGTCTGTTGTCTTACGAAACCACCGGAACACAGGTTGTTTTCTTAGGAAATAGAAATAGGAAATAGTAACAATATAATGTCTTACGAACTGTTATTCTAAATAGCGACAAAAAAGCCGGTCTCACATAGCAGAGCGGATGCGGTGTGAGGCTATATTTAGCGGAATGCGCGCGCGCAGCCGGACGCGTGTAATATTGCAACTTGCTGCGGTTTTTAATGTTCCCTTTTGACGGACATATTATTGCTTCATTAATATAACATGGAAGCTATTCTCTAGGTCTTATTAAGCCATTTAATCTTCAACTTCCTAGAGGTGCGGTTAAACCCAGACTACAAAGGAATTTTTATTTGTTTTGTATTTGCCGAAAAACCATGGTACTACAGGTAATCGACCAACCGATCTCCCTTTGGTGACATTTTATAATCATCAAAAAATCACATTTTTACTGACATTCTTATTTGTACCCAAAAATTAAACTTCTTTCTTTAATTATTCCGTCAACGTTAAAACTATCCGCCTTTGGAACTCTCTCCCTACTAATATCAGAAAAGCTCAATCTCTCCGTTCTTTTAAGACTTTTCTTTATAAATATTATCTTTCCAACTCTTAATTTAGTTTCCCTCTTACTTGCTGTGTATACTTTTGCGAAGTACTTTTGTTTTTAGTTTATTATTTCTAACACCTACCCACTTAATAAGCACATTCTTTTATTTCTTTTCTCCCGTACTTCAGGTTGCCTGGGAGAGATCGATGCTTGTATGCTATATTAGAAATAATAAAGCTGTAATAAATAATATTGTGTAGACGTATTATTACAATTAATAGATATTTCTAAGCGCACATGCTTGTTGGCGAGGGCCGCAAGAGCACATTGTTTACACGGCAACTGTTTACTATAACTGTTACTACCGGGCTGCGAACAAATTTCGATGACTGTACATTTAACTGGACCTATATAAACACAATATCTTATTCGGGATCCCGTTACTAGTACGCCCCACACGACGTTTGGTCGTCAAACACGAGTAAAGAATAGCGATATTCAATTTGAACTTTAATACGCAGGCATAAAAACCAATTTATCACCGCGCTAATAATTTGTATTTAGAAATGAGGCGGTCGTGAGGGCCGTATAAGCCTTATTCTATAGTGACAAGGTTTAATTTTAGACGGCACGAAAGAGGTAGTTAGGACCTCGAATGCGCACGGATTAGGTGTGAAAATAACACGAATAGTGTCGAATGTAAACTGTGATCTCGATCAAATCACGGACCGGACTGCAGATCGATTTAAATGGGAAAACTTTGCTGCTTCAACTGCGTTCGAGAAATCCAAGCATCGTTAGCCCTTATTGTGGCTATAGATGGGTCCTATTACCCAATGGAAAGTAAGAAAACTAATAGTAGATTTTACGTCTATTAAAGAGCCATCATCGAAAATACAACTTACAATAAAACGTGAAAACTGTCTAATACGTGTTTTTTCTTAATTATGTCGTATGTGAATATGTCGATTAATTTCTTTGATTTTAAACGAGATATATAACATTTAATTTTAGCAATGTTGTGTATTTATTGAGTTAATTATTTTTTTCAAAAGTCGTTACAACCAGCGTGTAGGGGCGAGTTGCTGGGGGCAGGCCTACTCCTAGTACTTTTATAATTGTAACAACTACTTAGTGCGCCTTAGAGATTTAGGACCTTCACTTTAATTAGATCCTCCACGTTCAAAAAGCGTAAGCTCAAATCGAGTATCAAATTACGCAAATTCGATGTCGAATGCTGCCGCTGGGTCGCCGGCAGCCGGCAGGGTAACGAGCGGTGAGGTAATGCAATCAGTAATCAGCACAGAGAACACAACGCTATCTCTCGAAAGTACGACGTCGCTAGCTATAGACGTAATGGGTACATTATAGTGTAGTTCAAATCATTTATATTTAAATAAATATTAAATGTAGTAGTTATTTTTTCCTTTCTACTATTTGAAGTTACTTTTTATTTTATTGTACGATTTTTCGTTACGTGTGGACGATGCTTATCGAACTCTATATCTGTTGTTCACTTACTTAATTAATTCAAACAAAATTTGGCAAAATACTTTTAATTACGTTGCTTAAGTTACAGGACATGAATTGTGTCTCACTAGATCGAGAATAGACAATAGACTTATACGTCATATCAATTTTGACAGACTCAATATATCAAATTAACTTACAGACTAAACAATATCTCTCATTAATATAAATAAAGTAAGTTCTTATACGTTAATCGTCGAAAAGATTCTTACTATTACCTATATGAGCTGATATAGGTGTACAATTCTTAAAAATACAAATAATTAAAGCTCAAACACAGGGTAGCTGTTGCGAATCGGTCCTTCAGATCCATCCATAATCTGTTAATATAGATTATAGATAGTGACTGAATGAAAAACCTTACAAACGCACTAGACGTCCCAACGATATTTAAGTTTTTTCGATTTGTTGTATATCTCATCATAACATCCTGATTTCTTACGATTTTTTGCCCGAAAAGACATAAAAAAGCCATTTATACGAATCGAGAACTTACTTTTGTAGTTCGCTTCAAAATGAGTCACCGAGGCATATTATTGAAGGTACTATTGCCATAATGAGGTCTTCAATAAAACGTTAGGTACTTTAATAAACGCCATCGGTTTATGGAGCGATAGGTCATAGATGCGAAAGAGAAGCGGCTCGGAAAATATGAAATTCGCCAAATAAATTGATAGGACGGCGTCACCGCTCGGCCGTAATGCGTTCGGGCATTTTGCGAAAAATTCAATTTGCTTCCTTCGCAGTGACGTGTAACGTGGGTGCCCCGCTAAGTGTAATCATATACGGGAGAAATTATAATCTGATGACGGTTGACTTTCAAAAAAGTCTATTTTACAACGCTCTTTGTTTGATATAATATAACCCCATTTAAAATAAATGGAAACTAGACACCTCCATCGGGCTATTTGGGCATATGTATTTTAAGAGGTCAGGCTAACAATAGGCAGACCAATGAGCCTTTTTACAATAATTATATCAGTTTTACTTAGTGCAATTAATATACTAGAAGTGTAGACTAATCTATGTGTAGCACAAAGACGAAATACGGCAAAAAGGTTAATACGTACTTTCAACGAAAAGTACCGCTGACTAGGGTCTATTCTCCACGTACATACTAGTGGTCTCTGGTCTAGTGGCCGTCTTCTGAAATACGGACGCTGCTACCATTGCGCTTCTGTTCGATTGGAAGAAAAGGTGCAAGGTCACCACGTCGTACACTGTCTTTGGAAAACCGAAATTACTCTTCGAAATGCAACCGCGAAAACTATTACTGAAATCAAGCTAGGCATCGACATTATAGAAACAAACGTCTGACATACGAAATACTTGTCTATGACTACATAAACTTTAAATGCCCAGAAACAATTAACGTACAATTCGTAAAGTCGAGTTTCAACCCTTTAAGCGTTGTAGAGTCGAATGAAGTGGCGGCGCAAGTGGCGAGTGGCCGCAAAGTTCGGGCCTTGTTTTGATTCGGAACTTTTCAGACGGGATAAGAAACAGAGCGCTTTGTTCTTAACATAATAATGAGCCGAGTTTACGGTTCGAGATCGTTCGCGAGTTTTTCCTTCAAACGATAACGCGTCAATGACGCCTTGGGATTTTCCAAAGTTTACCTCGGACAGTGATAACTCTCACAGAACGCTTTTTAGAGTAGAATCCATTTTTGTTAATGAGGTTTCTATGGCTAAATACAAATACAATAGCAATACGTTTATTATATGCGGTATCAGCCTTATAAATATACCTATTTCTACCAGTCAATATGACTGTGTATAAGAAAAAATATTCACCGTCATCTCCAGTCTTTATTGACATTCTAAAAAATAGTAAAAAGGGTTTAACAATTTTAATTTTTATATATAGACATTGACAAATAATAACAATTTCTAAACATGAAGATTGAGCTACTTGCACCTTATTGTTTTGCAGTATCCTGTTTGATACTGTTTGCGTACAGAAATCGTGGCACCAGTAGTTGGCATATCAGCTTCATTCATTCTGAAGCAACTCCTTCCGATAATCGAAACAAATAGTCTTTCTGTGAGATGTTTTCTCCTGTTGTGTTTTTGTATAATATCCAGCTATTTATTTTGGCTAAATCTAAAATACTGAAAAACGCTTAAGATGGCCACCTCCTGGAACAGGTCGTGGCCTGTAACCGTATATTTTGGTGCCATTTGATCAGTGACATCGACGTCAAATTTAATTGTTATTACAAAAGCAGGTATAGGTAATTTTATATACAGCTGTATATGTTTTCATGATTGCCTTGTGGATCAATAATTGGTGTACCTAATAAGTCACCGTCGCTACCACAACACTTTCCTGCACTTTCCTGCACTTTCCTGCACTTTCCGGCAAACCAATCGGGTATCCTGGTTGCATTTTCTAAGTGAGTAGGAACTTTTATTCATTTTGAAATTTTTAGGGGCTGACAATATAATATGCAGGCTACTTGCCGATGAATTATTTTTGAACATTTTAACAAATACACATTAATGTTTCGCACCTGTGTCACTGTACGGCTAAAGACACCGTAATCACTTTAATCGGCTCGATAACGATATTGTATTGAACAAAAGACGCACGGGCACTAGGGCACATTCATAGGAACATGTACCAATCCATTTGTTAATAACATACTTATACAAATTAAAATTAAGTCCATAAATGAATTGTCTATTTCTAACTACAAAAATCATAACATCATTTTGGTAAGCACAACATTTGTTCACCAAAATGATGTTATGATTTGATATATTTAGTAGAAATTTTGAATTGAAGTTGCACGACCAGTCAAAATGGCTGATCTAGAAAATCTAGTGTCAAAATAGTAATTAAAACGTTTAAATTCAGAAAGACAGATACGCTTACAAAATACATGTTATTTGTTAAATGTTCGCGAATGTTTTTGGAAGAAAGAATGACGAAGTAGTCTTGGAACGTCTCTCCTTGATCTTGAATTTAGAAAGAATACGAAAAACCCTACAAATAAGTTATTTCTCATTATTTTTTACGAAAACCTTATATATATCGCCAAGTTGTAATAAAGAATACCTGAGAGCCAATTTGAACAATTATTCGTCCCCAAAACAGCGACTCCCGCGTGGCCAGGCCAGTCAGTCTCCTGTATTAATAAACGGTAGCTTGATGAAATCTTGTAGCCGTTATCAGCAGGCCGTGGCCCGTGGCTCGATCGAATAACGGGTTTAATTTAAACGCTGTTAATTGTCTGACACCAGCTTATCGGATTACAAAATTAATTGCCTCTATCCTTTTCCGATACTAATTGCTTCAGAAAAAACACATTTTATAAAACCGTCGTTTTTTAATTTGTCAATTCTGCGTCACTAGTCGTTGAAAAATAGCAAGTAGTTAAGTTACATAACTAATTACGTTTCGTCTGCGTATATAATATTAGAACTTGAATTTTTATTATTATTATTTTGAAGTTTTATTATGGTTTTTAACATATCACAAAGCCCTTTTTTGCTGTAATATATATAATAAGTACAAAACAGTTTGTAACGCACATCTGCCTCGGTTATAATATTTTTGTAGTGAAGTCAATCTATATGAATATTGTAAAGTTGAAAATTTTGTTTATTGCTTAAACGCGCTCATATTAGGAACTATTAGTTCGAATTGAAAAATAATGTTTGTATTTAATAGAGCACTCATCAACAAAGGCTTTGGGCCATACAAAATCACTCACACACACTAGGGAACCTAATAATCCTTGTGGGTCTCCGTTGCGTGCGTTGCGAAAATAGTTCAAGAAACCAAAATATATGTTTGAAGGAATGATTTCGCTTTACATGATCCAACAACACTACCGTGACAATATACCTACGTCTATCTTTTAAGCTTCTATGAACTGAAATTGGGTCGAATTTAATGCATTCTTAGCAATTATTTGTTAGATAATGATATAACTATATATCATAATAATATTGATCTTAGAAACAGCGAATCAAATTGCCGTATCGGCTAGTCTTAATCTATACTCTATAGTGTACTACTCGCGCCGCCTCTTGTCCTCTCACAGAACTAATTGTCTCTGAGAGCTATAAAATTAATTAATTGGTTCAGATAAGAATAACCTAACCTTTAGTCTTGTAGTTGGTGAATAATATATTCCTTCATAATGTCCTTTTTGTGACTAGATATGAATACACAAAATGATAGTTACTCTATATGTATAACTATGGGAACGGTGGGTGTTTTAACAAACCAAATTTAGGACATATTAAGAAGCGGAAATTCTATAGATTCGCGAGCGCTTTATGAGGTGTAATCGCGTCGTGGAGCGATGAGCAGTGAACTTAACTACGTGGTTCACGAAGACATAAAACCGCCCCATTGCTCACACCGAGTTGGCCATTCCTTCGACCCCTTGCACAGACCAATACGAGAACAGAGACTTCGCTTTGGTGGTATATTTCCTGCCGCTCGTGTACACTTCCGACCAAGGAGACGAATTATTCAATACATACAAGTCAAATAATATAACCTCATGCTTATGTTTTTTGTAGCTTTGAGCTCCACTTAGTGTTTATGTTATCAATCAAGTACTATCTTTAGTTTGAAATCTTTAAAAAAATGAGCTTCATCCGAAAATAATAATAATTCGTTGTAATAAATAATTATTGAAATAATTAAAACCGTACACGACGCAGTGTCCTTTGTTCGGCCTTGTCGTGTGATGATTGTTTTTGAATAGCTTTAGTTCCCTTTTTAATGTAAGACAATCACTACTCTGTGCGGACCGTAAAGGGTTTCGCAGAGTCAGCGGTTAAGCCGGGCTAAGAAAGCGTCTGCCTTCGTCTTTTATTCCGTTGCATTCACATCCGCACTCCTACATGCTAGGATTCGCATATTTTCCTTCGTCCAACGTTTGAAAGCGACATGTTTACTCTAAAAAAAGATTGCCAATTAATAACTGTCTTCATTAAATTGGCATATTGTGGCGCTGGCGGTGGCATTTCGAGCGAATCGTGAATCATGTGGAGGTTATTCATGTACCTTACTATGAATTTCACAGTGAACGTATATGAGTTGGAGTAACATTCAAATCACATTTCAGTTTATTCTTATCCGCCCGAACTTTTTATAGCTATTGATAAAGTTATTAGGGAGAGTGAGCACCCTTGATACACAAATGGTACAAATATGGAATTAATACATATAAGATATAAGGTGACAACCGGCGCGTAACTTAAATAGACTTCATAGTAAAGGAAAGACAATGTATGTGCGACAAATAATCCCAAACGTCTCGCTTGGCTTTATCCGGGTCCGATAAGGCCAACTGTAGGCTATGTGTATTTCATTTTTGAAATAATACATAACACAAAACATATTTTTTTTTAATATTATGTAGATTTACGTCAAGTCTCGAATAAACCATGTTTAACGGTTTAACGGGAACTGGTTGACCGAAGCTTCTGCAAAGAATGTGAAATGTCTCGTCGCAGTTCGAAATCGTTAAATTTATATATACGTTAGCAAACTACAACAAGTAATCGTTTAGGGTAAGAAATGGATTTAGTAAAATCTTCTGTTAATGTAATGTATGACCTGAAAATCATTACGCAATGTCCTTTAAGCAGCGCCAAGTAGAATGGTACACAGTTTTAAAAATGTACGCGCCCTATACGGGTTAAGCTGTCGTGCGCCAGACCGCTAACCATGAAAATTTTATTCCCGTGGATACTAAGCAGGTGGCCGATAAATTGTTTAAACGCAGTCCACCTCCGCCTAAGCCTTATAGTGCTGTACTAGTGTTTGCTATAAAGTCCTTTGCGTGGACTGGCCAATGACAAATTTAGTTGTCGTTACTGACAATAGATAACTATATTATGTAGTAATAAGTGCGACTTTTTTTTGATTTTATCGTACAACGTCAAATACAAGTTGTATAAGAAATGATTTTAAATGTTTCACGAATAAATAAATAATCTATTTATCTTAATACGAAATTTGTCTGAAATTATAAGCCTTCATATTTATCCTACTACTATTATAAAGGCGAAAGTTTGTAAGTATGGATGTATGGATGTATGGATGTTTGTTACTCTTTCACGTAAAAACTACTGAATGGATTTGAATGAAACTTTACCACAATATAGCTTATACATCAGAATAACATATAGGCTACAATTTTTGAGGTTTTTAATGTCGGGTCGTAAAAAAACACATTTTTTGCGCTTACATTGCAAACGCTGACTGAATCCTACAAGATAGATCAAAACAATGTACTACAGTATTGTACAACTTAAAAAGGTCTCCAAAAAAGTCCGTGATGGTATATGTTTATCTCTTAGGAATAACCCACAATAACCATTTTTTATCCTTTACTTTGTACGAGAAATAATGGCTTATTTACGAAGCGATTTTAAGCAATACAGTATTAATCCTTATCCAATTAAGTATCTTAAATACATTGTGCATTTATTAAAGATCAATATGGCTTTTTACAGCATGTAAATTAAATAAATATTTTCGAAGATATCACAGATTTAAAATGCAGAGTCATAGGAATTTCGGCGATAAATACCGGCAGCGGTGCCAGGCGAACGGGGCGTGGGGGGGAGCGGGGTAGGTGCGGTAGGGAAGAAGTGGCTCATCGCTGAGTGCGCGACCCGAAATCGGGCAGACGCGTGAGGGCAGACGTCGTTGACGGTTGTGTCCGTTTTGCGAATTTTCAAGGCACTAGCGATTTGATAAAAACGTATGGTCGCCTAATTTTAGTTATATAAGCCTAAGGTTGTTATTGCCAGGTTTCTTTTTGGTTAGGAGTTACACGTACAAAAAGATACTTCATTTAATTCAATTACTATATAGATAGGTTAATTAAATAGGCAAGGATTGCATTAAAGTACAATCATAACAATAACTACCGTACTGTATTTTTTGGAAGTATAGAAACAACACGTACTTAAGAATTATGCCGCGAAAGCGTAAGTCTAATCTTTCTGAAGCTCTGATAAAACTCGAAATATGAAAGTAGCTAGACTTAACGAGACGTTTCCACAAGCCGAACTGCGAAGGCTTAAACAAGCAGAGCGTGAGGCAGCTCAAAGAGCTGCTGAGACACCAGAGCAGTCCCAAGATAGACGTCGACAGCATGCTGAGTATCTAGCATCTCAACGGGCTGCAGAGACACCCGAACAGTCTCAATCTCGACGTCAACAGAACGCTGAATATCTGGGATCTCAACAGGCTTCTGAGACACCCGAACAGTCGCAGGATCGACAGCATTCGATAAAACTGCATTTGAGTACGATGAAACTCTTGATTACGAAAGCCACAAGCTTATAAAAATAGAAGCGATGAATAAAGAATGCAGATTTTGCGGTGCTCTTAAATGGAAAGAGGAAGCAGGAGGCATGTGTTGTTCGGGAGGAAAAGTAGTTCTTCCTTCAATAGACGAGCCTGTTGAACGTCTTAAAGAACTTTTTTTTCAAATGAAACAGATGAGTCTCGCCGTTTTTTAAAAAACATAAAAATTTTCTCACGGTCAGCTCTATGTGGCTTGCTCACGTCTTTCCAAAGCGAGGAATCTGCATGTTTATGCTGAAGGAAAAAGATCGTTAAATGTAGTTTATAGGAGCATACTGCAGTAGCGACCTATAGACCTATGATTAGGGCTCTGCAGTGCTTAGTTACCGTATTTCTAACTGATTACTAGACTAGACGGGACGAACCTGAAGTCCACGCGAACGAAGTCGCGGGCAAAAGCTAGTGTACAAATAAAAATATGAAGGCTAAATTGTTTGTATACCAATATCTATTTCCCTAATATAGCAGGAGTTAGGAAAGGAAAGGAAATGTGCAACCGGAAGTGGCAATCCAGCGGAAGTACACCTCATTTCCGGTCTGTGCTATGGAGCCTGCTCGCCTGAATACGCGTATGTTTTGGTATATGGCCTCGTGAAGCAAGCACGGTTCGTGTCCCTATTTTAATGCCTATAATATAAAAGTATTGCACAGCATCAGAAATGTGGGGGTCAGGGGGATAAAAATATTTAATTAACCTCGTTGACAGTTGATCAGCAAAACAGAAGTCATGCCCGGGCAGACCGCTATCATTGTGTTTCTTCTTCTATATTCTGATTCGAGCCCAGAACCCCTCGTGTTTAACGCAATTAAACCTATGTAGTTTTGACACATTGAGCCAGTTTTATTTAGGCTATATTTTAATAATGTTTGCCTCAAACAATGGTGATAGTTACGTGGAAAAATTATACTTAATTTATTGCACGTTTGGCCCTTTATTCGATTTCTATCTTGCAGTACGAGTATATGTACGGGCAAGGTGTACGGCATAAGCAATACGAAATTAATAAAAAAATTACTTATTCCCATTTCGCGCACATTTTAGTGGCAGTAAATGTGTCCGACGCCCGCTGAGTCGAAACATAAACACACATTATTGTCAATACGATTTATAAATAAATGCACAAGCTAGAACGAGATCGACGAACCGGGTTCCGTACTATTGCGATTTTCAAAACACAAAAAAACAATACCATCAATAAATTCATAAACGTGAAGATTGTAAATTTCGTATTTGCAGATTATTAGTCACTTTTGAAAGTTAAAAATTAATTGTTCAAAAACATGTCAATTTTTTTAAGAGATCATCGCTAAAAATAGCTAAGCGATTTAGAGGCTGCGGCAGATAGCTAGTAAATGATATACAGAAAAGTTGTATAGTCTACATACATATTGAAAAAATATTTTATTATTGACTTTAGTTACATACAAAAACCAACTTATCGTTCCCGATCTCGAGAATTCGAACTCTGAGCCTTTCACGCACTTATTATATCTTCCTAGTCATTTCCCCTGGGATTATTGAATACTTGGAAATAGAATGACGATGTGTCCTTATAATTTTAAGTTACGCGTGCGTTAAATGGTTTTCAACACTGATGTACGGAACACTAAAGAGCGAGCAACCCGTTATGGCCCGATCAAATAACACGTCGTAAATTGAAGTCGTAGGAGGAAATAAAGACCGAATTCAATATTACACGCCTTACACAGATATCAACTTTATTTTAATAAACATTGAATTTACACAAAACAAAGACTTACGCGTTCTTCTTACGTTTCTGCATGCATCGAAAATAATCGTCAAACCAAGAAGCAAACGTCTATTATATATGAAGCTGTACGGTTATGAGTGTCAATCCAATTTGATTATTTATAATGTATTTTTATGTAAGTTGAGCATACAAAGCCTTAACCTGTCTTCAGTGACCTTTGCATCATAAATTCAATTAAAGACGAATATTTTTTTAATTCTCTTTGGTAACGGAGAGAATGGAATCACATGGAATGGAAGGCTTTGATAGATTATCATGAGAGCATGTTTATATATTCGCTGTCATTCATGTCATTGGAACATACGTTAAAAGGTAGCCAAGAAAAAATACATAAAACGTAAAAAGCCAATGTTCTTATCTCAGTATTCCGCTCAGCACTTTATAGCCTGTGAACGAACATAGTATCACAAGAAAATAAAGACTATATTGTGTTGTGCGGTACACGACCAGAGCGATTCAAAATGAAACGATTTACGATAGTGACCGGCATGATAATTTCACGGCCATGTTCAGTTATTGCTAGTTCATCTCAATCACTGAAAATATAATACATAATATATCCTCGCTCCCGTTTTTTTTTTTAATATTCCGGAGAATGGCGGTCGTACTGAAAAAACACTAATATTTTATGCATTGCTTACATTTATCAGTTCTTAAGTACGCTTAATTTATGTATGTTGTAGAACGCCTTTGATTTGAGACCTGGTAGGCGAGGTATTTTTTGTTTTTTGACTTTACCATTCTTTCGCTTCAAAGTAATTAAAACTACAAAACCGGCAATCGCTTGTGTAATGGACCACAAACTAAAACCAGTCAGTCGCGAATAACTCGGGGCTTGGACATTCACATAAAATAAGAAATATAATATTTACAGCGCGCCGCATATCGAGCTGCCAACATTAGACGAGTTTATAACGCGACCACTTTACACCTCGCCGATAAAATACTGAATAATTTGCTATAAATTATTAACAAATGGCGCTAAATCACTGCTTATCGCCATCGTACATAATCTCGCTCTAATTCTACGCCATTATTTAGTAAACTCAAACAAGTTTTGTGGACATGATATTTGTACACACAAAGACTTGCTTATTACAAAAAGAATATGTTTTCCTTTTTTTTTACGGCTGTACGGACAAACGCCCGTACAATTTTTTTATTGTATTTTTATTATAATATTATTTATAGCATAGCTAGCGTAATTATAAATCTATGTCAACGTCGTGCTCACTTCAATGTTTATATTAAAAGCAAATTTACAAGGTTAGCTTAGTGAGCGTCCTATTTTCCTCTTTTCTTGTAAATTATCTTAGAACAATTATAATAGGAAATAAATCAGTTGCACTACAGCACTCATTGGGTTTGGTTACCTCGCCTCCCTCTTAAACTTATCTTAATCTTAATCATTTCCCTTCATCATTTACCTTATAACTATCTATCTACATTCACGTATACTTTTCTTAAATGTTATACGCATCATTCTCTGGTACCCGAAACTCGGGAGTATACGCTAAACTGTTCCACACTACAACAGCATTGATATTATTATTAAAAACTAAATCTAAAACCGAACAGGCAATAACTATATTAAAACGTCACATTTTCACTCACAAAGGCGGATGACTTAAAAAAACAAGGCTTTTCATCTCGCTAAGAGCGAACCAGAAAATCGAACAGCGCATTCCGAAACAATCAAACATTCGGGAACAAGCGCGAGAAAGGAAGCCTCCATTTTCGGACAAAAAACGTCTAGAATGAATACTTCGTTTTCCATTAGTCGTGAGGACTGTTCGTGGAGTCTCATCACAATTTATTGCCGAATCAAGAGCCCTTAAGTCCTTCCTTGATTTGTTGACGTTCCTCCGCTTGACCCTGTCGCGGGTCAACTGTTCCCGATGTCCTTGTTAATTTACTTCCTTAAGGCTCTCCCGCTCCGTTTATCCCCGTCTTTATTCCAGTTTTATGTTTATTTACTTTTAGATTCTCCTACTATTGAATAATAGATAAATAAATATGATATAGTGGCCTTTTCAACAGAGTGCACCGAGTACTTAATATGAACTTAGGTTTCTTTCATTATACTAATTAAATAAAAATGTACCACTGAGATGCAAAATTTCACTCATTTTGATTTTTGGGTTTCGGAACGTCTTGAACAAATACGTTATCAACTGAACGGCGTTTTAAAAATCTTATTTTTAAGATCCAGAAAAAATCTGTCACCATTGACATAAGATAAGAGACACATTTTTTCTGACGTTGGCTAGAATCGATAGTGAAGTATGATTTTTTGTTTGTTTCTTAGAAAGGCGGATGTCTGGAGATGAGCAGATAACAGGAATGGCGAGACATGTGGATTTGTGTCGTGATATTTCACTTGACAATCTGACTCAAGTGCCAGCGTCTGAATTGGAATGTCTTCTATGTAAGTCATTATTAATTAATCCCTATCTTGTAAACTTTACTTGAGAAAAAAATAATAATAATAGCGAAACAGTTAAATAATAAGTAAATAGCTTAATATCTTTTATATAAAGGTAAGAGAGACAGAAATACATCTCTCGTAATATCACCGCATAACTCCAAGGATGTATTTTGTAATATATTAAGGAACGTAATACTCGGCACAAAGCAGAGGTACGCAGCTTTAGAGGAATCTGTCAATGAGTGCACTCTAGGTTAGCAGCGAGTGGTGATAGACGCGACGCCGGTAGCGAGTCAGCCCGACATGGTGGCTTACGCAGGTAGACTCACTTATCAGTTCTATCGAGAGCTAGGGCTGAGCATTCTATCGCTACGATAGATTTTAATATATCAACTTTTTTCGGCATATCATAAATTGATGATTACTAAATTGCGTTCTTAAATATGCTAGGCCCTTATTTCATTTTGCAGATCTATAAGAACCTTAACTTGTAGGCGAATGATATCGAATAAAGTGATCTATTGTTAATACCGGACAAATCGTTTCAACATGAAACTGTTTGTAAACCAGCAGATAGTGAATTATGAGAAAATATCGAGAACAGTCCAAACAACCCTATTCACGAGACACTTATCGATATCACGAGAGTTTATCAATTTTTTATTGGAAAGGACCGAACGTCTTATTTGCTCGAGAGTCGTGGGTCGTGTTTGGGGACATTAACAAATATTATCTTAACGATTCACGTTTTTACCGCTAATTGATGATGCTACGTTGAAACGTTACTTTTTACTGCTCTTGCGTCCTTCGTGTGTCGATTTTACGAGTAATTTGTTTGTTTCTAAATTTTGTGTTTTTAATATAGTTTTAGTATTTTGAGTTTTTTGGATACTATTGATAAGACATTAAAAAAGTAATACTTGATTACGAAAGCAATAATCCTTAATCAGCACAATGAAAGCACCGTTAACAATAAGACAAAGGTGTCCTCTGCCCTGCACTGAGCAATATTGTTTACTCATCTAAGTATAGAGCGCTTTTGAACGCGGACCACCCACGTGTCGCGAAGATAATTCGAGATGCACTAAACGGTTAGCTTATTGCATCGCTACGGACACTGTACACCAGGGTTCGATGAGATATTTCCGCGAGTTGCACAACAAGAAAATGTCTATGTATTTAAGCCTAGTCTCGAAAAGTACTGTTGGCAGCTTTTCGCTGTTGGGCTGTAAAGAACAGCGACGTGTAAATTATAACGTGATTTCATATTTTGGGAGTCAATAAATATATCTAAAAAAAAGAGTTATCCATAATGTAACTCAATTGTTTAAAGGTACAGCAAATCAATATGACTTTTTGAAGGAAACGTCCATTTTCAATATTTTTATTAATGTTTTTTTACTACTTCATATATTCATAGGGCATTAAATTTCACAGTCACCCTAGCTCGGGTGAGACTGCGCGTACTCATGTGACGACAGCGAAACGCGTGCGTTGATCGATTTATCTGACTGCACGAAAACGAAGCGTTTAAATTTACACTCTATTTACAGGCAACTTAAGCGCATACTCGATGTTTGAAAGGTTGAACGTACTGTTAGCCGTTTTCAATGTTAAACTTCCGCTGTTAAATTTGTACCTGAAACCACTGCAGTTCGGTGACCAACCGATTTGTGGGTAATTTTAGCACCTGCATGACTTTGTTTACTCATTACGAATATTGCGACAATTTTCTACGAGTATTGAAGAAACGATAATTCAAACATATTAAATTTCATTAATCGGTATGACATTAAATTTGTATTTAAGTAATTTGTTTGTTTGAAATGATTAAAGTTTTGCTAAAGTTTGTACCGTTTGAAGACAAAATTAAGCTGCATAAATAAAGTACTCACCGAATTTTTTTTACAGCCTCGTAATCTGTGGACAAAAATATGTAAATTAATATGGGTGTCTGTGACTACTATGAAGACACAGGCTCTGGTCTGCTATAAACCCCTTCGGCGTAACTTTTAGTTTACTATTGGATAGTTTCGGTGGGTAGCTCATAGTGCTAATAGATTGAACGAACTAAGATGCCAACGGCCAGGACAAAGCAATCGTTCAGATAATCGTATTCGACTGAGCCACAATTCCGTGACTCATTCCATTAATCAAAGTGCTGCTTTATAAATGAGTGTTGTCATGTTTCTACTCTTTGTCGTTGACGTTCTGTTGGCCTTTCCGTTGTTCCGACTCTTTGTATGTATTGTTTGTAGTTTACATTACACATTCAAATTAAACACTTTTAACAGTTTAAAACTACCTGTCACCGCGTCGACCCTAAAGCATCCGAACGTCGGGTTAAAAATGACTTAATAAGTTTCGCGTTTCAAATCGTTTAAAATATTTTATTTAAACTTTTATATTATCAGTAGAACCATTAACTTAAAAATATTACATGTCTAACTACTTTAATCTTTTAAAATGCCGTCACATTATAGTAAATGTAACTCTGCACTGGTCTTGAAACATATAATGAGAAAAGAAATCTCAACTTTTGTTTGTTGACAATACTTGAATGTGATCAAAGTGAAACCTCGGAGAAGGCATATGTCCGTGTCCGTTTCAGTGATGAATTTTATTGAGAGGTTCTTAGCTATCTGTGTCTACCTCAAACGAAATAGAATTTCTTATCCAGAAATCTAAATCTTAGAAAGTCGAATCACCTTTTTGATTTGAATAACATATTGTTAAGGCAGTCGACCGGCGCCGGTTACCATCACTTATATATAAGACTAACAAACCACAGTGGAATAGCGTGATGAGTTCGAGATCATTAAACCTCTTTCGTGAAAATAAAATACTTTCATTATGACAGGATATATAAATAGATTGGAAAGATATGTAATAAATAAACAACACCATTCTTGATATTAAAGAGACGTTTTACACATTATACATCTCTTGTAGACCACAATGAAAGCGGCATCACTAATGTCTAATACAATTGTAGCGAGTGCTGTTCATATAGCGGAGGGCGCGAGGCGCTAGTGATGTGCCGGTCTCGACTCTTTACTTTAAAACGCGATTTATATTATGATACTGGGAACAGCGGACCCTGACGTGGTTACTGGTTGGGTTTAGTTGATCATCGATAGAATAAATATCCTGCTTGTAAGGTTTCTGAACGCGTAGTTCTACGCTACTCTCCTAAATTTGCTCCTCCTGTAACAATTTCAAAACATTTTCTGAATTTAATCATTGAAAGTGAATTTGTACCATTCTAAAATAATTAAACCCCTGATATAATTTAGTGTACTGAAACAATTTACGTAATTACCGCGCGAGTAATAGACCCAATTATGCGCCCCAAAGATGTTATCAGAGCTGGACACCACAAATCTATCGATAATAAACATCGATAAGGTGCAGCATTACGTCGCCCCTCCAGTGCTTGTCATTAAGGGTGATCCATCAAAACGTCCGCTAGGATTTAGGGTGTTCGACGCTTGCGCGGTAGCCTCAGGGGTTGTAGCGGGGTTAGGGTGATCGCACACTGAGCTAAAAAGGAACAAGGTGGAAAGATGGCCAACATTGCCAATACGAAGCGCACACTTTTATTTTAGAACACTTTAATTTACACTGTAATTTTTGTGTACCAGAAATATTTAAAAAATACGAATCAAATAGTATTATTTATAGAAGATTTACTAATGAATATATAGACAAGGATCTCGTAACAGCTTGATCAATATCAGTTCCGAATCACGCGTTCGCCAGCGAATTGGCGCAGTCAGCGTGTCCGTCAGAGTAAGAGAGTCAGAGATGGGCACCCACCCTTAGGACTGAAGTGCGAAGGGAGGGCTGCAAACAAAATTAGATATTCGTGCGGTGTCCCCAAAGCGCTTCGAGTGCACACTGATTGATTGCTTTCGCAAAGATTTACATTTTTCCACATCCTGAGACGCTCGTCTGTGCCCCCGAGTCACTCACCTCCGCACTATTGATTTCAATTACCAGAAAATTGCATTTGCTGAGGACCATCTACTTTTTAACCTGTCTATGATTCGTAAATAGTCATTTTATAAAGCACAACGAATATAAGCCAACGCATAGACGCCGCGTGAAATATGGCAAAGCGAAACAGCGGGTCTTAGTTGGAAGTAGGCACGGCTTTTGAAAAGGAAACAAAGAGTCGCGAACGAAATGCTTAACCATTGAAATATTGGAAGCCATTTTCAATTTGCACAAACAATGCATCGCGACAATGTCGATAGGCGACCATCATTAGCGACTTATTAGGCATTGTCTGCGCTCTCTTTTCCGACTGCGGAAGGTGTAGGCAAGGTTCGGTTCTTACTTTCTTCTGGGGATACAAATTAGACAATGTTTGGTGATATATTGAAAGGAACGCAACTTGACAAAGAACTAGATTGTTTTTTTGACCTACCTATCTTTTGAGGGAAAAAGTTCTGAGGCTGTTGCTTATTTGGAGCTATTATTGTCGATAAAGAGATGTCTACAGAACTAGAAATTTTGAAATACTACATAATGAAAGTCGGCATAAAACTTAGAGTAAAAACGAATTATAAGTAAAGTGAATTATCTATTTATCCCATAATAGAGTATGTCGGCCGTAAAAACCAGCTTATTTAAATTTAACGTAAAATAGTATGGACATTAGCATTCGGACGGTCGCTCTGCAGTAGGTAGGAGCGAATAAATTCCCGTTTGAATAATAAATGAGGATCGAGCATGCTTTCACCAATAAAATAACACGGAGCCAGCATATGCGTGCACGTATTTATGGCCCCTCTAACCCAGTTCGTCGAGTGCTTATTGCTCCACTGTCCGCGTTCAATACGTTTGCCGTATCGTTCATACTTGTAGTTTGTATTGACAAAGGGAGACAGTCCCAGAATTAGAGCCGTTAGCCCTTAGACGCTAGAATGAACAGAAAACCTGAATAGAAGGTAAAATTTAATTTTTAAAATTAACATTTGGAATGAACACAAGTTAGTTTCGCCCCACATTAAAGTGCATATAATTGAACAGCACGAAGAAGCCTTCCGGACGAGAAAATAACGATAGTAAGTAATTGCACGCATCATTATCCCCGCAATCAGAGACATTCGTCATTATATTATCATTTTAACGAATATAATTGTCGCACGCGGCTCCACACGATTTTAATTACAACCCCGTGCTTGATTTACAAACCTATGAAACGTTATTTCTTTATAGAAAAATGTGATCTAACGCCCTGAGCATAACTTTCAGTTTAGCTTGTGGAACGGTCTTTGAAATTGCAACTTTATTTAGTGCGTAATGTTTTGTGTAATACAATGATATACGTTTTACACAAATAGAGCTCCACTATTCAGCTTTATATCTAGTCTCGTGAAGGAAGAACTCAAAACTTGTAGAAATTACAAATTAAGGCGTTTTTCCAGAGTTGTCGAAAGGATAGACCTACGAGTGCCATGTCAAAGATATTTAAAAATAGGACCATTCAAGCAAGCAACGGAGTATAAATAGATAGATATAAAGCTGTAGCTGTAGCTGCTGTAGCTGTAGCTGTAGTTTGTTTGTCTGTTTGAGCGCGCTAATCTCAGGAACTACGGGTTCGAATTGAAAAAATCTTTATGTGTTGGTGAGCATTTATCAAGGAAGTATAATGAAAAAGCTCTAACCTGGCTATAAAATACCACGCTGTGTCTAATAGAAGCGAAGAAACAGCGGGAATTGTGGGAAAAACAGGGAAAATTATTAATTTTGTGAGTCTCCATTGCGTACACTGCGAAAACGGTTCAAGATACCCAAAAAGTATGTATCAAAGAATGATTTCTCTTTTAATAATCTAAAAAATGTCCCCGAAACTATAGGTCTATCTTTTAATTAACTTGTAAGAACGACGGGACGACGTCGTGGATAACAACATAAATTAATAGAAATTTTTTATGTCCAGAATTACTATTCTACGCGGACGAAGCCGCTGACCCAGCTAGTACTTGTATAAAAAATATATAAAAAATTGAATTCTAATCGATACCCACGTGTAGTTTATATACTTAGCTACTATGTATATTTTAAAATTACTTGTAAAATAATTACCTTTAAAATTAGACCTCAAACCAAAGTAAATTGAATGCAATGAGTTTGTTTTTAAAAATACTTGTACACATAATGCGATATTCTTCGCCATAATGAATCAACCACTTTAAGTCTTTAAACAGCATGAAATATGCTTATATGCAAAAATAAAAGTAATTGCAATGCAAATAAATAAATGTACCTTGCGTAAGTTTATCAATAAACGAACATTTTCAACCAAATACGATTTGTATTTGTAGAGCGATAAGAGTGACAATCGTTCGACAGGTACACGCCGAATGAGACGTGCTTTTCGGGCGTCTGTACATAAGCCGGCTTCAGGGAAAATGTATTTCACGGTTCGAATCGAACATATTGAGGGATCAAGATATTTGTTATGTCGAAGAGGATTCTTTACGCTGTACCGACGCTTATACAACTTGTTTCGCTTTCATATTATATAAAAGAAAGGGCAGAGAAATGAAACGTTTTAACTGACAATTCATAATTTAATAATTAAGTTCTAATCACTAATTTGAAACCGTTTAAAGTGTTTTATTAATGTACAATCTATTCTTAATTTCAAATATATATAACGCTGGAGAGTTTGTTTGTTTGAACACGCTAATCTCGGGAACTACTAGTTCGAATTGAAAAAGTCTAGTAGTCTTTGCATTGGTTAGAACATTTATCGAGGAAGGTTACAGGCTATAAAAAATCGCGCTGTAACTAGAAGGAGCGAAGAAACAGCGGGAAATGTGAACACGGGAAAAACGGTGTGAAAACGCACAAGATACCCAAAAATATGTATGAAAGAATGATTCCTGTTTAAATGATCTAAAAAAGTCCACGACGCGATAGACAATTAGAAAATTGTCTATCTTTTAAGATCGACTTACACGAACGACGGGACGCGAGTGAAGTCGCAGGGAAAAGCTTAAATTTATAGAGTTGAACAGGAAGTTTGCAAAAACAAACTCGATGCCCAAAATAATAACTATTCTACGCGGACTAAGTCGCCGACTACGAAACGACATAAGGATAATAAACTCTATATGCCTTATCAATAGCTTTAAAAATAAATATTATTAAAATACTTATCGAACAGAAGATGACTGTTATTACATTAACAAAATTACAAAAATGCAAACTTGACATAATATTAACAAAAATGAAGCCCTTCGTGCCGTGTTTGTCTAAATAGTGTCTAAACAGTCACAGAACTACGCGCTGTCAAGAGATGTTTTGAATTAACTCAAAAGGAAAAGCTAAAGCTTCATACAAGTCGGTTGCTATTTTAAAGCTCATTAAACATATCTAGATAAAATGCAACTTCTGCTGTTTCGGCGAGAATACATTCTAAAGCATGTTAAGTATTTATTCCATGATTTTGTCAAACGGAAACATTATTTATGACAAAAGAGATCGTTTTGGGAAATGTACAAGATGGAGAGGCTTACATCGGTATACATTTCTAGATTAAATGAGAAAATGGCACGAGGAAGGAGAAATCTTGAGGCTCGTTTAAAATATAATCCGTCATCGTGAGCGTGTCCTTTATCGCGGCACGCAGTCGCCCGGAATACCCGCTCTCATTTTTTAAGCCTCAAAAAGGACTAAATTATTCAGTCTTTACAAGAAAGTGGGTAAAGAGACTTCATGTATTTCGAGAGATAAACGATTATGTGAGCTGCTGAATTATGAACGTGCATTTCTACGAAGGCTCCTTCCTTATTAAATAATTCGCGACTCGCTGCCACCGGAAACGACGACATGTACTTTGATTTTGTGAACAAAGTCAACCGCTCTATCGGCCGCTATTGTCGGTTATTCTTTTGGTAGGGTGAAAGGTAAATAGCGTATACAGCCTGGCCGCAGATATCGTGTTTGCGTTTGCGGCGTCACTTGAAACGCGTGTCCTTTTAATAAAATATGAAATGTGCACGTTTCTTGTAAAAAGGCAGGACTCCTTTGAAAAAGAATAAGTTGCGGGCGAAGGAAAGCATCAAAACTTTAATAGCTCATTACGGGAGGCTTAATTAAAGAGCGGTTTAGTTCCGCCCTTGTTCAATGTACGCCTTGCTTTTACTCTCGTATGTAAAGCTTTATAACATAAACACATATTCATTTTACTTTAGTTTTTGTGCGCTTTGAGCGATCTTTGTGTCGTGTTTCTCTTGCTGTTTTGGGACACTCGAAACGAACAATATTCCTTAATTAATTATTTCATTTATTGCGGTGACAAGACAAAACGATAAAAATAGTTTATGATTGTGTATTCATTGCTAATGTCGAACTGAGAGCCTCGTCGTAGAAATACGTAGATTTGTTTTAGAGAAATATTTCAAAATAAGGTTGTATTATATTTTAACTCTTCAGTCCGAATTGTACAATTGTAAACCGATGTACTTCGGTTGAAATATTCGTGTACTGGCGGCATTCCAGCGCCGAAGCCTTCCATTCCCCATTGTGCTACGACGCAGCGCTACGATCTATTGCTACGCTCAGAAATATCTACGAGGCTCTACGACCCTACGAGTGTATCGGGTGACAGCCGTAGTTATTTTCCTTTTCTGCTATTTTATTTTTAGTGGGAAAAGCCCCTCAGTAGAAAGAGGACACAAAAATACGTGGGGCATGAGCCAAATATTTGGTGAATCATTTGGACCGTAGTCGTTTCACTTATTATATTTTTTATTTTATACCCGATATTAATGTTAGAATAAGCATTTAATAGCGGCGTGATAAACAAACCGTTATAAAAAGATAATAAAAACGTTAGTAATGTCTAGGTTTTAATTAATAATAGTAACAGTGGTGATTATGAAATGAAACATATTTTAACACAAATTTGGTATGTAATATTGCAATAATGGTTTACCTAAAACCCCTTAATTATTAGTAATTGAATTTTGCACTATGGAGACATTAAGACGTTGTAGAGCGTAAAAAAGTCATAAAGATCGATTATGCATTAATTGCAAAATATATATTACATACAGCTGATAGTGCTGCGTTTAATATATAATTTGAGCTTATTTTGACCTTCTGAATTACATTAAGCTTTTATTCGGTTCGCGGCGATTAAAAACAAAAGAGTGCCTACGTAGATAGAGCAAACTAAATGAAAACCGATGGGAAAACAATTTGGCTGAGCCACCGGACGAACTGAAGCAATTTTCCGAGCTATTTACTTCAGCCTCATCTGCTAACTGCTAGAAAGGAACACTGCCTTCAAGATAATTACTTAAATATCGCCTTATTAAGGAGAACTTGCTTATTACGGATTGGAATTTTGCAACTAAATTAAAAATGTTACTTAGCTTTATATGTTTATATAAAAAATTGTCAATAACGATAAACAAATTCAAAAACTGTAGGTAGGTTGCCGTTTGTCGATATTTCAATGATCAAATTATCAAGAGTTTTGAGATACAGCATCAATGGAGCATTAATTTTTAGCTAACCTATTACCTAACCAAAAAGGCGACCATCCAACTATAAAATTGATTGTAAATGTGCCGCTGTACTAAGTTACATTTACATTCATTCAAATGTAGCAACGGCTTTTTACCGTTAGGTTTGAGTTGAACTACTAAAGTGAACAAAATTAAAACAAGACCAACAAAAACAAGTAAAATATAATCTGAAAAATATTCCCTCCCGTTCGGTCGAAAATCCGAGCGTTCGCCGAAAATTGACGAACAAAAACCGGATTAAACCGGTTATCGGCGGCGGCTAATAATAATAGTGTCCCCCGTAAGCCACTGTGATGGATGACAGCACCCTTTTTAATTGCCAGCCTCGATTCCACGTCACTCACATTTTCGATTTATATTATAATCAGTTCGATTACACTACGTGTTTACGCAAAACGAGAGCACACGACAATGGCCCTTATTTCTTAGCTGTAAAGTCCGGAATACTGTAACGCAATAATTATATTAATCCCCAGTCGTAAGATCGATTTCTTGACGTTTGGTTTTTAATAAACACGTCCCCTTGGTGCATCTGCAAACAAAAATTTGTGGGTGCGATATTGGGGTAGGCCGACAACGTCATATTACGGTTTATTATAGAATACTTTTATAATAACTACTATACAATCAAACGGAACCTAGCGCTGTTAAGTGCAATTTGTGACCAGAGAGAGAAAGAGAAGTAACGACTAACTTCTGAAAGAAAAGAAAGAGAGACAGTCACCGATGATTGCACGGTGAAAGTGGACCGCAGAGACATAGATTTTAATAATACTTAATATTCAGTAACCGATCAATTAGCTCTACTCAACGCGTCATGTGCACCTGCCTCTAGCCTCGTCCATCACAACTGTCCAACTTCCCCTCAACATATTGCCGCTAAGTTGCGCACTATGTTCACACCCTTTTATTTTAATCAAACATTCATGTATCATTTTGCAAAATGCTACAAAACTTTCGAATACACGACACTTTTGATCGATAAGCGTCGCTTAGTCCACATAGCGGGAATTTTGAAGTTGTGTAATTTGAGATGGAGAGAAGCTGATGAAATTTTTGTACGGGTATTATTTTGACAAACTGGTTTAATGATAGTTTGCCAATACAATTTTCGGATCTGAACCACCGTCCGCAGAAGCAGTGAAGTTTAATCGCGTTAACGGAACTCAATGGAGTGCCGAACGAAATAGTATAGGAGTAATGAATGCAAAACGAATCACGCGCCTCGTACAGAAACCGCGTGTAATTAGATTGTGGCGAGCACAATGCGCGCTGATTGGTCGCTTCGCCACAAGACACGAGTCCATCCGATTCCCAATTTGGCCCGATTTGTTACTACGCCCAGACTAAGTTTACTGCAGTCTAACAGATCTTTGATAGTGGTGCGTCGTGATCTGTTTATAAATGCAATTGAAACAAAGATTTGAGTTTGTTTGTTTGAACGCGCTAATCTCAGGAACTACTGGTTGGAATGGAAAAAAATCTTTTCGTGGCTTTCGAAGGCTATCGATATAAAATATTGCGCTAATATATTACTAATGGCCGGGAAGATACAGCTGGAAATGTGAACAAAACGGGGGAAAATTTTCATCTCTGTGTTTTTCCGATGCGTATGCTGTGAAAACGGTTCAAGATACCCAAAAAATATGCAGGAAATAATGATTCCTCTTTAAGTGATCTGAAAAAAAAGTCCGCGGCGCTATATGTCTATCTTCTAAGATTTACTTGTAATGAGGACGGGAAGGAACGCGACCGACATCGTGGGTCACAGCTTAAGTTTATAAAGAACGAATTTGGACGACTAAAATCAAGATTCTTAGCGGATGAAGTCGCTGGCACAGCTAGTAGATTATAAAATGCTAGCTTTCATTACAATATATCAATAATAATTTAAATAAACTCTAACATAAAATAATATTGTACATATATTGTCACATGGACAGAAAACCTTGGGGTTCTTGATGGAAGTTGCCCGGCCAAAAGAAATTTAAACAAACTGGACTCCAACATGCTTTAGAAATATATTACTTTATTAGAAACACGTTGCACCTACAACCCGTTGATTATTATTAGTCGAACATTGCTACCTCTAGACCTACGTTAAAAAATACCAATCCACCAAAGACGATACCATTTCTAGGGAGAGTACATGATTAAACACATTGTCGGCAACATTCGAAGACAGCTTACCTGCGTTCCCGATGTTACGTGCATCGATCTCGGATAGTTCCTTGCACCGTATTGTAAATATTTACTCACAGCCGACACCTCGTCACAAGTGATAACGATCTTATTGCTATCGCGTTAAGTTCGATTGTCCCTTGAACGAGTACCGACGCTACTGTTTGTTTTCTAGCCTACTGCTTAACGATTGTTTTACTTATTTTAAGTCTATTTTCGTAAATGTTATAGTTCATAAAATGTATTGACTCTATTTATTATTTTTAGCTGTTTCAGCCCGGTGGAGTCGGGCAGTGTTCGAGCATAAAATTACACTAAAATATTTATTACTACGAGTATATCAAATTTACCTATTTAGAATATCGACTACACTAGCGAGTATTATAGCGTATACTTAAGTTCTATGGGTCTTATTATAATTTGTTTTATTAGTACATATATAGTTTACCTTAGCTCGCGATTAATTTACAAATTATTAGAACACTTGAATGTCATAGCTCTTATATTTGCAAACACATATGTATACTATGAGAGGCTATAACTATATATAGTTAATATTCCACTTCACGTAATATTTTAAGTTGCACATAATTTCACGGCGAAGTAAAATCGTTAAAGGCGCGAGGGCGGGCGGTTCGCTCGCTGGCCGCCCACGGAATGAACGTAGGCGAATTGTACGTTACACTCGAACTTTTCGAAACATGTCGTACAGTCTTCTACTATACTATATTATTTTCAATTACATGCGACACTTGCAATTGCAGCTTTTAGCTCCGTAAAAATAGAGAACGCTAGTTAAAGTCGAAACAGCGATATAGTTAAGATAAGAGGTTAGGAAACTTGCGTGGAGCAGACATGCAATAAGGCGATGGCAAGCCAAGTAAGTGGCGTTTAATTAAAAATCTGTCACTTCCCGCTTTCCCCACATCCCCGCGGTGGGCTTTACTGCAAGTGCATAGCGAAATAGGATTTATAGGGATTTGTCGAACTTCCGCCTTACATCTTCTAGGTAATTAATGTGCAGTCGCTAAACCCCCTTCTGAGAAGAAAATGCGCATTATTCCTACGTTACATATATATTGCACATAGATAAATGGATTTCTATCATCGTGCAAAATGACAGGCAATGCACGTATAACGATCGTAAAGTATCGTCTAGCAACAAATACCTCTTACGTCAAGATGGGCCTTATTCGTCACATTCATTAACCGCGTGTAATACTTTATCGACGTCCCGATAAGCGGTCGAAGTCACCCCTAATATTAAGGCGCAATAAAAGTCTGGCTGTGAAACGAGTGACGACCATAAATACGAGTATAACTGGAATGTAGATAGAAAAGTCATTTAATTCAATTGAAGCCCCTTTGCGGACTAAATCGTTTGTAACTTCATAAAGCGAACCCCGAATATGGTCATAACATTTTTATTATCTTTGATATAACTATATTAATTTACATTGATTGACTTTTTAGAAGCTATTTATTACGAATTTAAAATAGTAATGTTAATTTCACGGTTTTTAAGAATAATATCTTTAATTGAAGAGTTAAAGATATTGTTTGCAGTGGCAAATGTTTGCAGTTCATTTTTATAATGTAAACGTATACACGTCATCCGCCCTTACATCTAATAACTACATTGGAATAGTAACGCATCGTATCATTTAAAAGCATGACTCGATCGTAGGTCTAACCATTCGCGAGCGCACCGAGCACCAACTTTATGGGTCCTCCCTCTGAGTAATGGCTCACTGAAATGTTTATGGCCTTGTTAAGAATTACAACGGTATTTAGCTTTATCGAAAAACTGTACTTCCTATTGTGTCGATTGTATATATTTTTCATTGTTGTTTTTACATCTGGTTTACGAAAAAATATGTATATAGGTATAATATACATTCGCTACATACATTCACAAGTGTCGGGATTCTTATTTATTTTTGTAGAGCTCGATTAGACTCTCCGTCAGTACCCGTGGCCAGCTGTATATTTCAAGAGCCGTACACTTCAACTCGTGCTCAGTATAAAGTAATTACATAGTTAGCTTAGCTTATGAGACCGTATCGAATGCAAAATGAATAAAACGGCCCTCGGGTCGGCCATAGATAATAATAGACTGTGATCGTCGAAGCGGAAAGCGACAGGTCCACTCATTAACCTATAGTGCCCTGTCAACGTAACTTCATTATGGGCTCCGTATACCTATTTTACATCATTTGACGCGCGGCACTCCGGATCGTGGTGAGGGGTCGTCGGGTTATTTAGTTTTAGAGCGACTTAGTGCTTGTTCGGGTTTCGATGATAAGGTATATGTATGTATATCTAGTTAACTTACCTCGAGAGTGGCGGTCACTTGGGGTAGAATAATCGTCAAGGTAATATTAAACAACTTAAAATATACTTGTTCGTTCGTTGAATTCTTATCGCGCAATCTGAAGTAATATTAAAGCTAACGATTCTATTTAGTTAAACTCGCTTACTTCTAAAGCAAGCTTTCTACTGCATTCATTGTGTAAAAAGCGTTAAGTAGTTGTATGATACCGGCATATATATATTGGAATTATAATTGTTTTTGTTAGTTTTGGCAGAGTAGCATAAAAAGGTACAGATAGCATATTAAACGTGCGTTTCGTCACCCATAATCCCGAGCGAAGACGAGGCGGGTGCTTCTCTTCCCAGCACGCACTATGCAGTGTCAACAAGATGCAGAGCAGCTGCTCTCTCGCATGGGATTACGAACATCACGAGTAATCCCAACACGCGCGCGTGGATTGTGCACTGAATACTTCCATGCAGTTATCGTTTTCGAGGGCTTTCAATTATTGCGCTCAGTCTTTGTTGCGTTCCGTCATTACATTTTAAAATTGTATCTAATTACTATTTATACTTAAATGTTAAGTCTTAATTTCTGTTGTCATTATGGATCACCAAGTTTTTGTCTGGTAAGTCCGGTAACAGTTGGCCGCTGTGAGTACTAATACAACTCGGAAATCGGTCAATCGCTCACACCCCAATTAGCCAAAACGTGTATCATACAGATACAAAGTAGCGATTTTACGATTACACAATGAGCGGCTATAAAAGAGAACCGTGCGCCCCACCGCTCCCATCGAAACACGGCTATATAAAATCGTAGTTAAGTTTATGAGGTGTCGTGTTCCGTGCACAACACTAATAAATTAACACGTCGCTAAATGTCGCGGGGGACCGCGGCAGACGTCACTATTGTCGACACCCGGGCTCCGCAAAGCGGTGAATTTTAAAACATCGCAGCTTATTTAAGGCTATATTTATAGATGGCGCTAAAATTATATCGCACTCAGAAAATCACAGACACTCCTAAAACAGACCGCGGCCGTCTAAAGGAATTAAAAAAATAACGAATGGTCGCGGCCACATGGCCTTTTGCGTGAAATAAAAAGCATTACAAAATGAGTTTTCCGCATTGTGAGCGTGGCGCTTTTTATTTCGACCTCTTTACAATTTTAACGGAGGTGCTTGAATGGTTCTCCTTGTGGCCCCTGGCTCGGGTGACAATCCTTTCCTCGAGACGAACGCCGGTGTAGGAAAATATTCTCGATTTCTTAAAGAATGAATGAATGAATGAGAAAAGTATGTATTGCTTAAAAAAAACACCAAGCATTTGTGTCATTATATCTCATTCTGTGTAATGCGCCCTCTACCGGTCGGTTGTTATTTTATTCATAAAATAACAACCGACCTATGATTTTTCGTATATGCATGGTCATTTCACAAAAATTATCCCGCTCCAACCAGAATCGTGGAAACCCCGGGAGTATGAAAGGCGATTGTGGCCGTCACTCGCATTATGAACAACCCGAAAACTCTTTACAAATCCAATTCTAAAGTCGCGGAGTTCACAACTTACTAATGACATCTTTTTATGTTTTACGCCGCGACGAGCTCAATCCGTCGATGCGCTTCCGATGGACCATTTCGAATATGTTATCCTTGCTATCTAATAAACAGCTACAAAATATTCTACAGGCAATACGGGCTGGGATTTTCCTAGGTTAATTATTTATTTTTCCTATTTCCTATATCAAATCTGAAATTTACCAAAATTAGTCTGTAATAAAATTTTACCATGGTGATAGTCTGTATGTAGATTTTAATGAATAAATGACATAACATGTTATAACTGAAATCTTTTTTTTTTTAATGGCTGCATGAAATTAATTTTTGACGTCCAATTACAGCCTGGCTACTATGAAAAATGGAGATGTAGCGCTGAAGAGTTTGTTTGTTTAAACGCGCTAATCTTTGGAACTATTGGTTCAATTTAAATCATTGTTTTCTTGTTGATAAACTATTTATCGAGGATGGCTTTAAGTTCTATAACGTCACAGCGGAGCATGTGGAAAAAATATTTGACAATGAGGGCTTCCGTCGCGTGCGCTGCAAAAAAGGTTCAAGAAACCAAAAATTAAGTATGAAAGAGTGATTCCTTTTTAAATGATCTAAAAAAAAATCCGTGATAGTATATGTTTATCTTTTATGATGGTAATGATAATTAGTATAAAAGTATTATTTGATTCTACGCCGACGAAGTCTCCGCACTGCTGGTGTCTTATAACAAATGAGCCGATGTCGTTTAAAACAAGCTTAGGTACATACGAGTCAAAATATGTAAACAAACAGCTAATTGGAGCAGACTGGGTGGTGCGTCCTTTCTGCTGATTTAATACACGCACCTGCCTGTATGCAAAATACCTAGACTTAAGGTAAAACAGCATCTTGTCCAATCGAGTAATTTATCATTTCGTCCCGAGGCCTGAGCACAATACTTGTCGTACTTAACACGATAGATGTCCTTCTAGCTTTTTGCCGACCGTACTCTGGCAGTTGGCGACATCGAGACATATTGATTCGGAGTAAATATCCGAGACGCCCGCAGGCTGCAATCAATCAGCAGGGCTCAGATCGAGGATTACCTCTCACCTCGTGCGGGTCTTCAGTCCTCCATCCTCACTAATCAACCGAATTTATAACGCGATTACCGATTCCAGCTTCTACTTTATTGCCCGACTAAGCCGAAATATAATGTATCATAGAAATATTATCGTTAAAGCTTGAGAAAGTGTTTTATTTAATTAAATACATAAATATATATATATGGTAAAGGTCGTCTGAAAATATTCTAGTCGCTTTTTATCGGAGTTAGTTTTACCCGGGTGGGTCGGGTTGCGGCGATTTGAAAAATTCATTTGTGTAGATCAATTTTAGCGGTAGCGTATAACGTGCGACTTGAAAGCTTTTCCGCGCCCATAGGCCACCCGCAATACTGTCGGGTAAACAGTGAAGCAATCACAGGCTCCCGCGGGAACGCGAGGGAACTCTAATCCCATTTGGCGGTCCGATCGAATGGTGACGTGGATGCCTGTCAAATTTTAAACCTATCTGTTTTGTTATCAACCATCCTTGCATTTTAGATTGGCGAAGATTGGCGAACAACCAATTTTGACATATTATGTCCTCGTAATAATATCGTCTTTGTGTTACACATTGTACCTAATAGAAGATGTACGATAATTAAAAAGTCCGCCGGTCTTTCAATTGTTTGTGTTGATTTAAACAAAAATGAAATAATTGTAAAACACTAAACTCCTACAAATTACAATATTTTGTATAAACAATTGCCAAAAACAATAACTAAGAGCATTGTTAATAATAAATATCCAAAATACACATACTTCCTTACTAATAAAAGAATGGTTTACGTTCCTAAAATTTGTAACGATAAAAGATTTAGAATACCGAAGAAGGTTCATATCATTCATGCATAGTAACCTATTAATATGTGGATATGTAAAGTAAATGACAGAAATAGTCAAATCTGCACCTGACTGCACCCTAACTACTGACATCAGGTGGAAAAAGTTACGCGAATCTCGGCGAACCGAAGAGAAAGTTCCCGGCTCGATGCCACCTTCACTCCCCAGCATATTGAAGTATCCCTGAAATATTGTTCGCCGTGACAGCGCTTGTCAGACTACTCGCGAAGAACTTGAGTCAACTTGTGGCTTTCCTTTAACCTTACATTTAATATTTACTTCTTATTTTGTAAAGATTGAAAGAAATAATAAATTCCAGATGTCTAGTACAAACATTCGAACGCCAGCCTTATCTCGAACGACATAAACCTTGCCCTTCTGGGACGAATGATATTCTTTTAGCCGACCTAAACTGTTTCGGCAAACCCCGGCAGCGACCCAGTCCGCTGAAAAGGAAACGCAACACTACGATGGAGAGATAGGCGATCTTATCGCGCCGTCGCGAGGATTCGAGCGGCGAAATTTATTCGAGTGAAAAGCGTGAAATCGGTATCGGAATCGACGAATCGTAATCAGAATCGCGATCGTCGATGTATCGCATTTTTATTTCGATTCGGAACGAGAGGACCATTCGAGCGAGTTCCCGTTCATAACAAAATAACTCGCTACGCGGACGGTTTTCATATTATTTCGCGCGGAAGCTTTTAATTTGTGACATATCTCAACTCGGGCGAGTATTCATGGAAACGATACCGAATCGCCATAAATTCAACATCATATATTTACAAAATCACGTTTTAGAAATATATAATGTAAATGCTTTGTCGGAGCATCATTGATTTGTGCGAGTGATGTGTGGTGTAAATAAAAAACGTTCACCCACACATAGACGAGTCGTAAGCTTTCATAGTAAGAAGCTCCAGTTTGCAATTAAGACGGGGTGTCCGATGCATTAGATGCATTCTAGCGAACGGAGGGGGTGTGCGGCCACTAGAAATTATTTTATACTTGAATGACTCCTCATATCTATATCTAAAAAATACAGACTATTTTAAATAAATTCCTAGTACTTTAGCACAAGTTTTATGCAAAGACTAAAATATGAACGATAAAGTGAATACTAAAACAATATTAAAACCCAAAGAATAACACAAACACACTAGAGGGTAAAGTAATTTAAAGGAGGAATGCAATTACACATTAATTAATGAGGTTATTTGAGAGCACAGCTTATTTGTGAAATTAGTTAAGCTTTGCTTTGAATCGCGCGTTTAATAGCCACAGTGGGAGGGACACTAACTTAGTTATGCGCGGAACGGCGCGTTCTCTCATCCAATTTGTACCGTTTTATTGACTGGAGATTGCTACAGAGAAACGACTGCCGGAGAACCAGGTGCTGCCGATAGTCGAGTTAATTTTGTTTAATTACGTTATACAAAAATGTTAATGTCTTTTCGTGTCTGCTTAATTTATAATCATATTTATGAAATGCCTTAAAAAGAGCACATCCATTGAAACTACTCTTTTACTGGAAACCGTGTCTCGATCTCTTCCAGACGTCACTCCACTATCCGATAACGTCTACCCCTCGACCTCACACAAATCAATTGCACTATTCCAATTATCATGATCGTGACGCTCGCCAACGAAGCTTATTAGTGCTCATCTGCCGGTGACGTCACTAGATGCCGCTAATGGGGTCTAATGGACCCCATGCTGTCGTCGATATTCCTCGGTCATTAATAGACCGATATAAAAGTTAAATATTCTCAACTCACTGGGCCGCACGAACGAGTCCGCCGATGAGAAATGCAGAGGAAGTGCGGCTGACCGAGGCACAGAGGCAGCAATGAGACAGAAGTATTACTTGAAGTTAATATTTGCAGTAGCCAGCGAGCGCAAACACGTCGGAGACACAATATGAGAGCCGACGGCGATCCATATGAATTTTATATTTGTATGGGACATATACGTTCGTTCCTACGGGCGCTGCCACAATAGAAAATATTGTTAGCGCCATATTCAATGTGACACACACTTAGATTTGCTTTACTCAAGTAAAAAATCGTTAATTATTTCGTAAAATATCAACTACACAACTAGCATTCACAACACCGTCCGTATCATAATATTATATAATAATGAATACTAAACTAATAACAAGAAAATTCAAAGGAAAACATAACTATCACAGAGAGTATAATGTGCCGTCCAAAATGGCACCATAGATCACGTCGGTCCGCGGTCACCGCCTGTTTCATGTCTCATGTTTGTACTTTCAGTAAAACGATGCGACGAGCTATTCCGACATCTTACGTACTTTTAATGTTTAAAAGAGTTTATCTCTTCGCGATCTAAAAGCCTTCCAATCGTACTTATGTCTAGACCGCGATGATACTGCTCTCTAATATAGATGTACGTCTTAACTTGATTCATCACTATGCACGCAGCTTTGTGTTAGCTCATATTGAATGTCGAGTCACAGTTCGTTTGAAAAAAGGCGAATGATCGAATGGCGCACGGTGTATTGTCGCCGAATGCTGTGTGTTCAGTGAAATTTTTGAGTGGCGCTTAATAAAAGTTTGCCTTTATCGCGGCAGAGCGGCTTAGCGCTGCGCAGCTAACGCGAACGACAGAATCTGTACTATTTTAATGACACGAGTTGCACTGTGCTGAAACTAAACCGTGCACTAGTTTACTCAATATGTAATTGCCATAATTATACACGTCTTTTTATATAATGACGCATTCGTAGCTTTGTACCTACTTTATAACTGCAACAGACAATCTCGCACATAGGTCGAGGATTAAAGCGCATCGAACAATAAAAAAGCGTGTGGTGGGTGAGGACCGGCGTCTACCGGCACCAAATATTGACCGATCGATCGACGCGGCGCCTTCGCCCTCGGGCGAAACGACAATTTCGAGATTTGAGAGCTCTCAGAGGAACGACGCGTCGGGAATCGTAACTTGTAATTTACATATCAATACAGATATAAATATTTTCGGTGTCATACGGAAAAACGCATATCAGGCTTTCGGTTTTACATTATCGAAAGAATTCTTACCTTCCTCGATCGCCATCTAAACATAAATTTTTACAGTGTTTTGATTCGATAATGATTTAAAATCTGACTGTTAAATTGATACCATACAATTTAACATCGACGTAATAAATAGTGGAAACGATTTCATAAAACAATTACATTAATATAAAAATGAAAACATGAAATGTAGTATAGGAAACTAGTAAACACAATAAAAACCCATACAAAGCCTTCTTTCCTATGATATAAAAAAATTTCAACTTGACACAAAAATAAATAAGAATGAACTAAGTTTTTTATAGTTTTTAACTTTAATTACAAGGATAAACAAATGAAAACTAAGATTATACCATTGAACAAACTACTGTATACAACCTAAATAAAGCGATTAATTCATTACATCTTCTGGATTGGTTTATAATTCTAACGAGCTATAACTGCAATCACATTACATTTAAATAACGACTGTTATTCTAAAATTAGTTTTCCCAACCTTAATATAGGGATCAAAATTCTCTTTCGAGACCGTTCGGATTGAGATAAACGCAGTGAAATTAGTAGAATTACCATATTGACTTAGTCGAAGTGAATGTGTAATTAATTTAGAGGTTTAATTTAAATTAGTTTGATTTTAATCAAAGCATCGGAATTCATTGCAAGGATTTTTGAAGCTTAAACGTAATTCTACGCTTTTGTTATAGAGTTTAAATTACATATTTTAATTAAGTACGTACACAAACGTAAACGTCGGAAATAAAACTGAAGGATTCGAACTATAATTGTCTCTTTTATATACGTATGTAAAGAACCATTTTTATGCTTCTTTAATCTTCAACTTGACGTTTGTAGTTGGAAATATGCAAGTTATTGGGAATTGCCACATTTGAATAAGACATAAAATTAAACGAATTAATGATTTAAAAAAATACTTTAAATGTCCTTTAAAGTAAGTAATTATTAATTTCTGTAATAAATCTCTATTAACTGAGCAACGTTGCCTGTTATAAATTACGAAAAAATATGAAATAAATCGTAACACAAGTTAATATAGGTATTACTATGTAAAACGCAAAATGTAAAGTACAACGCAAACGGCTCCCGACAAAAGGCTCGGTGCAGGGCATTATAAATAAGCGAGTAATAAGCATTACATCCTGTTCAAAATTTCACAGGCGACCGGAAACTTGCGGCGGAACCGCGACCGACCAGATGACGCCTTTCCTCTTATTGCTGACCGGAGGACGCTCGTCGCCCGACTCTAGACCCTATCCCCGTAAGCATAATCACTCGATTTCACGAACCGCTCCGCCGCTAGTCTAAAATGAACACAACTATTTTACAATGCAAATACGCGGGCGCCTCTGAAAAGAGTCAAACGGAGCTTTATTACGTCTAGATAGAACCGAAGAGAAGCATAACGCTTAAAATATGCAATTTCAGAGATTTCGGCGCCTCGTTGACTTAATGGAATTTGTGAGACAACCGGTTTTTTTATGTTCGCACAGACGGACCTAAATGAGAGCTCCGTTTCAATTGACTTTCAAATTACATCATTTTTCATAAGCGGGCTGATAGAAAGAGGGTATTTCTCGATAATATTATAACAGTTTAATCTAAATTTTGTTTGAGCAAAGCACGCTAATGGATATCGAAGCGTAGCGAAGTGCTACGCGGCATCCGTAGACCGTCTCTACGAATTCATTACATTTTATGTATTTTACATAACACCACATTTTTTGTTCCTTACTGCGAACATCAACAAAAATGTAGTTATTTTATGTTATACATACTAATTATGTACATACACGTAACGATAGCAAAAATACTGAATATTCATGACACATTATATTCTATAGGTATCTTCAAGTACAGTCGTCATCAGTATCAGCTGATGGGAACAGGTAGCGCGCCAATATCCTTGATGGAACTCTTCATATGTGGACACTTGTGACGAACGGTGCTTTTGATTTTACGTTGTTATGTAGTTCTTTTTATTATGTCTAATTCAAGAATGAGATGTAGTATAACTGAAGTGTTTGTTTTTTTTCTTCAGTATTATATCTGCAAGGAATATTTTTTTTACACAATACTTACCTCAACTAGTTTTAGGAACTAATCGTCACTGCTAGGTCTTCGATAGCTCAGAGCCCTAATACCACTCCATTACCGAACATATTACGGCCCAAGTAGTAAATATTGATAAATTGTTATGGATGATTTGCACATTTCTCCCTCAGTGTACAGCAAGCTTTTACTTTTAGCGGAGGTGTCGGAGTGTACTGTAGCTTTCACATATTGCTGTGGGCTCGCTGGGGGAAACTCATATCTTGAGCTATAAGCCTAAGAGTTCGTGATGGTTTAAGCCGGTTTAAACCAACGTTACTTTTACAATATCGATCGAAAGAAGATCAATGTTATAGTCTTAAAATGTATGATTTTAAAGACTCTATTCCTTAACTTCTCATAAATGTATGTTTCGGAGGCTTCAAATGTACTTCCAAATATTAAAAACTACAGCATATTTTTAGATGTGTAAAACGTAACAAAATAATTTAAGTTTTATTTTACAGTTAGTTTAGTTTTATATTATATATTGCAGGCTCTTAGACTGTAGTATATTTAACGCACTTACGAGCCACGAAAATGTGTGAGGCTCGTTAGTGTGCTAAACAAATTGTCTAGATATATTCTGATGTACGTAATGGAAGGTGTCAATCACCGGCAGGCTCTTACGCTAAAGAAAATTGGCACAAAATCTCTAGATGTTTCGACATTATTCTCAAGTACTTAAAGCGGGAGAGTAAATTAAAATCTTCTTAAAATAATGAATAAAATACGAAGGGGGGGGGCGCTACAACCGTAACGCATAACGTTCTGTGCAATTGCTCTAAACAATTGAGGCACCGTGTCCAAAATAACGTGTTTAAAAAAATACGTAATTTTTCATCAGATACTGAAAGTATTAAGTAACGTCATAACATATCAATCGTTAGCCATAAACGATTAATACTTAATCGAAATGATGGCAAAAAAAAACGTAAAAGAATGTTAATGACTACAAAACCTCAAACACTCGTCTCGTAAGATTATTAAGGCCATTTAAGAAGTAGCACTCCAGCGACGAGACGAAAGAGTTTTGTCATGTAAATGACTCTCTGTGCCCAAGAACGCTGATCAAAATTTCAGAAGCCGGCACACGAGCTGCGAAATAACTCTCACTCCGATGCTTCATGTAACATGAATTCAGGACAACGGTCAACGGCGCACGGACACTTTTGACATGTGCGTGTTTACAGGACACTCGAATCCTTTGCTCGCCGAATCTGCAGTTATTTATTTTTGAACGTACAACAAAGCATCGCACCTAAGCATCCATGCAAATAGTCATCGCAAGGTTATGTATAATTCACGGAAATAGCACACATTTAATGCAATTGCAAAAGACAGATGGCGCTAGCGCTTGAAATTTGGTTTTGACACAGTCACCCTTGATACCGATAGAAACTACAACGTCGGGTTGAACTTACAATGCATTGATTACCTGTTATGGTTAAGAGTGTTATATTTGACAGCACAAGCTTTTATTAGGATCTTTTTACTTCGTTTTTTCGTTATAAGTTCAAAAATATTAAAGCTCGATTAAAAAATAATTTTCCTATTTTCATGGATTTTTAAGTAATGAAACTAAGCACCAGCACCCACAGCGTGTTGCTGCACTAACCATTAAGGCTACTTGACTTGGCTTATTCAGTATCACGAGTAAACCATTGTATCTATAATGTGTAATCGAGACCTCAAAGCAAAATGACTATCCCAAAGCGTAAAAGATTGTCAATTATGTTTCCGCGGTGTCAAGATTGAGTTGAGATTTGTTTAATTACTCCGCAATTACTTCAGCCGCGACGATTTTTGAGAAATAACTTAATGCCCACTGAGACTGGACGGAAAGGCTCGAGGGCTTCCATTTTCCAACCTTCATTTCGTTACTTTACGCTATTTCCCTCTCGTGTACCTATTTTCAGAGTGTGAATCTAAATTTTGCTATTAATGTTTGCATTTTCCACTAAAACTAAAAAATCTTCATATTTCGGAGAAGATTGAACGGCAAAACTGGAATCAATATTAACTGTCTAATAGATAATTTTCAATAAAATATCTGGATATTTTCCAGGCCTCGTGGATCGCGTACATTTTTAAATGTAAAAAGGAATTATTTGTTTGGGTATCGAATGTACTAAATCGTGGAAAATAATAAAATGCAGTTACGGAAGTAATGTAATGTCTTTGCACTTGCAATGTTTGTTTGTTTCTGTTAATAAAGTTATACAAATATATCTTTCTTGCAACTGTTATTTTAATCTTCAGTATTACAATGTTAATGTTAATAATCAAAACATAAATATTGTTGTAAAAGAATTGTCCGCTGTGACCCTCCAATTTTTTTCACAAGTATTATTTATGCTTTGCGGTCTAGATGCAAACGGTTGTCTCCTTCGTTGTAGAGCAATCAGCCTAATCAGACTAATTTTCAATATTCAATATTGAATATCTCATTATATCAATTATCATCATACACTTTTACGTGCATCTTTACAGCATTAAATATTACATAACAATTACTATGCACTTGCGACTCACTGGAATGGTAGGAATAAGTGTCAGCGATCGCACGCTAACGTAATTCCGCCGTACGCGTCGTACCGGAAGGATGAGATTTCTTGTTCTTGTTTGACGTTTCCTTTAAATGAAATCTTCGGACAAGAGTCCGAATACTAATTAAAAGAGACAATTGCATTAAAGAAACGCTCATTAATAGAAGACTGGGACATTTGTTCAGTAATACAATAAATTATATTCTCTTCTATTCTAAACCCGAGTGAAGTGCAAGCACTCTCAGTAAGTAAGTTTAAATCTTATGTAAAACAAAAACTGCTTGGAAATGGTTATTATGACGTTAATCAATATTTAAATGAAAGAGATAAAATTTAGTTTTGTAACGCTCATTAGTGTTCATACCAACCAATATGAATAAATGATTTTTCTTTGAGGTTACAAGCAAAAACAAAAATGTATAACACATACAGATTATCCACGAAGAATGATAAGATTAGGTAACTGCACCGAGAAGACACAATGTCACCAATCTTTATAAAATGAGTAATTTTGTGTGTATTTTAGCTAAGTTCTTTACTTCTCTCAAATAATCAGTAGAAAATGCTTTCTTTGCAAGAGTGCTACGTTGCTACGACGAAGCGTTCTACAAACGTAAAAAGTCCGTATCAAAAACGCGCACAGCATAAAACTGCAACACATCATTATAATCATTCAATATTGTGCCGATGATTTGAAAACCCATTCTTATCATTAAAATGTTTTCTCGTGCACAAACAAATTTAGGCAATTCGCCACTACCGGCGTAAGTTGAGCCCCAGCGTTCCCCTTTGTGCGGCCAAAGGACGCAGTTCAATCGTCACTAAAATGTTTTTGTTTTATAACTAAAGCCTTTCATAACTCCTTCCGGAGTGAAACAAAGGAGCGAAGCGGTAACTTTTCATGTAACGGATGACATTTTTGAAAATTGGTAGACGGTGAAAAGTGCGAATTAGTTGAATGCGGTGACATTTTGAAAAACTCACATTGTTCATGTATTATTGTTAAATTAGATACAGATACTTTTAATGTTTCTCAATTATATATGTACGTCAAAATCAGTTTTACTATAAGGAGCATGAAAGACAATAAAACTTTCCCTTTTTTCCACAGAAATGGTGTTAAAGTATTTTTCTTATATTGATTGACCCTATGAATTGAGAAATTTAATAATCACGAAAGAGGCGCCGTAGTTTAAATGTTCGTTCGTTCGTTGTTGATCGGTCGCAAATTTTTTAATGTAGAATATCAAATTGGAATTTATGTACATCCTTCACTTTGTAAATCGACTGAATTAATCATCCCATGAAAGCTGTCGAACTGACGACTGCTTTTTTAAGCAACGTAAAAACTTAGTACAATTCGCGTGTACAGAAGAGCACAGGCAGGGGTGACCAACCGTGCAAGCAGCGCACGTGTACGATTCCGAGGGACGCCTAATGAAGAGGGTTACGCACCCCTGAAATGCTCCTCACGTTCTCCTAGATAAGCGACGTAAACCCACGTAATTCATGTTAATTATATTATATGTCTTTAATATGTAGAAAACATTTCACTAAGTGTCAAATTATTATTCTACTGATTGATTCAAGACAAAAGTATACGTTGAGTAGGTATTGTCTGTAGTTAACTAAAGTAGTACACGTTCAAATAAAACACTTTTAATGGTTTAAAATGCGAAAAGTATTCATCAAATGATATGCATCACTTTATTTTTTCGAATATTTATTAGGTTTCATTAAAGTTAACGAATAAATTTAAAGGTTTCCGAAAGAACAAGAAAGATGAGCCATCTCAAATACGCCTTCGAGTTTGGACGACATAATATTTGCAGTTGTATGAAATAGGACATTTCGCGAGAGTTATTTGTTTCTTTCATCTATTTGAATGACAATCGCGGGAATAAAGCCCAAAGTTGAAATTAACTTATAAATGAGTTGACGAGAGAGTGTTGAAAAGGTTTCCTAAGTAAAAAGGAAAATATTTTTATTATTTCACATTAATTAACTTTATTTTTATCTAGGCGACTAGGAATATCACGTTACGCTTATTTCGTAGAATTTGGGCACTCCATGTCTGCGACGAAGCCCATTTCCTTATTTTGACTACATTTTCGTACGTAAAGTTACGTTGGACAGAGCTAAGCGAGACATTTAACCATTCCAGTCTGTCGTCGTAGACAATATTTATTAAAATAACAAGGGTAATAAGAATTGAAAGCGAAGACAAAGTTGGTCTAAAAAGATTAAAAACGGCATTCATCCTCTCGTCCATCAACCGCGTGAATTATGAAAGCCGGCTCGCAAAGAAAAGAAACAAAATATTTAATTAATTAAGTACCTCCGAAGCTAAAAAGCCCTTAATAACTAAATTCGCAATAAACAATAGTCTTTCCGGCGAAGGATTTCAGGAAGCCTCAGAGCTGGTTACATTAAAATCAATATTTTATATTACATAAAATTGTATTTACGTAAGCTTTCTCTTATCATATCTAAGTTTACCGAAATAAGAAAAGTTGTGCTGCTCGAATGGACAATCACATTGAGGCTTATAGATAAAAATCAACCCGACCAAAGGTAAAATAGTGCGCTCAATCCGGCTGCCGGCTCTTAGGCTGCGAGGCGCAAAAAGAGCAAGCGGTCAGTGAGAACGGCGCATTGTCCCGGGGCTCTTTGTAACAATCGGCCGGTAATTAAGCACCTCCAAGGGCAACAGAAGTTCCAAAGGGCCTCCGCTCGCCTTTTTACTTTTGCTTCGAGTCTAAAATCATATTTAGTCCGTCATTTCACAGGCTCGTCGCAAAAGGAAAATTGTATGGATACAATGTCAACATGTGTCGCAGGAGACGGTATTCCGATGAATATTGTTCACATATGATACAGGGCTCATGTTGTGTTGTTGTGTTGCAGTGTTGATTACTAATCACAAATAAACTGCATAGTTTTACTTTATAGCAACACACAACAAACACAAACCTCCTCTCAGTACCAATGGTCAGCACAAGCGACGCCTACCGCACACTGACTCAATTCGCCTGTCTTTTAGCAAATAAATATTTACCTTACAATTTAGCTCTTTTAGTAAGCCACCTACTTATAAGTGCAATTTTGGTAAATTGTATCTCCGATAAAGTCATTTGAAATCGAATGAGGCTTAATTAATAAGACTATCGAAGCACCTTTTACCTCGTCTGTCAAATTATGATGCAACAAAAGTATCGTTCTGTTAGCTTGAGTTTCACCAGCGAAAAGAATGCACTAACAAGCGGTTTCTCATCGAATGTTTTGAACGAGAGGCTAGTTCGGATCGTGTGGGGCGGAGGTCCAAAGAAGCTTTGATTAACGTCGTTGTGAGGCTTAATTGCTTTAATTGCATTAATATTTATCGTGATATTCTAAGGCTCGTTTCAACTGTGTGTGAGTTTAGGCAGACTAAAACAGACAGACGTACATTCTTTCAATCTATGTCCCGAGAAAAGAATACACATTATTGAAACTAATCCGCGGTACCGGTACTTTTGTAATTATTTCCACAAATTCAAACAAAATCTAAGGGGATCAAAGGCATTCGCATTTTTGGCCAAAACGCGTTCAGCTTTTAAATAGGAAATGTACCCTTCTCGTAAAAATGTTAGTCGTCAGACGTGATGTTTGAGGGGAGGGAAGTCTAGTTATCTTATTAATTAGCAGGCGAGACGCGGGAAAATTTTTCGTTTGAGCCTTTGAGACTCTTCATAGTTCACACCTGCGAGAGGTAATTAGGTGCAAAGAAATTAGCGACACTGCAGCTCGCTCAACGTAAACATGCTTTTTGATTTCCACCGAGTTTTCTTAATATTTGAACTATCTGCTCCTAAAATGCTATAAGCTCATCACTGTAATCAACAAATTTCCATACAGGCGATAAATCTTTCGTGATTGTAAACGAGAATAAATTAAGAAAAATTACAAGTATCAAATCGAATCAAAGTATTATATTCTCTTTTCGAATCTCGACTATTTAAATAAGTTTAAAAAAATATTATAAATATTCATCGTCCAGTATATTCTTCACCCTTTAAATGGCAAAGACTATACGAGGAAATAAGAAGAATGTAAGCTTTGTGACTAATATTTTTTCTGTGGCGCTAAATGCCTGCGAACATATTTAACACGAAGCGTGTAAAAATGTTGTGTGTGCAAGAATTTTATTTTCCTTCGAAAATTACGCGTTCAAAGTTCACTCGCAGAATAATTAAGGCAGTACGGTGGAATTAGTTTTAAGGTCGAGCGTTATTTATTGAATGTTTTAAACATCTCATTTATGGGGTGGATGGGAATATTAATATAAATATAGAAAAATCAATAATTTTGCTCGTACGGTTGTGAGGAGAAACACGTGTTTTCGTATCAAACTTATAGCAACTGACCGTAACAAACTGGAAGCGCATATCGCTCGCGCGTCGCTTTCAACTCGTACGCCTTAGTAATTAGAGAGAAAAATATTTAATTAGCATACGTTATTCTGCGCAGCCACAACAAAATCATTTACGTTCGCGTGTTCATAGGAATTAAAAAGAAGTCGTTTGCTCGAAGCGCGAAGAGCGGTTGAAACACCTCCGCTTTAGACCTTAATTGCTTTATTTATGAAAATTACGTTTAATTAGACGCTATTTGTTTTTCAGTGCCACAATAAATTTGCACGAAATCGTTTGCCGTCTTTCAATGCTAACCGAGTTTAACCAAGTTACTTATAAGCTGTTCCACATGGAAATAAGCTCGGCCTTAACAATGTTTTTATACTTTATTGACCTAACCGGAAAAGCGCAAGGACAAATTAGTTTTTCAGTTAATATTGAAATATTCTCTCAGGCTGTGAGTTCTTACACAATTTCCGGAGAAAATAGCTCGCAGAAAAAATATTCATGATCATAATATTCAACTAGCAAATATTTTAAACATATATTTCAAAAAAGGGCATTTAAGTTATATGAACGAAGCATTTGGAGACAACATAGAAATAAATTTGACGATGTTCAGTAAACTAGCTTTCAATAAACCCATTGGCTTAATCTGTTTCTAAGCAGCTTAACTCTTAAAACTTAATCAATTGAATTTTGATCAGATGTTGACCGAAAAGATTTTCAAACAATGTGAAACTTTCTCGATAGACAATCTTTGTCTATTATCAAATATAAAATATTTCGTGAACAGTAGGTATAAAGGCTTTCGGAAACGCGCGCTGTTTGTATACTAGTCAATTATAAAGTAATTTCGAAAACAAATAACATCGAATTAAATTGTGAAGAGGACATTTCATCAGGGGCGATTTGAATTCAAATTTTTCAATAGATATTAAAATAACTAACAATATTGGTTCCATTCAAACGAGCGATCGCAAATCTGCTCAAACACCGCGTGCAATATGAAAACCAATTAGTTGCTCAAATACGGGGTGCTTTATATTTAGTTCACAATCGACGAGAGCCTTCGACGAGTGTGAAACGTCTATTCTGGATATATATTTTTTATATTGTTGAATCGACCTTATATTGCAAGAACAATAAAATTTGTTCGATGATTCTCAAGACGTGAGGCAATTAAAAATACTAATGTCCTATACTCAACGAGGGTGAGATCTGTGGAGCAAAAATTTGAACGCGAAGAACGAACAGGTCGTGTGCGGAGCGACGTCACGCGAGTGCAGTGAAACCCGATCGAGTGTCAGACGCAATTGATCGGTAATCAGAGGGGGAGTGCCCTAATGAGGTGTAGCTTCACACCTCGGCCTCGCCGGTTCACACCTCGCGACCGGATCGCATTACCACCGCATGTCCTCTTTACGTTCACTAGCGTTCTTCACCATTTTACCGCTTCCTTATCCTGATTTGCCATCAAACTGAGACGGGACTCGAATCCACGACCCAGAATACATCGTGCCATTCGTTCGTTCAATTGTTGATACAAACTCTTTTAAATAAAGGTGGATCGATTATTATATGATAGCTAACCTGGATTCGCTTCATTTTTATAACTCTTGTCAACGTGTAATTCTGTTAGTATAATGATACATATTGTTTTGGTATGGTGGTGTAAGTGAGGTGTGTAGCCCATTAGAATTAAAAAAAGAATTAAAGAAATGAAAAATTATTATACAAAACGAAAAGAAAATGGTGAAGAAGAATTAGGGCGTCAACGCTCTAAAGCTTGAATTAAAGTCAATTGACCAAGTATATAAATAATTGATGGGTTTCCTTATTTCATATTAGAAGACAGGTCACTAATATTCAATTAGAAAATCAAAGTTTGTCCCAGTTTTTTGTACAGTACATTTCTACAATGACTACTAGAACTGTTATCCACCGGTAGATATTGTTTGGACTGCAACTTTTATTAAATAGTTTGTCCAAATCGAATGTTTGTGGCATTAGATTTGGACAGACAGGCCATCGTCGCTGCGCCGTCATTGCACTTGCACGCAGCGCAGCGTCAATGAACCGTCTGATTGTGAGGTTCGAGCATAAAATTGATAAGAGCGAGTTGTAATTACGAGTCGAGTCTTGTCGAGTGCGATGTAACGAAGGTGCGAGTGTCAAATACTTAACTACTTTAATTGTTCGCGCCTCACTCGAGTGCGTCATTTCACTCTGTATTGTTTGCGTAAATAATTGTAACACCCTGTACAGAATACGCGAGGCTCACCGTGAATACTCAATTTTAATGCGCACACGTAAATCGTATTTGTAGGAAGACAAATCGTCGCTTTCAATTGTTTATTTTTTCTAAATATCTGCCCGAGTTGATTTATCAATGCGATTCAATTAAAAAAAATAAAATAACTATTATATTTTCGGTGTCTATAAATTGAAGGGCTCCTTTAGTTAAAACGTATTAAATTTATTTAAAACTGACAGTGTGAGAAATTAGTGAAATTTGAACATAAGTTATGTTCAAATTTCACTAATTCTAAAATATCACCGTTAATTATGAATCATTAACGTTGATTTATATAAAACCTTTGTCCTGTTTCAACAACAAGGATTCTTTAAAGGACAACATTAATTTTAGATCAAAAACGGAAAATGGTATTTGGATTATATCGATCAAACCCACTTAAATAAGAAGTATTGAAATAAATCAATGAAAATAGCTTTCCGCTGATCTATGAGACAGAATCTATTTACAATAGGTGGTCCAGCGAGCCACAGGGTCGCCAATGCCTCGGCTTATTTGGAAGGTGTTATTTTCATCTGCTCAGTGCACTCAAGCTTAATCGGTGTTGTTTAAAAGATTGCCTCTTACGGGAGTCGAGAGTGTGGCGATTACGAGTAAGCTGCTTAAGTACAAAATTGCACAAATAACGTTTGCACCCCAAAACGGACCCCTTTTCAGGGCCCGAAAGCCTGATTGCACACGGCGGCCGTCGCTATGGCAACGCGGTCAATAACCCACGCGATGCCTTCTCTATTAAATACATAGCGTCATCCAACAATGTCGGTCTTCCACTGCAAGGCTACCGAGTTGTATTGACCTAATGATCAGACAATAGACAAACATCCACGTGAAGACAAATAAATGGGAAAGAAGAGAACTTCTTACTTAGATCTATTAATAATCTACTAAGTACGTAACAAAATGCCAATTTGTGAACCTATGTGATATCATTTTCGACGTACTTGATTTTGATTTGATGAAAACCGAATAAGATAAGAAACATACCTAGTGTCGTGCCTAAACCCTTCTGCCCGTCTTTAGGGCAACGGCTAAAGTTATCGGTCCACAGTTCACTATCAGTATCAAACGTCACATTTTGTAAATAATACAAAAGGAAACAAAAACATTCGCGTGCCGGTACACTTCAACGAATGCGACCGCGGCGTTACAAACGTGCACACAGACAAACATAGCCGCGCACCCGAGGTTCGGCTCCTCGCGCGATGTTCGACCCTAACGCTAGCGCCTTTGCGCCGTTAGACATATTCAGCTGGAAAAGTTAACCTTGCCCCTGCGTTACACATGAATTCTATTTTCAAATTCTGCTGCGGAAAACTGACTTTTCTACTCTAGATGTAAATGCCAATTTCCTTTATAACCTCGTCGAACGACTAAACTTCGACTTTAGCGACGTACGAATACTACTCAAACTCCCGAAGTGCGGCCACACAATGCGCCACGCAATGACGTTTCGTAAGGGACGCAGCTACGGCTCGGTCGAGGGGCGCGAGAGAGACGGCCGTTCCCCAGGGAAGGTACGGTAGGGGTGCATTTTCGTCTGAAACGTCAGGTTATAAAGAATCGATGTAGAAGACGTCGGAAATTTATTGTATTTTCACAATTTAAACTTTGCTTTCCAAACGTTTTCAATAGAGCAGAAATTGCTTCGAAATTGTTGATATAACTTTAAAAATATGCAGTTATTTAAACTGAAAGAGGGATTTTAAAAGCTCACGTCATATCCAGTCAAATTATACTATATTTATTTACGTCAAAAACATTTTGTTTGTCCTCTGTAAAACGCCCACTAGACTAAGGATAATTCAGCGTCTAACCAATTGAAAAAATTACGTAGTTGTTTCGAAGTTCCATGGCCAGAGTGGTAAAGAGAAGAGGCGAAGGGGGCAAATTGATTCCCGTGTTTTAGTTCCGGTATAGGAAGGTGATGTGCTTCCGTGAATATAAGTCTTGTAGGAGCGCGGAATGCGACGAGTTCATAAGGCATTCCCTTTGCTACCGCGGCCGAGCCGACAGTTGTTAAGGCAGCGGGACACACAGCTCTTTTCGAATATTCCAAAAGTTTCCACCCACCCTTTAGTCTACCAACCCTTTGGTTGAAAAGAGTTTCTAAGTTAGAGACAAATTAATTTTGTTTTAACGTGTTTTCTTATATATACGGTAAACGGGACTCCACGTGACGTGCGAGCCGCGCCCGGTGCCTTCGCAGGCTTATTTCGTATCGCGCGCCCCGTCTCCGGCCTCCACTTATAAACGAGCCTCCTTATGACGTCATTCCCGATTCCTTAGCAATAGTCGAGTTGTTATCAAAGCGTTCTTGTTCGTCTACAGTTCCGAATGAAGAGTCTTAACTATGGAGGTTTTCGGGTTAATGGCTACTACACGATGGCGTCGTCGAGCCTATGGGCTTGTTCTAATTTTCAACTCCTTAAGGGATTACGTCGATGAGGTCTCGTCTGTATTTCGCAGATCTGAGAATTCGACGAGGTAAATGCGACTTCGCGTGCTGCAAATGTACGTTCATCGGTCGATCAGAGGCCTCTAAATTGAAATTGTTCGTAGCTCCTCGTAGCGGTATCTACGCGTCAGCAACACAGCCATAGCGACTACAATGGTTAAGAGAAACTGTATTAAAAGAAGCAGAGCCCTTAAACGAGAGTCGCTCTTAACGTTTTTTCCTTCACAAAGCTTCTTTTAGTGTATGTTTGAAGTAGTTTCGCGTCAACGAGCAGTCGCGGGGTTATCATACGGCACTTTTGATGTGCCGACGAATATTCCTATGGAGGGATTGTGTACTTTGCAATAGAATTACTCGTGGCGACACCGGCTGTGCCTCTCTTTACTTTTAAGAGGTCGTTTGACAGTCGAAGTAGCACAATACTGAGCGTGGGGAGACTGATAGCATCATTTCTTGTTATGCATTAAAAGTTGTACAAATATAATATTGGTACTTTCCTGTTACACGTCAGTCTATTGCCGTTTTCGTGTTCTTTTTTTGCCAATAGCCAAGCTCAGCTTTAAGCAAAATATATACTGACTTTTTCATAGAAATATTACTAACGTCCTAATTTTAACTCTAGTATTACTTGACTGACTCTCTTAAATAGATTAAATACAAAATAGTCGCAAGTGCTGATTTTATTAATTATTCGTTATTTTGAAACGTTTTTTTCTCAAATATCAATATTTTTGTGTTAATTATTAATTGATATGTATGTTTGAAACGTTTACGCAACATAACATTTCATTAAGCGTAAACACAATAGTTTATAGTAAACAGATTGATAATTATAATTAGTTGCAAATTCGATGGGTATTATATTCTAAAAACAAACAATTTTAAATACACAAACACATAATTGGTGGCGACCTTAGCAGTTCTTACATTAATTAGTTATTAATTAAATAATTGGAACTTAATAACAAGATGATGCATGGCTTTTTCTATTGCTTAATCTTTTAAAAACGCTAAGATCACAATGTTTTAAATAACTTATAAGTTTTGGTTTCTTTGATAGCTTTAGGTAAGTTATTATATATAAGATATATAGTCTGCCGTACATAATGTTAGTTTTACCATAATTAGTGCGTGGTATATAAGTCATTAAAGTTTCTTAATTTAATTTTATGATCATATCATCTACCACGGTTATATCGATGATGTATATCTATACTATTATTAAAAAGCTGAAGAGTTAGTTTGTTTGTTTGTTCGTGCTAATCTCAGGAACTACTGATTCGAATTGACAAATTATTTTTGTTACGGTTAGAGCATTTATCTATATTATGCATTAGGCAATGAAATGCTTTAGGCTGCGAACAAAAGAAGCGAAGATACAGTGGGAATATGGAAAGAACGGGTTCCCGATGCGTGCGCTGAGAAAATGTTTCAAGGGTGCCAAAAATATGTATGAAAAATGATTCCTCTTTCGATGATCGAAAAAAATATGCGATATGTTTATTTTAAGATTAACTTGCAAGAACGACGGAACGTGGACAGCGTCGCGGCTACAGCTAGTATTTTATATACTTGGGTAATATTGGTGGTTGTGGTGGGTAATATTACGTACGTATGATTAAAATTACATTATTACCCGCGAACGATCTCGAAGGCTTATCTAGACTTTAATATTTTAATAAAAATCGCCTTGCTACAGATAATGGTAATCCAACCACAGAGAATGAAACAAAGAGACATCAAAACCTTTTTCAGACAAGTGTGACAAACACAACAAAAGAATATTTTAATATTTTTTAACGAAATCAAAAGAGTCGCTCAAATTGGGAGATGTCGATATCCTTTTGAATTCGCGTTCGCTGCGAAAATAGTTTTCCAACTCAATAAGCAAGTTGTAATGTCAGTTCGTTTGAGTGACTTTATCTCTTGGGTGTGTGTTTGTGTCTTTTTAGTATAATAAGTGGTATCTGTCAGTCATAGTTGGAGGAGGCGACGGACTAAAGCGGCTATTGTTGCATCTGAACGCGCCCTTGGTTCTCAATACCACCCGCGACGTATTGCGAATTGTCACCAGTAGATAATGATTACACATGGATGCGTACTGACATTTTAGACATGTTGGTCCTTCGAGCAGGACGACGCCGGGGGTCAGAATGACGATAATCGCACTGTACAGAGTCGAGAGTAAAAGAGCTCTGAAGTGCTTGTTCCATCGAGAGCTCGTTCTCCTCTCGCCGGCCTAAACTCGGGTATCGAGTGCGTCCGGTTCCGAACCATACGTTTGAATAGAATTTTTCATTGATGAAATAACATAAAGCAAGTTTTTGATAAATTCGCCGATTCACTAAAAACAAGCCTAAGCGAAAGCTCCGCCATTACGTAGCCTGCCCTTTTACGGCATTGAACTATCAGTAAAATATTTAGGATTGAAAAGAGGGAAATATTTTTTTAAAATGTAACTCTAAGCTCAAAGACCAGGGCAATAGTTTTAAGTGGGCGGCCGAAGCGGCGCAATCAAAACGCGCGGTGCAGATCAAAGGCTCGCTTAATGGCTTTTAAGCGGGGCGCGGGCGGGCGGCGGCGCGCGGAGGCGGGCGGGTCGCAGCTTCAAGTAGTTAGGGCGAATTGTTGCGTACACTCGGTTTTGTTTCGGCCTCGTTGTCTAATGAAAGTCACTCGTGCCTCCGACGTACCACCGGTGCGAGGAGCGAGCCGCCTTCTGGATTCGTTTTCCATTCGGAGTGCGCTTCGAGTAGCCCATTGTTTCATTGCGAGGGTCGGACGAGAAGAAACCGCTGCTCCTCAGAACCGGTTACTACCATGGACACTTTTCGTTTCTAAATCTCCATTTAAATGAATAGTGAGATGAAAGCGTATCTCGCTGACGTCTCGGGACTGACCTCACTCCGCAGACTCCTCGTCAGGTTGTTTGCGCGAACAAATTAACTCTGAGAACACTACGCTCTTATTCTGTAAATATCGTCTCCGGTATGAACACAAAATAATTAAATATATTCACATTATCCATGTCACATTAGCTGTCGCTCAAACGGAACTTCTTCGTGATCATAATTATTATGGGTAAAAAATAATTAAATTTTCTCATAAACAATAATAGGCACTTTTACAGTTTACTTCTAATTAATTGGTTTAAAGCCCGTACGTTTAGTTTGTTACGGTATTGAACGCTATGTTTTGTCAGTGTGCAATTATAATTGCGATTTATGGTTCATAGTTTATTAAATGTAATCGGACTTTTAAGCGTGTCACCTCTGCATGAAGATAATATGACTTTATAGAATTATAGGTTGTTAAGTGCCACAAATGTATCAGGATAATTGGATAAAATTTGCTGCGAAGCTTAAATCAATCCAATTAAGGATATTTTGTCAGGGCTGGAGTGTGGCGAACAGCGATCTGATGGAAATGATTAATTGGATTGTGATCCTTATTATCGCTCGCTGCGATTGTCGAAAGTATCCCGTCTGTCCGCGAATCATTTCGATTCCATTTAAAAAACTCGACATTTGTATTCCACTCAGACGATGGTGGCCATTCAAAGTTGAAACGCTATCAAAAAATATCAAGAGATCCGCTGTCATCCTCTAATGGCGTTATTTTTGGACCACGTGTGAAAATCGAAGTACTGAATTAAGTAAGAATTATAATTTATTATAAATGTCGGTAGTATGATTTCCCGTCGATCTCGGAATACGGCCAGCGTCGCTACGTCGCTATGTGTATCGCGACCCACATCCTTTCAGTTCATTTGCACTATCTCTGTTTGCCGTCGGAATGTTCTGCAGATATCATCCGTCTTACAAAATACTCTATACGAATCCGTAGCCAGTTTATTTTTTCACTTTATGACTTAACACAATGACAGCAATCAACAACAAAAATGAATCGTAAAATATCTACAGCATCACTCAAATTACTAGACGACCACAGTTCCACGCCTCAATAATAATATTAACTTAAAAATAAACTAGATCAAATAATAGCCACGGGATTAACGCTCCTATTCGCGGGTGATTAAGGCAGTAATCGTCAGGCCGTTAAGTATTAGGGGTATTCGCTAATATTGACAGAAAAGCCAATTTCCGGCGGAACGTAGCGCATTCCGCCCAATTTGCTTGTAATCGCTACGACTCCGCGCTGTGCGCTTGTGTACATAGTGCGACGAGAGACGTACGATTACTTTAATTGTCACCACTGTGCAGGCTCACTTGTAGCTACTAACTGTACTAAGCACGAAATTCGTGTGTTCTCAAATTTACTATAATATGGAATTCTAATTAAGGACGAGCTCGTCGGTGTAATTTAACGGGTCCTGGGTTCGATATTTTTATAATCAAATTTTAATTTTTCTGAAACATGTTACGTCCAAAAATCTGGATATTAAAATGCGTGGTAGGGATGAAGAAAAAATGTGAAGTTTAATCGAAATAGGTCGACAAAACATCTTACTTAGATGCTATATGGCTGGGTTATCCTCCATCACGTGAACTTCATGCTAGCCGTCTATGAAAAAAAGAAAAAATTGACACAATAAGAACGCAATCGCACGAAGTAATAAAAACAAATTTCTTTCACATAGCCACTATGACATATCGTTTAAATATATAATATAAAAAATTTGCGTCGGCCGGGAATCGAACCCGGATCAACTGCTTGGAAGGCAACTATGCTGACCATTACACCACCGACGCACGTGCGAGATACAATGAAAATTGCAAACATTATCAACAAAATATTATAATCTGTGATTACTCCTTATAATTGGGCCATGACACATGCCAATTTATTACAAAACGTATTTTACTTTATTATCACGACACATATGAGGTCAATGACGTCATCGGAAGAAGACGGGTTCAAACGCTATTTTATGTGAAAACGCGACAAAGTAAGAACACTAGACACCACAATAGCGGTTGGCAAAAGTTCACATGACAGTAAATAGCGGGCTAATTAAAGTTGCACCGCCACTAGAGTCATCTTAACCCGCGGCCGCCGTACCTGCCGGCTCCGCATAGGCAGACAATGACAACGGCGGAGGGCCACAGTCTGCTGACGCAGTGGCAGTTGCGGAGTTTTATTTTATTTATCTTCTATGCCAGGTTTGATAGCCCAACACTATCGCGTCGTAATGTACTCGAGCGCTGTCGAGAGTCGACCCACTTCGAACATTTGGACAACCATAGATTTCATCCGCGGCAGGCGGCAGCTAGACCCCAACGTAATTTCCATATTCAACCCGTTATTTCAAGGTTTTCCAGATGTTTCAGTAAAAATAAAAACGCCGTAGACTGTGGGTGCAGCATCTCGAGTGCGCGCCGTAATCAGAGCTAATAGAAGCGCGTGTTCTTTGATCTGCAGCTCAAAGGGAAGGGCCCAACTCGAGACGAGCGCGACACACCGGTTAACTCTACAATTGATTCTGGATTCGGACTTTTACCACTGCACCGCTGCCACTTTCTGATTAGTATCGGATTCTTACTATAATTGTTTAGCGTTATTAATATTTAAAGGCATTGGGTTTTGTCTAATTGAATAGTCAAAAGATTTCGCGATCTCGAAATCCAACCTCTAGATCGGCCGGCGCCGTAATCGATTCTTTTGTCCGATAACAATCAGATTCGGCTGTCCCTCAACCGGGCTCTCATATTCAACGGTTAGCGTTAGTTGGAATCGCATCTGATTTCACTTTATTGTCATTCTAATCATTGTACTTATTTTAACCGACGACGTCTAAAAAATATTGTAATAAACGAGTGCGACGTATGTATCGGCGAGCACCGTCATCGGCGTATGTCTGTTTTAGCGATAGCAAGAAGTCCTACAGGTTGGCACAGGGCACGTATTCTATAAAACGATTCGATTATTAGAGCAAACAGGGAATCAATCAGTGTCACCGGGCGATAGAGCGCGTGTTTGCCCGCGATAATCCCCGACTCGCCACTCAATACCCGGATTATTTCCTCTATCGATAGGACGCTCGCTGTTTACTTACACGTGTTACGATAACGGACGGTCATTATCTTATACAAATTCCGCTCAAATCGACTTCCTTCGATAGCACTGCGACCGCTCAAATTTCATTTATTTACCCGGAGGCCTGAGAATAAAGACGAGTTTATTTTTTACTTATCGTGTAGCGCTATGTTTGTTTCAATTTTCCAAACATGTTTAAATTGAGTTAACAGGGTGTTAAAAAAGGAAAGTTTACTTGGGCTGTGTCGTATTTTTAGGAAATTGAATGAAATATCGAATATGATGATGAGGTGAGCTAACTCTATTGCTAACGAACACAACGGTACAATTTAACTATTGAGCCCGACTCAGGCGTAAAAAATCACGGCCCAAATGGGGTTCGGGGAACGTTGCTCAATAATATGTTATAACTATAGAATACTAACTTTCTGTATGAAAATAAAACACTGCAACAGTTTAAAATTATTTTTAACTTCGGTCTGACGGGTGCTTTGGAGCAGCCGTGATCACGGGAAGACTTTAGAATTCATACTTATTTTTTTCTGTAATCGTCATTTTCCACTCAGCCTACGCGAGGGCGCCACATCCCACCATTCCCACAAGCGACGTTGTTTTGTTGTTTGCAAGAAATATTGTTAAATCGATACAACTCTAACAAGTAATCGGTAACGATGCCTTTCAAAAGATAGAGATATACCTTCTGTCGGGAATACTTTACTTTGTTAGGTCATTGAAACGGGAGTTTTATTTATATACATCTTTATTGGTTTCTTGAAGCTTTGAAAAAAGATTTTTCGTTTTATTGAGAAAATGTTCACCTGAGAACTGTTTTATCGTTCGGATTGGTCGCAGCGAGATATTATATGTCTAGTCTAAAGCATTCCTCCATAACTCATAAGTGGTATATCCATCCCAAATTTGAAACTAATTTCATAATTTGAACTTAGGTTAAAACAAATTGACTTCATCCTTATAAAGTCAACATAGAAAAAAGGACGCATGTAACAACACAATGCACTTGCACTTTGTTCGGTAGTTCTAAAGGAGGTGAGTTCGAAGTAAATATCTTTTCTTATAGGTTTGCGATAAAAAAAAATGAATATGATATTATATGATATTAAAAAAATTGTATTTTATGTAGAGGCCAATGAGACAATTATGGAATGTTTAAGCCCAGGCCACAACGGAGTGTTCATTTCTCTTCATTACTTGTTTGGATTAACATCGCAAGAAAATGGGCAGGATACTTCCCGAACCTTGAAGCATAAATAGTCAAGAGGACGCCATCAGCGCGTCATCGCCGCGGCCCGCGCCCCACGAATACACTGAGAGAATTATTGACGACTCCGGCCCGAATGAAACTAACGTATGGTGACGTACACGAAAAGCAGAACGCCGTCTATAACTATCAACACGGCCTGCTCGCCGTACATACAACTGAACAAACAAACGTACTTAAATTATGATTGCCTCGCCATAACGGATAGGCCGCCGGCACACTACGATCTATTTCACGTTTAATCGTGACATTAAGGTGTGTTGAAATGTAATAACGACGAAAGCGACCCCGTCGCCGTCAGATCAGTCGCGATCGGAGCGATTCGCATAAACGTGCAAACGCATACCGAGAAATACATTTCCAACAAAACGTTACTGGCAACCGCAATACGAGGCTCGCGTGCGCGAAGCCTTACTTTGCGATGATTACCAGTGCAGCTCATCGAGAGGCGGCGTATCGACCATTAATCTGATATTAGCCAATTCGAAACTGTTTTAACGGCTTTGAGCCACTTCCATCGAGAAATATTACCTCTATTTTGTTTAGATCACCACTTTACAGTACTATGATAAAATTAATTAACTGCCATATCGGCTATCGTATTATATGCCGAATGGACGACGAACCCCAAATGAACTCGGGGACGGGAATGAAGGCGACGCGCCGTCACAATTCCGGTCAGAGCCTCCGCCGGCCTCGCCTAATGCCTGCACACGATGACGGCCTGCAATTTCCGAACTGCCACTCCGCACTTCCTGAGACCACGCCAGATTCGACATTCGAAATTATCTCGCATCCTCCTTCTAACTTGCGCGAGCTATTATACTCCTTATATGTAACGGGAATGAGACTAGTTTCCAACGATTCCCTGCACGCCGTTCATTAATTTGCATAGTTCTATTTAATAATATTCCGTGTTGATTTAAAAAACAATGATATGAGATGATAATGATAGAGATTAGTTCTGTTTATCATGATGGGTTTGATATATATAAATTAAGTCTTAATGGTTATAATATAAAATTGTGTATAGACTTACGAGTAAGTTAATGTGACTGTAATTAATAATGATAGCAAACTTTAACTAACAATAATCGACGGGTGACGGATTTGATTCCCACCGAGTTCGAGTTAGGATCAGCCTAATGGAGTCTTTCGTCTGGAAATCGTCGTATCGAAAATTCCGTCCGGGTCACGAACCACAGTCCACAGATGAATTTAATCGCGTCTCGGATTCGGTCTGTCGATACCCTAATATCCAAAACCTGAACTCATCTTCCATCAGGTGAACCCCACTTTTGTCTATCATAAAAAAATATCGATAAGTAAGATAGAAGGTCTAGAGGCCGCAATAGTCAGAACCGCAGAATAAAATAAAACTTATAGTACATTTTAAATTAAGCAATACTATAAAAATATGAGCCCTTATTTAGAAACGATACGTAGGTAAAATGTCTTAAAAATATATAAAACGCCTAATTTAATGTTACGGGAAGAAAAAAAATTCACGCCCCCGGGTGGGCTCGAACCACCAACCTTTCGGTTAACAGCCGAACGCGCTAGCCAATTGCGCCACGGAGGCAAGTGACAAAATGAGCCAAAATACTCAACGTATCATAGTTTGCCATTAGAGCAGGACGAGAACATCATTCGATTTCTCATTTCACATAAACCTGTTCCGAGCTTTTATGAACTGGCTAGAAGCCTTAAACGGGGCAAAAAACACAGGTATTGTGTAGTTTAGAAATCTCAAGAATCGGTCTGAAGTTAGACAGAATCGTTTGTTACTTCGCGTACCTGAGTTATGCGATTGAGGTTATGTTGACAAATTAGTTTATACTAAGGGAAGGCTAAATTGCGTCTAAATATGAATTTTCGGAAATGACTACAGTGCAGTGAAAGAATTAACATAATGTTAAGTGATGATAAAGAGTACTAACCGGTCTCAGGATTTGTTCGCTTTTGTTTTGACTCGCAAATACAAAGTTTGAAGTGACGTAACGACGATTTGTACCATTTAAAATGGCAAATAGAGTGACCGGATCGTGTTGTACATCATCTGTGGAACGGGCTGGCCTCCCTGGCCTATTGAGAGACTTACAGAGGCTCTCCGAAGACCAAGACTCCGCTGATCTCGTATTTATATTAGGACCTTCGGAAGAAAAAGTGTTCGCGCACAAAATTATTCTCATAGCAAGGTAAAAAACAAATAAAAAGGATTCCCGTACCGGGAATCGAACCCGAGCCTCCTGGGTGAAAGCCAGGTATCCTAGCCACTAGACCATACGGGATATGATAGACTAATTGAATTACATTATTATGTTAAAATTTTAATGCTAAATCAAAACATTCGATGAAAGTATATTATAGAACGGATTAGCATAGGTTTGTTCTCTTTAAAATTGCAATTGGACATATTAACCAATGCAAAACATTTCTACGCATAAAGGAACAATGGATTGCCTTAGCCGGGCGGGTCTACGGAACAATTTTTTCGGTATAAAATGTTATAAAGGTCTCACAGAACTGAGAAACTACTCATCCTACTATTTTTATCAATACTAAACGGCTTCGAAATAGATGTCAATTTGCAAATTGCCCGCCCCCGCCTTATTGACGTCGGCGTTGTGCTTTGAAATGCAAATGAATCGAGTCTGTCGTCAAAACTTATAATTTGCCTAATGAAGCGAACCTCAACTTTGCTAATTATGTAAGAGGTACGTTTATTAATTATGTATTCATCGTTCTATTAATTATACGACGCTTTGTTTCGCGAAAGAACTTGCAAGCTAAGTACCCTTCACGACTAGTAACGACATCTACTCTTCATGGTAATGACTACCTTTTCAACTTGCCGCTAGAGGTCACTTTTTTGACATGATATTAACGAATCCGAAAAAGAACTACATATCTATTAATTCAGTAGGAGAATTCAAATTTTGCGTAGACTACACCGTATTAGCATCGTTCTTATCACATTATGTTTATGAAATTATTAAGAAGCAAAAAAGTCTTTATAACATTATGTTTTGAATGAGAAAAATTTGTTTAAAATGTATTCGGAACGAAAGGAGGGCGGAATATGTATCAGAAAGAACGTTCGCATTCAATTTGCATGAGAATAGGCCAGTAACATATTGTGGCGCTTGAGGAACTGCCCAAACTTTGATAACTTATGCAAAAACTTAGTCTTCCCCAACTTTGTAAGGATATTGAGTCCAACAAATACTATTAAAAGAGACGGCTGATGTGCTCAACGTGGCTATATTTTCTTATTTATGACTATACTTTCACGCTTTTATCAGTCATTGCTATACAAATTGCTGGAAAAACTTAAGAAAACTTATGGGGGCAGAGAGATAAAACTTAGTAATAGATTATTCACCTAAATCTTGTGTGATATCTCGAGATTTTGTCTTGCCGAAACCGTGCTTTTTACATTTTACACCTATAATCACATAAACCAAGGTTACAAGTAAAAATACACGAACCAACGTGTATAACCTAGCTCAGATATGCAACTTGATTTAGGGCCTAGAGCAATCTGGAAGAAATATTAAATTATAAAAACATTCGGTTAACTCCGTGAAGGAATACGTATGAGTTAGCAGTGTTAGGCAATGCCAACCGATACTAGCCTTTAGGCTAAGACACCATTGACAAACAGTTTCCTCGGGTGAATAGCTTTTCATTAACAAGCTCGAATGAACGAGTACAAACGCTTTATTAGAAGAAAATGCTCAAAACCGCGTTGTAAATCTACTCAGCGTGTTACGTGACGTCATCAATCATTTCTCCCTGTTGCGCCCCCATCCCCCCGCAACAAAATAATTAAGGTTCAATGACGAAGTACTACCTGAGAGCTTTCAATTTTGTATCACTTAGGAAACGCGTAGAATATCGCATGAATACAAGGTACTGACCTGACTTCCGATTGTGAGTTCCTTCGTTCAAACCGACGGTGGACGAAACCGGCTCCTCCTAGAAACAAGAATTCAAATTATGTATACGTAAATAGATCTCTATCTACCAACTGTTGTAAACCTTTAGGGCGGTATAGAATACGGAACAAAAAATGTGTTTTTTGTTCCGTATTCTAATTTCTCTGGTCGAAACTAATTTTAAAAAGACAATTACATAAAGCTATTTACTCGATCAGCCGTACGAACATTTTGCGTGAATTCGTAATTGCTTTAGCCCACTGTCCATTATACGATTTTGGGGTTCCTTACGCACGCAGAGTGCTACACAGTGTGAGTGAGTACAAATGCTTGAGTGTGTACCTAGTAAAATTTATTGAAATACAATATTTTTATCCGAAACTGAAAGAGGCCTAGATATGTGACCGGCAATGCGTATTCCTATTGGCTACGCTATTTTAAAGATCACTGGGACGGGTGAAAAGATCTTTGTATATAAGTACATATTTAATTTAATGCCACTTTTTCCATGTATATACTCGTGCAGTTTCGTCGACAAAAAAATGTGTTCCTTTAAAGTCACAGTTATGAATAGGTACAATTTAAATTGACGACATTGTTCGAGACGCGAAATGCTGGAAGTTCTACGCGAAGTTTCGTTAAATCTCGATAATAGCAAAGTTAGTGAGAAACAATCGCGGCCAGAGCGAAACACATCATGCGAAACGCGAAAGCAATTACCGAAGCACACGAAACTTGACAAAAAGCCGCCAACTTTCGTATTTGCATAAATATTCCTTCGTAACCGGCGACTGCTGGCTGCGTACGATTTACATAGATTTTTCGCTATTTACTCGTGCAAAGAAACTCTTTTACTTTGATTATATAGTGTCGTACAAGTATTTATTAAAGTTTTGCATTGCGTAATAACTTGATTATATGTGGGGTCGTCTTTGTAATAGTCGTAGGAGCCTTTAGCGCGAACGCCATAATATGTCCACGTCTTAAAAGTGGGTCTGAAAAAAACAGAAAGCTACTAAAATGTCGATACCTATTTTCAATAAGCTTACGGCTAACAAGGACTAAGGCGGACTCTAGACTCATTTACATTATAATTATTTTGTCGTGTCAGTCTGTATCGTAATTAAATAAATTTTAATACAAAAAAAGCATATATTACTTAATAATTTTAAAAATATTAATTACTTTTAAAATCGCACTGGCCTCGCAGAGTCTTTTATAACAAAGACAGTAGTTTCCTTAACACGCGGGCGTTGAAACTTTTATTCTTAATTGACAGACAAATAAACATATAATTAAAACACTGTGCAAAAACAGCTCGCCCGAGCGGCACGCAAAAGCTTCACGCGTGCTCTGGCTTCCTTCGGCCATCGACTAGAAAAAAACTAATCTACCCCCCAATTTTATTTGTTTTATTCCAAGCAGGACTAATATTTTTATCACGCGTCACTCCTGACTTAGACGGATCAAAAGCTGTCAAATAGAACGAGACTGAGCAAATATAACTGAAAGTCACAAACGCGAATCTTTTCGACATATTGTATAAAAATCTCAATACGGAAATCATTTGAAATATATTTCAAACGGCGAATCGCAACGAGTCGTTTGAAAGTAAACGAGCGCAATATAAGGTTTACAGAAGAAACGTTCTAAATAATTGAAGTCTACATATTTGGCATACTGAAGCTAATAATCGAAGTCTATATAATAAAACAGCAGACACGACGTAGAAAAGGATAACGGCGAGCCTCGGTTGGCTCGACTTTAGCATCGTATAATTAGGAGATGAGATAACATCAATCATCACTTCTCTTCAACATCGTTGGATTGAAAGCTGAAGGAAAACTGAACGTTCATTACAGCGCGGGCTGTAATCTGTACCGCAACTTGAATGGAGCGAAATTAGAATGTTGCACTCGGCGCTGGGATCATAGAAGACCGACGTACTGAGTTCGCTGCGTATTAGTGATATGATTATAATCATACAATCAGAATAGGGACAAATAACTTACTATGAGTGGCAAAGGCTTGTTAGTTCCTCTCGCATTTTACACATTCTTGGCCAATATAAGGATGTTTTAAATAATCCTAACGAGAGCTAAGCGTGTGTCGCGTGATTAATGGCTGTTCGCCGACGTCAAGCTGTACCGCAGGCTCTACCGAATCGTTTGTCTGCGGTGGCTGGCGCGTCAGTTCCGAACGCGGATGCTGCATCATCAATCACGGCACAACAAATTGCGTTTGAGCATCCTTGACTTATTATATTTGAGGGAACACATAAGCGAAATATTGAATTTTTAAATAGCCTTTGGCCTATCCACTAATTTTAAAGTAAAAATATAAGATAGCAAGTTATCCTACTCGTATGGAACGCCATTACAAAAAGATAAAGGTCTAAGTAAAACAAATGAATCGCAATGACAGAATATGTTCTACATTCTAGACACTTACATTTCCCCGGCCCAGTGTATACTGTATATATCCGAATCCTCTTAAAGGCACTTAACTCACGGGAACTAATAAAATATACAAAATGCATTGATTTACTTTCACTCTATAGGCGAGCATTAAAACGCATGGTTTGTTAACAGAGTTTGTCACTTTGACGTTTTCTTATTAAAACTTTACCGCGCTTTATTGAATGCATTACTTACTATTGACACAGGCTATCACATACATTTTGTAAATTTAGTATATTATAGTGACTATAGTCATTTTAAAACTAATGTCATACAGATAAAATATTTGTCATATAATTACACAAACGTTGGTAACGTTAAAAATAAATATAACTTAAGATTTTATTTTTACAATTATTTTTAAATAACAAATTTGTCTGGGTATCTAAACAATAAAACACATTGGCCACAAAATATTATTTAAAAAAAACAGTACCACTGATAAATGCCACAGACAATAAATACTAAAGTTACGATATTTTGTCGCGCTTACTGTTATTCTGAATCTAATTAAACAGATGTCTCAACCAAAATCGATACTCGAGAAAAGTGAGTAAGATTAATGGATACTATCGGATATTTGGTCGGATTGGCGACGACGCGCGGCAAATTAATTACACGAGATCTGATTCATGGTTACGATCTATCGACACCATTTCAACACCACTAATCTTTGATGACACTCTACATTATGCTTTCTTCATAGAATATTGGGAGACAACAGCTTCAACGGTTCTCTCACATTTGCATTTTGGAATATCGGTTTTTAGAGAAAGTTCGTGTAATTGCAAATGGTAGATATATGTTTTTACTTAGTTTGGAAATTCGTTAGTGCACCGAATGTTGATAATTATTTTGCAACTAGAGGAGCAAATAAAGCTGCTTACACGTATTACTGAATTTATAGTTATGTCCGTGAAACTGATAAAATAATTTCTATATTTTGTAATGACCTTCGGATTTTGAGTTTAGGTTCAACGTTAAAAAGTCGTCTGTAAAATTATGCAAATAAAAGAATCATCTGACAGCAGAGCAAAACTTCCATAGCATAAAACTCAACAAGCGCTACGATATTTTCTACTTTCAGAATTTCTAGTTCTATAACATAATGCTGAAACGATAACAATGGCTTAGTCCTGCCACGTTCGCAACTTCTATTAAAGTAAAGCAATAATTAAAAGTACTCAACTCTGTTTTCATTAACTTTTGTTTTGTGCAGATGCAAAAGTTTCCAGAACACAAAGCGAGGCGAGGTATGTCGCATTCCTGGTTGTACGGTGACGCCATCTGTTGGCGTACATCCGACGCCTGTGCGCATGCCGCATGTTCAGCCGGAATCTTTTCGGTTTTTCATTCAGTATGTCTACACAGGAAAGGTGATTGAAAATATATTTTTTATTAACATACAAGCTAGATTATGAATTACAAGCTATCACTTATCGACATTGCAGTAAATTCACCCATTAGAGATAATTTTGTTTTAACTCCCTCTAGCGGCGAGTAGAAGAACATATTCGTTGACATTAATTTTAAACAGTATTTTTCTGCAGAAAATATGATTTTAGTAATTTGTTGATTTGTAACGCTTAATTTTCTAAAATCACCTTATTTTAGCTTCTTTTGCAAGACTCAGGGGTGTTTGAAATGATGACACTCGCAGCAGATCTAGGCGTAGAAGACTTAAGAGCCGCTTGCGAGGACCACGTTACTTCGACTTTAAGTGTTGAAAGTGCATGCACTCTGCTGGCCGCAGCTATGGAAATTCAAGATCGTCCAGGTAAGTCTTTTGTTACACAAATTCACACAGTTTTATATCGGCGATGGTGGTGTAATGGTCAGCATAGTTGCCTTCCAAGCAGTTGATCCGGGTTCGATTCCCGGCCATCGCACACTTTTTGGTATTTTGTACTAAAAAAATTAACGAATAATTCATTTTACTAAGACATACGGAACTTTTTTACTAAAATCAAATTTTACACGGAAAATATAATCACGTTTGAATAGGTTTATGCATTAAATATGGCAATGAACGAATTTATAAAATTTTGGCGTCAATGCGGCATCCATTAAGTTTTAAGAAGAAGATTTTATAGTGATAAGTACATTACAAAATAACCAAAATGATTGTATCAAAAACCTATTAATTACTATGTAGTGTATACAGTGACATCTATATGTTATACATACCATAGTTTTATAACAGTACGGTATGTGTGGGTGACAGTTAGCCATATAACATTGACATCTGTCACTACCACTGTATGACTAGGGTCGGAATTTTGTAATGAGTTAATAAGTAAATAAAATATTATTTAATATTTAGTTTACTTGGCATTTATAGATACTCCACATCCGCCATGGATATACCCAGTTTATAGGGATGTCACCTTTACCGACTATGATTATTGTGTAATGTTAAATCCCGTTGGGGTGCCCGTGCCCATGCCCGTTAGGGTCATGGGCATAAATTACATATGTATTAAGAAATAATATGTTTTATTATTGTGATAAACCTACAAATAAACATCGACGATCAATTGTAGCAATACATCCCTAAAGACATCTGTCAGACTAAACTGTCACCAGCACCGTGCTACAGCGCGCATCCTAACAGCGTTTATCGTTTATGGATTCTGGTTATACTCCATGTTGCTTAATTTGTGTTTCTTAATTTTGGCACCTATCAATAGACAATAGAATAAAGACGCAGCGCGCCGGTATACTTATTTTGTTGTTATTTTTGTGAAAAACATAAAATAAACTTAAAATGGCATATAAAGGCCCCCCGAAAGTGCAAAAGGTTATGGTGCAGCCCATCAATCTTATCTTCAGATATCTACAAAATAGAAGTCGCGTACAAATATGGTTGTATGAAAACGTAAACCTCCGGATCGAAGGCCACATTGTGGGTTTTGACGAATACATGAACATTGTTTTGGACGAGGCCGAAGAAGTTCACATGAAGACAAAAAATCGTAAACAGATCGGTCGCATTATGATGAAAGGGGATAACATAACCTTAATACAAAACGTAAATCCAACAGCGTCAGGGTAAAATTAGGTTAAACTTAATAGACAACTGTTTAAGTGATGTTAAATGTGATTTTCTCGATATCCTTCACTGATAATGTAATTAAATTTAAGCATAAAACCACATTGTCTTTTATTTGTTAATTAGTTCGCTAATTAGAAATACTGGCCGAATTTGTTCTTTGCCCATACGTATGAAATGTTCAAAAATATAAGTTTCAATGTTATTATTAAATAGAGCATATGAAAAGAGGTATGTATTTTAAGAGTTGTGAGTTAGTCTTCCTTATTTTAACAGTTGCCTAAGTAATGATTTAGATATTACTGCCCTTTAGGTGGGAAAAGTGCATCATCATTTTTGGAGAGATGTATTGCATTTATTGGTAACAATGCCGCTGAGTGTGTGAAGACAAACTCTTTTCTCAATTTGCCAAAAGAAGCACTTATCAAGCTCATTTCATCTGACTTTGTAAGTATGCAAATATATATATATGTATTACCTGCATAATGGTATGGTTTTATTGTAACTGTATGTGTGTTTCTAAATAAATACTTTTTCATTAGCCTGCTGCTGTCTGAGATGTATCAAATGAAATGTTTATTGTTTGTATACTTGAAATTTATTGATGAAATCCCGACCAGCCATATTATCTGAGTATTCTTCTCATAACTTGTTAGAGTTAAAAAAAAAACTTCAATAAAAATTTCCACCATTTAGTGCTAGAAAGCCAAAATCGAACCACATATTTTAATATACCTACTTATGATCATGCATCAAAGTGAAATACACAAGAAATAATAGAAAGTTTCTGAATATAGTTATGCTTAGAAGAAGAAGAAGTATGGAGATGTGTACTCGCATGGGCTAAACAGCGTGCAGGGGTTACACAGCCAACTGCACATTGGACTGAGGAAGAACGGGCTAGGGTCTGCCACCACCTAGCACCATTAATGCACCACATTCGACTCCTGTTGATCGGTGAGTGATTCTCTACTAAACTATTGCAAAATCAATGTGGTAAATAATTAATAACCTAAGTAGAGAAAACTGGGTTATGACAGGTAATGCTTTTTCTAACATGTTATGTTTTATTCCTAGATTTTCCAGTTAAACAGGGATGAGGGAACCATTTCCAAATAATGATAGTTATTTGGAAATGGTTCCCTCATTGCACTGTGTAAAAACAATCAATATCTCTTTATAATAATGATAAATTTATGAAGCCATCTTGAGAGCAAAATGTTGAGAGCCATGCATATAATATTATGTCCTATTACTGAAACGAAATCTGATAAATTGTAGTTGTATCTAAAATCTAGTTTAATTGATCCTTTTTTATTTAATATAAACCTATTAACACTCATATCTCGATTATGTTCATACAATGGACAAACTGGCCACTAAAGTCATATACTAGTATTTGTTCCCACCCTCACTTTTTTATTTGTGTGTACATACATATGACAAAGTAATCATACATTTTAATGGTTTATATGTTCATTATACCTAATTTTAAAAAGGATAACTGTAACTACAGATAGTGCAGTATTCGCAGAAGAAGTAGAGCCCACAGGTGCAGTGCCGATGGAGTTGTCTCTGGAGAGATACCGCCGTGCTGCATTGCATGCCGCTCGTCCTGGCCCAGACAAACCTACTCAGCCGAGGTCTAATAATCTAACTTATTTATATTTCAACTTTTAAGCGTTCTAAAATAATAAATTTTGTAAAGTTAAGTTAGTTTAAGAGTCCTAAAAAAACAAAATATATTTAAATCTGTAGCCAAATGGTTAGGCGCATTGCCTTAAGCGTGAGAGGTCCTGGGCTCGAATCCCAGGGAAACAAAAAAATTGTTTCGATCAGGCAGGGCACAGAAGTCTGATCAACTACTTGCCTGTTAAAGAACAGATCAGTGAAACAAACACTAGATTGTGTTTGCCCCATGCCCCACGAGGGAGTGACTATTTGCTGTGGCAGTTTTGTTGCTTTCAAATGCAGTCAAATAAAACGTACTTAAATCATATTGACATGATGATTACTTCTACAGATTAGCAGTAAATTTGTTTGGCAATTCGGTCATTCTGCAACAAGACAAAAGTGGTTTGCAATCACTTATTAACAGTTGGTAAGCTCAATCTTTTAGTTTCTATTTCTCCTTTTTAATAAAAGCTCAATATTATAAATAAAGACTCGCACCCTGTTCATTCTATGCTTTTGCTAGTGGTCTAAGTTTGACCATCTATCAAAAGTACACAGTATTGTATTATACTTGTGTATTTCAAACATGTATATATTTTTTGAAGTAGTAAGCATTTTCAATGCAGGTGCGGAACTCCCAAACAGAGCTGGCGATTGGTGTTTAGAGCTTCAACCCATGGCTTTTCAGCACAAGCTTTTCACTCTCATTGTGATGGCATTGCACCGGTCTTGTTGCTTGTTCAGGTATAGATGTATCTTCTGTACCTTTACAAATTATAAAAATGTTGCACATGAATGCTATATATGAAAGCTGCTGAAAATTGCTTAAACTTATGCCTTATTTTCTTGACTTGTTGTTTTCAGCTGTCTCGTGGTCCAGTTATAGGTGGCTGGTGCGAAGCAGGCTGGTCGGGAGGTGCCGGCGGCGCTGGAGGCTACATCCCCTCTGAGAGGGGTCTACTATTCGCGCTCACAGACCCCCCTGCCATTTACACGCTCACTAAAAAGGCATTCGCATTGTGTTACCATCCCGAGTAATATATTTCATTTATTCAACTTTTTCTGTTTATATGGAACATGTATAACTAAAATAGGTCAATTAAACTACTTCAAAAGTCATATAAGGACAATAGTTTTTTTTTAAACATTTTAGAAACTTAAGTACCGTGTTAAAATGTAGGTACATTATGGACGGTAAAATACAACTTCTAACAGTCACTTACCATTACAGTTGTGGTCCAATATTCGGGGCGGGCGCAGATCTGCTCATCTCGAACAATTGCAACACCAACTCTGAGAGCTACAGCAACCTTCACTCTTACGGCGACTCGCTGTCCCCCGCTTCACTGGCAGCAGATTACAGCTTTACTGTTCGAGACTATGAAATATTTACTGTTAAGCTTAATTAATTTTTATTAATAAATTTTTCAATATAATCGAAATTACCAATTTATTTCCCTTCATGAAATGTGATACGTTTTTTGTTGGACTTTCACATTGGTCAATCGAGTTTTTAAATAAATGTATTTTTTTGTGACTAATAAATCTGATGTTAGTGATAGAAGTGTCTTTAACAATAAAATAAAATGTGAATTTTTCTACATAATATGTTTATAATACCCAAAATAATAAAAAAAAATAAAACTTAGTGCAAACTGCACAGAAAACTAAATTATTTAATCTGTGAAGTAGCTGTCACTGTCGATGTGTCAACTGGCAGTTTCGCGGCAGTTATGTGATAAGAAAGATGGCGTGCCGCGTGTATAAAGATTAAAGATTTAAAAGTGGGACAGAGTAATTTGTCGGGTTCACTCACGGGTTCCAAGTTAAATAGAAAATGCATCGACGTGGGGGTAAACGCATCCGCATGGATGACCCTCCACCAGAATATGTGAACCCTATGACTCCGGCGACGCCTATGACCGATTATGGCGGGCAATCCGTACACGAGCCCGATGTGTCTAACATGAATTATTCCGGTTTCCACGCTGGCGCACCGGTGAACTCTACGACGGTGGATCGCATGAGAGAAGAACCAGACGATCCTGAGGATGATACGCGATCGCCTTCACCGGCGCCGACGAAGCGTGTAACTCGGAGTAGGGGTCGCGGTGGCGATGGCGGGTATGTCGGTCGGTTAGCAGAGTCCCCGCCGCCACCGCCGCTTCGCCCGCGGCGAGGACGCGGTGGTCGTGGCAGAGGAAGAGGAAGAGGTGGAGCGCCTCCACCACCTGCATACTCACCCCCTCCTGTGCTTCTTCCCGGTGATGATGAAAACAGCTTGTACAATTTATTAAGGTTCAACAAGACTGCAATTAATGTAAGTTTCACTTAGATAATGCAAGATATTATGCTGGTGGCTTTGTATCACAATTTGTAAACTGTAAGATACCAATACAGACTACATAGTTGAACAAATCTATGAATCTCTAAATTGATAATTGAGTGGCTTAGCAAATGATTATAATAAATTATTCTGTAAAGGCCATTATCATTTATTTAAATTCTTAATTGTGGATGTTATGCAATTTATTAGATTTAGACTTTGTTAATGACTTTCTAAATTTGTTTAACTAGCAAGTGGTAGACATGTGGATAGAAGAGTATAAAAGTATCAAGGAGAGCGCTCTGGTACAACTGATGCAGTTCTTCATCAACTCATCAGGTTGTAGGGGCAAAGTCACTCTGGATATGGCACAAATGGACCATACCCTTATTATTAAGAAAATGACCCAAGAGTTTGATGAGGTAGTATAAATATTTCTTACATTGTTTGATATTAACCATTTTGCTAAATAAAAAACGTTAATGTAAACAATTGTTTTTAGGAAAGTGGAGAATACCCCTTAATAATGTCTGGTCAAACCTGGAAGAAATTTAGGGCAAATTTTTGTGAGTTCATACAGACATTGGTCAAAATGTGTCAATACAGTATCATCTACGACCAGTACTTAATGGACAACATCATTTCTCTTCTGACTGGTTTGTCTGATTCCCAAGTCAGAGCTTTCAGACACACTGCAACTTTAGCAGGTGATTGCTATAATTGATATAATACAATTCTGTAATAAATATGTTAAGTGGATGTGGCAATATGTTAAAACTAATGTAGACCAAGATGGAAGTCATACTCTGCAATTCCATAAACCATGCTTTGGTAGCTCGATTTTAGTTTTAGTACTTATATAAATATAAAATGATAGATTACAATTTACCCTTTCAGTGATGAAGTTGATGACGGCTTTAGTAGATGTAGCACTGCTCACTAGTGTAAATTGCGATAACTGTCTGCGGCAATATGAAGCTGAGAGATTGAAAGCCCGAGACAAGAGAGCTAGTGACAGACTTGAAGTACTCGTCGCAAAAAGACAGGAGCTTGAAGAAAATATGGAGGAAATAAAGAATATGCTGTCTTATATGTTCAAATCTGTGTTTGTACACAGATACAGGTCAGTAGTTACAGTTTGGTTATATATGTAAAGGTATAAACCAAGGGCAAAGGTAAATACGTAAAACATATTGATTTTTTAAAAGTATTATACTTTACATTGAAAATGTATTTGGACTGAAAACATTCGATGGCTCAAATTTGACTCGTAATTTGAGTCTTGAGATACAATGTTCACTTTATAGCTTAGCAAAACTTTTAAAGATTAAATTACTCACTTACCTTTAAGCATTTATTTTTTAAATATAAACATCTTTCTTTAATTCTATAATCTCATATTTATGGTGTATTTTTCTTGCTTAGCAAATGACCACAACAAATATGGCCCATCTCAAACTATAGAGAACTAGTGAAAACCTTTTATAGAGTGCAGTTTGTCCACTTTCATAGATTAATTTTTAAGATTTTCATAAACTTTTAAACGTGGCATGTAATCGTGGTTTTTACTAAGTGAGATTAAGGTACTTCATAAGTTGAATATATAAGCCAGTGTCCCAAAGTATTTTTAGTGTAAATCAAGGTAAACCTTGTGAGAAAATCACAATTTCAGGTAAATTGTGTTCTGTTTTTCCAAAATGCCAAGTTTGAAAAAATACACTATACATGGCTCTTCTCTAAATTTAAAATTGTTTCTTGATATTCAAAATACATATGTTTTAAAGTGAGTTATAGAATCTGTTATATTTGTAGAGATACACTGCCTGACATTAGAGCCATCACCATGTCTGAAATAGGCATATGGATGGAGAAGTTTCCGGCTCAATTTTTGGATGACCTCTACCTGAAGTACATAGGGTGGACTCTGCATGACAAAGTTTGTAACCATAAATTGTATTGGACCTATACTATTATTGCTTTACAATTTCTTAACTGTTCTTGTGCAAAAAGTATCAGCAGTAGTATCTTTCTGTTCTTCAATTTTACTAAAATAAAAATGCAATTTCTTTTTCCAGGTCGGTGAGGTACGTCTCCGATGCCTGCAAGCTCTTCACCCACTTTACGAGTGTGAGGAGCTAAAGAGTAAACTTGAGCTGTTCACTAGCAAATTCAAAGACAGAATCGTCTCAATGACGCTGGACAAAGAGACCGAGGTGGCGGTGCACGCAGTCAAGCTGGTCATAGCGATACTCAAGTGAGTTAAAGTCGTATTGAATATTTAAATGAGTCTCCTTCACATCTACATATGTTACAAGAGTTATTTTATCGCTACTCTTAATATCTGTATCAGGATGCACCCGGATGTATTGACTGACAAGGATTGCGAAAATGTATACGAGCTGGTGTACTCTTCGTGGCGGTCTGTCGCCGCGGCTGCGGGCGAATTCCTAAGATGGCGATTGTTCCGTAACGACTCCCCCCCTCCGCCCTCGCGATCTCGCCGGGGGAAGACGCGTCTTCCCAATACAAATTTGCTACGGGACCTCGTACAGTTCTTCATCGAATCTGAGGTAAGATAATCTCTTTTTTGGTCATCACTACTCTATAAGTGATATGTGCAACTAAATGATTCGACGATATAAATAGGAATCTATATGTAACGGTAGAAAACATACAAATCGTAAAGCATGTAAATAAATAAATCAACATCTAACTTTTATAAATACACAGTTACACGAGCACGGAGCTTACTTAGTAGACTCGCTGATCGAGTCGAACCCCATGATGAAGGACTGGGAGTGCATGACGGACCTGCTGCTAGAGGAGGCAGGGCCGGGGGAGGAGGCTCTCGACAACCGGCAGGAGTCCTCGCTCATCGAGTTGATGGTGTGCTGCGTGCGCCAGGCCAGCACCGGCGAGCCGCCCGTGGGCCGCGCCCCGGCGAGGAAGCACCACCACACACCGCCTAAGGACGCCAAGGTAGGCCCCGAACGTGCGACTTGATTATGAAATAGATTCTGCTCTCTGCTCTATTATTACAAAATAATATTTCATTTAAATTAGGTTAGGTTGTTCTCAAATCTGAAACCACAAAAAAAACATCAATAATATTAATGATGACATCATTGAACATAAAAGATAAGGCATATTATCTAAGAAGAACCCGTGTTTATTTGTTAATTACACGTTTATTTCAAATCACCGTTTCAACGACTACATCTCAACCTTTCCAACAGTTGGTCGCCGAAGATCGCGGCAAGATGACCGCCCACTTCATGGTGACTATTCCGGCGCTATTGGAGAAATTCAGCGCGGACCCCGAAAAGTTGACCAACCTCCTCTCCATCCCGCAATACTTCGACCTGGAATTGTACACCACGCAGCGCCAAGAGGGAAACCTCCTCCTGCTACTTAACAAGATCCGAGACATTGTGTCCATGCACACGGAGGCGGAAGTGATAGACACCTGCGGGAAAACCCTCGAAGTCCTGTGCAGCGAACAGTGCGCGGTATACTCCAGGTGCAACGTGTCCCGGGCGACGGTGACCGACATGTGTGTGAACCGGTACAAGGAGGCGATCGACGACTACCGTAGCCTCATCGAGGGGGGCGAAACCCCGGACGCCGACGAAATCTTCAACGTGATCAACTCCCTGCGCAAGGTGTCCATCATGTACATGTGCCACAACCTGAACGACACCAACATCTGGGACTCGCTGTTCGAGGATCTGCCCAAGTGCCTCAAGAGTAACGAGACGCAGATGCCCACGCAGGTACTCTTCGTCGCATATCGTCCTTGGCGCCGACGAGGCTATACATATATTTAGGACGCTCAGAACGATATACACGCTTTTATGTCGACTCAGGCGCTGGTGTTCGTGGTGCGCTCGTGCTTCTACTCGCTGCTGTGGTCGCTGCACGAGGCGGAGGAGAGGGGGGTGACGGGAGACGGCATCGCGGCCTTACGGGAGCGCCTGCTCGCCTACGTCGCCCACTGCAAGATGATCGTCGCCGACGGGGTCACGCTGGAGCTCAGGGAGGAGGTACCGATGTCGAAGAGCCGTTGCTCATTTTTATTCTATTCACGCGCGTTTTCGTCGTTGCATTCTAATATAGTGATTCCGACGACGTGTTCCAGGCGTACGTGAGCCTCTGCGATCTGTTGATCTTCTTCGCGGAGCACATGGCCAGCGGAGAGCCGACGCTCCGGCCTCTCGTGCTGAAAGCGGACCCTGAACTATGCGACCTGCTGAACGCCGCCGTCCAGGAGTTTGTCTTCTCGCACCAGAATTACGGTAACGCGAAACGTTCGTCGCATTTGCATCGAGATGAAGATGGATAAATTTTAGTATTCGGGAGCAAAACGGCTCCGAGGTCCAACGATCGTGCTATTTAAATAATACTGATAAATTATTCTTAATTTACATCTTTATCGCGTCGCATTCTTTGCTCGCGGCCTTCAGCACAAGATATAGACAAGATAGATAATTCTGCATTCCCGTGTTGTTTTGGTCAGTGAGAAAAAATATGCATTATTCGGTAAGGCCGAGCCCGCCTCGGGCCGCGCGTCCGCACGGGGCGAGGCGGGGCGCGGGGAGTGCGGGTCGAGGCGGGGCGTAACAGGCGGTGTGTTTTTTTGCATGTCCCGCGGGGTCGGCGCGTCGTGTCGCCTGCGCCGGTAAGCCACTCTCCGCTCGACGCTCGCGACCTATTTTGCCTTAGTAATGCGCGCCGCCGCCGCCCTCTTTCCGCCCTGGCTCCTCTCGTCACTAGCGAATGATGCATATTTTTCTCTCGGTCTCGTCGCGTCGATTTGTCCAACATTACTAAGGAAAAATTGTCGCCTACGCTTCGCCCGCGACGCGTTACCGGCTGCGATCCTGCCGGTCTGCCGCTTCCACCCAAACGCACGTTGACGTGCCGCGCTCGCTCGGTCGTCGCCGGTTCCGCCTCGCTCGTGAATAAATACTTGCGCATGTCTCCTGCGTTGCCCTTGCGTTTCATTTGCGACCCACCATTTCGCTTTCGCTAAGACGTCACGTGTGACTCGGCCCGAATGAGCGATAGTCGATCGGCAACTTTTAATTGAGCTCGATGTGTAGATGTAGTCGTGGAGTGGAGTGATGCATGAATCGTGCCACACTTGGAGCTTCTCTGAATCATCGCGATGCTTCGACGCCCTGAAAGGCTATTTGACAATATCGTATGCAAATAGTGCTACATATTGAGTGAAAAATAATAATTAAGGTTCGACCTGTTGCGAATGGTTCTGTCACGTAGCCTCATCGTTCGCTCTTTCGCTTATTATGTCTGACAATGCACTGATTATTCATTTCGTTCACTTCACTTCATACGAGGCGACCGCGGCGGCTCCTCACTAAATACGACACATAACTGAACCGTAATTTATTGAGAATCCGCTCGCTCACCGCACCCGCTTCGCTTGTGCCGAGGCCGCCGAGGCCCTTCCTCTGACCGACTCACTCGCTTTGCAGACGGTCAAGACGAGAGACGCATCGAGGAGCTGCACAAGCGGCGCAACTTCTTGGCCGGGTACTGCAAGCTCATCATATACAACGTGGCCCCCATTCGCCGAGCCGTCGACGTGTTCAAGCACTACATCAAGGTATTACTTCAAATGAGAATCAATATTAAGTGGTTTCGACGAAATAAGAACGACGAAATGACTTCGCTCTCCCCAGTGCTACAACGACTACGGCGACATAATAAAGGCGACGCTGAGCAAGGCGCGCGAGATTAACAAGCTGAACTGCGCGCTGTCGATGGAGCTGGCGATGCAGGCGCTGTTCACGGAGGTGCGGAACAAGCACGCGGATCCGGCGCGCAATCTGCCCGAGCTGCTCGAGCTGCGGGAGCTGGCCAAGCGTTTCGCCATGATGTTCGGGCTGGACGCGCTCAAAAACCGCGAGGCGCTAGTGGCGCTGCATCGCGCGGGCATCGCATTCGCGGCGCTCGAGGGCCCGGCGACTGTGCCCGCGCATCCCCCGCCCAACATCCTCTTCCTCGACGCGCTGGCCGAGTTCTGCGGCAAGCTGCTGCGCCTCGACAAGCGACAAGTGCTCAAGGTCAGTACTGCAAAGCTGCGATTCGCGCGCTGTCAGGTCGAAGAAGTTCACTTTCACTAAAGTGCTATTTCGTCGGACAGTTCTTGGACAGCCGCTTCCCGACGCAGTGGGTGGAGGAGTGGGCCCCGCTGCTCTCCTACCGCACGATGCTCCTGACCGACACGCCCGACGAGCGCCCGCCGCCCGCGAGGCGCCACTACGCCCGGAAGAACAGTACGTGCCAATCGAACGATGAGGCGCCCGCTCGTACCGCTTGCATTTCAAAGTATCTTAATTTTAATTGCAGAGGTTCACGCGGAGGAAGACGACGGTGAAGAGAATGCGGACTCGGACGCAGAGGGAGGATGAGACAGATCAGTAGACCGTTGCTACTTCATATTATGTACTCGTAAATCGGGACATTAGAAGTATGTAGTTGTAGGAAGTATATACTTAAGTAGATAAATAAAACAGATCTTTATATTTTTGAATAAAACATTTGTCGTACTGTGCGTGCCATTTTATTGACTTCCTGCCTATAAACAGAACCTTTGAGCCCGCGAGGTATTTATTACTTGGCTAACGGAATCCAACGTTTCCCGAAAGGAAAATGTCTCGCGCAACGGACGTAATCGCCCGCATTCCTCCCTAATGTCTAAAGGCCTAATGCGAATGACGAGGTGCAAGAGGAACCGATTGTTTACGATTTGCAGCGCGGAATGCTACAGCGTCACGAGCCGCGTTTTCCTGCCGATATCGGGCGCGCGAGGCGAGATTGTGCGCTCGCTAAAACCCACGCTGCGCTGTGACGCGCGAAAAGGCTGCACTTTCCGCCATCCTTCCCAAATCACAATTATTTACTTGTACTTACACCTACGTCTCGCATCTATTGTTATCAAAATAAAAAAGTTCTCGACTTGACCACTTTACTCTTTGAAAGTTCGACCGCTAGCAAAAATAATGTTTGCTCTGCTCTTTTCTACAGGAAACGAAAACACGACCTGTCGAAACCTGTTCGAAGCGAGTCCGGACTAATCTTGTCGCGTTTCAAATGTGAAACATCTGTTCTGATCTATAAACGCCTGATTAAAAGTTCACCGCTTCGAAATTTTTTATTCTGGTAAAACGAACGCGCAAACTATGTCAAGCTTAACATTTTATTTTATATTATACTGCCCTATGTAATGGAGGTTTGGGAATAGCCCTATTCCTTTGTAGTTCTAATAAATATGTTGTATATAAGCCATACGACACCAATAATTATTGAATTTGCTAGATATATTTAAAAATAAACCAGTTCACAGCGATGCCACAACATTGAAAAATATTAATTTCTAGGAGACGAAGTCGCGTCAGCCCCAAAAGTTCCAGTTTGAACGGCTGATCTGTTGTAGCGATTCTGGATACGACGATTAAATTATTCGCCTGTGTACGAATTATCACTTTGTATATACTTTATCGTCACTAGGTCGCACGTCGCCCGCGGCAAACGAAAGCTTCAAATGAGATTACCTCATCTCGGGTATGACAGAGCGAAATAGACATTTTAAAGAAGTACCGATATCGTTTTCCGCCTTATCACCGCTAGGAAGGAAAATGCTAACCGAAGATTATCCTCAACGTTTTATGAATGAAGTCTATGAATTGTCTCCGCGGAAACTATCACACGCAGGTGCGGACGACGTGCTCCCTTTTAGCTCGATTAAATGTGAAACGGATTAAGCCACGCGTTGCTCGTGTTCGGTTAGAGGTAAAGAACACGAGAAAAGTTGATTTCCGAATATGATGTAAATATTGTGAGCAACGCGGTGACGCAGGCGGATTCCTAGCAAATAACTTATAATCTGTGGTAGGCAGACGCTCGGTACACGTCACAAACGACACGTCGCCCATTACGTCCGACCATACCTACCTGTTTACAGATATTCCCAAGCTAAAATATGAAAAACAATTGTATTTTATAAAAAAAGAACAATGTGTGACTTCACTTCACTTTAAGGCAATGTTTTATAAGTATGTTTTTTATGCCATAGCTAGAACTAAAAACTATTTACACGCGTTGCTGTAACGCCTTACGCCACACGGGCCCTTGGATTCATAATTACAGGCAGACCATTGTCAGGTCTGAGAATAATTCGAAGTGATCCTTTTTCCTCCTCTTACCAAAACAGAGTTAATAATTGAAAAGGGAAGCTAAATGGGGTTTATTGTAGTTATTATTGCAGTAAGGGATAAATTGCGGTTAAACATATCGACACGCGCTATTATAGAAGTCCTTTATGGTTTCAAGATAAAGTTTTCCACTCGACAACAAAATTATACTATTCTCCGCGTAAAATCAGAGTGGACGAAATGTAAAAGTGGTTAGGAGAAATATTTCTCTAAAGTATTATCTTCCGTGGGCGGTAGGCGGGCGACGGTGGGCAGAGCGACACGACGCCCCGCCTCGTTGCGCGAGCGCACTCCATTTGTTTCGTTTTGTACTTGCACTTTCACACTAAAACCCCCAACGAAAGATAGGTGACACGATCAGTTGTAACAAAGAGGTCGAGTTCTCTATAACGCGCGCGGACCTTAGTCTATCTAGCCTAATTCAATGAACCTAATAGGTTTTCTACATTTGTTTAGGTGACTAGCTAGAATGTTTAATGTTTTGCTACAGCGTTCAGTAAGATAAAACAAAAGACGATTAGGGATTTCGTGAAAATGCGAGTTTTATTTTAGTGGCATAATTGAGTGGTTTTATTGAATGTCGTAAAGCTATTAAGATATTGCGAGAGTTGGGATTTTCAGAGGTCGCTATAAATAATGTTGTGACACATCTGCGTGTTTGGATAGGCCACGAAACTAATAAAGATTTGAGATAAAATCAAGACTACGTTATTCTTTCAGAAGACGATAAAGAAAAATCTTTTAACTCATTCGATACGCACGCGTTTGTCAATAATGAATTTAGATTATAATCGAGGTCGCCAGAGGACTGACTGCAATTTTTATGACTTGAGTTATAATTTTCAAATTTTAAATATTTTTTAAAATTTGAAATATTAACAAGTTTTTGTCACTGTACTCTGATGTACAGTGACAAAAACTTGTTAACATAATTAAGTCATTCTTACATAAATAGCAGTACAAATTCATTTTCGCCTTAGTTGTTGCGCATTTATTTTTCTATTATTGAGAATCAAGTTTTTTTGCTATTAGGACACTCTGCCTGTAGCGGCCTCAGTTATAGGATTGGCTATTACAGTACGAAGTCGATAAAGGCGGCCGAATCCCTTCGCCTCTCGGAAACGCGTCGTTTGGGAAAACGGAGCAGATTTTTGCGAGTAATGAGATGCGCTTATTGCGCAAACGAAGAATAACAGGTAATAAGATATTCGGCTTTAGCGCGTCATTTCTGACGTGACAGAACGACAAAGCCCACGTCACGTCACGTCAGTCTAATTGATAGATAATGAATTAACACACGACATTTCAGGATATGTGTCTATTTCATCGAAATAGGCAGGAACATAACTGCCGTAGTGAGGAGTACCTGCATGGTAACGAATGTAAACAAAAATATAACGTCATAGTATACACAAGTAAGTAATGTGTTCATGACAGCCGATTTCGCCTTCCGTCCAGACTCCAGAAATGCGCTTAAATTTATTTATTATTAAGTATGTCTTATCGAGACCACACGTACAATCTGTTTATTGGACTTCCAATTTGGACCGAACCGAAATCCAAGACGAACAATAAGGAAAACCAACTGTTTCCCCAATGTTATCGCGTAAGCGGCGGATTTCAGAAAAACTACAGATTGGAAGAAAATTTTGTCGCTTTAATTTTCAAGTACTAAACATATTATGACAACACATATGACAGGTTGTAAAAGTCGTCTTCTACCTTCTCTGGCATTAATTAAAGTGTAACTCGCTTATCGCTATAAAATATTACGATTAACGTGAATTAGCTAAAGCCACAGTTACATAAGTGAGACGCAAAAACCTCGAGACGATATCTGAGAGAGTCAGTTTGATTCACGTTCTCGAGCGATACCTCATTGCTCTCGTAGAGAAAATCTTGTCTACCACCGAATATATGAAAACAACGAAGAATGTAGAGCTAGGAACTCGATGCTCGAGATTCAAACCCGCGACCGTAGCGATCTTACCGCCGTGTGTCGTATGTGCTACGTCACGGGGAAAAGAATAATGTTTCAAGTGTATCGGTAAGTATCCACATTGAGCATAACATCATCTTAATCGCTTCTAAGAAAGTATTCTATTGAGACCCCTCGCCACTCGTTCGAGAAGGCACCAGAATATTGATAAATCAACGGGTCTTCTGGATATGAAATGAGTTTCATAGGAATATCAACAATCAGTACCAGTACACAGTAAAAAACGTGAAGTTTAGTCGCGTTTCGGTTTCAGTCTGTGGATTTACCAATATCCATAGCCGTAATAGGGCGATCACACATCTTGTTAGGATGTTATATGGCTCAGGTATTACACTTTCCATAAATGAACCCAATTATCAATTGCTCTGTCCTAAATTGAATAAACATGGAATCGGGCTATCATCGCGCCTAGGCAAGTCTTTAACGTTAGCCTTCTCATATTCCTATAAGAAATATTATGTGTACTTGTAAGCTTAAGTGTCTGTAGACCTGTTGGCTTTGTTAAAATCTATACTAATATATAAAGCTGAAGAGTTTGTTTGATCGCGCTTATCTCAGGAACTACTGATTCGAATTGAAAAATTGTTTTGAGTTGATTAAAGAATTTATCGAGGCCTTTTAGGCTACAAAGCATCACGCTGGACCCACCGGAGCGAAAAACAGATGGAAATGTTAAAAAAAAAAACAGGAAAAATATTCATCTTTGTGGATTGCCGATTGCTGCGAATACGCTTCGAGATACCCAAAAAATATGTATCAAAGAATGATTCCTCTTAAAACGACCTAAATACACCGTTCAATCCGATTCTAAGGAAACGTAAATTAACGATGATTAGAAACTTTAATATTTTTACATCTTATGCAAAGAAAACGTTGTGGATGCCGGTTAACGTCCTGCACGTGTCGTTTTCAAGCTAACGTTGATATTTAATTTGGAATAATGATTTGTTATATGAGCCATATAAACACAAGTATGGCGGGATTAAAGCCCAAAAGTATGTCCCCACCGAGCATAGATCAAATACACCAGGTTTCCTGAATCAAAATTGTTAAATGCGGTTCTGCAAGTCCCGCTTTTCATCGGCGTTTTTCATCGTTTATGAACATTACTACTAAGAGATCTAGTACCTCTTATCAGCACAAAATGCTTCTTTTTCTTTTAATATCAGAAGAGCATAATAGTGTTAGGTTGGTTAGTGAAAATATTATGAGGTGTCAGCGTATATAAAGTATTTTGCACCATTTTAATAGTTCTCCGAAAACATTTTTCACACCTATTGAGGTTTGATTTTTAGGTAGTATTAAATTCTGATAGCGAAATAATAATAAATCAATTGGAATGTAAGCTTTTTAATGAAATTTATAATATATTCCACTTAAGTTTAGTCCCTTTTCCATTTACACTGTACGTACACGCACATTGTGGACTATCAGTTAAATTAAACTACAACTAAATTGAGCTTTTCTCGCCGCTACTCCGATTCACAACGTTCCGCGAGGCGTAGAGAGGGAGTTTCGGCGCTCGCGCGGGCGGGCCGCGCCTCAGGCAGGGATGGCTCTTCGAACGGAGCCGCCGCTTCACGTCGGCGACTGCTCGACGGGCGGCGCCCTCGTGCTCTTCTCTACGATGCACGAGCAACCGACGGCCACGTCCAGCGTCACCATCTCGTTCTTCTTCTTGTCGAACACTAGAACCGTGTCGTGCAGCTCGACGCACTCCATGACGTGGCCGTGGCGGCTGTGCCGACAGCACTCGTGTTGCAGGTGCGGAGGTACCTCGGGCTGGCGACACCAATCGCGGGGTTCCTCCGCGCACTTCAGCATCTTGATCTTCCTCGGCACGCGGTGCGGGTTCTCGTCGATCTCGACCTTGATCGGACACACGGTTCGGTTGAAGACGTCGGCCAGGTCCACCGACCTCGCCTCCGCCGGCCTAGAGCCGACCAGCGTCAGGTGGATGACCGCCGCGAGGGCGACGAGCTCTGCGATATTTTTCAGCATGGCTTCGGGGCGCGTGCGTTCAAGTGAGGCTAAATTGCGAATATAGCAGGTACGGTTTTTGGTGTGCCTTTAAATACGGACGTGTGGCCGCGTGCTACGGTTCGGCGGGAGGCGGGCGGCCGCGGCGCGGGCCCGCGCCCGTCGCCGAGCCGCGCGCGCCGCAGTCCTCGCTCGGCTCGCGGACGCGTTTCACCTCTCGCGCGACGGACCCGCGTCTCGGAGGCTGCAGCCGTGTTTCGTGACCGTATGTGAAGTTCTGTGCCTGTGAGTTTTTGGGATTGCGATGTTTATCGACATGTATATGAGGCATTTAGTTTAGCAGTTGGAAGTGCGAAGCGTATGTGATATTTTGAATTAGTTCGGTAAATAGCCTGCTCATCGCCTCCCTAGAGATGATCCTAGGGGAGGCGATGAGCAGGCTGATAGGGGCGGTTCCATCGTCGTTCGCTGGGCGTGCTTTTTGCGGGTGAATTTGGCAACAGTCTATATTTAATTGTTTTTTTATTAACACTTTGAAAGCTGTTAAAATTAGTTATTAATTGGATGTTGGTCTTTTAAATTAAACATGTTAATCTTTCGGAGTGATATTCTGGCTGGCTTATGTCTTATTGTATAAATATATTTTGTTTATAATTTTAAGTTTCATTAATAATAAATTAATGTAGTGAATTTTATCTCATTTTGTACTTAACTCGAGGTGATCTTTGGCTTCAATATGAAGTATATATAAAAGTAAAGACCACAAAATACAAAATACTTAAAAATTAAATTCGCTGTTTAATCCGTCATCTCGTTAAAATCGTGAGCAATCAGAGTCGTACATTGTACGTGGTAATATTTGTTAGTGAACGTTTAAACTTAAAAGTGATAGCGAAAGGCGTCGCGAAAAGCGCGCGTAGGCCGAGCGTAGGCCCTCTACGAAGGGCGTAGCATATCCACGCTGCTTCGGCGCTCATTTGAATTTCCTTAACGTAATGACGAGTCTCTCGTTATCCTCGTCCGAGGTTATAGATCTGTGATTTTCGTCGACGCAATTAGGACGTAGCACGGTGTCACGTGACGTCACGTCGTCCTTCGAGATTCCCGTTATCGAAGCGCGACGGTGAGCGCCGACTCGCTCGCCTAACAGGTTCGCACAATTTTTCGTCGCGTTATCCTCTTACGTGGCCGACACGAAGAAACGAGTCTGGTTTGTTTCGTTCATATAGATATTAACATCGATAAATCTAAGAGAAGTAAATAGTACTCTCGGTTGAAAGACGATAATAGTGCACCCGTTGTGAACCGTCAATTATGATGCTTCGTAAGCTCGTTGTAATATCGTTTAGACTCAGTTAGCATAATATTTATTGCATATTGAGAGCTTCGAAAACTGTAATTGGTCGGGTGCTGTTTGTTTCAAGCTTCGCGAATAGAAGTAAAATACGAGTGTTATTGTAATGTCATACGTTGTTTCTGTTGTAAGCCTTAAGTTGCTGCCATATCTTTAATGTTTAATAATAAATAAGTTAATTTCAATATAGTTCATATTTTTTGTGATGACTGTGTGTGTTTTGTAGTTCACTAAATAAAATATAAAAGCCTTTATTCACAACCGCCTGTTGCATGTCGTTATTGTTGTTATGTTGTATCTGTTGCTCTCGCTGTTGTCGCTACGAGTGCACCTATCCAGTGAATGATGTAATAGTTATTATTCATACCTCTGTTGAACAAAAGTATTTGCTCGTTCTGTGGTTATGTTATTAGTGGTACTTGATTGCATATTTATTTGTGTATCAATAAACAATACTTTGAATAATGATGTAGTTTTATTTATCGAAGACCGCATTTACGTATGGGTGATTTATATGTTTCTGTGAACTTCTGCCTTCAATGAATCAGCGAAAACGCCTCTTTCAGTGGCAGCTACACTAGACGGCGAAAGAACCCTGACTCTTTCTGTAATTCAATATAAATTTCAAAAATCTATTCTACCCTAGTAATGAACGAGCACTCCCTTTTTTTGATTATTACTTTCTTTATAAATATCAAATAAAAAGATAAATAAACGATTCACCATACCGAATAACGTATATCACCGATATACGTTTAAAACTCTACGTGTCTATTTCATTTACTTTTTAATCAAATGATATTGCCGTTAAAAATAAACTCTTCAACATTCAAACTGGTTGCTAAATATATTACTTAGCTATTAACGATAGTAATGAGCTGACCACAATTGGCACAACGACGCGACCGTAACGTCCATTCATTGCGGGGTTCAATGTTCACGATGTTATGACTGTGACTGTTGTGAGTCAATCGTCGGTTAGCTTAAACATCTGCAGAATTATAATAATATTGATAAACTACGCAATGACGACATTACGCAACGGCAAAATTGGATCGGCATTGCTACCCTTGCTCCGAATAGTATATGCGGCGGTATACCGAATACCGAATATTCGGTGAGCCCCTGAATCTAAAACAAAACAAATGTGATGCGAATGTTTTAACTACTCGTGCGCGCCAGAAAGTAGTGAAATATTTCATTAAATCTTCACAAGTTTATTTATTAAGTAATGTACCTGTTTTATGTACAAAGTTTACTTCGATGACTATATAACCAAAAACCAATAATTAAGAGTAATTACTCTAATTATAGTAAGAGAACTGAAAAGGTCTCTATAACTCGCTGGCAGAACGGCTAAATCGAAAAACTCTCCTCGGTAGGCCCCGCTTGACGATCTTCGATTGGAGACAGAAAATGAACGTTTTTTTTTATTATTTTGTCAAATAGTAGGCACTGGGTAGATTGGAGATGCGGAGCGAATAAATGTGTTTCCCGCGTGTTATGTAAGTACAGCGATTACTCTGTGATCATCAACCTGGGTTTCCCTCGGCCGGCCCTCATCGCTCGTGAGCGGCCCAATAGCGGAAAACTCGCCAAAACGATGAGAACGAACGTCTAACGATCCGATTATGAATCGAGTCGGAATATCGGCGCAGACCGATCGCCGAGTTGTCCTCGCCTAACATCGTAGCGACACACGGTTTAGCTGGCATAAATATACTAAAATGTATTTTGTATAAACGTACTAATTAATGTTTCTTTATCTGTATTCACAATCAAACAAGCTTAATTAATATTTAAAACAATATTATTCTCATACATTGCTTATAGAAAAATGATAGGTAATTAAACCAAGCGAATAAGGAATTTAAGATGAGAAAATAATTAAGATAGAGAAAGAATTCGCTTTAACTATTTACTTATTTTAGCATAATTAGAATGACTAGTGTTCGCAGAGAAAACAAGTATTTCACAAATTAACAAGATTGAGCGCACTTTGTTGTGATTTTGTTAGGAAATAATAAATCGAGGTAGGCACGTCTCTTAAGTTAAGTTTGTAGGTGATGTAGAATGTTATTTAGAATTTATAATTTAAATAAAAAACTTTAGATCAATTTGTGGAGTTGTCGACAATTATTCGCCACAAATGTAGTTAAGTGGGTTATTAGATGTCGCGTGCGCGCGGCCGCGTGGTCTGCACCACGCGACGGGAAATCACCGCGCGCACACTTGCGCCCGCGCAGCCGCTGCCGAGCCTCGCGCCGCGCACGCGTCGCAAAACCCACGACCACATTACCAGTTTTACATAACCGTTTGCAAATTAGACGTTTATTCCGTACCTCCATATATTATGCGGGTTATTTTCATCTTCGGGTCGTTATTATTTTTACTATAGTGGGTTTTCTTTTTACTATTAATTGGGAATAGCTAGTCCTTAAAAGTTGAAAGATATATTTATAATAGGCAAAGACCGACTAAAACGGAAGCTATATGCCCTAGTCGAATTGATTATTCCGTCGCGTTGTCTTTCTATTCTAGCTTTGCGATAGAAAGAAAATAATATTAAAAGTGTAAAAATTACGACTACTACTTTAAAAGCACTATCTTTTCACGGCCCAACAATGGGTTACAAGAGGTCTTTACCGACCTTTCCATAAACGACGTGACTTCATTATGGCGACGACTTATCCACGACCACCTTCGATGAGGATGAAGCCTAACTAGAAAGTCTCCGCTAAGGAGGTGTGCACGAACACTTCGTGCATTTTAGAGGTTGTAGAACGAGGCTGTTAGATTACATAAGAGTGCGTCAGTGCAGGCGAGTTCAGTGGCAGGGCTTAGTCAGCGGCGTGGGGTAGCCCCGTGACGTGCCCTCGACGAGTCGTGTTTGCATCGCGCTCGCGGCGCACTGCACTTTCTCGCAGAAACGCAACCTTTTGATAACGAATTTTCAACTTCGACATTTTTCAACAACGATCATTTTTGTTTGATAGAAAGTCATGTAAACACTTCTGCTCGTCACTATTGTTAAAGATTTAAGTTAAAATAGCCCAGATACTATATATACTACCGTTAGGACGAATTTTAGACCAACTTAACCTCAACATTACAAACCACAAACGAATATTTTATTTACAAACGAACGAAACATTACAAAAACGAATATTGTCTTGTTCCCCTCAGACGTGTTAAATCGAGGTTGCCCTGTATTATCACAATAAACGAATTTCAATCGATTATTGTAACAAGTCGCGACAGATGAATCAGACGCGTTCGCTTTCTTCATGAAACATTTTAAATAAACAAAAAACAGCAATTAACATAAAAGACTAGAGCTGTTGCAAATTCTCGCCGCATTGCATCATTGGCGTCCGATCATTAGGCGTAACTCTAATTAGCGATCGACATGCGAGCGCAGATATGACTCACCGTATGTATAAAGAGATTTGGTGTCTACAGGACCATTATGAACTTATTTTTTTGCCGAACGAATCCTCCGAAAGGAGTCGTACCGGTCGCCCGACCCCTAGAAGTAAAGGTCGACGTGAGTCTCGCGACCTAACCGCAAATCACACGTCGAGCGTCAACATCCTTTCACATCATAATTTCGGACGAGAACATCTGAATAGGTCACGTCTGTGGTTCGCCCGATCCGCTTGTGGTTTTCATACAACTGCTTTTTCGTTTCTCGTCGGATGAGGCCTCCTTTTGCCGCAGCCCGCTTATTCCTACGCGAGACCCGACCTAACCTCGTCTTTGTTTCGTGACCGTTGGGCATAGATCGAAGGATAAAAGTGTGCTTCTTTCGCCATTGCGGTTTCAATCGAACACTGTTAGTTACTTTCACAAGAATAAGTCATCGTGTCCGATGGCACCCACAATTAAAATAGCGCGCGATCTTAATTGGCTTCCAGATGAATTGCCCAAAACGAAGCGAGAAATAATGAACGCCGACACATACATAAAGACCTCAACTCATTCGAGATTATGATTACTCTTGCCTCACTTTATTAACTCAGCAGACCGCTTCACTAGACAAGCGAGGGAAATCTGGGAAAACCTAACATGTATCTATAGACTGGAAAAGCCCACCTTTCACTCCGTTGTGACATACTCCGTCCAGTAACTCGGTGACATGAATATAAGGGACCGGTCTTATTTACTTGGGGTCGTCGTTTTCAAGGCCGAAGCTGAAATATTCAACGAATAAACTCTTTGTAAACAATTGAATACTCGAAATTAATCGGAATTCCCAATTGTACTACGAATTGCAGTGATCAGTTGGCACATGTGACGTAGAAACATTAGTGCTTTCTCCTAGGAGTAAGGGAAATTAAAATGTGGGGCCATCGGAGATCCGCCCCCGAGCGTACGGAGGTCAATGTCCGCGCGTGTGTCCTTAATAGACGCGAGGCGGGAATGCAGCGCGGGCCGGATACGTGACTGCGTGCGTGACGCAACATGCGTGTGCTGACGCGCCGTGACGTCACCGCCCGAGCCCCCGAGGCGGGCTGAACGGTCCCAAGTGAGATATCGGTGTTATATAGGCCAAATAACTTTCTTCGGCTCGAGTAGAACGAAGAGACAGTCCTCTATTTCAGTTCAAGAAAAGCAATGTTCTTTTGGGAGAGCAATCAATATTAAGAGGAATAAGCTAGACTTTTAGGTTTAATATTTGAAAGTAAAAACGGTCGCGCGAGTTGTTTGTGAGATGGATGACAAAATTGATATCTCACAAATAAAATTGTTATATTATGTCATTTTCTGTTTGGACATTCACCTTCGGCTGCCGACCTACTTCCGAGCCGGAGATAGTCGAAGTGGGTCAGTAGTGACGTCGACTATTTTCCTAGCACACTCGTGAACTCCGAAGGATTCGGGCCGTGCGTCCTCCTCCCCGAAGGAGAGCCGTGCACATGCTAACGAAGCCCTCGACGTCACAACAGCTCCTGTTCGACTTACAGGAATTCATGTGTGTTTTCCCAACTGTATTGTTTCGTGGTTTTATACGTAAGACCGATTTTCAAAAGAATTCATCGCGTGTGAAAGTTTGCTCTTCTATAAGATTGTTCGATTGTGAATAGAGTTGAATTTCGTGAATCGGCAATGAAGCGTCGCCGATATGTTAACGCGTTTGCGGCTCTTGTGACTCATTAAAGTCGAATATCGAGTTAATGACGACTAGAAATAGATATGAATGGCCGCACCGTATTGTCCTAACGATGAAAGATATTGGCCGTTTAGCAGGTAGAGAGACGTGCGGCTTGAATGGAAGCGTCGAGCGGAAGGAACACAAATGTTTGTGCGCACTTTTTGGAAATTGTGAATGAGGCGCAATTAACGGCGGGCGATTTACGAGCCGGGCGACCTTAAGCGAGCGCCGGCGCCTATATTTGTTCGTTACGGAGCGCCGAAAGTAGCGGAAGAGCTTTGTCGCTCGATCACAATGTAGCTAAATTAATGGATAATTGAAAAAGCTGTCAAGTCGTAACCTGCGTCGTTCCGAGAAGAATGTCGGTCGGGTGGTCTCGTGCATTATCTAGGCCTACGTTTCAATGAATTCCCAATTATTCGTGACTCACGGCCTTCGCCTCGCCTTCTTAAGGGCTTTCGAACCGAATTAATATTAGATTTAATCGTTTGGCGAATATAGAAATTACTCGAGCGTTGCACACAACAGCTATGAGCTAAATTAAGCTAATAACTATATTCAGCCAAACTGTATAATGAGCCAATAACTAATCGATGGCAACTCCTGAAACAGGAGCCGTGAGCGGAATTCTACGGGCAGTATTGATCGTACAAGTGCAAAATAAATAGGCAGGTCCAAATTGTCTATTTGTGGAAGGACACAGAACTATGAAGTCTAATATTTTTGTGGGTATATAATGTCTGTTGGAATCATTTGAAATTTGTTTCTCTAGAAGCGGCCCCCGCCGGGGCCACTAAATAAGTGTTGCGACACGACCGTACTCCTAACGTTGCGCTTCACCTACGTGAAATCCCCAAGATAAATGACGAATTAGAAGAGTCGAATCGTACAGAAAAATTCTTATTCCTCTTCACTGTGGATCAAAAACAAGTACTAAATCTTTCTACCGTGGTAATTACGTTTTGAAGAAATTAATTCGAGATAAGTTAAGAATAAGAAAAGCACAGCAAATTGTGCACCGCTGAAATTACATTCGAGCCATGCTAACCTTCTTTAGAAAATCTACTGCCCATTAATAAAAAAAAATATTTCAACCCGTCTCTTCGAAAGGTCCCCGCGATGTGATCCCCACGATGAAAGAATTACACTGATAATAAGAGTAAATTACAGTGCAGTTTGTTTAAATTATATCTTTATGATTCAAACCTAGTTAACAAATTGATTTAAGAAAAAGAATAAGAGAGTTGAGTCAATGAATTGAGACTTCACATCTCAAAGGACACAAGCATTACTGCGGCTCGTTTTAATGCCGTGCAACACAAGTTGCTTACTATCCAAATCCCTTAAATGATAAACATAACAATATCTATATTTATGGAAAGGCAAAAATTGAGTTAAACTCAAAAGACTGAAACGAAGCAAGTTGAGAAATGTGCCTAGTAATTTTCAGAAGTACGTATACAACATTTGTGAACACGTCGCACATGGCACGTACACCCTAATTAGGATTCGCTGCGCGTGCGCAGATGTGAGTTGCGTCATTTTTGGGAGCAGACCGTCCGCGTCGCTCGCCACAACGCGTCAGCGATATAGGCTCGCGTCAGTTTTCTATTTTCTTAGAAAAGGCTCACCGCGCTACACGCGTGAGTAAGTACTTGCGTGCGCCTAAAAACCCATTGGCATCGTATCAGACAGGACGACTACGACGGAGGGAGCCACTAATCCATCCATAATAAACCTTATTCTTTGAGTCGTTTTCTAATCAATACAAGTATAAACAAACAGATAGATCTGCTGCCGAACCACACACCAACAAAAAGACATGCATAAAATGGAGTTTACGTTGGTATCGCGACATTTCGTTAATGTTATAAGAGCAGGTAGTGGGTTTTACTACTCGATTGCTCACGTACAGACGACGCAGATACAACTCGATGAGATCGCAGGTGAGTTCCCGAGTACTTGCATGTCGCGTTGTCGTTGACTTATGCGAGTATTTGTCATGTAGATCGGGTACGGCGTAAGAGCCGTAAGGTTAGCGATGCACTGAGGCGAATTAACTGGCGATTACGAATGTGAGAGACGTGGAAAAACCGTAATATAAATATATAGGTAATTATTAAAATTTATTTAGTCACTACGATACGCATATTATGCTCCGAGACTGACCGACTTTAACCCTTGCTTCATTTAAAGAAAGCTTTAACGGCCACGATTTAACGTATTATTGGTTGATTTAAATATAAACTTGTAACTCATCTTATCGTCCTAAATTCCTCATCGTGTGATGATTTATTGATGAAGATGACTACTATAACAATTACGCAAAAAAGTGTTTCGGACTGCAATAATCATTATTAATTTTTTCAATACAATTGTTATATTTTGAGGGCCTAAATTAAGCTTTGTAATAATATAATGAACAGCGTAATTTCAAGAAGCACTTCACTACTACTTCGCCTATTCACTTCATCAATGTCGTATAGACGAAGCAGCGATAGAAATTGCCATGTTTGTATGCGGTAGCGCAAATCATTTTGTATCCATTGTGATATTTAGCAAGACGGGCTAGCTTGTGTAACGGTAGCAATGTGGGGCTAATAATCGTCGGTCGTGGGTTCGATCCCCACTAGGCCCGACATTTATCGGAACACGTTGGACTTCGTCCATCTGGCCTCTTCGAGCATTAAAAACAAATAAATAAAACAATTCGCGCGAATTTTTCTCTAACTATTCCAAAATATACAACGTTATTATTAACAATTTCCACTTTTAATTTGTGCGTGCACTACCGGAGACCTGTATTTCAAACGTATTTTAATTTCCAAAACCATCTCGTGTGTGCACCTGCTTGCACATGGACGCGCATAGAATTGTAAATATCTGTTCTAAGTTTAATCCCATAAACCTATTCTTATGTAAATATTCTACCGTAGGGTAGAACAATTTCTTTTCTAACAAAGAAAACTAAAAAATTATGCCGCCGTCTACTATTATATCATAAAATGAAAATCGATATTAATAATAATCGTAGATGGTAGATGAGCTATGTTAGCGGTTTGTACAGTACGTGAATCAAATAATGGTACAGTAGATGGGCAGAACGGCTCGATTTTGCGGTCGATGATGCACGCGCTCGAGTCGCCGAGCGCTTAATTACTTTAATCGGTACTTAGAACTAGTTTTACTTCAGCTCGTAGGTTGCCTCCATTTAGCTTGAATTAGCCAAGAGAGGAGTTCGCATCGACTGCAACGATCGACGGCCTTGACATCGTCAGCGAATCGTCCGCACGAGCCGAATAATTGCCGTTTAGTTGATGTTTTCCTCGTCAAATTCTTGTTATTGTTATTGTGAGCGGTCTCGCTTTGTACGTCGGCACAAAAAATACTCCTTCATATTCTATCGCTCGGATGGAGTTAACTATACCACAGTCGATTCGTATATAGTTTCACGAGTTCATTGGTTCCAGCGTATTTTTTAAAATCTGCTTCATCTATACTAATATATAAAGCTGAAGAGCTTGTTAGTTTGTTTGAACGCGCTAATCTCAGGAACTAAAAAAAATAATTTTCTGTTGGTTAGAACGTTTATCGAGGAGGCTAAAACATTGCGCTGTGACTAATAGAAGCGAAGATACAGCGGTAAATGTGAACAAAACGGGGGAAATTTTTCATCACTGTGGGTTTCAGATGCTTACGCTGCGAAAACGGGTTAAAACACCCAAACAATATGTATGAAAGAATGATTTCTCTTTAAATAATCTAAAAAAATGTCCGCGACCCTATATGCCTATATTTTCAAATTAACTTGCAAGAACGACGGGACCCGAACGACGGGTCGTGAGTGACGGGACGCGACCGACGTCGTGGGCCGCTTAAATGTATAAAGATGTAGGTGTTTGCAAAAACAAATTTGGATGCCCAAAATAACTATTCTACGCTACCGAAGTCGTTGACGCAGCTAGTTTTGAATAAAGGTCGACATTGCCGCCGGGCCGCGACGAAACCACATATAAAGAAGCCGCGAAGGGTAAACTTGAGTTTCCACTTTTATCTGTGGGTTTCCAAATGTGCAAAGCCAAAATAATGAATGGCTCATCTGGCGCGCTTAGATGTTATAGGTGAACATGTTATGATGATTACAGTTAACGAGACTAGTTAAATAAATGATTTCCTACATAAACCGGTTGTGAAGTAGGAATCCGTCAATCTCGTTTAACTGCGGTGACCTTAAACTCGCTCCGCACGAACGAAACGTTGCAAGGTGTGTTAGTAGATACCGATAGTGGGTGTAGACCGACCGATATTAATAAGACGAGTGGCACGCTTCATACAGTGGAAATTCGTTTTCGAACAATGTCGTTCGCATAATCGTAGATCGCCAACCGTGACGCAGGCGGCGCCGCGCCGTCTGCGTGACGGACGGCGAAGCGAGATACCTGCCCGCGGACGAGTCGCGATCTCAGCTAATATTACTAACGAATGGACCCGTTGTGAATGCACAATAAATCAACTTGCTAATCTGGATTCTTCTGATGATCACAAAATGTATCATTGTGTTTTCCGTGGTCACTGATATTCCATAAACGTAATCGATTGTAACTTTCGAGGGCAGCCCGACGGCGGTTGTGTATTTGATCCCCGGTTCCGAAGAACATTGACTTATTTGTACGCCGCACGGTCTTCGCATTCGCTTACATATCATTTCATAACATCAAGAAATTCAGTAGCGTTTCCCAGTGAATCATCGTAGCCTTGACGTGTCGCACGAAACTGCGTTCGGCGATTCGGTCGCTTTGGGCAAATTGTGTGCTGCATCGGCGATTAATATGGTCCGATAGTGCTGCGCAAGCGAATCGGAAGACGTCGCCCCGCCATCCTGGTTCTCACATTTCGTATAGGCACAATGGCATACAAAAACGGCCGCGTACACCTCACGCGATATCTTGACGAACAACTGACGCAATAATGATTTTACGACGTACAAACAATGAAAGTTAATATTATGATGGTATAATGTCATTTCTAACGCTTTAAAAACAATCGACTAAAAAAGCAAATTTCGATACAGTATTGCATAGTATTGCCAGTTACCCGCCGACAGTCCTCAGCTGAAATCGAATGCGTCAATGTGTGAGGATTCCCGCTTACTCACTGCCCACTGCACATATTTGATATTACGTCCTCTAAGCACACATCCCACGAACCGAGCGCGTGCGCACTATGCGCCTACGAGTTTCAGTGCTTTTTGTAATGAAGACATTCAAGATCTCCGAAACCTTGTACGAACCCGAAATTTGTACAAATATTTAGGTTAACGTTGAATATTGTTTATGAGGTCACGGTGTCATAAGATAATGTATGTAATCGCTAATTATTAACCACAAGCCTTTACAGACGTTGAGTTTTGAGCAGAAAAGGAGGGACGCAATAGGAAAACCGAAGCCGCAAACTAATAGCCGAGTGTAGTGAATTTAGAGCACGATAGAGTGAGGGGCGGTCGAAGGGATTCAGTCAGCTATCTAGCGAGATTAATCTCTGAATTATTGTAAATCTCTTATTTAGAAAAAGACGAGACACGTACGCCGTTATCAGATAAAGCGGCGAATTATCCAAAAGTACGCTAAAACGATTCGGAAAAACCTCATATAAAATAATATAACATTATCACCTCTAGTCTGGGAAAATCCTTTAATAATTTTAATTGGGCGCCAGGTGAGCACCAATATTTGACTGCAGAGAGATAAGACGAAATATGCGTTCGTCGCTTAATAACGAGACATTTAATTTCTGGCATTTGCTCTGGATTCTTCTAGCGGCCTTAAAACTGTTGGCATGAGATGTAAAAAGCCTCATCTTGAAAGATTGACAAAAATATGAAACAATTATACGACACTTCAAAATGATAAAAGGTTTCGACCCAACGAAACCATATTATACTTCGCTGTCTATTTATCTGTCTACCTGTCTCGCCTGTCTGAAGAACTATTACAATATTATGAAATTCAAGCTAACTACAATAACATAACAATTATCGAATTGGACTCTTGTCGTGGAATGCGTTCGTCGATAAATCTTGCGATGAGTCAATGCGAATCGAAGCGCGCTCATCGGACATTCGCGGTGCTTGGGGTCGCCTTTTGACGCACGCCTTTCTATGGAAATCGCACTCAACCATCGGCAAAGGGTCCGCTACAGATAGAACTAACTTGCGAGCGAATTGCGATTGACCCTCGGAAGCAACACGACGCACTGACCCGACCTCTCGCCGAGTTCTGAAGTGAGGGCGCGCCGTTCCGGACGTGCCGATCATAGATGCACTTCGGGCGGACGGCTCACATCGCCGGCCTCGTACGGTAAAGCCGAAGCGAAAAGCACGGAGTCCGCAATGGACGGGGGGCGACGTCGAAGGCTGTCTCCGAGCGCGGGAGCGTGACGCACCGGATGCGGCCGCATTCCTTACGGTTCTACACAAATAAACGAAGGGGATGCCTCTCGCATGATATGCACGACGCTATGACCTCTTTAGATACTTTCATTTCACGAGGGGTTCTTATCAGAATTCGCACGTCGACAAACTCGACGGCGTTTGCGCTCGTTGGCCGGTCCGAGGTGCGTCGCGACTTGCGACTTACAATTCAGATATATTAGTCACAGTCGTGGTTAATCGGTCACACACGAAAATACACCGTTCGAAAGAGAAACAAAGGGATAACGCGCCGTGACCGGCGAAGAGGGCCGACAGAATCGGGCACAATGGTGGATAGAAAGGCTCGGAAGCCGCCCGAGGGTACGTGACCGTACGCACGACGCCGCTCTCTCCTTCCGCACGCATCGAACAGAATCCGAGCTCGCATCGAACCCGTTGGTCTATCCGGGAGATAATTCACACCGCCCTATAACGCAGAGGCCACCTGAGACGAGGCGGCGGCAGGTCTGCGACGCTGCGGTCGCATGCAAATCGATGCAGATACGCGCGACAGTGAAGCGGTGAGTCAGCTGTCGAAATGCCTCTTTAGTTACAAGAGCACGTACGGTTTCAACATAAATATTATTATTGACAATCTATTAGTGACAAAGTATGGATGCATCGGCTCGAAAGGTGCCGGCCTTTGGAGCCGCATGAGTAGTTAAAAATAATATACATTTAAATGTTCAATTGTGGCATCGGTGCGTCAGAAGACGTCGTACCCGAGTGGGAGATGATTGCAGGAATCGATTAACCTGCCCTTATAAGGGTGAAAGGGGTGATATTAGTCACTAAACGGCGACGAGCGAAGTCGAGCGACAACGACTTGACGACTTAATAATGTAAATACTGAAAACGATATAAAAATTACCGAATCATATAAAATAAAATAATTTATTCCACATATAATTAACTTCATACACAAAAAAAAAAAGTTTTGTTCTAAGTACCTATTTGGAAGTAAGCACAACTGTATTTATGTATAATAATACTCAAACTGGAACACCCAGCTCACGCTTGCAAATTCGGTATTTAGCTATAAAGACGTTATACGCTAACTTTGTAAGCGACACACAAGATTGTGCATTCAAAATTGTAAAACACCGAGAAAAACCACAAAGTTAATTGGGTATAAATAATGAAGAGGCGATCTCGCGTAAATTCCGCCGATTTCACCCTCGCCATTGTTCGCGCCCTGGCCATTGTCCTATCGTCGCGACAACAATCGGGCTTTTACTGTAATTACCCGATTGGATTCTGATCTTTGTTTAATCACACGATTGGACATGCACGTCGTCGCTACCCAGACTGGCTACTCCTTCTCGGGACGGCGGCATTTTTATGTTTGTCTACTTTGCTAGTGTAGCTAACAGAGTTAGCATAGTCGTACCGTGCTTATGAAACCGCATACGTGAAACTGACCTATCGTGAAGGGCTTATTCTGCGAGCGTCTTTAGCACCATTGCAGACTACTTACAACATGGATTTTGACTACGTCCATCACTGGCAAGATACCGCTAATAAGGATAAGTCGAACAACATCTAAAACGGATTATTATTACGATATATTAAACGCCACGTCAATTTTTTCCTTAACCTTACGCAATATTAAACCTGTGTCTCATAAAATGACGTCTGCAGGATACCTACAGATGTAAAGCCGAGAAAAGAAGTATAATGAGGAAACAGTAATGATAGTTTAAATATGATATCGCTAATAACTGTTACAAGTAGTCAGTGTACTACTGTACTGTTACAAGGCGTCAGGGTAGGATGTCCGATGCGCCGAATAAAAGGGCGCCAGACGCCTTGATATCCTACCGTCAAACTGTGCTGAGAATTTGTCCAACTTACGTGGTCGGTTGGTATATTTTAATTTTCGACTAAAACATAATGTAAAATATTTCAATGTAAATAACAATAATTGTATATTGTACATTATATACTCATTTATGGTGTATAATTTAGCATTAACTAGTTTTAGAAAGAAATGACCTTGCATTATGAAATATCACGTACCGCCATCTTGTAGTTGTAGAAGGCATTGTTTTAAAGAGCATGTAACTAAAACAATATTGTATCATAATCTTTTTTTTATATTAAATAAAACACGCTTAATAAACATATAAATATGAAATAATTATTTCGCCTCACTTTGACAATTGACTATATTTATTACTACAAATGTATAACAATCGAAATCGATGATATTATGATATCTGTTGTAGGTATGCGATGTATATTACAAAGAAGGAAAATGGCAAAAACGTCAATACACACGTTCAGCAAAGCATAATTCATAATATAAGTACTGTAATACTGGACTACGAACACTGCTAAAGTCGTGTGTTTTTTGTATCGTAGGTGAGAATAAAGAGCACAAATTGTTCATTTTTCACTTTTCAATAAAAGGATCGGGTATAAAAATTTACGTCACCACGTAGCACGCTGATTATAGAAAAAGCACGAGACTCACGAAAACGATTACTAACAAAGTAGTTTCTCTAATACGTGGTCACAATTGTTCACGAGATCATTGTAAATGATGATTATAGATATAACTCATCACAAACCTCCAATAACATTGGCAATCATATTAATACATAAACATTGCACAACCGAGTGGCACCAAAGAGAGTCTTACAACTTGAGCTGGCCAATTTCGGCCGTAATATTGCGAAAAAACGATCCAAGAAAGACATAACTACCCCCGAAAACATTGTTGTTTTATTCCGTGCAATAATAATGTTTGACAGATCTACATATATAGCTAGTGGTCTGTGGTATTTCTCTTTGTGGGCCTTCTTTATGATCATCGATTTAAAACTACACTGTATCTGTGTTCTCTTTGTCATCTATACTCTATAGTACTGTATGGAACCTTAGGCGATCAGCTGTCAACATTTCTGATCCAAATAATTTTATGATATTGCAAAATTATACACAATATACTTACGTGAAAATTTAAACCATCACTAAATACAATGGCAAAGAAGACTTATGACTTACTTTTCAAACTTCTATTGATTGGAGATTCTGGTGTGGGCAAAACATGTATATTGTTCAGGTTTTCTGATAACCATTTCACAACTACATTTATATCCACTATTGGTATGTAATGCTATTTTTCTAGTTGTAGTAAACAGAGGTAATTAAGGTTAAGAATAAATTGTAGTAACAACTGGCTTACCGTGGGCTTGCATGGTATCTGATTACAAACATGGCAAGGGCAAAGTTGCATACGTTTTATTTCGTCTATATAAAGCTATTAATGCTTTACAGGAATAGATTTTAAAATAAAAACTGTAGAGCTTAGAGGTAAGAAGATAAAGCTGCAAATCTGGGACACAGCTGGACAAGAAAGGTTCCACACAATTACAACGTCCTACTACCGCGGGGCGATGGGGATAATGTTAGTATATGATATAACAAATGAGAAGACCTTTGATGATATTGTGAAGTGGCTAAGGAACATAGACGAGGTATGGTGTTTTATCAAATACCTATAATACGTACATATAATATAAAGTATTATCTAAAATATACCTTTCAGCATGCTAATGAAGATGTGGAGAAAATGATCCTCGGCAATAAGTGTGATATGGAGGAGAAGAGAGTAGTCAGTAAAGAGCGTGGGGAAGCAGTAAGTTCACATTACATTACATTGAAGGTTACGGTCTAATTACAGTTGATATTACCAAGGCCTCTTCTGTGAATCAATTGATAATATTATGTTAAATGTTCTTTATAGCATCTAAAATTGATTTGATAATTGTTGGCAGTTTAGTGTAGCTTGTGGCTATTAATTTTCCTTGTAACATTGTTTTGTTTCTTACAGATAGCTCATGAACACGGTATCAGATTCATGGAGACATCTGCCAAATCCAATATAAACATCGAGCGCGCCTTCTCTGAGTTAGCGGAAGCCATCCTCGACAAGACAGCAGGTCGAGAAGCAGATGCGGACCACGCTCGTATCGCGGTCGAAAGACGCCCTTCCCGCGCACCTCCCGCCCGAGCTTGTTGCGCCTAGGCCTCGTTCCTCCGCTTCGCAGCCAGTGCGCCTGTATTAATACCTCATACACCCAAAATATAGCAACTCACTACTATAAACCATTTAATGATATAATATATATATATAGGTATAATCGGTAATAAAATGGATACTACTATATGTGCATTAGAATGTCAACTAACTGTTTTACAATCTTGCTTCCGAGATCGCCTATTAATACCGGCGCCCAGAAGGCTGGGAAAGGGATGTCGGATTTTTTTTTGATTTTAGTACTTTAATTAAGCACATAAGTTAGTTTCAGTGAAAACAGTTATCGTTGTAATCTCCTGGTAGAAGTATTTTCTGGTTGGTTTCTACTGTTTCATGTGAATATTGCTAAGATGAGTATCTGTTGGGTAATTTTCTGTTTGATAAACGGTAAGTGCCTCTGCACTTATTGTCTAATCTGATGAGTTTTCTAAAAGCGGGTGTTGTATGAACTCACTATCGGTGCGCTTAAGAGTAAAAAATAACGTGTTCATGGCCAGCTGAAGGCAGCACTTAACTTGCCTTAAAGCTTAGGTCATTTTTAGTATAATGCTATTCCCATTTGGCCTATAAATTTTGTGCTGCAGGTTGGAAACGTGTAGGACATATACATACAGTAGAAGCTTCATTAATTTGTAATTACCATGATAAGAGATTCAGTTATATTATTCTAGTCCCGCGCTTGAAATATATATAGACGTGTGTTGAGCGACCAGTTGACACTTAAACTTGTCTCGGCGAAGCTATTAGTAGTACATTCCCATTCGTCTACAGGTTTACATTCAAAAGGAAATAATACGCCGAGAATCGAAGTGTCGTTTAAAGTTACTTCATTTTATCACTGCATACTGTATAAGGATTACAATCAACCTCCAGCTGAAGCGGTACTTGGTCAGATAGGTGGATTGAATAAAATGCAGTAAAGCAGTGAATCGGTAGCGTAGGTTTGGATTCGATTAACTACTGAGTAAATATAATGGTATTTAATAGTAAGGTGTACGTGTCTCGTCGGTTTTTACCCGCTTTTTATAAATAAACGGCATTTTATTATGTTCATAATAAATAATCTATCTTTATTTTGTTTTATTTATTCGTCGATGACCCCCACATATTATATGTACACGATAACTGGAATAATGGAACGAGGCGACGTTTCGACGAAAGGGCGGGAGGTTATCGCCTCGGCTCGCCGCTACGCCTCCAACCTCACTGCTTCTTCGCCGCTCGACGACATGATACGAGCGTTGCTGCTGATTTCTCTCTTCCGGAACGGTCTTCTCACCGATCGTAAGTAGTTCGCGTTCATGTCATGCGTGCGACGGAAGTCACTCTGGCGTTAAACGCAATTTAATTCTAAATTCCAGCGCCATGCGAGATAGACTTCGACTGCGCCGAATGCATCCCGGACGACATGCCCCTAGTGATGTCACAGCGCGCCGCCAACGGATCGCTTTCAGTTTCCTCCGGCGACGAGATGACCCTGTCGTGCGGTGAGGGCCGTCTGATCGCCTATCCCCTGCTGAGCGCGCTCACCGTGCTCTGCGAAGCAGGACGATACCGCGTGCGACAGGACAACTCGCTCAGGACGCTGCTCGAGCTCGGGTGCCAGGCAAGCGTCTTCGAAGACGTGTTGCACGCGGTGAGTGACGGCGATCGAGTTAGGGCTTCCGGCGAGTAGTTCACCTGTAGTGACGAATCGTAAACCGCAGGTGGAGCACTGCGCGGCGCCGCTTCAAGGGCGAGCGTATCAGACGGTGGAGCCGCAAGGTAACGCCCGCCACGTCGCCACCGTGTGCTTCGACGAGGACCGCGGCTCGCCCATCGCGGCGCACATGGTAAGCGCGCCGGCCGACAGGCTGCGGCTGCCGCCGCACTCCGACCGCCGGGCGCCGCTTACTCTGCTCGGCAACTTCAATCACATGTTCGACAGCAACACGCGCCATCAGGCCGAGAAACTGTTCTCGTCGGACGCGCGCCTGAACCGGCATCTCCGCGAGATTTTCAAGCACGAGCGCTTCACTTTCGCCGACCAGACCCTGACGGGCGCCAAGCTACTCGACGGACGCTACTTCGACGATCAAGACTGGCGCGTCGCGGAATTCGTGTCGAACCGAGTGCTCGCGTGGGGCAGCGTGGCGAAAGGCAACCTCGCGCACGTGCAGCGGGACGTCGCAGAGCTCGTGAGGCGGGCTCGGCCCCGGGGCACGCTCGACGTGTACGCGGGCACCCACGGAGTGATGTCCTTGCGAGCGGGCGGGGGCCGGCGCGACGTCCGCTTGAAGCCGCAGCGGTTCCCAGTGCCACAGTACGTGTGGACCGTGGTGCACGAGAGGAGCGAGCGGAAGGCGCTGGCCCTAATCGTACTCAACGATCCTTTCATCGCGGTGAGCGAGATACGCGAGAGGGTGTTCTGCGAGAGCGCGTGCGGACGCGTGTCTTGGCTGCACGAGACGCGGCGCTACCGCAACTACGAGGCGCCCCTCTACGGCCTCACCTTCTGCTGCCACGTCCGCAACTTCACCGGCCGTGTCCACGAAATGCCTGAGAAAATAGTGCGCGACGTGCCCGAGGGCGATGACGGATTGCTCACTTTTCTGATATAAATCGGTTTATTTAACAAAATCAAAGTGTAAGTGTGTAAAAAAAAAGTAAGTAGTGTAAGGCTTTATTAAAAGAATTTATATTTAAAACTTGACAACAATATTATTCCTTCAGTCCTTTTCCGAGATAGCTGTTAGATGTCTATCTATCTCATTTTCTGCCAGAACCCTGCAAAAGCGACACAATTTTTAATTTTTGTTTACAGCTTCTTATCTATATTAATATTATAAATGCGAAAGTAACTCTGTTTATCTGTCTGTCCGGCTTTAACTCCGAAACTACTGAATTGATTTAAAATGAGTGGAGTGCGGCCATTCGGCTGTCTGTCCGCTGGCGAAGTGTGGCAGCATCGTCTTCCGCAGTCTCGCGGCACCCCTTCCCTTATGGTGACAAGGGCGGGCGACGGCCTTTGGTCCGTGACCACCAGGGTGTGTTAGCGTAGCGTTTAGGCCTAGGAGGCAAGGCTAGCTCGCTTCCACATTGGAGCTACCGCTTGAGCACTCGTTAGACGCTTAATACTGAGCCTTACACAGGGAGCCATTTTCCAACGGTAAAGAAAAAGGGAATTAAAGTTCGTAAGGAAATTCGTGGTTTTTGAAGCTAAAACAATGAAACTTTCTTCTCTGGATTTTTGGAAATAGGAGTGGGAGTGAGTGTAGGAATGAGAGTGGGAGTAGTAGGAGTGATGTGAGGTGAGAGTGTTGCGGCAAAGTAGCACTTACAACATAGTTTGGCTGCCTTAAATGCGCCCTTACCTAAATTAATAAACAGCCTAAATAATTTAAAATCTACATCAAGTCACTATTCCACGCGGACGAAGTCGCGGACACAGCTAGTTTGTAATAAAACTAAAATTTATGTGAGAATTAAAGTTCTGTGAAATAATCTTTGTGTACTTACTTAAACTTGGGATCTTCCTTGGTGACAATGCCCACTTCGATCTCGGAGCTCTTGAAATCGACGGACAACACGTGCGAAAGACACGAGATGGCGAGTTGCACCGCGTCGTCGGTGGAGAGGTCCGCACGTTTTTTTAGTTTCTTTTCGAGGTAGGCATTAGCGTCCGTGGCCTTGGCCCCGGCGGCTACCGCCGCATATGAGCAGTAGTACCCCGACGGATCTGTTTTGTACACGCTTGCACCGCTCTCGTCGTCATACGCTATTAACATCATGCCTGCAATCATTACGAAACATTTAACTACACACAGAATAATTACTACCTTCTACTTGTAACAAATTCAACTGATGAGCACAAGCAATCTCTAATTTCACCATCGGGGTTTAGACATTATAATTTAGTATTTTTTCTAACTTGACTTTTTTGGTACACAGTGCACATGAAATCATGATTTGCACTAAAATCTATTTAATGCTTGTGAGAAACAACAACACTTTGTGAAATTACAGCAAAATTAACCCAATTAGAATTTCTTTAGTTTGACTTTTACATCGCTGAAAAATGTTAGAAACATCTAGTTAAGACATAATGACAAAATATTTTTCATTGAGGTCATTCAGTCCATATATAATCAATATTTCTTTAGCCCTGTGTCAACTGTGGTATCAACTTCTCTATAAAAGGTCATCATTGATTCTCTACGGTTTAAAATCAGCCATATTTGTTGTGGTCTTTTGTCAACTTAGAAAAAATAGAATATATACAAAACCAAACTAATTTAAAGCTTATTTGTAATCACTGTTGCTGTCACCTAATAGAACAAATTACAAATACAAGTGAAATGCCACTCACTACAACCGAGAGGTCTCATCTCAGCATTTTGAGTGTAAACCTGAGATATATCTGCAATGCGGCGGCAAAGGATGTGGACTGGGATCTCTGTACCATACTTGTATTGCCAGTTGGCTGCCTCATAACGAGCTCGCTGTACTTGAGATTTACTGTCCGCTGTAAATGTAAAACGATAATGGCTGTATAGTAACTAGATTTACAATTTATATGTTATTTAGGCTTTAATCTTTTTTTACTGAGGAATTGAACATTTCCTCAAAATACTTTTATTAATAATTTTAATTTTATTGGCCAAATAAAACAATGACAAAACACATGCAACTGATTAAGTCGATTTCTGCTATGGTATAATTGTGAATTCAGCAGACTACTAAATACATATTATTATTTTTTATCTTTTCACCTGTCATTCCAGTCATTACACAACCGATACGATCAGTGAGTCTGAAAAGGTGAGTAACAGATTGCGGATCCAAGAGGCGATCGGGGACCTTGCGCTGGGCTGCCACCACTGCTGCGTCTGCGCCTCGCAGTGCTACAGACGTCAGACCACCTTGGTTAATTGCTTTAAGAGCATACTCTGCAACATAACAGTGTTTTTTTCTTTAATTTGGATGACTTGCAATTTAGAATGTTGTTAACCACTTGGTTATACCTACTTGATTAGAAAAATAAAAACGGTATATTATAAGATTATTAAGACATAATTAAACGGCTTTTATGCTAATAAATCGGCTTTCAAAATAATCCTTCGGCTAAGAACAAAAAACATTTACTTACCGACTTGGTACAATCTTCCCTCTGGTGAGAAAATTGTAATGTGTCGATCAAAGCCGGCACTACTTTCTCGAGCCATTTTTATTATAAGTAGGAGAGTTTTATTTAAAAAAATGGTTTATTGGTGTTAATTCGACAGTACATACGCTTTACATTAAAACTATACCTTCAATTTTATAAACTCATGCTGCTCCGCTTATATCTGTCAAAGTTATTCTTATATAGCCAATAATATGGCACAAAATATATTTCACCAATAAAATCGTTGGCAAGGTTTAAGCGTCGTAACTATTGACCAATCAAAATTGCGTGCAGAAATTTTTTGGTCACTTCTAGACTATAGAATAGACTTGGGGTAGACTATATTTCCCTGACTTCTATTATAGTCTGTCACAATAATGTCGGTACTGTCATTGCATTTCATTATTTCTATTTAAGTACATATTTTATCGAGCGATCGAGTTATAGACTTGAGACTGAAACGAAGAGGCTACTGCGTAGAGCTCAATAATTTTAGGGGATATTTCCCCTTTAAGCGGGTTTTGCTCATTTTAGGATTTTTTTTCTATTTGGCAATAGGTACATTAAGAGCTGTAATTAGTCTGTGGGCCCTTGTTATTTTAAATAGGTACCTGGGAGTTGGCAACATTGATCTCAGTTGTTATTTGTTTTCAGAGTGGGGTGTTCGTCTAAATTTTCTTTTTTCTTTTGATATTTGATTTTGTTCTTTCGCGTATTATGTGAGATTCTGTGGTATCATATAATATTTAATTGAGCACTCACAACTCATATTGTTGCGATTATTACGCAAGTGGATTGTTTTGCGCCAGTTGTTAAAAGGAAATTAAATTTAAAATGCAAGAAACCGTTAGAAATTCAAACTCAAAAAGAACATCTTTGTTTGGTTCGTTCCTGGAAATCCTTGAAGCCAGAGAAAAACAAGCGAATATCGAAAGACAATTGCAAGAAGAAAAATATCAGAAGAGGACACAAAAGATCTATGACTTTCATGGTAGGTAATACGAAATTAAATTGTTTTCTAGAGTGTTTTCAATAAAACTATGAAATGGTTCGGAAACTAGAAATTATATTTGATGAATTTTGCACTGGATGTTTATGCAAGCCAAATCTTATTACTTGTGATCTTATTTGTTCTCTTCCTATTATATAAAAAATATATAATGATGGTGTTACAATTCATTTATAATAGAGAAAACCTTAAATTTTATTCAATTAGGCTATTATCAAGTTATAACAATTTTCAAGCTTCATCATCAGCACAGGTTAAATAAAAATGGTTCACAACAAATGAATCATAGGGGGTAGTTGTAGTCTTCGTATGACATATGCATTCTTCCAGTAAACACTTCTAATCCACATACAGAAATGTATTATTCATTCTGGAAAATTGTTAATAGATAAATCACTAAAGGCTAAAACTTGTTGCCGCTATTACTTGCTTTTATTTTTATATATGTATTATGCTTCATTTTCAAATTATATACCAAATGTAAGATTAAAGATAGTAAAGTAAAGATTTCATAAAGTGTGAAGGGACAAACAATCTATATGTATTAGACAATATTTTTTGTTTGAAAATTGGAGATAAGTCAAGATGAGGGAAAACAGTAGATGATGGAAGCAAATGTACTTAGATGTAATCTGTAATCATTCATTCTTTTTCACTATTGACCCACAAACTGTTAAATTCTGTAACTCTGTCAGATTGCAATTAAGGTAAACTCAAAACTAGATTTTTATCTTATAGTACCATTTTAAATACCTCCTTAATGGCTGTATATATGTAAAAGAATGTTATAAGAATAGAACAAATTCAATTACAGCTCGCCAACAGCGGGAGGTGGCAGAACTCCAGCAGTGCTTGGAGTATATCTCGCAACATGCCCACGTGCTGGAGTCTGCGCTGCGAGGGGGAAGCGAGGAAGCCGTGCCGCTCTCGGGTTCGTTGATGCGGCAGGCTGCTGCGCTGCAGCACTGCATGGCTCAGTGCGTCGCCAACGCGTCGCGCATAAGGCAGTTGCTGACATCGGCACATCGCCCGCAAATGGACTCCATGCTCGCTAAAATGGTGAGTACTTTCATGTGCCCCACCTTTTCTTAAGAAAGAATTTTATTTTAAAAATCCTTATTTGTTTCACATTTACTATAGATAGGTATAATTCAGGAAAAAATTAAAACCACTTCACTAAATGCAAAGTGTCTACCTATTCATATTGAAGTAGGAAAGCTTAAAACGTGAATTGTAAAGAGTCGTAGAGTTCAATACGCGTTTAATATTCCGAGAAAAGCAACCAGCCACCCGCGATTTTAATCTTAGGCTCACTATATACCGAGAGACACATTGAAAGGAGGGGGTATTGGGTACGTGAACGTCGAGCGTTGCGTTAGGTGCATTGTTCTTAGAAAGCTAAACCAGGAAGGGCCCATACGGCTCGATTTCAATACTAGCGGCCACATTTTAGATTCTTTAGGTGTCGCAAAGTATCCACACTCCTTTTGTTCGTGCTCAAAACATTGATCAATTGAAAATTTCGGGCACGGAATTGTCTCCAGGCCCGCATCTTCTCTCGAGTCGGAGAGATTGGTGATTGTGAGAGAATACCAAAGCGTGAATCGGGCTATTTTCCATTTGAAGCATTCAAGGCACACAAGTCAGCGTAAGTCGGCACGGAGCGGTAAGGCGTTCCGTTGACCGGGTGCCAAAGAATTAAAGCCCTCCTTGCGCACGCTCCACATTGTGGAATCTCTCCCTCCTCTCCGTACTCGGGTAGCGGGTACGAGACTTAAGTAGTCTCCCCTGTCGCTCCATTGATCGCGATGTCTAAGTAGGAAGCATTTAGTGACTAATTGTGTTCGTGCGCGTGCGCCCGTTAACCCCGATCACGCGAGACGCCTTTGTTGACTTTTTGCAATTCACACTTCAATCTCGTCCCATTCTCTCGCGCTCATCGACATGTCAGTTGCTTCGGCGTGAGGAGACTTCCTTTTCAATGCAGTTATAGACTTTGGAACGGTCAAAGTTAATTAGTTCATATTAGAGATAAGTTCGAGGTTTTCCACGAAAAACCGGCAAAGATAATGTCTTCATCGGTTAGTAAACGAGCGTAGAATCGCCGGAAGCGTCATAACTGTCGACGCGGATTAAGGCCTGTTCGAGCAGATCGATTAGCGATGATGAGGCCCCTCGTGTAAAGTTATTTCGGTAGGTCCCAGTCAAGAGGGCATTAATAATGGGAACTACGAGTGACGGCCGTGAAAAGGCTTAGCGAAGTCAAGGCCGTTTTTGTAGGAGCCATTGTGTAGTCGAGATTTTGGATAACTCGTTCTGGCGAGGCGGTAACTGAGCGGACAACGTTTCGTAAAATAAACACACGGTCGATCGTATTACGGAAATTTCTTTTGTCTTTTGTATTATTTTGAAAGTTACCTTTAAAACTGACGATGAACGGTTCGTACGGTTTTCGTTTTCTCGGGCGCATATGCTAATTGCTGGAAGAGGTCAAACGGCGTCGGCGGCGACACGCTCGGATAATTATCGAGGTGGCCAATTGAGCTCACAGACAATTATCTCGTTAAAAGGCCGACGCGCGGCGATGGCTCCGACGTCGGGCGCGTCGATTCAGGACACTCGCTTCGAAGAGGCTTCTCTGCGCGTAATCGGAAAATCCTCGCAGCGCGAAGCCCCTCGGCGCGGATGTAATTCGACCCGCGGGCGAGACGATTAAAATTTTGCAGTGGACGGCGTGGACTCGCTTTTTATCGAGAATCGTGTTCGTCAACGATTTTTTCCATTATACGTCTCCTGGACTTTGAACTCTATGCCGGGTGTCTCTGAGGCACACTAGCGGGCTAATTACGGTCGTAGTTGGAAACTATTCTTATTATTGGTATATTATTTGTGTCCACACCCGTGGCCGTGCATCGTTCGTTTGCTCCCCCATATTGAAACGTATGTGTACGTCGCGTCAATATATGAATAACATAGTTATACCGATAAATCGACGCATTTACTCAGGACGGAATTGTAATGTCTATTGTAGACGCTGCCTTATGCCGGTCGCGTGTCGAGCGTTCGATTACGAACAACACGAGGGAATATGAGTTCGCGATATCGATATGAGATAGCGCTGACCGATTTCCCCCTTCCCTTGCACTACGACAACCGTCGCCTCGTTGCGACCCTAATCGCGTAAACGATAACAGCCGACCTGGACTTCCGAAGGGTTCGATAACATGTGCATCACCGATAAGCAAATTGTTGACCGAAATTGGTTAGACGGTGCGGAAGAGCGAAAGTGACCACAAAAGAACTGAATATGACTGTCTGCACGGGACTCGTAGGAGGTACGGGTTCGGGTTCATAGCGTATGTAAGATGACATAGAAACTTCTTTCTTCTATTCTATCAATTGTAACGAGGTAATTTAAATAAACAACTTGACCGATTAAAGACTTTAATTTTTATCAAATTGTAACAGAGCTTTCGCTTTGATTAGTCCCACAATTAGAATGCCTAACCCAATGTCGTGCACGCGCTTTCGCGCGCTTTTCCCGATATGTGAATGCACGATCTGTCATCTCGGGAGTGAACTATCTTTGTCACTACAGACTATATCACACCACAGACTGTATCACATCACAGACTATATCACAGTCTACGGCTCGGTTTGTGATTGGCTCTGTTTGCTAACATGATGGTTAGCGGCTGGCATGGCTGGCATAGCTGGCATAGCTGGGCATGGCTGGCATGGCTGGCTTGGCTGGCTTGGCTGGCTTGGCTGGCATGGCTGGCTTGGCTGGCATTGACTCGGCTTGTAGGGCTTAGCACAACATCTTAGGTAACGCGTTACAATCGGCCATCCTGCAACGATTGCTCCCGCAACGGGAACAAATACGTATTTAGCTTTCTAGTAAATCAATCAAATCCTCAGTTTCTACTTGTTCGTCACCACTAGAGTCACTTTCAGATACTGGGGCTATACTTCGATAAGGACGTAATGCGTCAGCAGAAACCAACCCCATAAAACTTTTATACCCACGTACCCCCTTTATACTTCTGATTTTATACCTATCATTACCTAGTACTTTAGTTACAATGTATGGACCTGAATAAATGTCATCTAGTTTGGTATTGACCTTGGCGGCACTACTCGTCGGAGCCTGTTTCCACAAAACCAGATCATTCTTACTATACACACGACTTTTTTTTCTACACTTATCAAAATTACGTTTCATTTTAGAGCTAGCTTTATCCAAACGTTGTTTAGCTTTTCGACGTTTGTCTTGAGTCGACTCAAATACTCGCCCCGGAATTGAAACATCGCATACAGACCTAGCATTTCGGGAAAACATCAGATCAAACGGCTTAAACCCCGTACTATCATTTAAAGTGTTATTGATGCCCCATATCACATCGCAAATGCTATTTGACCAATTGTTCGCCGCTTCGCTTGGATCTGTAGCGCGTAATGCGTTAAGTATAGTTCGATTGGTTCGTTCCACTTGCCCATTTGCCCTAGGGCACGCAATAGTAGTTAGAGTGTGCTTTACTTGTTTTTCTGTGACAAATTTTTTAAAGTACCTGCTAGTGAACGCTTTACCATGATCCGAGACTATTCTATCGGGGTAACCAAACAAACTAAAAACTTTTTTTAGTACTCTTATTGTCTCAATAGAATTTAGGGTTCGGGTTGGTTCCGCAACTACAAACTTCGAGAATGCATCAGTCATAACTAACATGTAACTATATCCTTTCTTTGTTTTGCAAAATGGACCTAAATGATCCACATGAATTACTCTAAACGCCTCGGCAGGTTTAGGAATGGGATGTAGTAGCCCTTCTCGCCTACCATTTTCACCCTTTCCATACGCACAGTGTAAGCAAGCCGTCACATATTTTTTAATAAAACGACTCATTTTCGGAAACCAATAATCATTTTTGATTAAGTCTGTACAACGCTTTATTCCTACATGTCCTATATCATCGTGATGCATTTGAACGATTTTCCACCTAGCTACCCTAGGAACAACAAGCCTATTTCCGTTAATAGTCTGTCTATATAATCTATCGTTAATAACTACGAAGTCCCTAACTATGTCCTTATCTGCGGCGCCCGATTTTAATTGATCGATAATACTTTTGACTTTTTCATCCTGTATCTGAACCGTATAAAACCAATCTTCAGACCCCAACCTATACACATTGACCGTATTTAATGCGTTCCTACTTAAAGCATCAACGTGTCTCATTCGTTCTCCGGGTCTGTATTCAATATCAAGGTCGTAATCCTGTATCATCAACCACCATCTTGCAATTCGAGGAATTAAATCGCGTTTAGTTAAGGTCGAACGAACGGCTGTACAGTCAGTGACTACCTTTACTCTTTTACCTACTATGTAAATTCGAAACTTCCGTAGTGATTCAACAACAGCAAGCGTTTCGAGTTCATAACTGTGGTACATACTCTCATGTTTAGATGTTATGCGACTAAAATACATGACTGGCCTCAAAGTGATATCAAGTTGTTTTTGTAAAAGGATGCCTGCTATCCCGGCCTTACAGGCATCTGTATGAATCTCAATCTCGAGAGAAGGATCATATAAAGCTAACACAGGTTTAGAACACAAGCGTTTCTTTAATTCTACAAAACTCTCCGCCTGAGTAGTGCCCCAATTCCAAGCTACATCCTTCTTAGTTAAATCAGTTAATGGACGAGCTATTTGAGCAAACTTATAGATGAATTTCCTAAAATAACTGCACAACCCTATAAACTGCCGAACTTCATGTACATTTTTGGGTGCTGAAAATTGTGAAACTGCATTGAGCTTATGTTCTGCGGGTTGTACTCCATGTTCAGAGATCTCATGACCCAGATAAGTAACTTTTTGTTGCAAAAATGAACATTTACTTTTTACAATGTCCTGTTCACAATGTGATAACCGATAGGGATGGCGATAAATAGGCTTTTCAGTGGTGAGATTGATTGGCATTGAAATGAGATTAGTACAACCAAGGTCGTCAGTACCCCTAGCAAAGCAATCCTTAAATCTAACTAACAATTCTATTAATTGTAAATATTCACTGTCTGTTATTTTACCAATATTCATATCTGCTATTTGAACACCCCCAATAGTATCTTCAGGCTTTAAATGTAACACAGATTGCACACAGTTAGTAAAATAAGGAAGGCTAACCTGGCTATCTATGGCTGGCTCTGAGCAATCCTCTGCCCGCGTGAGGATTTGACTGGCGTCCCATGTTATGTCCTTTTGGCCGCTGTTGATTATCTTTATGTAACCCAAATTGCCTCGCAGAAGCGTAGCTGGTAAAGAGTAAGAGATATCTCCAAACTCATAATGTCGCATAGCACTGCATACATTGTTGTCTTCGCGGTTTCCTTCAACTCTTACTCGGATAATTGACGTTCCCGGGGGTAAAGTTTCTTTGGCAGCCGTGACGACGATATACTTTCCCAATTTGTTAATGTCATTAATTTTAGATAGAAAATCACAATTCTCAATTAATCTCAGAGTGGCCGCGCCATTTTCAACCGTCAATGTCACGTTTCCCGCGTTAATGACAGGCTGTCCAATCAATAGGTCTACGTCACCCATCTCTGCGTCTGTCAAGTAAGCTTCACTAGACATTTCCACGTTATCTATTTTCAGATTTATTTGAACTTTCCCGCGGGATGTAATTAAACCGCCGGCAAATCCTTTAAGTATTATTTTCGTTGGTATGACTTTCAAGGAAAGGGCAGTAGAAATCTTCGCGCTCATTACATTTACTTGGCTACCAGTATCCAGATATGATTTGATATAAATGCCATCTACTTGAGCTGTTTTTTTGTAGGTATCGTTGTAATTTTGAATTAATTTTATGTCTCTAACACCACCACCGGCCGAGTTTAAAATCGAAGTATCACATTTTGTGGCTATATGTCCTTGCTTACCGCATTTATAACACAGGCGTAGATCTGGCATGGAACAATTACGCAGCATGTGACCAACCTTCTTACATCGTGGGCACGGGTCGTTTTCATAAACTTTTGGGACAGTAAAAGGTTGGTTCTCTTTGCATTGCGGGCGGGTGACAGATTGTCCCCGATAGTCATCCATTGCGCTAAGGAACCCTTCGTAAAGTTCATCAGGACGTTCGCATTGAAAAGCAAGTGCGTTAGGTTGCAAGGAAGCGGGTAGGCCGCGTATTATACATGACACGCTAGCAGCATCCGATAGCTTACATCTAAAACATAATGTAGCTTTATCTTGATAATATTTGGTCATAGATTCATTAGGTAGCTTTTTCCTTTGCATCATTTCCTCTAGCAAAGAACCGTAATCTCGATGCTTCGGAAATGCGCGTAGCAACAAGACTTTCCATTCTTGCCACGTATGATCATAATCATCGAGTCGATTATACCATTTGCGAGCCTGACCGCGTAGCTTGTCTTGAAGGTAGAATGCCTTTACTGTGTCACTCCATGTATATATCTCTCCCAATTGCTCGATCTTATTTATCCAGGCCGACACCGTGCAATCGTCGCTGTCAGGATCGAAATCGGGAATTAGCGATGACGTTCGTTGAGGGTTGCTTGGGCCGGCGCTAGAGATTTCCTGATTTAGATCGTTCATGGCTCTTTTTACTTCATTTTGAAGCAATTGCTTTAACAATTTCTTGGCAGGCGGTTCCTCATGATTTCGGTCGGTGTTGTTTTTTCTGGAGGAACTGTTTCGGCGGACGCCGTGTCCAACTTTATTGCGCTTCATCCCACTTCTGAATTGTAACGAGGTAATTTAAATAAACAACTTGACCGATTAAAGACTTTAATTTTTATCAAATTGTAACAGAGCTTTCGCTTTGATTAGTCCCACAATTAGAATGCCTAACCCAATGTCGTGCACGCGCTTTCGCGCGCTTTTCCCGATATGTGAATGCACGATCTGTCATCTCGGGAGTGAACTATCTTTGTCACTACAGACTATATCACACCACAGACTGTATCACATCACAGACTATATCACAGTCTACGGCTCGGTTTGTGATTGGCTCTGTTTGCTAACATGATGGTTAGCGGCTGGCATGGCTGGCATAGCTGGCATAGCTGGGCATGGCTGGCATGGCTGGCTTGGCTGGCTTGGCTGGCTTGGCTGGCATGGCTGGCTTGGCTGGCATTGACTCGGCTTGTAGGGCTTAGCACAACATCTTAGGTAACGCGTTACACAATATTGAATATCGACATATATCGACGTCGGGGTAATATAAAACATTTATCAGACGGCGACGTGACGCATTAGACTGAGCTCTTGTACGAGACGAGGTCGGGTGGCCGGCGTTTAGAACTCTTATTTAGAAACGACGTTATTGAAATTGCGGTAGTTCAAATCTTTGTTTCTTTCGCTCGCGTCGGTTGTACCGTTAATGAGAGCGTGCGTGATGCGTGACGGTCGCGACACACGCGTCGAATTGTAAAGCACCCGAGTGCCATGCCATCTTATTGTTGTATACTATGGAGCTCATAGAGCCGCAGATGTGAATTAGATAACGAAGGCATTTTCCTAAAAGCCTGCTCGTTCGTTCAGTCTGCACGTGTGTATAGACTGCAGATTCAGCCTATCGCTTTATTGACGGCGCTTATCGCAGCGAAAGTCTGTTGTGCCCGATTCGATAAGGGCATCGGCTACACTGATAACGGCCCTCTCTACACATGTGATAGGTCCGCTCACATTATCGCTAATGTATGCCCTATAGCACGGCGCTACGGCGACATTACGAGGTGCGATATACAGACGCAGTCGCGGCGCCTAATGCTATTACGGTGGAAGCCTTCGCTCCGTTCCGCGTGATCCAATCGGCCGGCTCTCTCTGTGCGTCTCCTCGTCGGGAATTACTCGTACGACCACTGTAATTCATCGGCGACGGACGACGTAAGATTCGCATGAAGTACCGTCGACCTAAAAGGATAACCCGAAGCGCGGAGGACGCGACAACCGGTCCTTGACCTCGCTCCGACCCAGTGACCCAATTCCGAGGAGCGCGGCTGCGAACGGCAAACTGATCTTCGTTGTGCTTTCACATCGGCGGGCACGACCTTCAAACTATTTACTCAGAGGAAAATAAAATAAATTCTACTTATCAAAATCGACAGACTGTATAATGTCGTCCTCCAAACGTTTTATAACCGATGCAGCGCGGAAGCTGCGGTAGGCGCGAATCAGCGCTATTATTAGCGGTCGCGTCAGCGCAAATTATGACCGATCTTGAACTAGGCGACGCGTTCCTACTCTCGTTACATCACCTTCCTATGCGTGTTCGCTTTACGGGTAGATGATCGATAATCGTCGCGGTCCTGCGGTCTCGGTTGACACGCTTCGAACAATACTCCGGTTATCGTCGGTCACGGTGCGGAAGGTGACCCTCTCTTCGGGGATCTAATCGAGAACAATGTTCACAGGAAGCGGAGCTGGGCGCGGGGACGGCGTTCCTACAGCGCGCGATGGACGCCACCAACAGCACCGAGGTGACCATCGACAACCTGCACAATCTGATCGGTCAGTATAGTCGCTGCGTTGGATGTCGCGACGTCACGAAGCTTAGAACGCCCTTTGTCTTTGCAGCCGAGCAGCGCCGCTGCGTGCGCGAGGTGTCGTCGAGCGCGGTGTTCGCGTCGCCGTGCGGCGCGGGCGACGACGGCGAGACGAGCTCGTCTCCGCCCGCACCTAGCACACCGTTCGCGGACCGGCGACCTTCGACGATGTGCAGCACGCCGATTCAGAGGGAATAACGAAGTTTCCTCGCCGCGCTCTGTTGCCGCGGCCGCCTCGCGCGCTCGCGCCGCTATCTGATCCGATCCGCACGCGTGTGAGGTGGTAGAACTGTATTGAATCGGTGCCAAATCGCGTCAGAGGGCGCCTCGCAACGCTTGCCTCGGCTCAGTGTTCGCCTCGCGCACAGTGCATTTATACTTCGTTCGCGACGAAGTACATCCTACGCTTTTACCTGCATTTCATGTTACCGTTGAACGTAACTCCTGTCCTAGTGTTAAAGACAGAGAAGTGTTACTCAAATATTTAGGAAGAGATGAAATTCGATGTTTCCTAAAAGAAAACAAAAATTACGTCGTTGCATAAAGGCTGAAACTTCATCCGGAGTTTGGACTTCGGTGCGTTTAGAGGATGAGGTAGCAAGGCTGAAGGTACGTACTCCGCTTAAGTCGAGTAGTTCTGCAGATGTACTTTGGCAGAGTATGAAAATTGTTCGCCACAAATACTTAAAAGTTTCAGCCCCTATAATGGCGAACACGATATCTAATAATGATATTGTTCAATGAAATGTTCATTTGCCGTTTGAAAGATTCAACCTGTTTTTGTATCTCTTCTCGAAAATCTCACTCTACAACAGACAAACGACAAATAAACATTTACAGTTAAAAATTGTTCTACAAAAATACAAATTTAATTAAATATTAAATAAATACACCAATATAGTGATACTCTGTGGCCCCTTCAGAGGCCGAGCTAACGCAAGCGAGGTTGTTCGACATTTTTCTGTTATACACACAAACGCTTTAAGAAATTACACTGATACTTCAAAAATTGTAATAAACTCTTTTAGTTAGGTACATACTATATTTTATATTTACGTTTCGTATCTACCTCCTGTTGGAACTCTACTGCCAATATCTAGACGTTTTTTCTGTAGATTTTGATAAAATATTAAAGTCAGTCTCACGATCTGTCTTCGGGTTAAGATTTTGATATAAATGTATATTTACTTGAACGATACGATTGCGTCGTTAACGGCTCCGGCAGTTCACGACGTCGTCGACCGTCGAACGTGTTGTCTATTGAATAGTAAAATAATTATGGAGCTTTTTAATTCTGAATATTGTCTATTCGTGTTTGATATATGTGATTCTTCGTCGCCGAGGGACACCGCGACCTCGCGACTTACATTCCACTAAGTCTATACCTGTTGTATATTCCTTTGAATAAAACCAAACCTATTCTCATCTCGTTTATTTCCACCTTACGCTGTATATTAACACTACAATAAAACTAGACTACGATAAGATCTAGGACGAAACACGAACGAATCGACTTCTTTTTCTATGAAGGCTGAAAGCGATAATATACCGATGTTCTTTTGTTAAGTTACAATTAAACATACTCAATAAATTTTTTAAACGATACAGACTGTTTTTTTTTAAATATTCATTAATTAATGGAATCGTTCTCTTCCATTCGACACTGTGTGGAGTGACGCCTTAATACTTGTCACTGGACACTAGCGGATCGCGTCGTATACTTACTTAGCCTACTTTGTACAATACGGCACCATCGCTCGTTCACAACGCAGTTAGACGGACAATTATTCAGTTAAATAAAACGAACACATCTAGGCGGGGGCCAGCGGCGGAGGCGGCGGGGCGGGACGCGGGGCCCGCGGGGGTGACAGCACGCTGTGGGGCACGGGCACCGTCCTCCCGCACACCTGTGAACACGAACGTTGTCGTTCGTCAATTCTGCCGAAAGCTATTCCACTGCGGTACTGAGCGCTCGCCGCACCTGAACTGTGACGTGGCCTCGAGGCGCGGCGCCGAGAGCCAGCACGGTGTCGCCGGCTCGCAGGCGCACTCCCGCCTCGTCCCAATCTGCGGCCACGGTGCGCTGCTGCGGGTAACCCAGCTTGACGCCGTTGGACACCGTGTACGCCCGCGAAGGCGGCAGCGGGGGAGGCCGCTCCTGCACAGAGACTTACTCGTCTACCGAATCCTCACATTGCGTGTTAGAATCGAGGGAAAGAGGCACCCACCAGATCGAGCCCGAAGAGCGAGCAAGTCCTCTTCACTATGGCAGGGTCGCACTCTGTGTCGTGCGGTGGTGGGGGCGGTGGGGTGCCCGCGATCGGCGCGGGTCGGGGGCGTGGAGGCGTGGATCGGGCGCGGTGGCGACGCCAAGCGCTCTGGATGCACTGCGCGGCTGCATGACGACGCGCGCGACGCATTCTCTCTAACACCTTCGGAACACGAGACGTCAAGTACACACAACGGCTCTTAAGATTACAATACTTTCTGTAAGCTAGGAAATGACAGCGTGGAGCGCGCCAGTACCTGTCGCATTCCTTCGCTGAGGAAGATGTGCCTCTTGCCGATCGCCCACCGAACCGCTGCGTCCGAGGCCGGGGCGGCGGGGGCGGTGACGGAGCGGAGGACGCTCGCGCACGCCGCCTCGCTCCACTCCGCGCATTGCTGCTTGTCGCGCGCCCGCAACGCCCGGTACCGCGCGCTGAACACGCGGAACCGCATGCGATGCGGGTACCCGTTCGCCATTAACTGTACCGTCTCCAAGATTTGCAGAGCTCGAACCTTTGACATTAACGGTGATCTATACTAATATTATAACGCTAAAAAGTTTATTTGATTGAACGCGCTAATCTCAGGAACTACTGGTTCTAATTGAAAAGTGATTTGAGTGTCGGTTGGACCACATATCGAGGAGGCTTTAGGCTGTAAAACATCGAGCTGTAATATTATTCATCTTTGAGGGTTTCCGATGCGTGCGGTGCGAAAACGGTTTTTTAAGCTTTTTGTCAATACCATTTAATAATAATAAATACATTTATATCAGTATAGATACATAAAAAATCTTCTCTTAATCTAAATACAGTCAATGTTACTTAGGGTGCATATGGATAAGGATTTTTTTATAGGAACAGAAGCGTTTGAACTTACCCGTTACGAACATACATACAGACAAAAACAGAAATAATAAATGAATGGAACCTGCGTAGCGACCGTGGTTCGGTCAAAGAGCATCGGTGTCTCCGTGGAATTGGCTCGTAAGCAGCGCACGAAATGCGGTCGAGCGTGAACGAGGGTCCGCAAAAGGTTGTCGAGGCGCGTGTGGAAGTCTTGAGTGAGCGTGGATCCACCCGAGGTCGCCGGGGTCGCGGAAGACGCCCCCGCAGCTGTCGGGGACGCGCGGAACATAGCGCCAGAAGGGCCGCCCGCCGCGGCCAGGGCCTGGGGGCACAAATGACATCACTTTTCCGAAGCATATGCAATGCAAACGGCTTTCACCAAATCGATTCGCTCACCTTTAGTTCGGCACCGAACAGATGGGTCGCGAATCCAAACTCGCAAGCTCTCGTATCGAAAACGGCGAGAAGGTCGTCCGGGACGGAGTCACGGTTGGCGTCCAGAAAGTCAGTTGTATCGTATACTACTTCTCCCGCGTAGTGGCGCACGGCGAAGCGACGGGGGTGTGGCGGTCGCGGCTCGGCCAACCGCGGATGTCCTCTGTGAGCTGCCTTTATGCGGCTCACGTACTGCTCGGGAGAACCTTTCGCCGCGCACTCCGCATCCAGCGCGGCCAGGAGCCCGGTTCGCAGCGACGAGACGAGGTCGATGCAAGGCACGTTGTCGACATACTCCACCTCGAGGGCGCCGGGCACGCCCTCCTCCCGGCACGACTCCGTCGATGACTGCGAACGCGCGACCGATTATATACGACTATTTTTTTTGCGGCCGATGATCATCGACCCTAGCAGTTACCTTAAACACGTGTGTGTTGTAAAAATGTTGCATCGTTTCGGCGCAGAGATTGGCGCAAAGATGCTCTAGACGACTCGGGGCGGCGTCCTCGAATCCGAACATATCCAAAATACCAACGAAACCGTCCGTCGCATGTCTCACCGCGTCATTCAGGGCGGCCATCGAACGAGCCCCGGCCCCGCTGCGCGCTCCGCTGCCCGCCGTCGAAGCGCGACGCGATGCCGCCTCTTGGTGTACCTGCGATAGTTCGATATTATCTTGCGAGCTCCAAAGGGTTTCGAGCGAAGCCGGTTAACGTATCTGACCGATTCGTTGGAGTCCGAAGAGAGCGTCCCGAGTGTGGAACCGAGCCGCTTTAGGGAATTTGCCCGTCGCACGATAGTCGCTACGGTTCGGCAGTAGAGCGCCTTGGCGAGCGCATCCCGCGCAGAAGCCGCTGCGGGGGCCGAGGCAGGCGCGCGCACCTGTCCTCTCCCTGCGCGGGGCGCCCCTCGCGTGCCGAGGCCTCGCACCAGCGCCGACGCACCTACGCCCAGAAGGTTGCTCGCTGATGAGACCTCTGCCTGTTGAATTGACGTTTCCGAAAGCTTATTTGTTTTGTTAATGGAAAAACTAAGGACATAACGAAATGTAACAATTACCTCTCCGCCGGGTTCGGCGATGCCATCAGCGCCGTCGGTGAAAGTGACGTTACCGAGTAAGAGCACGGCTGCCAGGACGCGCACTACGTCCAGAAAGGGGATGCCGAGCACGCCTAAGCAGCTCTTCCAAGCTTGAAAACGGACCGCGTCCTCGCTTTCGGACCGACGAGACACCGAGGAGGACAGATACCTGAGCGAAAGATACCAGCGTGCCATTTTCTGCATATTTACCAGCTTTATTTTTAAAATGTTTCCTTTGTATTATAATATTTGAGCCATGTTGTATTAAACCTTTTAAATTAAATCGGATCGACATTCTCACCTGAAATCTTGCGCTGTATGTTTGTCGAGGTGCAACTGCGAACGCTCGTCGCTCGATAGACCCGCGAGCATCTGGTAGAAGATATGGTAGTTCCTCTCTCCGGCGGGAGGTCGCACCACGCGCGTCTGGTCCAGGAAATAGCAATGGATCTTGGTGCGGTATAAAGCGCCGTCCGTCACTTGCACCTCGATGAAGTGTCCCTGCACGTGTGCTCGATTAGACTCGGCCATCCGAGAAGCGACAAAGCTAAATGAAATGAAATTGGTCTATTACGATTCTCGTGGAGTGCGAGTTGGCGAGAGTGGCCGCCGTCCCGAGCGAGCGCAGAACGGTGAACGCGGCGGCGAGATGCTTGAAGGCGTCGGTCTCGGGGCCTCCGCCGGCCGCGTCGAACAGTCGCCGCAGCACTACCATCGACGCGTACGTCTTCCCCGAACCCGACACACCTGCAAGTGGCCATCGTTACATCGACAAAGACACGACTACGAGACCGATCTACTCGATAAATGTCAACGAAATGACTCTGCACCGGAGAGGATTATGGCCTGCGGACAGCCCGTGTCGGCTTGATGGCGCACGGCGTCTTGCACTAGCCGCGTCAACTCGGGCCGCTGCGCCCGCGCCGCCGTCGGCGTCAAAGCGTTCGTCGAGTCACTATACGCGTTCAGAGCCACCACGATCGGCCCCACAGTGGTCTGAAACGGGGCAAATAAAAATATGTTATCGACGCGACTGATAAGCATCATTTGAACTTACGAAATAAGGGTAAACTAGCTATCCCCAAATTAGGCTCCATAAAATATCTAATTCATCTGCGAGGAATTGTATTCGTATGTATACACTGCCAGTCGAGATTTAAAATTTATCGATGAGTAAATCTAAGAAAGTTATAAAACTTAGATTGTGTCAAAAGGCGTATTATTGTCTGAACGATTTCTGTCATGACAAGACCGCCTGGCAGTAATGTGAATTGCTCCTGCTAATAAATTTACAAAAATTTATCATAAATAAGACATATTTAAAAAAGCCGCACTGAGTTTCTTGGATTTCTTCTCAGTTATGTTGCTCTTTTGAACACTGTAGAATCACGACCAACGAACAGACAATCGAAAAAAAAATTTGACGCATCTAAATAATTTTTAAAATTTTAAAGAGAAAAAAGTACTGATATTTTATTTTATTTTTATCCGCTGCGCGCGAATCTACATGTTCCTCGAGAAACGCTACTTCCCGTTATGTTTTAACATACTGACGTAAAATTTATTTTGATAGAATCTCGTCTGCAGCGCTCTGACCAGCGCGTCCTCTGTGAGGGGTCCTCGTAAATGGATGAGATCGTCGACATCACCGCTCGGCGCCCCGCCCGGGGTCGGCGCGGCCGATGCACCTGACGCACCGCGCCATCTCGATTCTAATAATTATAAACTTTAATAAGTGCATGAATTTGCACAATTGCGTTAAGAATTTAAAATAATGTACAGATAACACAATACCAGGGCATTTTGTTATCAGAACGCACGCTATGTCCCTGTGATCCCTGTGCATGCCGTGTACGGACAAACATCCGTACAAATTTACTATATTTTTATAATAATATTATTTTATAGCATAGCTAGCATAATTCTAAATCTATGTCAGCGTCGTGCTCACATCAATGTTTTTATTAAAAGCAAATTTACAAGGTTAGTTTAGTGAGCGTCCTATTTTCTACCTTTCTTGTAAATTATATTTAAGCGATATTAATAGGAAATAAATCAGTTGCACTACAGCACTCATTGGGTATGGTTATTTCGCCTCCCTCTTAACCTTTATCACGTCAAAGCTGTTAACTCTACAGCATAACGTCAGCAAACACAAGCACGTATACTTTTCCGAACTGTTATACGCAACAGTCTCGGGTACCCGAAACTCGGGAGTATACGATAAACTGTTATACACTACAGTTTTTGGTGCCGAAACCCGGGACCCACAGCCAGTCCCACAGCAAATCATCCCAGGAACTGTTATACACTACAGTTTTTGGTGCCGAAACCCGGGAGTATACGATAAACTGTTATTCACTACATGCCGTATCTGCATATTTACAAGCTTATTTTTAAAACTTTATTTATGTTCATGCTATCACTTACTTCTGTAGACCTTTCAAATAATAAAGAATATCTATTACTGCCACTTAGTTTCCCAGTGCCCGACTTGGTTTTCATTGAAATCTTTTTTTCTACTAAATGTAAACCGTGACACACTCCAACATTGGACTTGTATTATAAACAGGTTATAAGATGAATGCGAATAAAAAGTCGCCGAACTCACCCGGGGGAGGAGGCGGCGGCTGCTGCGTCTGAAGCGGAGGAGGAAGTAGCGGAGCGCGAGGCGGCACCGCCGGCTGAGCGCCCGTGCCGCTCGCCGCTCCGTTCGACGTGCCACCAACGTGCAAGTGGTTGCGGAGCGTCACCAGCTCTGAGCTGAGGCTCAATAGTCGCCGCTGCAGGTGCACCGCCTCGTTGGATGACGATGCATCTGCGAAATAACAATCGTGCGATCATCAAATTATATAAAAGAAATAGCGCAAGCGCCGTTCCAACGCCTACTCCAGTCTAACCCCAAGAAAAAGTTAAAGACTGAAGCACTTAAAAGTATTTTATCTTCATACACCAAAATTAACGTAGGTAGAAACCGTCCATTGTACCGTGTATGCGAGACCCTTAACAATGTCACGCGAGAAACCGACGCTGATCCTTACTTTGATTCTTTTACTCGATTTAAAAATAAAGTATTGCGACTATAGACACTTTATTATAATTAGATTCGAATTCGGTACTTTTAGAGTACAGAATTCGAAACTACTAATTTTGAGTTAACAATGCTGTGTACATCAGTAATTGAGTCCTACATAGGCATTTTAACTTATTGTGATGTTAAGTATAAATATAAATAAATTATAGTAAACGTTTGGCCGTCCCGTGAAGGACGACCGCTTCCCGCGTGCCCTACCTCGCAGCTCTCAAATATTGTTAGCGCTCTCTCGCACGCTCGGCCGTGTTATAAAACGATGACTAGTTGGTCGAGAAAATATTCTGCGAGAAATTACCGAATGATAAAATGTAGGTAGGCACACACTTCTTTTCAGCGTATACTATTGTATACGTGGTATATTTTTGTATTAGGCAATTTTTTGGACTAGTGAAGTGGCGAGAAGGGTGCGGGATGTGCTCAGCAGATAGTCGTGTGCGCAGAGGTGAACGGCCTCGTGCCGGGCCCGTCGCCTGAGCTAACGTGTAGCTAACGACTAAAAACTTCACTCCGTAGTGGAATTCCTTTGTAAGTTTCAATTCTATCTCATTTGTATTTAATAGCGTTTCATATTAAATATTCGTATAGGTACGTAAATATCATTGCTATTGCCATGACAGTTTCAAATGTATCAATAAATAAGTGTAAAAATCTTTAATAACAAGGCTGCCTGGCATCTATATGAATTGCTCCTTAGGTTAATAAATTATCCAAAAATGTATTATTTAATAAGACACTAGCTGTTGCCGCGACTTCGTCCACTAAGAATAACGCATCCCTTCCCGTCGTTCTTGCAAGTTAATCTTAAAAGATAGACATATAGCGTCGTGGACTTTTTTTTAGATTATTTAAAGAGTAATCATTCTCTCGTACATATTTTTAGGGTATCTTGAATAGTTTTTGCAGCGTACGAATCGGAAACCCATGATGATGAATAATTTTTAATTTTTTTCTACATTTCCCGCTGTATCCTTGTATTAGTCACAGCGCTATGCCTTCCTCGATAAATGCTCTAACCAACACAACGAATTTCTCAAACCGTAGTCACTTCTTGGGTGTTCTCGGTTATGTTGCTCTTTTGAACTAACATTATTATTATTTTTTAATTTCGAAGAGAATAAAGTGTATATTTTTCTATAAAAAAAATAAACAAAAAAAGTACTTTCTGTTTCGAATCGTCCCTCGTGTCGTGTCTTGGGAATGTGATGGGTTCGGAATGCGGTCTTCGCGATGACATGCAAAATTCCCGTCTTGGGAACATAGCAAGCGCGACGTAAAGTGACAAGTATTCTGAATACGGTTTTCCACAATCCCGGTAAATATGCGCTTAGCTAATATGTCACTTCATCGTCATTAAACAACACGGGACGGATTCCGTCGAATTTTGTAGCTTCGTTTTGTTTTTGGTCATCGCCGTTGAAAGTGGGCAAGAAGCCGCGCTCGCGTTGATGTCTTTCGTGCGTTCGAAGTGGGAAACAAGAAAGTTAGTATTACTTTGTTTACTGCGAAACATCAGGTGGAACAGACGAGGCTCATTTCAGAAAGGTACTCGAAGAAGCGTTGAAGTGATAAAATACAACGTTATGTCGAATCGCCTAGCTGATTGCAATGATTTAGATATCTGGCTACTCTGACTACTGCCTTCTCTATTTGCAGCGTGAACTAAATACCTATCACTCGGTATAAGTGTCGTTTGCGCCTAACTAAAATTACGTCTCAAATCGCATCTCTCACTTTCAGTCTCAGTGAGAGATGCGTCGGGTCCACTTCCACTTGCCGTTTAAGGAAAACTCGAGAAACAAATATGGAATACGTTCACATTTGCGGAATGCAGCTATCATATGGGTCACGCTTACACGTCTAAATGGGTCAATGATGAGAAACGTGACCTAAGAGAGGATAAATGTGCGTCGTACGACGGCGCTTTCTCGGCCGTTTCGGGGACTGAGTCGCATAATGCTACTAACGGCGCGTATAAGCTGCGAAGGTATTCGAGCTCAGAGAACCGGCTCGGGTCCATTGAGCCCCGCCGACCGGCCGAGGGCCGAATTTACCTGAGATACCTGCGCCGACCGCCCCGCGCCCTCCTCGCCGCACACTCCCGCGCCGTTTATGCTTTCATTCGCTGTGTACGAGGTAACGAGACAAATAAGTGTCTCGTTTTAGTCCGCGCGATCGCGGGTATGTGTTCAAATGTTAGAAGCGGACGAAGCCAGCTTTCTCGAGGCCGCGTACAGATGGCTCACCTTGCAGCTTCTTCTCCGTCTCCCAAAACTTCTGCAATTCGGTGAAGTACTTGTCTAGAATGAACACTTTGGAAAGGCCGAGCGTGGCCATGGCGGGCGGCGCGCTCGCATCACACTCGCCGCCCGCTCTAACACTGTCACCGGCGCCCGCGCAATCGAGCGACTTCCTTCGAGCGTCTCCACCAGTGCACTGCGCCGTGCGCGCCGCTCGCTCGCGCCGTCCCGCTCCAAAGTCCCCCGCACTTTCATATTTCCTCTTTAGGATTGGCTCATTCTGACATCACTGCTACTTTGTTTTTGCGGGAGATACATAGATTTAGCCACTTATGATTACGCGTATATAATAATAACTTCTATCGATAAAAGTAACCGGCATTATGAGCGCCCGATTGCGAAGCATCATTGCGGTTCACTTTTTCTGAAGAACTGTTTAGCCGCGCCCTCTGTGCATTCTTACACGAAACTCTTAAACGGAGACTTGTAATAGGGCATCTCCAAGATAAAATCACTCAGATAGATTCGAGTAGTTGCTACACAATGTAGGTGTCGCAGCCTGCACTTGAAGGATTGGAGATTCTTTTTTTATTTAAAAGGTCTACAAAACTAAGCTTTAATATATAGATACGGTGTAAATTGGCTTTACACAAATAAAAAATCTTAAAAATTAAGCTTATAAATATGTAGATACGACATGCAAATAAGTTTAATCGTACAAAGTACCTAAATAATAATTAAATCTAATATAAATTTAACCAAACAATTAAAATATATTACATTAGTGCTCTACAACAAAACTCAATTATTGTCGGAGGCCGGAAGTACTGTAATAAAAAATATCCAGGTCTAAAGAGCGATCGTTAAATAGATTGCACGCATAGTAGAGTAATTCTCTTCTTTCTACTTTAACAATATGTGTTTACATAGCGAAAAAACCTTTTATTTTTTATTGTAAAATTTTATTTTGTGTTTATACTGACCGTGCCGACGCGAGCGATTTGGCGGAACGGCTCGGGCAGACAGCGCCTCTTTATCCCGCGGAGCCGTTCTCACCGATCTGCATACAAAAAGTTTAATTTAACTCTCGTGAGGCCCGTCGGAGGATTGAAGGTTTAATACTCAGAAGTGGTACTCGCCTCCGCGTGCGTCGATCAACGCGACGGTACGCGCAGAAGAAGTCGGGGGGTACACGGTGGGTCCGCAAAAGCAGCGGGAGCGCCGAAACTCCGCTCTCGGCCGCCTCGTACGTCTGGTCGGGAAGCAACATCGGCCGCGCATCGCTCGGCACCCACTGTTGCCACGACCGCCGCTACTCGCCGTCGACCGTTCGGGCTCGACCGAATAGCGGCGTCGTCAAAAGAATGCTCATTAGAAGTCCACCTGCGGAGCGAGCGATTTAGAAGGCCCGGACTCTCAGCTGATCGGCTTCGTGGCGCGGCTCGTTAATCGCGCTGACTTGACACTATTCGCCGAAATATTACTGATCCTCACTGACGAAATTTCTCGTCGACGACTGCGGTCGCAGGGGGGGATCGCGCGGCGTGCACGCATCACTTGGGCACTCGAGAGTCGTGGAATGCTGCTCTGAATGTTTTTGCTCGAGCCGAAATTCGTTAGCACCGGACACCAGTCGCGCGACGCGGCCCGTCGTCGCCCTTATTAATACTTATTGCGTTCGTGACGTTTTCCTGCGTTTTGTTCTCTATATGGGAACGCCGTCATAAGGATTCGGGTTGGTTTACTATTATTACGTTTGGGCACTTGGAGAACCTTTGCGGCGGGATACACGCGCATCGGCCGCGACCGATCCGCGGGCATTACTCGCCTTGCAACGGTCTAACTGTGAAGAGATTGCTCTATATTTTTTGCGGCGGGTCACTTCACGTCACATCGCATTACGGGTATCGCTCGACCGAACCCGACCGCGCTGACCGCACGCGAGCAGACTGCGATCGTACTGTGTCGTATCGCATTACTCACCGTTCGTTATTCAGGTGTAATAACGAATAGCATTGGTCAAAGTCAAAAATCATTTATTCATGTAGGTAACTATGTACACATATGAACGTCACAAAATTAAAAAATCTAACTTGACATTTACTACCAGTTCTCAAATCAAAGGCGACTGAGAAGAACTGGCAATGAACTCGTCGCCGCTCCTTTTATCGCCAAGTTTAATTTTACATTCTTTATGACTTTAGTGCACTACATTGCAACCCTTTCCAAGCAATTTTTGTTTTACATACGATTTAAACTTATTTATTTAGAGAGCTCGCACTTCGCTGGGGATTTTATTAAAGTATCGTACGTATTTCAAGGTTAGGAAAAGAACTACTACTCCTTTACCGGAGCCTTTTGTTTACACTTATTTTGTCCTTATTACGCGTAAGGTACTGATAAAAGCTGCTATTTGTTTTAAAAGTATCTACGTTTTTCCTCACATACACAACATTTTCATAGATATATTTACTTGCCAGCGTTAGAATATTCAATGCTAAACTTATATCGAACAGACTCGTTGGGAAAGACCACAAATGGCTCGAATAGCCCGTTTCTGCAAAACAACTATGGTTTGAATATCGGCTGCATTGCCCCACAAAAGGATACCATAAGACATTACATAGTTATACCCAAAATACAGCATTTTCCTATTTCCTCAACTTTTATTTGAATACTATCATTTCTATTTCATACTTAAGGCATTTACCAACAGATTATTTGTGTTAAATCAAACAACTATGGAAATGGCGTTTACATTGTCCATTGATACATTTTGTCAAAGTTGTCAAAGTGCAGTGTCATCAGCAAACAGCACTATTTCGTGGAGCTCATTAACATAAGATGCCAAATCATTAATATAGATAAGAAATAGGAATGGTCCAAGTATAGACCTCTGTGGTACGCCCATTGTTACAGACGATCCTGCGGAGATAGCATTATTTATATAAACTTTTTGATTTCTACCATCTCAATATGATTTCATCAGTTTCAACAACTCCATAATGTTGAAGCTTTCCCAGGCGTCCATTACTACGTTCGGTATCTAGTCTGTCCCCAAATGCAATGTGAATGGGAAAAAGCAATGGGGATAATTTAAAAATGTTTTTAATTATAATCATAATTTTTAATTCATTTGTCAGGAATAATGTACGAACCGTGTGATCAGGCACTGTGTATATTCTTCGACTTAACACGTCTTATTCTAACTAGTAAATCGGTTTAACAGGACAAATAAATCTTAGAGATCTCTTACTTCGAGTGAAATCAAAAACGTGCAAAGAGAACTAACTGGTCGTTGAAATCGGTCGAAAATAAAAGAAAGTCTAAAATAATGCACATTTATTTATCACAGGCTAAAGCCGAAGGCGCTCGTGAAGCGGACACCCTTTGCGTTGGCAACGTGTAATAACTACGGCGGCGACTCCGGCCTTCCTACATCTATATACAGGAATGATTTATGGTACGTATCACAAGTCCGAGCCTCGCTCCATCCCTAATTATTAGTCATTACTCCTATTACGTTATAAATTAATTATAAATAGACAATACAATAATTTAACTAGAGACCCCGCCGATGCAGTGGCGCGATAGATTCGCGCGAACCGTGCAATGGCGTCGTACTCGTCGAGTGTAGCGACATGTACACAGAACGTATAGTAATTCTCCACGTACAGTGATGACGGTTTAAAATTGTATAAGAGGTGTTATACAATAAATGCGCACGGTTCGCTCGAGAGGTGACCCTCTTCGCTACATAGCCTTATGTATCGAGGAGCCACATTGCAATTTGTGATGCAGCTACTACATCGTAGATTCTAATATAAATAAACGTCACAAAACATCTAAACACAAAGTGTTCGTAATCGTATACGAATCAAGTCTCGACGCGTCGCGCCACTTGTCCCGCTAGTGCCGTCCAAGCGAGCTGCTGAGCAGGTCTGCGATAGCGCGCGCGGGCTCCCCCGTCAGGATGGAGCGGTGCGTGCCGGGCAACTGGCGCACGTCCAAGGCGCCCGCGCACACGGTGCCCAGCCCGTAGTCTGCCGCAAGTTCGACGTAGTTGTCGCGCGCCGTGAACAGCGTCACCGGTGCGCGCACTTTTCCCCTCGGCCGGTACGCATCCGCGACGACCAGCTTGCGGTAGAAGGACTCCGCGGCGGCTGCGAGGGTCTCGGCGTCGACGCCAACGCCGCCGACCAACTCTGCGACGCGCGCCACTCGCTCGCCCCAATCGGCCAGCCGCTCCAGCTCGGCGGACATTGTGGGGGCGTCCACGTCGAGAAACAGCTGCGCGAAGTACGTGAGAGCGTCCGCCTCGTCCGTAGCGGTGGACCGTTCGGCGCGGCGTTGGATGCCGCGGGTGGTGTGCGCAGCAACGAACTCGGGGGATCCGTCGACGAGCACGAGGCGCGTCTCGCAACCGCTCTGCGGAGTTACATGACATCAGTGGAAATCAAACGTAGTATTTTAAAATGTCGTGGTTCGAAATAGAACGCTCACCTTCTCGAGTTGTAAAGCCATTTCGAAAGCCACGCCGGCGCCGAATGAGTAGCCGACCAGCGTGTAGGGCGGCAGCGGCTGCACGGCACGCACGTGCTGCACGTAAAAGGCGGCGAGTTCGTGCAAGTCGGTCAAGGGCGCCGCGCGCGTGCACTGCAGGCCGTACACGGCGCCGCGCACGTGCCTCGCCACGCCGCGCAGCATGTCCACGACGCCCTCTATCGGGTGCACCTGTGGCCGGGGACGGTGCAAATTTATCGCTGCCGCATGTTTTTTGTATAAGAGAACCACAATTCAGATAGCGAAATCTCACCATAAATACAGGCGGTCTATCAGCGTCGCGCTCGTCGCTCGGCAACTTGACCACCACCTGCTTCGGCATCAGTTCGCCGAGAGAAGCCAAGTTGATGATCTCGTCCGCCCCCTGTTCATCGGCTGGGGCGCCTTCGCCCGCTACTTCCTCGCCGCCGCCGAGAGCGCGCAATTTTGCGAACGTAAGCGATCTGATCTCCTGCACGCCCAACACCAAATCGTAGCCGCGCTCCAGCGTCTGTTTGATCTCCGCTCCCATCAACGAGTCCATACCTAATTCGGCGAGGTTAGCCGATTCCGATATTTTGGAAGGATCTTTGATTCCTGCGGAAGAGCCGATCGAGTGAGCGGGGCGTGACTATATTACTTATTGTTCGTTCTGAAGCAGTCGCTCACCGAGTATATTCGCCACGGCGTGCACGAGGTCGTGCGTGGGCGCCGCGGCGGAGCGGCGCTTGTCGGCGAGCACCATGCAAGCCGTGACGGCGTGCGGAAGCGCTAAAAGTGCACCCAACGACTCCAGGCACGACGTCATGCGCTGCGGCACCGTGCCGCCCACCACGGCTTCGTCTCCGCCCATCGTGTCCATAATGAGGCCCACTTCACCTGTAAAACGACTGGTCTTTAAATCATTCAACTTCAACGAACTACATTTGTTTGTTACTCAGTCTTTTTAGGCAGTTATAGCTCACCGATTGCGCCCCACTGCACCGCGAGCCCCGGCAATCCGTCTTTCTGGCGCGCCTCCACGATGCGCTCCATGGCCGAGTTGGCGAGACCGTAGTTGCTCTGGCCCGGGTTCCCGCGACCGCACGACACTGACGAAAACGCCACGAAGTACTCCAGCTCGGGGCACAGCTCTCGCGATGCCGCGTCTAGCGTTCTAGTAGCTGAAAGGGAGAAGCGCACGGCTTATAACAAATGGCACGTAAATATTGTCGTCCTCCCTTCGAAGTCATTAATCTACATTTCGAATAAATATATCGAAACTTTCAACATATTAGTAGAATAGTTATTTTGAGTATCCAAATTTTTTTTTCCCGCGTTGGGGTCATTTTTTTTGAACACTTCAAGAAGAATCATTCTCTTATACATATTTATCACGCAATGTAGCATTCCTCAATAATTGCTTTAATCAACACAAAAAGAATTCGAACCAGTAGTTCCTGAGATTAGCGCGTTCAAACATACAAACTCTTCAACTTGATATCTTCTATAGTAAAAAAGAAAGACAACTTTAGACAACAAAAATAAGCAAACAACATATAAAAATATTTTATAGAAAATTGTTTATATAATTAATATAATAGTAATCAATGAGAAATACATGTGCATCGCAACTGGTGTATAAGATAGCCCGTGCCACCCTCACGTCGCTTGGTGGAAGGAAGGTCCTGCTCTATTAAGCTAGCCAGGACAATTTGTTGTAATTGATTCTAGGTGTTTAAGAAATTTCCTTTGAATTAAGCCCCGATTGATTGGCTAGGGCCTCGTTTAGTAGAGTATATGAACTCACCGTCGATCTTCGGTGCGGCCACCGCGCGGAAGTCGTCGGACGTTAGGTTCTCGAGGAAGGCGTCGCGCAGCACGGCGGCCAGGTTAAACAGCCCACCCACCGGCGCCAGGCCCTTCGCCTCATGGAGCAGAGCGCGCGCCCCGGAAGCGCTGCATACGTCCGCCGTCGATATTAGAACGCGCACTCCCCGTTCACGCCACCGGCGTACGCACCAAGACTGGTAGCCCGTGCGAACGCCGCTTCGCGAGTTGAGCACTAGCGCCCGAGCCCCGCGCCTCACCAACCAGTCCGCGAGCTCCAAACCAAAGCCGCCCAATCCGCCCACTAAAACGTAGCTTTTGGCGGGATGCATGTACGTCCGCGGAATGGCGGCCACCGGCTCATCGCGAATTCGGAGCACCACTTTCCCGATGTGTTTGCCGGTCGCCATGTAGCGGAACGCCTGTTCGAGCTGCTGGTCGCCGAAGACGGTGGCGGGAAGCGGACGGACCGCTCCGTTCGCTATTCCCTCGTTGACACAGCGCACCACGGCGAGTCGCTCGGGGTCATCGCCAGCGGCGTCGAAGAGCGCGTCCAGAAGGATGCCGTGAAATGTGGTATTTTTCAGGAAGACGGCCATGCCGAGCGGTGTGTTGTTGGAAAGGTCCAGCTTGCCGATCTCGAGAAAGCGGCCGCCTGGCGCGAGGCATCGCACCGAGGCGGCCAGCTTGTCGGCCGCGAGCGAATTCAACACGAGGTCGATCCCGCGACCCTGAGTGCGCTCTAGAACCAGCTGCTCGAAGGATGTATCACGAGAGTTACCAATATTCCCTTCGGGCAGAGTGGGGAACCGCTCGCGGAGAAAAGCGCGTTTGTCTGGCGTGCCTACGGTCACGTACACGGTGCAGCCCGCATGCAGAGCGATCGCGATGGCCGCCTGACCCACGCCACCGGTGCCCGCATGGATGAGCACCGACTCGCCGCGTCTCATGCGGCCGCGCACCGACAGTGCGTAGTATGCGGTCGCGTACGCGACCGGCACCGTCGCCGCCTCCTCCAAGGTCCTACGGTTATTTCACACGATTAATATATATTATTCGAAAAATTTGTAGAATATTCGCTAGACCGATGAGCACTGACCACTTATCGGGAACCTCCCAGAGAAATCCTTTGTCCGCGACGACGGTGGTGGCGAGTCCTCGCGCGGCCACCATGCCCATAACTCGCGCGCCGTTCGAAGCGTGTCCGCTGAACTCCAGACCCAGAATGCACTCTTGGCCGGCGAGATTTCCAGGGAGAGCGTCGGGCGGGAGTTTGCCGGTCGCGAGCATGATGTCGCGGAAGTTGAGCGGTGCGTAATGTACGCGACAGAGCTCTTGCGAGGCGCTTAAGCCGACAGTACCCGCATAACGGAGATCGCTCTCGATCCACCGCAGCGAGGAGAGGTCACCTCGCGTCAACGTGTTCACATAGGCGTGCTGCACCTAGCCACGTCGGAAACAAGTATTCAGAGTGAGTGATTAACTTCATTATAGCTCGCTTATATTGTTATAGATGAAAAGAAAATAGATTATTTGTCAACGCAAAAAATAGAACGTAAATCTTTGTCGTGTCAAATTTAAATGGTCTTTGTCTTTCCCAAAGAAAATAATTTGTACTATTTGCAAAACTATTTTAGAAACCAGTGAAATAGCCAATAGATTATTCACATTCAATAACAACATAAACATTTATTTTTCCAAAAACTCACCTGCAGTTGAGCCTCAGCGGAATCCGAAAGTAGCAAATGCCTGTAAGAGCCCCAAACGCCAGCGCGCAGTACGTTAACCGCCAAGTCCTTGGACACCTGCACGCGGTAGGCTGGAGCGTCCGGACGGAAAGGCTCGCGGGCGCCGGGCAGGAAGTAGACGCGAAGGCGCGAGCCTCCCGCTTCGCCGCGCAGGCACGTGCCCAGCCCCAGAATTCCGCCGGTGGCAACGCGTGACACAGCGTACACGAGCATCTCTTCGCTCTCCGCGCGCTGCAGAGCCTCCCGCAGACGCTCTACCCACCCGTACGCCTCGTCGTCTACTTCCACGACCACGCTCTTCGCCGGAACCTGCCGCCTGCGTCGAAGCAGTAGGTACTCGCAATTGGCAGCCGGTTGCCTTGCCAGCGACTCGAGGCCGGCCCGCTCCAGCGCGTCCATTGCACTGCGTTCATCGAGAGCGCCGTGGGGCTCCTCCAGCAGCAGCATACCGGTGTCGAGTAGCGCAGAAGATAGGTGCGCTAGGACACCTGGGCCGTGTCGACTTAACACGTCCGTCGCCAACACTAAGTGACACTCGGAATCCGGAGGTCCAGAGGTGCCATCCTTTTGACTAGTCTGCGGAAATATATCAATGGCACATTTCTATACTATGTTTATATATACGAAAATATGTATTTAAAAACCGATTCGCCTTCGGCCAAACACTGCACGGAGATTAAAAAATTTATGATCTCACCTTAGCGCCCAACGTTTGCGCCAGTGCAGCGTAAGCGGCGTGCTTCGGTCCGGCGGCCAGCGTGGCGTCCACGCGCACCTGCGGCTCGGCTTCCAGTGCCGCCAAAGCCGGTGACGACAGCAGCGCCTCGGCACTCCGCCCCAACACCGCTTCGCACACCTTCAAGCGCAGCGTGCCGGCGTTCTCCAGCACGAGCTGCACGCACGCTGTGACGGCGTCGCGCTTGGTTCGCGAAGTGTCTTCGCCGGCGACACGCCCGTTCTCGTACGGGAGGAACGCATACTTCTCGAGCTTGGGCGCCGGCTGCGGGTTGGCCCGGCGCGGCGCGAGGCTCGTTTTTACGCCGCGAAACTCTATTCCACCCGCAGAGATGACGTCGATGTTGCGGCGCATGCGCACCTGGATCGCAGGGCCATCGGCCGCCGCGAGCGCCGCCAGGTGTGCGCCGGGGTCGATGAGCGCGCGCTGCAGTCGCGTGGGCAGGTACAGCTGGCGCGTGTCCACGCCTATTATGCCAAATTGAAGCATCGTATCCATGAAAGCGATCCAGTTGTCGTTCCAAGCGAGCTCACCGACTGCGCCGCGAGGGTCCGACGCGACGATGCCGCGGAAGATGCCTCCGTAGTTGTAGCCGCGCAAGCGCAGTTCCTTGTAGACGTCGTCCGTGAGCAGCGGAAGGGAGCCAGGCTCCGCCATGGACGGGTTCGGGGGCGCGGCGGTTAGACGCTCCGCCTGAGGGTCGTCTGCCAAGCGAACTGTGCCCGTGACGGCCACTCCGCCTCCTTCGCACACCTCAAAGTCGCCCGCGCCAGTCAAGATGTTTACGAGGAAGCGCACGGGCGTGTCGCGCGAGACTATCGTTGCTCGCTTGAACTGCACGTTCTCCAATACCACCGCTGTCTCTTCCAGCTTCTTGTTATTTATCTTTGCAATAGTTTTCCAGACCAGCATCTAAAAAGACAAGAAAGTCAGCTTTAAAATTTCGAAGCCTTTAAAGTCTCGAAGACGAGGCACCTCAACGCGGGCACTCACCAAGTAGCCGGTAGCCGGGAAGAGGACGCGCCCGTCGATGTTATGGCCGGAGATATAGGAGTCCTCGGTTTTGGAGAGGTCGTATTCGATGACGTTCTCACCGGAGCGCGCAGATCCGAAGTCGGCAACGCTCCACTCGATGGAGTGGTCCCAGCGCACTCGCGAGGCGAGCCCGGGCGTGCCGCGAGGTACCGGGAACGTCACGGCAGGGTAGAGCGCCCCCACATGCGGCTGAGCTCCAGCCGCGTATAGGCGACCGAGCGCGGCCAGCAAGTGCGCGCAAGGGTCGCTGGCGTCACGGCGCACCAGGGGTACGTGGGCGGCTGACGGCGCCGGGCGGGCTCGCTTCAGCACCGCCTGCAACAGCGCGTGCGGGGCGATCTCTACCAAGATAGCACGTTCCGGCACGGCTTGCAACGCCTCCGCGAACCGGACCGGCGACAGCAAGTTGTTTACGTGGTACGCCGCGTCGCTCAGTTTCGCTGAATTATATCATAATATATAAAAATAAATAAAAATGTTCAAGTATAACATAACCAGAACACTAGTTAAGCCAGTGAGCCGAAGAACTAATACGTCCAATCTCCTATCTCGGAGAGATATTCACCGATATCAGAGTTCCACTGGCTCCTCGGCAGAGAAGAGGAGACCCAGCGAGGCGAGCGCGGCTTCGGGTGAGGAATGACGCGCTCCAGACTGGCGCGCAGCAAGGGCGCGGCGGCCGCGATGTACTTGCTGTGAAAGGCGACGCCGGAGCTGTTGACGCGGCGAGCGAATCCGCCGCTCGAGCTGACCTCTGCGACAAAAGCGGCGACGGAGTCGACAGGGCCCGACACGGTGACGCTGTCAGCCGCGTTGTGGCACGCCGGAACGACGTCGGGTGGCAGTCGCTTTTCGCAGTCCTCCCACGAGAGGCCGACGGCCGCCATTGCGCCGGGTGGCAGCTTCGCGTCCACAATGCTGCGACCCCGCCAGTACGCCGCTAACACCGCCTGTTCACCGGTCAGCGTGTCGTCGGCGTATGCGCAACCTGTCGATCAGAAGTATTAATATTACGAGCAGAGTTCCGACTGACGCCCAGCGGATGGAGTGGAACGACAACCTACCGATTTCGCCGACGGAATGCCCTATAATGCCGTCGGGCACGACGCCAATCGTGCGCAGGACGTCGACGAGAGCGACTTGCACGGCCGCGATGGAGACGAACGAGTTGATGACGTCGTCGAAGGCCGCATCTGGGGCGTCAGTCAACAGGTATACGAGGTCGATGCCGTGCGCCCGCAGGGCCACCGCGCTACGCTCCACGCTACGCGCAAACACGCCCACACGCAGGAGCGTACGCGCCATGCCCGCCCACTGGGACCCCATTCCTGAGAACACGAACCAGACCGGCCGCGGCTCACCGCTCTCTGCCTCCTGCAATCAAGTAAATCTACATTTTCCTGTATCGTTTTATTTACTACATCTTCGAAACAAATAAGCAATCGCAAATACTGAAAAAGAAATTTTAGTCACTTGTTGTGGCCATTGTTTTTTAATATGCATTTTATTTTATTGTTTCATTACACAATTTTTTTATGTTTTTACACACATATCCGTTAATAGTTGTATGATCTCCACTTACGAATATCTCTTCGAGCGGGAGGTCGGCGAGAAGGCGATAACCGCGATGCGAATGTCCGGGGATGTTCTTCGCGTGGACGGAGTCGAGCAAAGCGTGCAGATACTCGTCAGAGGCGTGCTCGGCCCCTAGCGCAAGCAGCTCGCGGACCGCGTCTTCCGTGCGTCCCGAAGCGATCAGGAGGCGCGGCGAGGACACGGTCGCGGGTCGCTGTGCGGCACGGGGGCTCGCCGGCTCGGACTCAAGGATAACGTGCGCGTTGGCACCGCCGAAGCCGAACGAGTTGACCGCCACCAGACCGCCCGGCCACGCCGTATTTCGGTCTACTACCTGTCGCCGAATACAGGATCGCAATTAATATGTAAAAATTGGAGCAGAATCGGTTTAAGTCGGGCACATTGAATCTAACCTGTATGCGACCGTCGTTGAGCGCCGGAATATCCGTGTTGGGGGAGGCGAAGTGCAAGTTGGCCGGGATGCGGCCGCGCTCCATGGCCACAAGCACCTTAGCGATCGAACAGAGACCGGAGGCCGGCTCGGAGTGACCCATGTTCGATTTCACCGAGCCGAGCAGCAGTGGCGAGGAGCGGCCCGGGCAAAACAGTTCCGCAATCGCGTTAACCTCTTGCGGGTCGCCCACTTTCGTGCCCGTTCCGTGAGCCTCGACGTAGGCGACGTCGCGGGGTCGAAGACCCGCCTCGCGGAAAGTCTCCTCGGCGAGGCGGCGTTGCATGTCCCCGGAAGGAAAAGTGATACCCTGCGGCTTAAGTCCATCCGTATTAGTGCGAGCGGCGCGCACGGTCGCGTAGACGCGCCGCGCCACCCCGCGTCTTTGCAAAAGAACGGCGACCACCGCCTCCGAGCGAACATAGCCCCGCCCGCCGGCGTCGAATGCGGCGCAGCGCCCCTCCGGAGACAGCATGCTCAGCCGGTGGAAGTTGAGCGACGTCGCCGGCTTCAGGCAGAGGTTGCAGCCGGCGACGACCGCCGCGTCGCATTGGCCGGCGCGCATCGCGGCCACCGCTTGCGCGAGCGCGAACATGGAGCTCGAGCACGCCGTATCGATGGCGTACGAGGGACCCTTCAGGTCGAAGGTGTATGAGAGGCGGTTGGGGAACATCGCTCGACAGCAGCCGGTGAGCGCGTAGCCGTTGATCTTGTCGGGCTCCTGCGTCCACATCTCCTCAGTCTCCGAGTTGGAGACCCCGACGAACACGCCGGTGCGCGAGCCGCGCAACTCCGCCGGGTTCAGGCCGGCGTCCACGATGGCCTCGTGCGTCACCTCTAGCAGCAGCCGCAGCTGCGGATCCATGAGGTGCGCCTGTTTCGCGTGAACGCCGAAGAAAGTGGCATCGAAGTGCGCGAGATCCTTCAACTTGCCATTCCTCTCGGGTAGTCCGTGGAGACCTGTACAAATCGCTCGAGTTAGTCGACGTATATTATGTATGTATGTTCCATTATAATTATTTCATAAAACTTAACTAAAATACCGACAAATAATAACTTACTAAACAAATAGATAAAAGAGGCCCCCGTAGATAATAGATAATATTATACCATTTTAAAATTCTTAAAATCTAGATTATAATGTAGATACGGCATGCAAACAAAGTTTACGTAGTTAAGAAAACAATAAAAAATATATATATTTATTAAACAGGTTTTCTCCGTCTCGTTGACGTCAACGCGTCTATAATGGAGATATTTAATACGTATTATAAAATGAAGGTCGACTGCGAAATTACTCGATCGAAAACAAAAAAATATGTACTTTCATTAATCGAGGAACCTCTAGAAAGGACATCCCTATTTTAAATTTCATAATAAACTTCTACGATCATTAGTAGTTTTTTTAATTCGACGTCAGAGCCGTGAATCATCACCGCTTGAGAACAAGTGAGAGTGTGACGTCATCGCAGCACATCACACCACCGCGCCGTCGACGCTTGCCCAGGTGCACTTGTCTTGTAAGAGTCACTCGTTGTAAAAAAAACTGTACCACAACATGGTGTATGATCAAAAAAGATGTGCTCTATGCTAATGTTCAAAAGGCGACGATCGAGCGCGCTTCAGGCCGTTTCAAATATTTCGGGAGCCTTGGGTTAGAGCGTTTCCTATACCTCACCTCATAAAGAAATACACAATTACACAATTAATCAAAATCAACCTTTTCCGGATAGAGATTTGCGAAAAATTTATGATGCGAAAAGTTAATGATTAGAAAAAACTCGTAATATAAATTTAATTTCACGAGTGAAAATGAATTTAGTTAAATTCTGTATGCATTTTGATTTCAAGGGCGTCGCATTTCCAGGAACACGAACAAAGTAGACGACTGTGCCAATATGCGGCGGACACATCTAAATGCTTGTTTCTTGGATTTTTTTTACCGTACAGTGTTGTGTTATGTAACAGGACTGCCACTTAATGTTTTTGCTTGGTCAATCAGATTGGGCCTTCATTGTTCCTTCATTGTTGTGTGATAAATACCTATATCTATTTATATCTAGACAATGTCAAAGAAAAAAATCTATCTCTTTGTAGTATTCTTGTGTAATTCTCAGTGGTAGGCTATTCGTTTGAATCGTTTTTATTTAATTTGTGGGTATACTACTAGTGTCTTGTCTTTCAGACTCCCACAAATCTTTTCGATCTGTTTGGCGACCTGGGCGGCGATGCGACGTTGTAAAACCATAACATTATTAAAAGAGATAAAGTCGTTCGGTAATAATCCTGCTATAAAACAATTTCTCAGAGATATCGAATATTAGACATCGTACGATATCTGACGACAACTGTAGTTAAGCTACAAACAATGAATTAAGGAAAACCTACAGACTGCGGTTTGACGGCGGCCCGTTAGCGTCAACAACTCAACAGGATAAAAACAGGAATATTTTCGTGTTATGAGGCAGGAAACCGTCTTTAAAGACGGACAGCTCACTCCAGGAAAATATTTTATGCTATGCCAAATTACAGAAGAAACCAGACAAACGAACGATGCTATTGCGTAGCACAATTGTTGATTATAACTAAATTCAGAGTGTCGACGTCGGCTTCGACTGTAGCGAATTCACATGTACAATTTGCCCACAAAACGAACGACCGGATGCGTTCTTCGACTTTCGATGTCGGCGAGGAACGGCGCCTGCGCCTTTCAATCTTATGTTTTGCGGGTCTATCACTATCAACGGGCCGTGGATTTGATTCTCACCGGATCCATCATGTTGGAATTCGTCTGGAAATCTGGATATTAAATCGACGGTAAGAATATCGAAATTCCGTGCGGGTGACGAACCACCGTCCACAGATGAAGGAACCGTGAAATCTCATCGCGTTTCGGTTTCTGTTTGTTGATATCCGATTATCCAAACGCCATAATAAGTCGTCGACAACGCATCTCGTGTAAATGTTATACACCCGAGGTGTTTCACCTTTTTTCGTGTCCTCCTCTATCATAAGAAAAGAAAAGTAAAATTTCTAAATATAGGATTTAAATATTAACCGCACCTTATTACGCTTATAACGTGGAAAGAGAAATAAATCTATACACGATTAGTCCAATTTACAGCGAAAATACTAATTTATGTATTTATGTGCAATAGGAAACAAACAATTTATTATAAGAAAAACTCACCCGGGGTCCATCGGCGGTCGTCGGCGGTGACCAGGTCGACGCCGTCGAAGAGCTGCCGAGCGAACTCCTCGATGTTGTCCGACTGCGGCAGGCGCCCCGACAGCCCGGTTAACACCACGTCGTCCTCGGGCTTGGGGCCCGCCCCGTTTACCACAGCGCTCGGCATATCTGAAATTGACCACTCCGTTTGAGACGTCGCGAGACTGAAGGGGACCGTTTTGCACAGAGCAGCTCGCGCCGAGTGAAGCTGCGCGCGAAGCGCGCTCGGTTAAAACGGCGCGATAGCGGGGTCGCGCTCGCCACCACGTTTCCACGAGACCCGCGCCTTATCGCGGTGCCAAGGACGACGAAGGTCACGCTGCGCTTTTCCTAGTCCCGCCGTTTCGCCCACCACGGAGCCCGGCGCTACGGCACCGCGGACGCGGGTCGAGCGCCGGCGCAGCTTTCTTCGGGCTGTCGACGCGACTCGATCGACCGTAAAAGCAGTCTTGACCGATTCGACCTCTAAGCCGATATCTCCGATGCCCTCCGATCGCCCGACCCGCACCTTCGCAGAGATTATCATATATAATAATATTATTATGGACTTCGACGACAAATCACGCGTCGATTTATTGCGTTCGACATTCGGTGCTCGTCTGGGGGGGGGGGGGCTCGTATAATGGCTAATACGTCCAAATGATCCCAGCATCATTGTGTTCCAATTGAGGCGTATTTGACTTTTCCATTCTCGTTTGTGGGGGTGCAGTCGCACGATGGCAGCGCACATATAGGTCGTGAAGGTCAGTGTCCTTCGAGGAGTACAAATCCCATTATGTTCTGATAGACGTCCTCTTTATTAAACTCGCCCTTAATTTTACCGGAACCTCTGTCGCTTATCAACTTAATACCTGTTGTCATAAGGAAGTACGTCGTGTCGACTTTCGAAGACGTTTTTGTCGGTTCTTTGTGGGCGAATCCAATATTCAAATATATACCCTTCTTAAAACTTCCACTAATAAACTAATCGTAGTTGAGAGAATGAACTAGAGATGCAAATACATACTACTGATAGAACAGCGTAGATTGGTCACGTATCGTTGCCCTGATGGAAACTTTCAACACCTTCCCTAGAGTGGCTTTTAAATTTCAGTTATGAATATTACAAAAAACTCTCTAGATGGTTAGCGTGCGTTTAGGTATAGCTCCTCGCATCTAAGTTCTTAATGAAACGGGTGTTTTAATTTACTACAAAACATGGAAAAATCGCCCAACGCCCAAACCTAACTCTAATTTAGCGTTTCGGTTACACTGTGAAGGCATATAGATAGATAGGGATAGTGATCTTTAAATAACTACAGGCACAATATATGATTTAACTTAAAAAAAAGGAATGGCAAGGATCAAAATATAACATGATTTGTAATGGTCGATATCTAGTGTAATACACAATTTATCATTGTATTCGTCGTTTCAAAGTTTTCCACGAGTTTGTCACTTTCGATTCCCAGATATTCATAAAAATTTAACACCCTGCTGGGTCACAAATATTGAAATATTACGCTGCACTGCTGAATATGCGATTTAACCCGAATTATATGTACCTTTAATGGCAGGAGGTCACCGACCTTGCGAACATTTCTTATCGAAGGGTTAATTGTAGGTAGCTAGTGTCAGTCAAAAGCTAAACACCGTAAGCCACTATACGTGAGTATCCGTTCACTAGAAATAGGTAATATATTATCATAGGCATGGGTAGTAGTTATCCTCTCATGGCTTTGGGTAGGTCTCGTAAACGAGAATTTCAAGTAACATAATATACAGGAGGTATTCTTTTCCGTTCGGAAAATAATAACAAACAATTAAAAGTGCATACCTATGTGTGAGTAATTAAAAAGGGTACAAGTGGAATCCTTCCTTCAGGAGTGATCTAAAGGATTCGCACGAATCTGGCGTGAGCCTTCGACACTCGACACTGACACTGGAATCGTATTACGACGATAAACAAATAATTCGCGTCGCGGTCGGATCGTTTTCTGTATTAGAATATCGACCGGCACGCGATCTATATTCGTGTAGATAATAGTACGGAAGTGTTCCGCGCGAAACGACAGCGCTCGTCTACGCCTCGAAGCAGACTCCTTGTGCGAATATGTAGCGGGTCGCGGGGTGTCGCGGGGCGAGGCCGCTCCCCGTTGCCATGGTGTGAGATCAGGCCACGTGCACGCGACCAATGGCCGCCTCTCATCCGTTCGCACTTCGCGTCGGGCTGACTCGCTCGAGTGACTCGCCGGCGACGCACGCCGCGCATTCGTGACAGCCGCTGTCCACTGGCCGGCGTTAGGCATGTCCGCTACACTGGCGCGACACGTCCGCGAGCGATGGAGCCTCGATAAAGATATCTTCGAAATTGACCTCCGCCTTCATCCGACCTAGTGTCCCTAACTATAACCACTATTCGTTCAGCTATTGCCAAAAGGAAGCGTAAAATTTCCTTTGTCTATTTTCTTGTACGCTGACACGGTGCCAATGGAGTGCCAATTTTTATTATAGAAAACAAGTGAGTGTAATATTTTGATATAAATTAAAGGCGTCCCTCAATAAGACAATGTTAAATCGACAAAGCTGTGTATCAGTAATTAGGTCCTACATAGGCATTCTATCATGATTTTTAGTAAAATGTAATAGGTATATAATATAATCTGAGATAGATCTGTTGATGTATCATTATAAATAAATATTTTATTAAAATACTAACATTCGATTTTTTTATTGACGTGCACTTCCAATAAAGGTAACAAAACTCCAAAGAGTGTAACTAGCTATTGCCGTTTTAATTGCTGTGAATAAATAAATAAAACATAAATATTGCCAGTAGTAGTTTTCGCGTGGACTTTGCTTATAGTATCTAATAGATCACAATAATCCGGTTTAATCGATATCTAAATGACGTATGTTATCATGTCTCCCCGTGACTACGGCTGCTGCAAAGCATCCGAAACGTCGGGCCGAAGGTAAAAATCGTTTTCAAATAAGTTTAACTAATATACCGCGTTTTAAACCGTTTAAAGTGTTTTATTTAAACATCTCCATTTGTGAAAGTATATTGTTTAATAATACCGTTTGATTAATTTGCTATCGAAAGCTTCTATGTCTTGGCTTGAATGTACGATTCCTGTCAAAACATCGTTTTTTCTGGTTATTTAAAAACTAAACCCAGAAATATTCTTAGGAAATCCCATTAAAGGATCATGGAAGGAACGGCTCGGGTATGATTTACAGTTGAGTTTACCGACCGCCAACGTCGAATTGAAGAATAGTATTTACGTATATACAAGGTAGATAAAAATAAATTAGTTCGTAATAATATAACGTATTATCTTTGCAAATTTATTATGGGCTCGTATAGTACATATGAGGCCGCTAGAGGCAGAGTGGCCTAGTACCAAAACTGCATGATTTTGTGTAAGAATTATTATGTTTACAATTTTTCACTGTCCAGATACATTTTTTGTCAAAATTGCGGTTAGGCTATTCTGCTTCTAGCGGATATATAAATCAGTATTACTATAAAGTATCACAGTTCTTTCAGCGTTTGGGCCCTTAGGGCGCGGTGGAAGCTTCGCTACACTGGCGGGGTCGATTCGTTGGGCTGAGCGGCGAAGTCTAGCACGACCTTGCCGCGAGCGTGGCCCTTCGCCAAGTGCTCGAAGGCGGCTGGCGCCTCCTGCCACGGGAACACCCGTTCCACTTGTACTTTGAACTGATTCACACATTAATTATTATCACATTAATGACATTCACATTTACGATCATCTCATAGTTTAGTCCAGACACGATACGAACCTCGCCCCGGTCGGCGAGCCGCCTCAACATCTCGATGTCGACGGCGTTCGGCATGAAATACGCCCAGCGCACGTGTGGAGGGCATAGCGCCCGGGACGGGGACTGCGCCGTGACGCGGAATACTGCAAGAGTCTGTGCGGCGAACGCGGTCGCCGCCGTGAGAGTGCCCATCGCGAGGCCTCGCTCGTCACACTCGCGCAGCAACGGCGTGCTCAGCGTCACATATCGCGAGAACCGCCAGGGCCGTGCGCTCGCTTCCCAACCGCCGGCCCCGCCGCAGTCCAGCACCACTTCAAACCTGCGTGGAAAAGTAACCATCAAGCGCGAGCTCACACGAAAGCGTCGAAGCTTCGAAGCGATAAGAGCTCACGGGCTGGCCTCCCGCAGGCGTTCGTCGCAGTCGGGAGAGTGTCGATCGAACGCGGCGACGGCGCCCAGAGCGGTCGCGGTGTCCGCCTGCTCTCCTGAGCAACTCACGTACACGCGTGAGCCGCGACGAACGAGTAGCTGCAACGCGGCCTGCCCCACCCCTCCGAGACCAAGAAGAAGGACAGGCGCGCCCCTCGCCGCACTGCCGGTCAACCCTGCTATCCGAAGCGCGCTAGATGCGGTGAGCGCCGCGTACAGCGCTCCGGCCGCCTGTAAGTTATCAAGCGCGTCAGGCGCCGGACCCGCCCAACGTTGCGGCAGAGCGACGTACTGCGCCAGCGAGCCGGGTCTGTGAGGGGGAAGTACGCCCCAGACGCGCGTGCCCACGGGCAACTTTGCCGTCCGCCCGGCTAGTTCTACCACGCCACTGAAGTCGCGGCCCGGCACCAACGGAAACTCCACCTCGGCGCCTTCAAACCGCCGAAGCACGTTTAGAACTCTAGAGCCATAACCACCTGAAATCAGAAGAGAAAAGTAATTTATTGATTTGCATACAACATGGAATAAGTGGCCATGTATTTCAATACTGCAGGTATTTGTTTAATTTTAAATACCAAACACAATGCAGAGCCATCCAGGCAGTCATTATCTATACAGGAAATACCCCTGCTCTAGTACTGATTAGTAGTAGATGCGTTGATTAAAAACATCAATGGTCACAAGAAAACAGATGTTCTAAGCAAATTGAACAAATCGTACTAAGTATACTGTTCTACCTAACTATCGCTCTAACTGCTGTTATTGTTGTTTATAATCATTTTATTTTAAGATATATTTCATTTTTGTATTTTGCTGCATTCTATTATTTTACTCTTCTGTTTGATGACCATATTACTATTATTGTAAGATCTTATAACACTCGGTGCTATTTCAATAATGATTTGGTATATGCGCATGTGCAAGTGGTATCGACAATAGTTGATATTAGTTGATCTAATAGTATGTTATATTAAATGCTGAATACAAAAATAATAACAAAAATCTGTACTTTACTAAATAGATGCACCCTTAAATGACAGCTTCAAGCTTGTAACACTACTGCTAAAACATGTACGCACCAAGCATAGCCAAGTCAATAGGGTTGAGGGAGGCAGCAGTCACTCGTACTAACACCTCGTCAGAGCGACGAATAGTAGGCATTCGGGCGCGCTCTAGGCGCACCTCGCCTGAACCGTAGGCGTGAGACCGCCACGCCGCCATTCTGCCTGCCATGACGGTTTTTCTATAACATTTACAAAACTTTTTTATTTTCAAACAAATTAAATTTTTTTGGCAATTTCTGTGAGATACATGCTAACAAATATATACCTAAAAGGACCTTGTTTGTATAATATGCATTGTATCAGAAATTGTATAACTTTGGTGATAGAAGGAAGAACACCTATAGATAAAATTAGGTCTTCATCTCACCCAGGGGCTATTATTACAAAATTGGTACAATACAATTTTCTGGCATTAGGGTCTTATTTATGATTAAAAAAATTTAAAATGTAAATAGTTACTAAAAGCTCTTAATTAAATGCACTTTCTTATTTCAACGTGTCAGCCGAAACTTGAGAATTTTAGTGTTTTCTTGACGACACAATATTACAATACTAACATAGTAGTTGTATAATATGTGGACTTATGACATTTTTTTAGTAATAACTAATACCACTTACTTCAAAGTTCATATCCTTCAATTGTCATAATGGCACGAATCCACCTATTTCTAATCATAGTTGTTTTTTGTAATCTTTATTGGCCTAGTAACGAGAAAATAGCTAACAACTTGAAAGTATACTTTACGATGGAACGGTTTAACCCTTAAATGCATGATTTTTTATTTAATTATGAAATATATATTTCAGGTTTATTGAGTTTGAGGCACAGATAAAGGGAAAAATATTTTTTTTTTTTAATAGTTATTCTGTTCTTCCGACATTTCTTGCAACACCCCTAGCCTAAATGTCAAGTGTCAACTAAGTTTCTTAATAAAAATCCCTAATAGTTACAATAGCCTAAAGTATATATATATAAAACTAAAATGTCTATTCAGTTAAAGGTGCTGACAATATTTTATTTGTAGGATTTGCGCACGCCGCAATGCCCGAGCGATGAACTCGGCGTTGTCTAGAGGCAGGGTGAGCGCAGAGCAACAAGATTTGCTATTGACTTTTATGGAAGAGCATCGCGATTTCGCGGCAGGAAAACAATCAATTTATTCCCGCTTTAGTGCAAGTAAGCTCTGGCGACTTCTCGCTGAAAGACTAAACGCCGCAGCGGCCGACACGGGCGGCGCCCGCAAATCCCCAGACAAGTGGTGCCGCTATTGGGCGGATGTGAAATACAAAGCGAGAAAGAAGTGTGCAGCTGGAGGCGCTCAAGGAGACCTCTCCACAGCTGAAGAGCGCCTTCAGAATATTCTCAATTGCAAAAACGAGTGTAAATATCAATTTAGGATCAATCCAGCCCAATAATAGATTTATTAATGATATTTGTTTTGACATCAAAATATTCACTATTTTGTCTTTAGGAATGGTGTTGGTTTAGGAATAATAGGAGATTTTTCTTAAATAATGGGATATTATTTAAGACTATGGAGTGCTAATTGATTTACTTCCTGAGTATTGTAGTTTTGTATACACTTTTTATAATAGAATAATAACTTATTGACAATGATAAAAGAATTGCTATACCTAATGACTGATTAAAATGACAGCTCAGAGTGTGTCAAGCAGTGCAGTTGGAGGTGGAGCATCAGACGAAGAACGCAAGCCACCTTTGGAAGAAGATATGTTTTCGGAGAGTGGCGCTGAGCCGCGTCTCGCCACCGAGGAGTTGCTAGCCGAGGCGGCCATGCGTACAGCACTAGCCGCAGAGAAACAGGCCGAAGCAGTCGTGCAGGCAGTTGACTTGCTTCGCGATCTCGTTTCGCTTTTGCGAGATCGTGCCGCGACCGTCACTCCCGCGCAGCATCCTGGTCATCCTCCACCAGCTGAGCTTACGCTCGCCATGCAGCATCAGCATCATCACCGTCTCTGACTTTCTTTGTTATTGTACAAGTGGTTATTCTATTACAAATCTATAAACCTACCGATGCTGTTTATTCTAATATTAATTTAACCTTACAAAACCTAGACGATAGACGCATGAAAAGCGCCCTCATCATTCATCTCGAGCGGGCATTGAGGGTTCGAGTGGTATTGCTAGTGGTGATTAGTCGAGACGAGAGAGAGCTTAAACCGAGCGAGCTCATGACGTCGCCGTAGACCTCATCCGCACGAAGGCGAGCGCGTGCGGCCCCGTGTTTGAGCACATCGCGCAGTAATCTGGGTCGAGCACGTAACTCAGTGGCCATCGAACGCACTGGCCCTAACGCGTCGCAAAGAGCGCTCGCCACGACACGCTTGTACTGCGCCGTCGTCAAACCTTCCACTTCTTGAACCACTTCTTCTGGCAGTTTGTCTTGCGCCAGACAATGTAATGTCACTAGGTTTGATACACCTGGACGAGAAACTGGGTCAAATGTCACCTGCCGACCACATGAGAGATTTATCTCTTTAAAACATACATTCCACAAATGGGTCTAGAAATATTAGGGTTATTACCTGTGGGGTGAAGTCAGTAACAGCTTTTCTAATTTTCAGATGTATGTTCTCATCAGAATCCGAAAGCATAATTCTGGACTTGAGGTCTGGATCAGACTTTGACATCTTTTTACTAGGATCGCGTAAGCTCTTTATTCGATCGCTGCCGTCGACAGGTAGAAGGGCTCGCGGCGTGGGGAAAACGCGACCATAACGATGATGGAAGGTGCGAACGAGTTGTGCGGCGAGCTGTAAATGCTGCAATTGGTCAGCACCCACAGGAACATGTGTACCTCGGTAGAGTAACACGTCCGCCGCCTGAAGCACAGGGTACAAAAGCAGGCCGGCACCCACCTCGCCCCCTTTCGCTGTACGCTCCCTATATTGTGGCAAATGTGCAAGGCGCGCTTGTGTGGCAAGGCAGGTCAGAACCCAACACAGTTCTGCGTGGCGCGGCACCGCAGACTGCGAGAAAAGTATCGTCCTGGCAGGATCCACGCCACTCGCCATCAAATACGCCGTGAGGTCCAGAGTGTGCTCTTCGATTGAAAATGTCTTTAAAAGGTATATTTAAATTTATTTCTTGTATAATTTTATTAAACATTTAAAGACGTTAAATATATGTGCTGTTTCTTAACCCTTAATTTGTATTCTTCAATAGTTATGGTATTGTTTTTAATTTATAACATAGAAATTTATTTTAGTTCAGATTAGAAGTCACTTAAGAGCATGTTTCACATGAAATTTTATCACTGATATACAATATAAAAAACTGAAAGAACCGACTATAAAATTATTTACCTGTTTAGTAGTTAGAGCATGTAAATCAGCAATGAACAACATGACGTCATGGCCATGTTCCTGTAATTGCACACAGCGGCGTACAGCTGCAAAGTAGTTGCCTATGTGCAGTGCTCCTGTTGGTTGCAACCCAGAAACAATTCTTTTAGGCCAGTTGCCTTCGTCTTTCAAATCACCCTGCAATGATGTTTCATCTGATTGCTCAACCACGACCTATGACATATATTATTACAGAATTATTGATATATAACTGACATATAAATCTCAAAAAGATGGATATCATTCATACCTGGCTCTCATGGGGTATTCCTCTTGAAGTTATAGATCTAAACGGAAAGTATTTTTTGACTGATCTGTAAACATCTTTTAAAAGAGTCATTTGGATAGTGATCGATAGCTTTCGTGTACTGCAATAAAGAGAGTTAGGTCAATTTACGATCCTTCTTTAAGGTTATGTTTTAAAAGTTTTTTTACTATTTAAATTATATCCTTTAAAAGGACAGTAGTTGGTCAAAAAATAGTTTGAAAAATTAAATACATTTTTTTTTGCTTCTGGATTTAAAGGCATTTACTAACCTTTGCGAGGAATATAATAGCTCTTGACATCGAGAGTATAAGTGTATATAATATCTATGCATCAAGTAAATATAAATATAATACGGCCGATGTAACTTGGCAGCTCTGAACAGAGGTTAGACTAACTTTGGCGCATGTACACTCGTAAAGAAAACTAGTACTGCCATTTATTTTCGTTACTGGGTTAAATGAAAAATTTTACCTATAGCAAGCAAAAGTAACATACCAATAATCGATTCAAAGAGAATAAGGGCTACGAACACTTATCTTTCACTAAAATACAGAGACAAAACAAAAATATAACAAAAGAGAAATAATAATATTAAATTTAACAATAAATAATCACTTTTCTAACGGACTGCGCTCAAGACAGAGATAACGAAATTAACACCAAGGATTGACCGAGACGCACTACTGTTTGCCGAATATGTACGAAGCTTTACGAAAGAACCAAATAGAGATGTCCATAAGCGATCCTTGTGAGTGTCGTTTAATATTCCTATTATAATAGACAAAATTGGTTCGTAGAAATATAATTTTATAAAAAGCCCTAAAGAAGGTATGAATAGTAATTATATAAATAATTACTCATATTTAACTAAATAAGGTAGTTCAATGATGAAAAAAGTTTTCAATGATTCTATTTTCCTTCCTTTAAAGATAATTATGGTATTGTTTATTAACAACACCATTCACTGTGTTCATCAATCCATTTAGTACAATATCTCATACGATTGAAAATCCACAATCTAAATCGATAAAAATCGATTGCAAAATTTAATAGAAAAAGCGGTCGATTGTGTTGACACTGAGTCAATCACTAGCGTAGATCTTCGTCCCGCGCCCCTCGCTCGTACCACCGTTAACATCCTAAAGAGTTACCAAGTTACAACGGCCGTACAGTATATTTTAGAAAGATTTAAGGGAATTTTATTGTTGCCAGTCGTTCACCATTATATTACACAGGTAATGTAATAGTAAACCACAGACTAAAAAAAGTAAAAATCGCGGCATATAGAATGTATATATTTAAAAAAATGTTCACGCTCTTATTTGAATCGAGCTAAAAAAACTTAAAACATAGACAATAGACATACAATATAATATGTGACAGATGATACGAAAGATAGAATACTTAATACACTGAAGTCAAAATTTAATATTAGAAGGCATTCAGCAGAAAGGAATTGTAAAATACGTTTTGTATTAGTAGGACGAGGACTGCTTATATTCGACTACTTTATATTGCGACAAGTGAAGATATGATGAAAATGACAATGTCGCATTGAATATTCACCCGTAACTTAGGTCTATAATAGAGACAGAGTATCTGTATAATATCTAATGTCATTTTTGACAAATCCAAGTTTTCATTGCTATTTGCTACTAGAAATATCATAATAAGTATTATAGAATGTACAAAGCCTTAGGGGAAAAATTATAACAATACATAATTAATTACATATCGTTCGCTGTTTAGACTTAAGTATTCAAGTCTTAAAAGGACACTAATTGGGCTATGTGAAGTTTACGAAATGTGGTGGTGGATTCTTCTTGTCGATCGGTAAACACAATGTCTATAGAGTACGTGTTAGTGAGTGAGGGCGAACAAGACGAGCCCATCGAGTTGCCGACAGAAGAAGATGGCTCGCTGTTATTGAGCACGGTAGCCGCGCAGTTCGCTGGCGCTAGTGGCCTTAAGTACCGATCAGGTGGACGATTGCGCGGCCTGCGATTAACCGACGAGCACGTACTTCCCCCTGCAGATGGTTGGGCCGCGAACCGATACTTCTGTGCCTTCCCGCGAGCCGACAGCACCGCTTTAATGCCCCGTCCCCGTTGCTCCGATCTCATAGTCCTTGGCTTACCGTGGAAAACTGGTGAAGAAGCAGTGCGCGACTACTTTGCTGCGTTTGGGGAGCTTCTAATGGTCCAAGTGAAACGCGATATGAAAACGGGTCTGTCTAAAGGTTTTGGTTTCATCAAATTTGCGGACTATGAGGCCCAAATGAGAGCACTCGGTAGGAGGCACATGATAGATGGACGATGGTGCGATGTCCGTATTCCTAATAGCAAAGATGGAAGTTCTGCAAACCACAGAAAAGTGTTTGTAGGTAGGTGCACTGAAAGTCTAACTGCAGATGATCTTAGAGAATACTTTGGGGCATTTGGACAGGTGACTGATGTATTTGTGCCTAAACCTTTCCGAGCTTTCAGTTTTGTGACATTCTTAGATCCCGAAGTAGCCCAGTCTTTGTGCGGGCAGGATCACATAATTAAAGGGGTATCAGTCAACATCTCAAGTGCATCACCGAAACGAGAACGTGGTACGAGGTCACAATTAGTAGGATGGGGATTGGTGGATAGCACAGCAAGAGTCTACAGTTGGCCACCAGACGCCTGGCACCACTCCAATCACTCGACCCATCCACACACGGCAGCAGTACCTGATACTAAACCCTACCTCAAATATGAGTGACGCCTGTTGCACCTTGTTAACTCTTCAGATTTTATACAAAGCAGATATGTAAATAATTATAAGGATATTATAGAACAATATTGAATGTTGACATTAGTTTTTGTTTCATTATCAACATGAATTTGAAAATCTGATGATGATATTTTATTGATAGAAGCATTATTCTTTCACTAATTATATCTACCCTTAAACTTAAGGTGTGTCTTCTGGAGAATATTTATTTGTCTTTTAGCACAGAAATGCACAACTTGGAGAATTATATAAAAGGAGTGGTTTTCATGATGTTGGAGAGCTAAACAATATATAGTTAAAGTATCTTCATTTTATAATATTTTCTTTTTAAAAAGGTAAAGCAAAGGTATGCTAGTTCAAAATTTGTACAGTCGCAAATTATAGTCCACAGGCATATTGTGTATACTTAAATGGGACCTCCTGGTTCATCTCAAGTATTTAGCAGCCCAATCGACGTGTATCCCTTCACCCCCACCAGCTGTAGAATCTAAAAAAATGTTAATTATAAAAGCGGCGGCCGTTGATGGTATTAGGAAATATGTGCCAATGTTTTTATACCTTGCAGGGAGTGTAAAGGTAGAGATCGAAATAAGGATGTGTCGAGGCGAGTGCCTTGCACGTATCGTGAAGCACCAAAGTATGCGGCGGCTGCTCCCATTGCATCCCGCGTACCGCGCGTGACCGTCGGCTGCACCGGCGCTAGTACGCTGCGCCCGCGCATTGTGATAGCCACACGAGATGAGGGAACCACTTCACCCCTGAACCAATTTTATTAAACTCTGATTTAATCTATATTTATCAGTCGAAGTACCGGGTAGTTAAAACGGACCCCAATATATCTGCAAAACGGTCGTGCAGTCCCATTTTACGAGCTTGCCCTCCAGACGTGGACTCCACGTCGCAAACGTAGTCGGTTTTTGGAACCGGCGCAGCGTTCTCTGTTTCGCCACGGATGGTGTTTCTAGAAAACATTATATTTAACATTATTAGGTTTATTTTACTTATACATCACTTCACTTAATAAACTCGTCAACAGAATAATTTAATTAATTCAAAAATTCAACCTTAACTACTCAGCGTAATGCACACAATACTTCTGAGATTTAAAAACGCGTGCGCACACTTCGGATTTCGCACTAGCGAACCTATTACCTAAGTCGAAAGTCGTCAGTCATCAGTCGAAAATTTAACGCAATTGCTACCTTCTCGATTGGGAGGCGGGTGGAGGAAGAACTAACGCGGCTCCGACAGCGAAGAAAGGATATCTGTAAACAAATAAGCTTACTATGCTACATTAAAAAAAGACGTGGATTTCAGATCAAATATTTTATGTAAGCAATTTAAATGTCCACATCTTTTCGATCACAAGAGCAGTGCTAAGTTGGTTCATAGTTCGTTTTCATACGCCGTATTTCGCAAAAAAAAACTTCACACCTTAAAGCTTGAGCTGCGGACGGGCGTTCACGTGGCGGGTAGCGTAAGAAAGCTGCGAGAAGGACCAAAGCGGCAGGCGAGGCCGGGGGTACGACGCGAGCTAGCGGTACTCCCGCACTCGCGGGTAAACGGAGGCGCAGCGCCTCCGCTAGGACATAGGCTTCGGGCCAAGTCTCGCGGCTCGGGGTGCCCAGCACCGAGCATATCTTGTGCAGTTGATCTATCTCAGAGTTTCCAGGGAAGAGAGGCCGGCTCGTGTAGAGTTCGGCGAGGATGCAACCTACCGCCCACAGGTCTATGGGAGTGCCGTAGTTCGTGTCGCGCAAAAGCACTTCAGGGGCGCGGTACCACCGCGTCGACACGTAATCGGTGTAGGGCGGCCTCGAGCGCACTTCGCGCGCAAGCCCTAGGTCGGCGATCTTGACGAGGTCGGAGCCGGCGCAAAGCAAATTTTCCGGCTTGAGGTCGCGGTGGAAGAAGCCGTGCCGGTGCATGTGGGCTAACCCTTGCAGTACCTGATAAAGTATATTGCGCACGGCCGCCTCCGCGAACGGTCGCTCGGCGTCCCGTATCAGTTGGTACAGGTTTCCACGCATATACTCAAATACAAAATACAGTGTATCGTTCTCTCTGATGACCTCGCGTAATTTCACAATGTTCGCGTGGTTGAGTTTCTTTAATGACTTGACTTCTCGTAAGCTCATGGCTTCATCCCAAGAGTAGTACTTTCGCTTCATTCGTTTGATCGCGACTTTCTCACCAGTGTCCCTGCGCTGCGCTAACGCGACAGAGCCGTAGGTGCCGTCGCCGAGTTGCTGCAGCACCAGGTAGCGATGCATGATTCGCGCACCGGTCGTACACTCGGACTGCACTCTACCGAATCATAATGTTTCTACTTGACATATAACTAATAAAAAAGTGACATAAATGAAAGGCTCTAATCTTAGTGGTTGGCGATTATAACAGAGAACGTTTTTTTGTTTGATCTTAGTATAAAAATAATTCACGAGTAGCCAAAATCATCAATAGTGCTGTTGCCATAGCAACGTAATACCAAAACATTGAAAATACATAATTACGTTTTATTATTATATTAGATTAAGTTTTTACATTTTTATTTAAAAAAAATACATATAAACATTAGATAATGTTTTATATGTAACTAATAGTTCCTTTACCGATCACTGATATTACGATATCACTAATTGCTCGCTAATTGTTATAAAGAGCAAAGACGGTAAATTTTCGCTAGATGGCGCAAACAAAACAAAATATCCCGACTGTTGAATCGATGTATATTGAACCGAACCCTTTCATTAAATTTTCAACATATTTAACCCCAAAGCTTCTAATAACATAACAAACAAAAGATAACGATTTCGTAATTCGAATCGCATAAAACATTTTTCATCATAACTCCAAAAGATATACGTATTATACATACATATAGTTTTATGCTTAAAGTCCATTACTACAATATTATACTACACTAATATATATATATTTTTTACCTGGTTATCATTTATTTATTTAAAACCTTTATTATTTATAAAACAATAAGAATAAAAACGTATGAACTAGCGAAGGGAAAACAAGTTGAAAAGAAAAAAGTGTTGTTTTTAACTGAACTATCTAAATCAGCTACAAACAATCTTTAAACGTATTTTTTGTTTTAGAAATTATAGCGCCTTAGAATTTTTTTGCTTTTTAGTTAAAATGAAGGGAAAACCTTAAGTTTATCTTAGTTCTAGAGAATGAAGCTATACAATTTATATAGCTTCATTAATTAGATTATAAAGCTTCATTCTCTAGAACTAAGATAAACTTAAGGTTTTTTCGTTCATTTAAACTAAAAAGCTACAAATTCACAAAGAAAATTCGATAACATGCACTTTTGCTATATATTTTTATCAGGCGCTATAATTTCTAAAGAACAAAAATCGTTTAAAAATTGTATTTTAGCTAAACACAATTTGTTATATCAAACGAAACTTTCAAAAACAGCTAATCTTATTTATGTAGCTTTCTTCTCTAGAACTTAAATAAACTTAAGGTTTTAATTAAGATTTTTCTATACTACTAGAAATCCTCCGTGCTGTTGCACTGGGCAACGCTGACGATGCCGGTTCAAGTCCTGCCCGAGTCAAAAATGTTTTCAATTTATTTTCGACTTTTAAATTATATGGTGCCTTCATGTGCAATAACATGTAAACAATATTATTGTTTTCCAAAGTTTGTTTGTTTGAACGCGCCTATCTCAGGAAGTTCGGGTTCGAATTAAAATTATTGTTGTGTTGGTTAGAGCATTCATCGAGGAAGGTTATAGGCTATAACACATATGCGATGTGACTAATAGGAGCGAAGATACAGCGAGTGAACAAAACGGGGAATTTTTCATGTCTCTAGTTTTCACATGCGTACGCTGCGACAACGGTTCGAGATACCTAAAAATTGTGTAAAAAAGAATCATTCCCCTTTAAATGATATATGTCTATCTTTTAAGATTAACTGGCAAGAACGACCCGAACGACGGGATGCGAATATCGTGGGCAACAGCTTTATACACTTATATTATAAAGAGGAAATATTTGTTATTTGAATTCGAAAACTTATATACGTTTTTAAAGAACTAAGACACATCTCAGATATAAATATCATCAAAATGGTCTATTACGCAGTAGTTCAGTCCGTAATTGGATACTGTGTCATTTCCTGGGGAGGGAGTGTATCCTTAAAGTAGGCGCAAATCTTCCTTATCGTTCTCCTACAACTGAACTGTACAAAATGTGGGGTGTACTAGTGAGTACGTGCGTCAGTTATTTATTCATATATTTATTATTATTTCTTACAAATCATATTGAAGAAACATTCAGAGTCATACCATACGAACCAAATCTCCTAAAAAATAAACGACGAAAATATAATGTCTGCCCATCAATCTACCTACCGTACCTCGCATTCCCAACACTTTTACTGTTATCTTGGCCCATTTCTCTATAATAAACTAAATTACAACCCTAAAATATATAGTGAAAACTTATATCTTTGTAAAAAAAATATCACAAACTTCTTAAAATCACTCAATTACACGGAGACTGAAAGGCTTCTCACCCCTATCAGCTAAATCCTAAACATAACGATTATAACAAATACGGATATTACACCCATGCACACATAGACACATGCACACCAACACAATTACACTCTTATATATATAATAAAAACGCAGAGGCTCTTCTAAGTTGTAACTCTAGGTACTAAGGTCTTTTCTATATTATTATTATTGTCCAAATAATTTTATAGTGAGCTCGCGGCGAGGGGGGCTGGTGACTTGTATCACAGGTTGTTATACCCATAACAGGCACCAGGCTCTCACAACGTGATACAATATGTAAAATTAAAGTAGCTTGTAAGTTCATTGAAACACTGTAAAAATGTGAGTGCTAAATAAATAAACAATAATTATTATTATTTGTATTTTTGTATGTAACGGATAAACTCAAAAAGTACTGGACCGATTTTAATAATTCTTTTTTCATTAGAAAGCTACTCACTATCACTGAGTAAAATAGACTATACTTAGTAGTAGATTACGATCGAAATCTTTAGAAATTTCTATTAAAAGCAACAGGAGGTGTAAAAAAAATTGCCTTTAATAAAATGTCTTTCATCGCATACGCTGCGAAGAGTAGGTATTAATGATAGGACAAATGTTCGACAATATTATAGAATATTAAATACTGTCTATAGTTTACGCGAGTAGTACACATTCAAATAAAACACTTTAACGTTTTAAAACGCGAAATATTAGATATATATATATATCAATATCTACAAAAAACATCGCGAGACTTATTAGTCTAACTATTGTAGTTACATTACTATAACTATTTTTCTACATTTAACAAAGTGATAGAAATGCCGAACAAAATCAAACCGTGTTATCCATACCATTTAAACATTTTTATTTAAATAAATCTATACTAATATTATAAATGCGAAAGTAACTCTGTCTGTCTGTCTGTCAGTGCGGCTTTAACCCGAAACTGCTGAACTGATTTAAATGAAATTTGGAACACAGAACGGCAGTGGGAGTGGGAGTGTAACGGCAGAGTTGCACTTACAACATAGATTAGCTGCCTTAAATGCGCCCTTATATAAATTAATAAACAGCCTGAATAATGAAAAATTCTGCCCCAAGTCACTATTCCACGCGGACGAAGTCGCCGGGACAGCTAGTTATTCTATAAGCAAAGTGCATAATGTAGCTTTATACAGCTTATATTTTTGTAGTGAGTGTTAGTAACACGTAACTCGTTGTTTTGTGTGAGATAAGAGACTATATTGAAATCAGCTGTTTCGTGTTTGACAACAGTGCCTTTGGTTGATGTGTACTACCCGTATTGTTGGTATCGGAGAGGAAAAGGGTTTATAGCAAGACAAACAGTTTGGACATAAATTATCTTGGCGTTCGAGTTAAATCCGCAAAAAATCACTAAAGATAATGCAAGTGTTTGGGCAACATTCTTAAGCAAAGTTAAAATCTAACAAAAAGTGTATAAAACGAAATAAATTATTCCAACGACATGCCTGATCAATTAAATAAATTTATCTAATGTGTGCGAAGTTCTTTGCGATTGATCCAGATGGCGTTCGATGACAAAGACTGTAATTTTCACTTGCATAAAAATTGCCCAAAAGCAGTAAGTCCAAGTTCGAAAAAATGCTACAAGCCGCGTCTGAAGAAAAATCGAGATTATGTTGCTGCTAGCAGCATACCTCATAACGATGCGACTACGCCCGGTGATATTGGTTCTTTAGCATTATCAAGTGACGTCGTCGCTTCATCGTTCGAGGAGTTAAAAGATCAAATCTTATCCCTTCGCACGATTATTATCGACTTCAAGTCAGAAACATAATCTTAACTCACTAGAGCAATTGCCTCCTTCACAAGTATGAAGCAAGATAATATGGAATCTAGAATATCTAAACTGGAAGAGAGCGTGCTTCAGCTGGGGGCTAATAATCAGCATAGCTGTGAAGTAAACGGTGAAGTAGAACTATTGAAGAGACGCCTGAATCAGTCTGAACAGCAATGCCTCATGAATGATGTGGAGATCGCGGGAGTTTTCGAGGCGAACGGCGAAAATACTGAGCACGTCGCGATTTCATTGGCTCAAGTATTAGAATTATTTGAACGTCTCGTGTATAAAAAAAGAATTGCTTATGTGAAAGACCTGTTTGTGAATTACTTTGTAAGACAATATGGTAAATAGTAGAGAAAGGTTAAAGGTTGGACTCTTGAATCCAGGGTCACTAGGAAGGTGGACATACTAGCCGTAAAGGAGACGTGGCTTCGGGAGGAAGAGACGGGACGCGCTCCTCAGGTGACAAGTTACAGGCTTCGATATATTCCCCGCCCACCGTCGGTTCGCACTCGCGGTGGAGGCGTAGGTTTTTACATTAATAAAATGATGTCTGTTCGTTTATTGTCAGATCCAGCTGTAAATCTAGTTGTGTGTGATAACAGATGTGGGTGAGAACTTCCATTCGGGGCAAACTGCATATAGACCGCCTTGGTTCGATGGACAGCTATTTCTTAATAAAATAAAAATGCTCCGGTGTCGGAAGTGGCAGTCGATCACATAAGAGATTTAAGCATGACTGCTTGCGTTTGTATTTTGTACTTTTAACATAATTAAGCAAAAATTTTAACCTAGTGGGATCTCGTTCCGCGCTTTAAAGGATATTAATATGGAGAGTTGTAATAATACGCTTTTAGCTACTTCTCGGGAGACAATTCGGCATTTAGCAGACGTGGACAGTAAGATCTATTATCTTTTTACGTCTTATCTCAGCACATTATTCGATTTTTATGCACCTCGTAAATGGGTTTTTGCTAGACAACGTCACTATCCATGGGTGACATATAATTTAAAATGTATGATGAAGACCCGCGATGAAGCATACATTAGGGCTAGGAAGAGTAAATGAGAATCACATATTAATCATTATAAAGACCGCAAAAAAACAGGTGAATGTGGCGCTATTTATCGAAAATAAACTTTATTTCGATAAATATGTAAATAACTCCATTAACCAACAAAAAAACCTATGGATACACATTAAGGCTCACGCACGAATTAAACCTCCTAATTTAATTTAATTTTATGGTTTTTCACCAGATGCAGCCAATTGGTTTAGTACTGTCGCTGTAATACGAGAAGATATGGTACGACTACGATTTCTCTCTCTATTTTGGAACCTTTTATATTTATTCTCTATTCAGCAGATATTGAGTCACACTTAATACACTGTCATTTCCATATGTATCCTGATGATATACAGCTCTATTACTCTTTCTACTTCAAAAGCTATTTCTGACGTTAATTCGGATTCGTCGAATTCTCTTATTCTAAATCCCACAAAAACAAAAATTTATGGCGTTGGGATCACAAGATCCAAAATATTTCGCCTATCATTATCCATTTCCATAAATAGCCAAGCCAATGTGAACGTGGCCATGAGTATTGAAGTCTGCGTATACTTTTTGACGAAAATCTTCGATTTGAAAACCAAATTTAATTATGAGGATGCTGTATATGGGCTTAGACTCTTCGCGCGGTCACATACACAGGGTATAAAATGCTTGCATCCGATTTCGTTGGGGTATACCCCCCGAAGCCATATAACTTCATATATTGTCAAGGCGAACATACTCAACATGGAAAACAGGAGACGTTTG